>CM031233.1:80419062-81067060 GCA_018340775.1 Taxus wallichiana var. yunnanensis | reverse complement strand
TCCTAAAGTTTAGTATGCATTGGAATGATGTCGAAGTTATTGGAAAGTAGTCTCCTATCTTTGTATGAAGTTTGAATCTTTACATTTGAAATGTTGAGTCATTTTATCCGCTTTTAATAAGTGATTGGCATTTTGTAACCTTGTTCCTATATTTCGTAATAGATTTCCTTTATTTTATCTTTGAGCATGTTGAAAACTTGTAAACTAGAATTTTTGCATATGATTCTATTTATTGAAAAATATCAGTAAGGGCTTTGGGTTTAAGGATGGGGGAGGATGAACTTTCATTTGTATTGAAAAAAGAAGATTTGAAGAAATGAATGTATTGTCAGTGCACAAGAAATTTTTTACCCTTGTTGTTTTGTTTTACTTATTGTATTGAGAGAGACAATATCTCACAGCTTATTTACTCATTGTGTATTCAAATGATAGCCTCGCTTGCATGAGCTATGGAAATAAATAATGTATATTTAGTTGTCAGTATTTATTATTTTTTATTGGTAAAGAAACATATACTCGAGCAAGTGGAAATTTTAGTTTTGATTCAACTTATAAAACAATTATTTTATTGTATTCTTTATCTCCATGTGTTAAACTTAGGGAATAGGAAAATTGTGAACATGTTATAAAAAAATTTTAATCCTCCATATAGATTCTTTAAGAAATATTAGTGATGGGAAAAAAATTCACATAAAAGCTTCTAGTTCAAACATTTTGTCTTAGTTTAGTCTTTTGTATTTTGTGCCAAAAAATAAAGGGGTGAATGATTTTAATGTATTCTTTGCTCTTGTAATCTATTGTAGAATTATTCTAATTATGAGTTGTTCTTGTTTGAAAATAATAAATGAGTTTAGAGTAAAATTAGTTTTCATGATACTTTTCATCCTTATTATCTCTTAAATCTTTCAAACCGCATTTAAGGAATTACATTTTTATTCATATACATATAGGAAAACACACACAAAACCAGTTACACATACAAGACACACACACACACACACACACACACACACACACACACACACACACACACACACACACACACACACACATAGATATATATTTCATGCGATATATACATAACTATGAAAAAAAGAAATGTTAGAAACCTTAAATCATAGTCACTATCCCCTTAATGCCCAAAATTTTAAATGTATTTATATTTTAAAGAGAAAACGAATATGTCATATTGTTTTAAAGAGTGGTTATATTGTTAAAAACATAGTTAGGGGGAGGGGGAAAATCGGCTATGCCCTCCTCTTTTCATTAGATTAGGCTAAGCTGCAAGTGTTTCCAAGCCACTCCATAATGACCTACGGTGTGTGTCAACCACACTGTGCAGTCCCAACCCCTTTTCCCAGCACGATTGCCTCCCATTCACACCCCTTCGTGCTCTTGATAATGGCGGTTTAAGCCGGGTCTCGATCGATGCCTCCAAGCATTCACGACGAGACTATCTATAAACCCTCCACATCATTCAAAATGGTCGAGGCCATGAATATTTTAAATGCTTCACGATATTTTAATTTTATATTATATAATATATATTTCTTCTATATATATACATATAAAGTTAGCACCATGGTGAAATGGAAATAAAATGATAAAAAAAAAAAAAAAACTTAGAAACTCTAACCTAAAATCTATAACCAAAAATATTTATATGGGGTATCACGCCTCCATGAAAAATTGATTAATATGGTAAAGAAGCTCTCAAATTTCCTCCTTCAACCTCACTAATTTAACCTACAAAAATGAGGAGAAAACGAAAAATAAAAAGTAAATATAAAATCATAAAGATACTGGAAGTAGGGTATTTTGAAATCCTAAAGATTTAGGTATGAGGGTAAAAGAATCCGAATGCTCAACATAAACCCTCCAAATTTTAAGTTATGGAATAGGTTTTTAAATAGGCATGGGGTAAAATAGAGTAACTTGAGGGTTCTTAGGGAATTAAACTAGGGTGATGTTGGGAATCAAGTAAAATAATATGGCTTTTATGATATTGTTAAATAAATGAATGTTTTATTAGGGTCCATTTGAAATAATTGTTAGGGTAAATTATTTATTGAATATAGGAAATTAATTAAATAAATTAATTGTGGACTAAGGGAATACTTTAATCTGGTTACCTTATATAAAAGAAATCAAAATTAAATTAACACGTTTCAAAGAAAAATTACCTTTATTTTAAGGTGATTGAGGATGTTTTCAAGTGCCAAAATATGGGCACTACAAGGTTTAGCGACTGTAAGAAGGTTAAAGAAACAATCAACAAGAGCCATATGCAAGAGGAAGAGGAAGAGGAGGGATCAACAGTACTTTCAAAGATGGTTCTTTACAAAGCTATTAAAAATCAAATGTACAATGCTATTATTTCAAGATGTTTGGCCACTATGCAAGAGAATGTATAAAGAAAGAATATGATTTATAGAATAAAAATGATTTTTTTATTATATTAGGTAATAAAGCATATTTTGAAGGGATCAGAACCCTCTGACAATGAAAGATAGAAATTTAGGCTCATTAGATAAAAAAACAAGGCCCTACTATCCAAAGGTGAAGTAAAATGAAAGGCTTATGAAACAAAAGTGGAAAAAAAACGAAAAGGAAATGGCTTAATAAAGCTAGTCGGTCAAAGATACTTGAGAAACTACACAAAGAACACCCATCTACTTTGCTCATTCCCCTATTACATCTAAGGCTCATCTTGAATAGGGAACCATATTTTCCTTTCTTTTTATTGATCAATTTTTTCCAATCTTCCCATTAACTATATCATCTTTCCCTTCATTAAACTATGAATCACTCTTGCCAAGCTCAACTTACACCTCTATGTTATGATCATTATTCATTAGTGAATATTTATTATTCCTAAAATGTCGACACCTTCCCTCACTAGGTGCAACACACTCGGGGAATTTGAAATCTTTCCTCCCATTGACATGAAATGATCAATCCTCCACACCGTTTGAGCCGTCACAACTTCCCTTTCACCTTCGTTCACATATTTTACATTGCGAATTGCAAACTAGGGGTTTGTAGGCTTTGAATCATCCTGCTTGTTTTGGATGGCATCGATTCCATTATCTCCAGACCTCCTCCATAGATGTTTGTTGCAATTTTTGTACATCATCCCTACAACAAAGTGCTCGAGATGATTTCTAACTCTTCTAAAATTACTAGAAAAGATCCTTAAACTCTCCACATCTATCCTCTATTCCCAAATCCCATTCAGAGAGTTCAAAAATATTCTCGTAGGTATTTGATTTCCCCCAAAAATAGATATGCACAACAGAGCATAAAATAATCTTGATCATTCCTTGGTAGTCGGGTCAACAATAATCATTGCTCCCATGGATCTGGCTATCCCCATAAAAATTTAAGATTCCAAAAATTCTAATGGGAGAGAAAGGAGATGATTCCATACTAGAAGGGCCTTTAAAAAAGGTTATGTTGTACTCCCAAATTTGCAACAATGGAAACTTAGATCCTCCTTGCCAAATAACCATGGTACATCATGGATAATATTTTGTAAATCATGTTCATTTTGAAGCTAAAAGTGAAATCCATCTCCATCCAGGGCTCTTACATCTATGTTATAACCCCATTTCCTTCCACGCTAGTTGTGAACTAGAGCAACATTGGGTCTTATACCATCAAATTTACATATGATCAAAAATTTAAATCTGGTCTTTCCCTATTCGATAATAGATCTAAGGATCTCTAGCTTTGGATCATCCTCCCTCTAAGAAGGTGAAAGCCTAAAAATTTTGTTTTTAGCCTCACCTGAAAATTATAGCATCCCATGAGCTCTCCCATGTTCCTTCCATATTAATAAAAATCATAATTCAAGCTTCTATATTGTAAAAAAATTGAACTCGAAAATAAGAAAAAATGTGGAACTTTCCTTATAATATGCAATATAGCTAAGAAAGGAAACAAACAAATATGGTATTTGGATAGTGTGTGTAGTAAACATATGTGTCGTAAATAAGGAAATATTAAGTAATATAGGTGAAGAAATCAGATCTGAAGTGAATATGGGAACAAATGAAAGGTTCTTGTGATGTGTAATGGCATTGTATCCATTCTACCCAAGCAAGGATACAAGAAGAAGATTCATAATGTTTTCTATGTCCTAGGATTGAGCTATAACCTTTTAAGAATTGGAAAACATGTCCAAAATGGGTATAAGGTGAAGTTTGAATATGCTTAATTCATTATACATAATAAATGTGGAAGCAACAAGTTGATTGCAATATTGAACATGAAACAAAATATAATGTTTCCTTTGAGGATTAATAGTGCAAGTGTAGCATTGTTACAAAAATAGTCATTGTTCAATATAGTCTTGAATCTTAGGTATGAACATTTGATTTATGGTAGATTGAATTTTCTTTATAAAAATAAAATTATTAAAGGACTACCTCTATTAAGCAACCAAACAAAGTATGTGAAGGTTTCATATTTGGGAAGTAACATAGAAATTATTTTCACTAATGTAAATATTAAAGAGCAAGCTCACCTTTTCAGATGATACACTCAGATTTGTGTGGTCCCATATAGACTCCCTCCTTTTCTAAAATTTTACAAAGGAAAAATAAGGAATTCAAATAAATGACCCTCAATCGAATGGTTTAAAATTGAGATGTATTTAAACTGTTAAAATAATCAAATTATGATGTAATGAATGCCTAGGTTAGTAATATTATAATTTCCTATAAATTATTATAATTAAAATGATAATTAAATAAATTTACTAAATAAATACATAAACAAACAATTAAAATTAGATGAGAAGACATGTGGATAAGTAAACACATAAAAACCATCAAACTCAATGTGGGAAACGAAAATATCTTATCAAAATCATTATGAAAAACTTATAAATAATAAAATAAATAACATTAAGACCTTGAGATCATGTAGGGGAGCTACGATGGGAGCTATGACTTGAGTGTGAAATTATTTGGATATACACATAGGGAACCGCTCAATCTCTATCCATCTTGTAAAGAAGTGGATCCATAGTTGGAAATTCTAGGAACAATCATTATTAAGGAAAAAGAAAGATTTATATTTGCACTTGTTGGCGAGGTTTCCAAGCATGAGGCTTAATATCGATTATATGGAGATTGGTGTAGAAGGAAATGGGCCTACATGCTTGATGTGAGGACACTTGCAGAGAAGGTTTCTTTTTTCATTAAAGGTTAGTTGGAGATGCAAAACATTTTTGTGGGTTCGTTGGTTTTATGGAAATTATGCTCTTTTCATGTACCAGTGGGAGCTAGTAATGCCTCATGATTTAACTTTTCAAAGGCCCTTTCTATTTGGATTTGTCTCCCTACTTTTTCGCTTGGAGTTTTAGAAGCCCAATATTTTTCTAGGGATAGCTAGATCCATGGGAGTCTTGATAGTTTTTAATCCCGCAACTAAGTCTTTCCCCAAACTGGTTTTTTTCTCTCTTATGTAGTATTTTGAAGTTTATAAATGGAGAAAGCATTATATATGATAAAGGTTGAAGCAAAAATTGACTGCAACAATAAACATGAAACAAATTAAAATGTTTTCTTTTAGGATGAAGAGTGTAGTTGTAACATTGTTCAAAATATTATTCATTAATCAATCTCCAATTTTGCATCTCAGGTATGGATATTTGATTTTTGGTGGAATGAATTTTCTTTATTAAAATCAAATCCTTAAAGGAATTCCTTTTATTGAATAACCAAAAATTACGTGAAGGTTGTATATTTGGGAAGCAAAATATATATTTTTTCCCTCGGGTAAATGTAGGAGAGTAAGCTCACCTCTTGAGCTGATACAATCAGATTTTTGTGGTCCCATGAAGACCCTATCCTTATCTAAAAGTGTGTATTTAATTACTATTATTGATTACTTAAGTAGAAGGACATGGGTTTATTTTGTTAAAAATAAATGATAAACATTTGAAGTATTCAAACATTTTGATATGCCATAGTTAAAAATCACAATGGAAATTATATAAAGACATTGAGAATGGATAAAGGATGAGAGTATCATATACATACATACATACATACATACATACATACATACATACATACACACATACATACACACACACACACGATATATATATATCAGGTGTGTGTGTGTGTGTGTGTGTGTATGTGTGTATGTATGTATGTATGTATGTATGTATATATATATATACATATATATATATATACATCTATATACATATACATATACATATATATACATATAATGAGTTTTTAAACTTCAAAGAGCACGAGATGAACAAATTATTCATAACATGGTGTACAAAGTGCAGAAAAATGGTGTCGTAGGGAGGAGGAATCAAACCATTCAACAAATGGAAAGAAGCATTATGAAATCTAGAGGATTATGTAATGAATTTTTGTTGAAATGATAGGAACACAAATATAATTTGTGAATAGATTTCCGAAAAAAAGAGTGTGAGGAATATGATACCTCAAGAAGCATGGAGTGGACGAAAACCAAGTGTTGAACACAAGATTGTTTTTGGGTGTGTAGCATATGCTCATGTTCCCAGAAAAAAATATCAAAGTAAAAAAATTATACTATCGGAAACAATTTATGAAGATGAGGAAATTGTCCCTTTGTTATACCTATGCAAGAAGGGATTAACTTTGAAGGGTTGATAAAAATTAAATTATTGTGAAGGGAAAATATTGGACCAACAATTAAAAGTATTATAAATGTTTTACACTTCATATGAGAATAATAAATCAGGTATCCATGTCATATAAATTGAGAATATTTTTAAAATGTAAAATTATTGTTAAAAATCAAGTACCAGTTGATCGACACTTTAAACAAAAGGAAAAATCAGTAATTCAAACAAAATGGCCCCTCAATAAAAATGGTGTAAAATTAAGATGTATTTAAACTATTAAAATAATAAAGTTGTAATATCCTAAAAATAATTATTATTAAAATGAGAATTAAATAAATAAATACACAAACAAATAATTAAAATTAGATGGAAGACATGCAAATAAGTAAACACATAAAAACCATTAAAGCGCATGTGGGATACAAAGATTTCTTATCAAGGTCTTGAGCTATTGGTGAGTTAGAAGTAGTTTATTATCATTAACCCAAGTTCCATTTCCATTAAGTTCATTGCATGCTTTAAATAAGTGGTGATGGGGACACCTTGAGGTACAGGGAAAACTTCTCCATATGGAATAAATGGAACATAGCCAGATCGCTTATTCAGATCTAGGGAAATTCAATGGAAAATGGAACATAGGGAAAATCTAGATCGTTTGGAGGACATTAACGGACAACTCCTAACCCCATGTCCCACTTAGAGAAAGTGTTCCTCCACCACTCCAATTCATAGTTGTGGTATAATAAAAGAATTTACCATCCAAGGCTTTTGGATTACCCCACATGAAGGTTTCGTAACTTAAAATTTGATGGAGCCTCAAAGGAAACCCAAGTACAGTTTTGGTTGGCGTCTAGTAATAAAACCATCAAGGAATCCCTATTGTTGCTTATGTAGGACCAATGAGAATTCAATCTAAGTATTATGCAGAGGTTCTTTTTGCTCTTTGTATAATCAAAACTGTCAGGGACCTACAAATCAATAATTTGGTCATCGAGGGGGACTCTCTAAATTTCATTAATAATGTCAATGTTACATCTTGTCATCCTAAAAATTCCCCTCTTTTGAAGTAAAGTTTCAAAAATTTTGAGTTTGTACCTAAGAGTATTGGATCACGTCGGTCCTAGCATTATTTGTAGTTTTTCCATTCATGGAGAACAATTTGAAAGTTAGGTGTATTGGTGAAGTTTCTTCCCTTCTTTTTATTTTCTTCGTACAGTTGTGAATGACAGCTGAATCTTCCTTGTTAATTTTTTTCCCTAGCACCCATGGGTAGTACATGGATATTCCTAATTAGATACAGCATGACCATGTTTCACATGATAGTGGAATCTTTCACGTGTCCAAATGGTGCAACTCCATGGGCAGGGCCCATGGGACGATCCTTAAATAAGCGCAGCTTTCCACGTGTCTGGGTTGAGTGAAGGTAAAAACAAGCTCAAATTGGTGAAGTATGGAAGGTTCAAAATACGGCGCCATGTGCCTCGTTGATGTGGCTTTAAGAGTCGGGCCACGGGTAGTTGTCAAATTTGCACCAATCCACCACGTGTCTTAGGTCCAAAAAGGGAAATATCTCGATTGTTAAAATTAATTATCGTTGGTTGGCGAAGTCTCCACATGCCTTAATGCAGATCCATTTAGAAGTGAAATCAAAGGGTCAACCGTCAAATGAGTGCCGACTCACCATGTGGTGAAATTTGATTGAGAGACAAAGTTGGCCATTGAAAATTTTGAGTCGATAGAAGGAGACATGCATCAGCTCGGCACAATTTTAAGAAGCATTTCCAAAACAAAAACTCAAATGAGGACCAGCCCACCACGTGTCCAGCCAGTCAACATAAGGCAAGTTGGAAATAGCCGAATTAGGTAAGTATAAAGGAACTAGGGAGCTCTCCACGTGTCAACTTTGGCGCAGTTCAAAGGCAACAAAAATGTAAAATGCGTCCAGTAACCTGCTCCTAATAAATTCCTTGCACGGGGGTGGCTGAAATTTAAAGTTCTAGAGGTAAATCGAATGGCCCATGTTTTAGATGGTAAAATAATGAAATGGTCGTATATTTAAAAACCTATTTTTTCTACCATCAACATTTCTTTAAAAATCAATAATTCTAAAGGGCGTGGATGATTGGAATAAGTTGAAACCTTCTCTTAGGAGCTATATCATGAGCTATCAAATCAATTGTACTAGTTGGAATATTGATATTATGATTTGTAATTTCAAATTGGAAGAAATCAATACAAAGGTTTTCCCCTTTTTTCCTCTTTTCTCTCTTTCCTTCTTGCTCGATCTCGTGAATCATTCAATCCTTGCATGCATAGAAACTTTGTGTTACGGTTTATACAATCTCAAGAACTTTGAGTGTGCGGATTGTGCCCATTTTAAATGTGAATGGTTTTATTCTATATCTCATTTTATTAGTACATATAAGGATTTTCTCTGCCATCTCTTTTCCCTAAAATTATTGTATTCTTCTACCTCCCTCCTCTCTTCATGTCTTCTATCCTCATGTATTGATAAATTTCAAGGCATAAAACACATTTTAAGATATTGGAAAACCACCATTAAATGAAATATTGTGTATTTGTACATAGGTTTTTCCCCTGCTTTCAATAAGGGAACCTCTCCCATTAAAGAGGAGGGACTTGCTTGTCCCCTAACTATGGTTTCATTCCAAGTGCAAATCTGAAACCCAACAAATTTTAGTGAATCAGTTGGGGAATTTTTTCCACAAATATCTTTTCTAAAAAGAACAACGAATTCCATAATTTCTTTGATTTGGAGACTCTAGGATATACTCGTGGTAGAAGGGCTCTTATAATTGAAGATCCCCAATTTCAACTCTTGGATCAACAAGGTTTTCAACTTCCTCTAACAAGAATAAATAGAAGAGCTCGTTCCACAAGCACACCTCCTATTGAAGACAGAGCTTTTGGTAATAGAATTCCTCAAGCACAACTTAGCCCTAATCTCTGTGCCCTAATTATTGACTGTGTCTTAGTTCCACTTCAAGAAATATTTCCAAGGAAGGCAACACCTCTACCTTGGGAACAAAGAGTTGGGCCTCTTTCTCTTCCTTAACCATTGCACGAGTTGCCTATGGGTAAGAGGAAGAATTTTCCCAAATTTAGAGGTGATGGAAAAATGCACACTAATAAACACATTGCGGCCTTCATTGTTGCATGTGGGGTCCTTGGAGTTGAACATGACAATGTCTCTATTAGGCTATTTGTGGGGACCTTGCAAGACAATGTTGCAGATTGGTTTTACCATCTTATTGTTGGGACCATCATCAATTGGACTACTATGAGAACTCAGTTTGAGCATTGTTTCAAACTCCGCTAAGGTTGTGCATGCTTTGCTATCTCATATTTCTAAAATCAAGAAGGTGCCACATGAGCCTATGAGATAATTTGTGGCCAATTTTAACAATTTGATTAATAAGATTCCACAAAATACTAGGCTTGTTAATCAGATTGAGACGTGTTCTTTTATTGAATTCTCAATTATCGAAATTAATCTATGCCCCGAGGAGAGAAAATCTTGCAACTTTGGATGCCAATCGAGATTGGTTGTTAGTGTGGAAGATGACTTGATCATGTTTGGAAAGATGAAAAGGCAACCTTTCAAATCCAAAGCATCTTCTTCTTCCTCTTCTCTTGGAGGTAATGCAAGATCAGTTGGTGTAAAAGATGGCTAATGACCTCATTTCCATCAAGAAACAAATAGCTTAGCATGCTCTATATCAAGATGTTCCAAGGAATAACTTTCAGCCTAGGAACCGCTTGCCCTCAAAGTAGGTTGGCCATTGAAGGTCCACTCCTCAAGATGCCTATCAATGATACTTGTGAAGTTCTTGAGCCTGATGATGAAGAAGATGATGGGATCTATGATGAACAAGAAGAGGAATATGATGAATAACTAGAGGAGCATGGTGGCTCTTGAGTTTATTTCCTTACCACTAAAGGTGTAGATGATGAAGATGACTATGATGATGTAGTGGCTGAGATGAACAGTGAGTCATATGCTATTATGACCAGGAGCATAGCAACAAAAAGGAAAAAGTGGTGCAACACTGTAAAAATATCCAACGAGTCCCCCATCACCATCCCGGTGATTGCAAGAAGAGCAGCTCGTATTCTTACTACTTCCACTCAAAAGGTAATCTTTCCTAGTCCTTCTCCTCTACTTCTACTTCTGAGAATTTTGTCCCAACAAATGATAAAGCTGATAGATCAATAGCTCCTCTTACTCCTAGTATTGATTCCCCATCCACATCCGGAACTTTTGACATTATATACCAACTTAGAAATACAAAGATTCAAATTTATGAGGTAGAATTCTATCAAACTCATCCTAAAGCCTTTACCAAAATGTTTAAATTTGTAATTTTCAAATCCAAAGTCTCATCCAAGTGCTTTTAAGGACATTTTCCGACTCACCTCAATCAAGCCTTGTGGCTACGGTCACTTCACCTCTTTGAGAAGATCAAGCCCTTCTATGTGACTCTCCTCATAGCTAGCCACAAGCTTAGAATTGTGTGTCATTGATTCTAGTGCATCTTATAATGTAATGCCTTCAAAAGTCGCTCATGCTTTCGGTCTAACCCTAACCCACACTTATGGCTCTTGTTATTCTATAGACAGTAGAGAATTGCCTTTGGTTGGGAGAATCAACGATGCACAAGTAGCTTTTACTTCTTTACCAGAGAAGAAGGTCTTGGCTATCATATTGGTTGTTGATATCCCTCCTTCCTATGGTATGTTGCTAAGTAGGAAATTTTGCAAAGATGTTGGAGGTGAGATCCAAATAGATTGGTCACATGCCTTGATCCCTATAAATGGGAAGATGAAGAAGCTGTGGCATGAGAAACAAGTAGACTATATTGTGCAAAATACATATGATCCTGAAGGAAAAATATCGTATGTAGATTAAGTGCATGGGAACTACATGATCATGTCATAAGAGGAGGAAATTCTACCACAAGGAGTGTTTCTTGATCCTAATGGTGTGTGGACTTTGGAGTTTGATGGAAGCTACTATTTAGTTGGTTCTGGAGCTGGTGTAGTGCTCATTTCTACTGGGGGTAAGGTTCATCCTTTGTCCTCCAAATTTTAGTTTGAAAATACAATCAATACTACCAGTATGAGTCCCTTATTCTTAGGTTGAGCATGGTGAAGGAAATGGGAGTGAATAAACTTATTTCTCATGGAGATGCAGAGTTAATTGTAAAACAAGTTAGAGACCTTTATTAGGTAAAGAATAGAAGGTTGAAGCACTATAGGAATCTGGTCTAGGATTCCATTTAATTCCTTGATGCTTTTTCCATTGAAGTTGTGCTAAGGGAAAGGAACACTAGGGCTGAATCTCTAGCTATTTTGGGGTCCTTGTTGATTCCTCATCCCTGTTTCCCTCAAGAGAAATTCACCATTGATATGATCCACAGAGCCGTTTTCTGAAAATACAAATAATTGGAAATTTTTCAATGTTGACCAGCATTTTCTTTCTTTCTTGGAGCTCAGAGAAACTTTGATCAGTTGTACTTTGAAGGAATTGACAATCTACCTAGAGAGTTTGTGTCATCTATTGAACATGGTGTCAAAGAAGAGATGGATCAAGATGGATGCATCAAACTGAAAGGAAACAAAATACCTAAAGGGCTGGTGAGTTTGGAGGATATTTTTCATAAACATGATAGGTATATGAATTCTAAAGTTTCCCAAGGATCTCGACAATCTACTGAGACTGAGAAAGTGAATATTGGGAATATTGATGATCCCAAAATGGTCAACATTGGAAAATGCTACACTCAGGAAGAGAAAAAGAAGGTGGTTAATCTACATTGAAGAGGTATGTTGATGTTTGACTTACTCTTATGATGATCTTAAGGATTTTCAGCCTAAAGAAATGTAACATTTCATTCTTCTTAAGCTGGGATCAAACCCTTCAAATAGAAGAAAAGGAAATATAATCCAAAGGTAGCTAATACAATTTTCTAAGAAATACAAAAGCTTTTTAAGGATATGGTCATCTTCACTATCCATCATTCAACATGGATTACTAATATAATGTCTTTCAAAAAGAAGAATGGTAAGATTCGTATCTATGTGGACTTCAGAAATCTAAATTAGGGATGTTTGAAGGACAACTACCCTCTCCCTATGATGGATCAAGTATTGAAAGCTATCATAGGCTCGAATATTCTATCTATGTTATATGGATTGTCGAAGTGCTGATCAAGTAGAGGTGAACACTACATATTAACATAAGACTCCATTTACTCATACAAGATGATGCCATTTGGTCTCATCAATGTTGGTGGTACTTTCTAGAGGGCCATGGACTTGAATTTTTGTAGTTTGAAAGGGAAATTCATTGTTGTGTATTTGGATGACTTGATAGTGTTTTCTAAAGCAAGAATAGATCACTTCCAACACCTTGAAAAAATGTTGTATAAGTGTAGAGAGCATGAGATTTCTTTAAACCCTAAGAATTCTATGTTTTGTGTCACAGAAGGAAATCTGTTGGGACACATTGTTTCAAAGGAAGGGATCAAGATTGATCTAGAGAGAGTTCAGGCCATCCAGCAAATTCCTCTTCCATCAAGTAAGAAAGGTGTCCATTCTTTCTTTGGTAAGATCAATTTCCTAAGAAGATTCATCCTTGATTTTGTAAAACTTACTATGAGCATTGCTGACATGATGCAAGGGAAGAAAAATTTTGGTTGGTCCTCTAAAGGGAAGAAATAATTCAAGGACATTAAACAAGCTATTGCAAAGAATCCAATCGTGGACATGCGTTGACTTTAGCAAATATTTCATTGTCTATTTTTATGCCACTGAAAATACCTAGTTGTTGAGTTAGCCTAGAATAATGTTGAAGATCATGACATCCCAAATGCATTCATGAGTTATGTCTTATAAACTCATGAGATGAAGTACGCCATGATGGACAAACATGCTTTTGTAGTTTTCAAAGTTATCAAGCGAGTTTAGGTTTTACATCCTTAATTCTCATTACGTGGTGATGGTGGTCGATACAACAATAAAATCTATTCTTACTCAGTAAGAGTTTGGAACCAAGAGAGGTAATTGGGTAGCAAAGGTGAAAGAGTATATCTTGATATCGGGAAAAAAATTTGGTTCAAGGTAAGGGCCTGTGTGAACTCATTATTGAATTAGCTTCAAGGAGTTATCTAAAGATGGAGTTGATGTCCCTGTTGTTCTATTCCTAAACTCATTAGATGTATGATATGTTGACATTGCTCACTTTCGACCTATAGAGAGTTTCCATCTCATATGATTGCTAAAGATAAGAGAGCCATCAAACTTAGGTCTACACAATATGTGCTATGGGAGAATGATTTGCTCAAATGAGGCATAGATGGAAGGTTTTGAAGTGTGTAGACAAGGAGAAACTAAATAAAATGTTCTATGGTTTTCTTGACCAAGCTTGTAGAGGTCATTTCTCCTCTGCAGTATGAGATCATAAAATAATTCATGCTAGTTATTATTGTCCCACTTTTTTAGATATGCATCAAAATTGGTTGGTAAATGTGAAGCATTCCAAATGTTTGTTGGAAGACCTAATTTGGATGCTTTGCCATAAAAGCGAGTAGTCATTGATGAGCCCTTTCAACAGTGAGGATTGGATTTCATTGGAACTCTTAACCCACCTTCCAATGCTAGACATACCCATGTGTTGATTGCCACAGATTACTTCACCAAGTGGGTGGAAGCCATCCCATTCAATAGCACTACTTCAAGAAATTTTGCAAATTCATTAAGGAGAACATATTGATCAGGTTTGGGATCCCAAAAAAATTGTGACTGATAATGCTTCCAATTTTTCTTCTGCCAAGATGATGGATTTCTGATATGGGTGTGGGATCTCACTTACTCATTCTTCAGATTACTACCCTCAAGGGAATGGATAGTCATAATCAATAAATAAGAACTTGGTGAACATAGTTAGAAATCTTGTAAATGATTCTCATAGGAATTGGCACAAGAAGCTATATGGTGCACTTTGGGCTGATAGAATTATTCCCAAGATAGCAATTGGAATGTCCCCTTTCCAAGTGGTGTATGGTTTGGAAGGTCAAATACAAGTCACGGTGGAAATAAAAGCCTTGCATTTCATGAAAATCATTGAAGATTCAAGTTTCGGTAGGCCTTTGGACAAGAGAATTTTGTACCTTGAAGCATAATGAGGACAGATTGCAGGTGGTTGATAAGATAACAACTCATCAATTAAAAGTGAAGTATTTGTTTGAAAATAAAGTGAAACCATGATTTTTCCAAGTGGGAGACATTGTGATGATTTGGGACAAAATACATGAGCCACGAGTAAGTCATGGTAGGTTTGATTCTCTTTGGCTTGGTCTTTTTAGAATATTACATTTTTCTTGAGAGAACTCTTTTTATTTGGATTACATGGATGGTTCTCCTTTCCCACTTCCTTATAGTGGGAAGTATCTTAAATTTTCAAGTCCTAGGTCACTAGGTGGTCCTTTTGTATATTCAATACGGTGTTTTGGTTTTGGGTTGTTCCTTCACGTTTCGTTTATGTTCTTCCCTTTTGGTTTGTTTTATTTCTTTTTCCTATCTTGTGTGTGTTTCTTTGTATTGGTTTTGTTTTGAATCCTTTTCCCAATAGGTAATACACTTGGTCCTCTTTCCCGAGTTATCTACGAGTTCTTTATCTTTCCTTGTGTCTTTTTCCAAGCCAAGTCGTCCTCGAAAAAGAGCCGGTTGTTGTCGTCATAAAAATTCCCCTCTTTTGAAGTCAAGTTTCAAAAAGTTTGAGTCTGTACCTTGAAGTATTGGATCACTTTGATCTTGGAATTCTTTGAATTTATTCCATTCATGGAGAAATATTTGAAAGTCGGGCGTATTGGTGAAGTTTCTTCCCTTATTTTTATTTTCTTCCGCATTCGGGAATGACAGGCGTATCTTCCCTGTTAATTTTTTCCCCCGACACCCATGGGTAGTATGTGGATATTCCTAATTGGATATGACATTTCCATGTTTCAAATGACAAAGAGAAGATTCCATGCATCCAAATGATGTACCTCCAGGGGCGGGACCATGGGACAGTTCTCAAATAAGCATAGGATTTCCATGTGTCCCAGGTTCAAAATGAAGGTAAAACAAGCTCAAATCAGCTTAGCATGGAAGATTAAGTGGATGACACCATGTGCCTCATCGGTGCAACATCAAGAGTCAATCCAAGTGGAAGTTCTCAAACTTGCGGAAATCCTCCACATGTCCTAGGTCAAAAAAGAGAAAGAGTTGATCACTAAAATTAAATAAGTATGGGTAGGTTGGCAGAAGTCTCCACATGCCTTAACGGTTCCATTTCAGAAGTGAAATCAAAGGGGAAATATTCAAATGAGCACCAGCTTGTCACGTGGTGAAATTCAATGAAGAGATTGAGTTGGTTGTTGAAAATTATGAGACCGGCGGAAGGAGACATGCGTTCGCTCGGTGCAATTTTAAGAAGCGTTTCCAAAATGAAACTCAAATGTGCGTCAACCATCCACATGTCTAGGGTCAACATACGTTAAGCAGGAAATAGGGCCGAATTGGCTAAGTATAAAGGAACTGATGGAGTTCTCTACGTGTCATCCTAACATAGCTTCAACGGCAAAAAAAAATGTAAAAGGTGTCCACAGGCCCACTCCAATCAATTCCTTTAATGAGGGAAACCCAAATTAAAAATTTTAGAAGTAAATTGAATGGCCCATGTTTTAATTGGAGAAATAATGAAATGGTTGTATATTTAAATACCTATTTTTTCCACCATTAATGTTTCTTTGCAAATCAAGAATTTGAAAGGGCGTGGATGATTGGAATCGGTTGTAACTATTTCTTGCTTGCTCGAGGAAGTTGTAACCATATCTTACGAGTTATATAATGAGATTTTTAAGACATTGTATTGGTTATAATTTTTATATTTTGAAACTAAAATTTCAAATTTGAAGAAATCAATACAAAGGTTTTCCCCTTTTTCCTCTATTTTCTCTTTTCTTCTTGCTTTGATATGTGAATCATTCAATGCTAGCATGCTTAGAATTTTTTTGTTTTGGTTTATACAATTTCAATAAATTTGAGTCGTGGATTGTGCCCATTATAAATGTGAATGGTTCTATTCTATATCTCATTTGCTCAATACATATAAGGGTTTTCTCTACCATCTCTTTTCCCTAAAAGTATTTTCTTCTTCTACCTCCCTCCTCTCTTCAAGTCTTCTATCCTCATGTATTGATAACTTTCCAGGCATAAAACACATTTCAAGATATTAGGAAACCACCATTGAATGAAAGATTGTGTATTTGTACATAGGTTTTGCCCCTTCTTTCAATAAGGGAACCTCTCCCATTAAAGAGGAGGGAATTTCTTTTCCCCGACTCTAGTTTCATTCAAGTGCAAATTGAAAACCCAATAGTACCCAACCCCTCGACTAGACCATAAAGGACATCATATTTGAAGTTAAGGTTTTATGCAAAGATTTCTCTAACATAAAAAGATGAGATGTCTATAAAGAAGGGAATGGGGTGACGGATGCAATTTATAATGAAGGGGTCATCATTAATATTTTTAAAATATGGTATGATCTCAACTAGATTTCTAGAGCTACCAAATACATCATTAACAATGAAGTCACAAGCAACTAAATTTTTAATCATTTTGAGGAGGCACTCTTGACACATGTGGAGGGATGATCATGCATAATTCCAACCTAAGCCAATTAATTACTCCAAATGGACCTTGTTTTATCACTTTTTGACCTCCATCTTCGAGAGAAAGTTTTATATTTTAATTTCAAATCTCGAGAAGGTAGGGTTTCAAAGCTATGAATTTTTGTAAGTCATTGCTTTTTTGGCTAATTTTTCCTATCGATGCATTCAAGTTGTCACTTTGTCACCATTCTTTTCAATTTCATCATGGGGTAACCACCTTGCAGGTTAAGCCCATTTGTAACCCATCATGGAAAATTAATGTGGAGTTGTGGGAAGTGTTGATTGTAGATGGTCTCACTAAATCCATGTAGGACATCACACCCACATCTCCCTGAATTTTTCAATAAATTATAAGGAAATATTCATCCATTTAATTTTTTTATAATTTACTATTACTAAAGAGAAGACCTCCTTCATTAAGGGAATGAGCATGGATGGGGTAAATTTTTTCAGGGATGAGTTAGATAAAGATGATGAGGAGAAGTGTTTCTTGGTGGCTGACAAATCTCTGCAATTTGGTAAGTTGGGAATCATATGTTATTCCACCCCCTATGTTCAATGATGTTTCTTACATGGTTATTCGTTATATCACTTTAGTAAGTCAATTTTTGACCATGACTTTATATCATATTTTCCTTTTAAATCACTTTAGGAATGTTGTTAAAGTGAGTTTCCCTCAGTAAATTATTTTTCTCTTGAGAAATATATTAAAGTGGTTAAGGACCACAAGAGGTTAATCCTTTTCACCAAGGAGTGATCTTCCTCATTCATCACTTCCTTTACGGATAAGGAAACAAATGAACCCACCCTTCCCCTTTGACCCACCTATTGCCCCCTCCTCCTCAACACCCAAGGATTCACTCCAAAAGTATGAATATCTATTCTCTCTTATCTTATCCTCTCCCTACTAAGAGAATTCTTCATAGTTCAAAAGGCCGGGATGTTGTTAGAGTTGAGATTCTACTTGAAATTATTCAAGTTGTTCTAGCCTTTAGCTTTTGTCTATCTACTCAAATTAAACAATAGGTTCAGGCCCTTAAGGATATTCAATAGAATGTAGATATCCTCATCAAAGAAGGCCAAAAACCAACACTATCCACTCTATTATCGCTAACATGGAAGAGAATATGAAAATAATTTCAACTTAGCTTAGTGATTTAGAGGAAATTATTCTACAAGAGGAATACATGCGGTCCAATCAATTGCCTATTCATAGGGAAATTTTGAATTATGTCAAAAATAAGGTAAAGAAGGTTTACAAGGCTTGTGGTATCCCTAATTCGGCTTACAAGAATGGTAAAATAAAAAAGAAGACTATAATCCAGAACAACCAAGACACAGAAATGAAAACGATTTTAAACATCTATAGAGCATTGAATATTGTACTCAAAATTTTCAAAAAATCTTTGTGATAGCTTTGTTTTTGTATTTTATTTCTATTCTATTGTTGTTTTTCCATTGTTGTGTTTTTTGGTGTCGTTTGATAGGCTCCTTATTCATAGTTGGCCATGCCTTAGTTTTTTTCCTATTTATCAAGCTCCTTGGTTGTTAAGCTTTTTTCTACTATCAGGTATGGTCCATTCAAAACCATTTACCAATAGTAAAAAATGTGTAACTAATATAATAAACAACATCTAACTTCTCCTTGGATTCTAGTTCTAAAATTAAAACCCTTTTGGGTTCTTATCACTTCAAAAAAATCCATTTGGATTTTAACCAATTAAATAATAACCCGTGTGAATTTTAACTATTAAAATGCATTAAATTATTATTTTTAAACTAAATTAAATAAAATGTGCATCCATACATTGAAACACCCACTCAATTTATGTCAATGATAGATACATCGAGATGTTCTTTCTTAGATTCCAAAGCCAAGAAATTATCCTCATGCACAATAAGCATTCAAATTGATTAGACATAAATGTTGTATTACAATGCTATGTGAAGTGATGCACATTATTATTTTATGATCTATTCTAGTAAGTCCATAAAGAATTTAATGAAAAAAATTTATGAAGTGATGTCAAGGTAACTATCTTCTAGTTATTGAATAAAACAAATATAATTTACCTTATGCTGAGAATGTACTTTATTCAAAACATAATGGGAATTTGATTATTTTGTAATCTAATTTTGTAGTTGTCAATTTATTTTTCTTGTCTTGCATGTGTTCAATACCTTTAATTCATTTTATTCTTCATTGGATCCCATCAATTAGTGTGAGGGCATCTCTTTGTTGAATAAATATATCTATTAAAAACATTGAATACAATATATATATATATATATATATATATATATATATATATATATCTGTGTGTGTGTGTGTGCAAAAGTAGTAACTTTCAAAATAGGAAAACAATATATTGCAAAAAAATTAACAATGAAATTATTCAATTAATAAAACATACTTTATTAATTCCAAAGTCGAGAAAAGAGAGTGGATATCCATGTTTTGTGTAGCTTAAGGATTGTTATGCTTATGCAAAAACATGATTTCTCTAATAACATGTATTAACCTTCCTAGATGTCTGTATTTTAATTTTTTTGCTATGAAATTCAAATCATAAAATATGAGCTTCGACACCTTAATACTAAATAAAATTTATGGGTATTTCAATTTTGTTTTTTTCTACCATGAGAAAACCATCAAGATTGGGAGAAACTGATTAACATTTTTTTATATTGACCTAATACCAAGATATATGTTTAGACATAACATTCATAGGTTTCAAGAGTTATGAGAAATTTTCACTCAAAAATTAAAGTTGTTCTCTCTCATGGATATTAATAAATATTATAATGTGGAAAATGTAATATTCATTCAAAAAATTCATCCTTTAAAAGCATACAAAAATTTAGTAATACCCAATATATTTAATGAATCTCATTCCTTGTAATGAAAATCATGGTTTCTAGTAAATAATTTTAACAATTCGCCAATGAGGATCCACAATGTTTAAAAATTTCTTATTACAACAAGGATAGTTGCAAGTCTATTTATTTCCTGCTCTTCATCTCCACTATGAGGTCCTTCTAACTCATCAAAATGATTTCTTTGTGAATACTTACTTTCCCTTTACTGCCACTAGCTATCATTCAACCTTGCTTCACTAGTTTTAGGCATTCACACTTTAGCTAGGTCTTGTTTTGGGGTTTCTTGACACTACATTGTTCTTATACCAGGTTTCACCTCTCGACCCACACAAGTGTTATTATAAGTAATATTCTATAATTCCTTTTTATGAAAACTTAACTCACTTGTTTAAACATTTCCCTTTTGATTTTTTTCTTTACCATACATTTACCTTTGGCTAAATTAGCAAGAATAGATCTCTCTCAAATTTTCCCTACTATACACACCTCATTAACTATGTTGTAAATACCCCAACATGGCCCAAATTGTCTCAATACTTCATCCTTTCAAAAGTTACTCTATCTTGCTATGCATAGTCTTAAGACCACATATTTACTTTCTCCAACCATGTAAGTCCTCTTACATAGATACCTTTAAAACTCTAAATATTTTAATTTTTTTTTTTTTAACTATATTAACTTACTCCTTTAGTTTCATAACTTTAATCAATACTTAACTCATGATACTCTACTTTTTGTGTTCTTGTCATATAGCCCTCACTAGGTCTCCTAAAACACACAATCAAGAATATGTTCATTTACCACAAATTTCAAAGCATAGGATTTAATATTTTGAGTTATCTTTAATCCTTCCACACTCCCTATAATTTTCATACTCTAAATTTAAAAGAAAAGGAAATTTCTTAGAAATCCAACTACCAAATCAAGTATTTCCAATGAAATTTTAGGTTACCTACTAGCTGTCAATTACTACTCATTATCCATCTAATGAAAGTTGATTTTTCTTTGGAATATCTTAACATACCTCCCTACAGATTTTTTTAATTGTTAGGGTGATTAGTTGATTGGAGTTTTGTCTTTTCCAAGTCCCTATCTCAGACTGTTACAAACCCTCATTGAGATCTCAAGAGGAGGGAAAATGCCATATATTTCATTATAATTAATTTAAAAGATCATAAATAGTGTAGAGGTATCTTCTAAGGATTTTAAATTTATAATCTTATCAATGGGGTTGAGGGATGATGATTGGAGCCTCTTTTTAGTAATGAATGTGCTACACCTTTGATCCAACTTTTAGTTAAAAACTCAAATGTACAGTGATCCCTCTAACCTCAAATTAAGACTTGAGATGAATTCCTATTGACAAATATGTATCTAGACACTTCCCCAATCCTGTTACACCCCTCCTTGAAATCATCCAAACACTTTCACATACCTTATTCTATTCCCACATTCAAGAGTTAATTCATTACAATGGAACATTTTTTGCATTATGATAACTATGTCAAACCCTTAATATTTGCCCAAACTAATGTCAACATATCATTCAAAACAAAATATTATAAACAAGACCTATCCTAATGTATAAATTAAAGTTGCTTCATGAGTGTATAAGTTAGAAAATAGAAAATACAATCATAGTGTCACACACGTTATAGTTCTTTGCATTCATAAGTGTTTCATAGAAATTATATTCCTTTAATCATATTCACACCTTCCCTTTTTGTTATAATAACATTTAGAGCACATGTATGAACTATCAACATACAATATAAGGCTTAATATGGATTTTCATAGTCATATTCTTGATCGAATATACATTATAGCAAAACATTATTACCGCTTGAAATAAGAGTAGCTACAGATGGATATTATCATATTAATCATTCTATAATATTGTTATACAAGTTCAACTCAGATTTTTACTCTCACAAAAGAATCAAATATGTAAGAAGGAGATCATTCACCTTATTAACTCGAAACATGCTTCAAACATAGAGATATAGAGATGTACACCAACTTCATTATTCCTCTTCTTTAAGTATTTAACAAGATTATCTTGTTTTCTTGTTCTTTTCTACCTTTAGTCATGAGAAATTTACTTCATAAGCACTTTTTCCTAACTTATATCTCAATTTACTTTTAGTTCTTAAACCATAACTGATTTCCATCTTTACTCTAATGCCACACAGAGTAAGAATATCTTTATTACATCATTTTATCATTTTATGCACATTAGAGTCTTATTATCATGAATAGACTTTTAAATACACCTTTCCCTCATTCCAAGATCTCTAGCATTCTTCTTATAAGCCCAAAATTGGCTAAGAACTATTTATGTTTTCAAAATGCTCCTTTGGAGGGAAACACATTATTTTGAATTTTTATAAAAACTTGTCTTCATTCCAACCTATTATCAAGATGATAATGACCTCAAGAATACTCAAGACGCCCAACTTGGATCAAAATTCATCAAATACAACCAAAAGTTAACCGTGGAGGGTGTTCTGCATCATATCACCAAATTAATGTACTTGGAAAAGATCATAATTCTTTCGAAGTGATAAGATGCCTACAATATCATCTACTAGTGCACCCAAATGTGTTACATTATTATTTTAGTTCCACAATGTGCAAAATTGTAAAATATTAACTTCAACAACTTAACACTTGTAGCCACTATTCCCCATTTTTTGTAGAAAATCGATTCCTCCTCTTTGTTTAGACATAAGACAAGGTTATGCACTTTCTTCAAGTCCTTGAAAGAACCTAATGAGAAAATTTTGATAATCATAATATAAACCATTAAAATTTTGCATGTTTAGAATATAACATACTTCTAATCAATGATTGTTTTATAAATAAATTATTTTTATCAATAAATAATTTGAATTTATAGTATAGTTTAGTTTTTGGTGTAAAATTTTGTTCGTTCAAGAGTTTGAAGAATATGGGATTCTTTTGAGATAATTAAATTTTATTATTAAATTCTAAAGTTACACAAAGAAGTTCATATAAAAGCTTACCTAGACTCAGGTTTATTGAACTTTATTTTACAAATTGGTCGATTATAGAGTTGTTACATATGCAAGGTTTACTTAGTTTTAGGTTTATTAAGAACCTTTATTTACAAATTGGTGACATTTTTCACCTATATAATTGTCAAAATATACACCCTCAAGTGATACACATGTGACCTAAAGATTTCACAAGCACAAAATTCCTTTATGAATGTTTTGTATTCTCTTTGTACCATACAAAGCATTGGGAAACTATTATAAAATAAAACTAATTCCTAAAAAAATGACGACTATGTACATATTGTATTGATCTCTAATAATGTTAACTAGTTTTTAAAAGTACAATCATTGGTGTCTTAATTATTTGATTGTATATACCATATCTCAATCATTTCTATGTTAGAGTTGATAGGGAATGTTTTAGATGAAATCTTACAAAAATATTAACATATATACACATCACTAAATATGAGACAACTATAACATTGCAATTTGGATTAGGGATTATAAAAATATATCTCAAGAGAACCATCCCTTTTCCTAGAAATGTCCAAAATCTTTGGAATACAGTAGAAAAATGAGGTGTAGGAAATAAACATTTGTCAAATATAATCCCTTACTTCTAATTTCTATAAAAAAAAATTCTTACGTTGATCACATTAAGAAATACTCTTATTTCTAAAATCAGGAAAGAACAGGTAAAATATAATGGAATACCAACCATTTTCATACAAGAAGATCAGTTTCCTATAAATGAGAAACAAGAAGAAGATCAACACAACCCAAAATTCGAACTAACATGTATCATGGAGGTGCGAGAGGGTTGCTTATGGAGGACTGCGAGAGGGTTTTGAGAGTGTGGTTTCAGCCACTTTCACTATAGAATGCCTTTCAACATGCTGTGAACATGTTGCTAAGGTGAAATATTTAGATACAAAACAAAATAAAGATATTTTCATTGGATCTAGAGCTTGGGCTGATATTGTTAAGGTACCTCTTGAAAAAAATGTGGGTCCCCATTCCCTGCATCTGGACTGAATACTACTTTTAAAAGTACAAAAGATAAGGAGGGGGTGACCCACATACAAGTGTCGGATGGTTGTCTGCATAGAGCTCTTGAGAAAACAAATCTCGCCCTCATTGGAAATTTTTGGGAGCCAGACCCAATGTTGATATTATCATAAAATGGGCCATGAGACGTTGGAAACCAAAAGGAGATTTAAATATCACCACCTTGGCAAAAGGGTTTTTCTAGCCCATTTCAATCAACAGGCTGATATGGATTCAGTCCTACTTTGGGTGGCCCTTGGTGTATTGGAAATATGGGGATTTTCTTTAAAAAATGGTATCCAGGGTTTAACCCTAATACTGAGAATATACATACCATCCCCATTTGGTGTAGACTCCCAGGGCTGCCCCTTCATCTTTGGGATGATGAAATCCTTCTCCATATTGCTAGATCGATTGGTTCTCCAATCAGGCTAGATGGGCCTACGAAAAATAGATCTAGACTTGCCTTTGCAAGGTTCTGTGTCTCATCTGAAATGGAGAAGGAGCTTCCTGATCACATCATTCTTCAATCAAAATTTGGGGCATGGAAACAGTCAATAGATTATGAGGCTTTTCAGCTAAGATGCCATAAATGCCATAGATTAGGGCATTTTGCTGGAAAATGTCCTGAGAGCATGAAGCAAAAACATGATAAACCTTCTGATCATCCTGAAGAGCCAGGCCAGAAATAGACAGGAAGAAGCGAAAAAGCCTCTCGGTGATAGGCAAGATAAGAGTAAAAGGGACCACTGCATGCAAACGAATCTAAGAATCAAGGCAAAAAAAAGGTTTTAAGACCATAATAAAGAGGCCACCGGTCTATAGAAAACTATGGAGACCAAAAAACCCTCCATTAGGAAAGGGTGATGAAGCTCGAAAGGGAAAAGATAATGATCAGGCAAAGGGTGAAGAAGCTTGGAAGGAAATAGAAAAGATCAGACAAAGATGTTTGAGAATAAAAATCCTGTAAAACTAAACATGGAAGTGGATGAAAAAAATGAAAAAGTTTACATTCATTTAACCATTTCCAATGAAGAGGAGATGGAGAAAATTACTCCCCTCCCTCATCAAGAACAGGTAAATAAGAACAGTTCTTTGAAGTATAAAGAACTAAACAAGATGAGACAAGGAAAGATAAAGAACTCCTGGAATCCATAGCAAGAGATCTAAATGAGGATAAAGAGTTTAAAGATATGGAGGAGCTCATAGACAATGAATACAACAGAGAATCCCTGTAGCTCAACAACTTATTTTTATAAAGGAAAAGAAGAAGGAGAAATTACCCCTGCATCGACAAAGAACCTATCTGAATGTGATAAGGATGGATTCATCACAGTCTGACGTAAGAAACGAAGACTGAAAGGCTTTGAAGAAATTCTAGAATCACTTTATAGTGATAAAAAAAAACAAATAGGAAGTTGGGAAGCTTCCACTTCAAGAATCACAAGAGCTACTGCCAAAAGAGTTGTGAATATTGGAGTTATTTATAAAAAAGGTAGACCCTCCAAAAGTGATGTAAGGAAAAAAGAGACTGAGAAAGAAATTGCAGATGGTACTCAAAGCCTTTTGAGCCATCCGACAACCGCCTCCCCAATCCTTTTTTAATGAAGGTTTTATCTTGGAATGTCAGGGGACTAAATGGGGGTCCTAAACAAAGAATGCTTAAGGAAATTAGAAGATCAAGTAGGCCCAGTATCCTTCTAATTCAAGAAATGAAAAAAACAACCATTTTGATACATTTAGAAAATCGGAGAATAGAAAAACTATGTTTATATTTATTACACTCATAAATGTAACAATATATTTAAAAATAACAAACTGAATAATTGTAATCAATCACTATTATTGGAGTGCATGTTTAACATAAAAGTTGAGATTTCATGAATACTTAAATCATTTATAGATATCCTCTAAAATATTTATAGAACTCTTTATAAAATCTTATAAATAATAAAATTATATATTTATATTTATCTCTATCTAAACAAACTACAACACTTTTATGTTATAAATGATTAGATTATAGTTATAAACCTTATTAACAACATATTATAATTGAAATAGTAATGGGAAAAAATGAAAAAAGGGATCACACATGATGGGTGATCCTTCACTAAAAGGGGACACTAAAACATTAGCATCAATAGGGAGCATTGTGGATACACCAAGGAGAATATTTTATGTTTTGATATAATCCACGAAACACTTTAATAAGAACACATAAGAGTGTTAGGACCTTTTGTCCTACCTTTCTCTTTATATATTTTTATAATAGATGTTATGAACATATTTTCTTGTAAGTCATTCATCAATCTATTATTAATAATCCCACATGCATGGGATGTAGTGGCTATCTTTAGTAGAAGTAGTATACATTAGATGAATAAGCGGTGAGAGACATCAATAAATATGAACCTACTTAAAAGTTTCCTATGATCTTGTAATCCAATTTAAATATATTTTAGTGCATTGAAGTTGTTTGTCTTCAATTCACAATATTTTAATATCATTATTTATTTGTTGAAATATTGTTTTGCAAAAGAGAATCTACACATATCATATGATATCTTATTCTAGGGCCCATTTAGTTGCAATATTATCGGTGAGTGTTTCTAAAACTATCCATCATAATTGCTCACATTTCACTTAGTTTGACCTTAGTGATAAGAAAGTGCTTATATAAGTTCAAATAATCCCTTCAATACAATTTTTCTCGAATTGTTTTATTTTTAGGGTATAAAAATGTTTTTAACGTTTTAAACCTCACTTATAAATATCATTTCAGATAATATCCATAGAGTGAGGGAAAATTACACAATAGAAAACCAATTAGACAATGTTTTATATCGATTTGAGATTCCACATACTTGTAGGTATATTCGAGAACTCCATAGTATTTTGAAACCTAACCATTAGAAACATTAGGCATTTTGTTATTCTTTGGGAATTGTTAAGTGTTTTTACTTGAGAAATTACATAAAACAAATCTTATAGACACGATAGTATCCTATGAGTTTGTTTCCCTCCATATTTAAAAAGATAAACTAACATACAAACTATTTATAAATGGGATAAGTTTGAATACTATACAACTCTACCAAACACATCCTATTGCAACCTTGTCAATTCTATGAAGTTTTGTGCCATTCATATTTGGAGTTGGAAATAATAACAATGAAATGATTGAACCACTAAAAAAACTCTATAGTTTATAGTTAACTTTCACATTACACCAAAAGGTATAGATAAGAAGGGCCACCTAAACCATTTATAGATATGGAGAAATACATCATTAACAATAAATTTTTTTAAAGTAGCCATTTTATAAAAGTTCGTAAAAAAGTAGGATTTTAATCACATTTGGGATTTCCAATGTCTCCAACTGATCATGAAACCATGGTTTTCAACATTTAACCCATGTATAGAGTAATTCCTAGTAAATCCTATTTGGGTTAGATTACCACATTTACCTCTACAGTGTTGGGGGAAGCTAGCTTAAAGGCCATTGCGAATACTATAGGAAAATCTATTGCCATGGGCAATCAAATTGAACTTTATCATCACACTACTTATGCCCATATTCTAATAGAAATGGATACTTCAAATAACCTTCATGATTCTATTAAGCTGAAATTTAAGGAAATTTTTTTGTTCCAATATCTGAATTATGCGGGTGCTCCATTTAGATGTCTAAATTTCTTCTCTCTAGATCATCTAGTATCATAGTGTCTTTGCTAAGAAAACATTAACTTGAGTAGAGATAATTGGTGGAATTTTTTGCTAAGTAAACAAATGGAATTTTTCATCAAATAAAATTCAGAAGAAGATGAATATCCTCTTACTTTTGAATCAGGTGAGTAAAATCTTCCAATTCTACCCCTTATCAAATTTGAGGAGAATTGAGTGTCATACAAAACTAATAGTACTAACACATAAAATATTCAAAATCCATTTTTAGTCTCACATTCTCAAGGGAAATGTCCCACAATAAATTTGGAGGTGGCTCTTCTAGCTTATTTGGAGGATGGTAAAGATGATTAGATTAGAAGTGAAGAGGGAAAAAAAGAGACAAATTTTAAGCTCAACACCTTTGATTCCAAGAACATAAGCGATCTGGTTCACTCAACTATGTTTTGGTAGTATTGTGGTTATGTTCGGGTTGCTTTGTGGTTGCGTTCTAGTTGTTTTTCTTCTTTGTTATTTTTGTTCTAGTTTGGTATCTTTGCATCCCCTCTTTGTGCTTTATGATCATCTTGGGTTGGAGCCCATTTGTTTTATTTTGATCCTTTAGTTTTATCTGGGTTTTATTACCTTCGTTTTTACTTGGGGTATGGTCCCCATCAAAAAACTATTCATCAATAGTAAATAATAAAAAATAGTAGAAAAGGAAGGAATGTTCATAGAATGCGGGAATAAAGGGTTGCTTAAAATGTGTTTGAGACACATATTGAGTATAACACACTCTTATTATAGCTCATTCACTTTAAGAAAAATGTATTATAGCTTGATCATGGTATAACACGAGCACATCATGGATTGGAATTTATAATTCATAATGTTATTTTATTATAACATGAGTGTGTTACATGTGTGTTAAACAAAATCTTAACTAAAGCTAAACATATTAAAGAAATCATTCCATAAAATGTGAGTAATGAAAACATGATTAATCTATAATGGGAAGGTTTTTGTGTTACATAATCCTTTCATGAACCTAATTAAATGTGGAAAAAGTCCAAGACATAAGTCTAAACGAATTGAATGGTAATTTTAGTGAATAAACATTTTTCTTTCTTTGATTTTAATTCATTCAAATATTTCGATTTTAGTCAATCCACACCCTTCTCTAACTCAATACCCTTTCTTACAAAGACATATACATGAAAAAAATGTGTAACAATAGATTGTAGAAATAAACCCACTCAAAATCATCCTAATATTCCCACCCATTCTCATTAAACATAATATTTTTAAATAAATAAATAAATCTCAAATTCGTGGTTTGATAGAAACCTTGAAAAACACTAATGCCACAAATACATAGTTCTAAGAACTTCCAATATCATTGGAATTATTAATATCACATTTTAAATTTATCACTAAAAAAATAAACACATGGGAAAACCAAAAATATAATTATCATCGATTTTATATTAAGAATTTGTCTTATGATATGGTGAAGAATACAATATTTGCAAAGTCAAGTTATGCATATTTCTCATTAAACCAAAAAAATTCATGTTTATAATTAAACTCAAAAATGTTATCAATCTATTGGTTCAACCATAATTGAATAGAAAATAATTTTGGGATAACTTTTGGATGGTGTGTTGGTGCTCAGACTTGTCTCAACCCATTTTCTGTTGAAAATATTTCAATTCTGACCTCTGCCATATTTTATTCCCTCATGTTGTGTCTGGGAAGTCTTTACTTTCTTTTTGTTGCCATAATTAATATGTTCTTGGGTCAAAGATCACATATGGGTCCATTTGTGTTTCTTGTTTCTCTGTCTCTCTGAAGAGGTTTGTAATTTGGGTCTCCCATTCTCTGTTTATCTAAAAACTCAGGATTTCTGTTCTTTATATCTTTAATAGTAAGAATTTGTTGCCTTTGTCATTTTTTCCCTAAATACTTGAAGAAAAATGAATGAATGTAGTTCTAAGGAACATATTTGAGCCTTGTAACATTTCTAAATCCTCTGTCCTTTGAAAAAAATTCATCTCCGGGCTCAAATGGTAATTTTTCTACAATTTATGTTTTGACGGGCGTTTCTCCTAGTCAAATTTGTATTCTTGTATCTACAAGGAATGTGGCATATTTTCGTTAGATGCGGCTTGGCGAGATACTTCATAATTTAATAAATCCACTCAACTTTAAAACTTGTCTACATGGAGGAGCAGGAAACATTCCTAATTAGATATAGCATGGCCATGTTTTAAATGATAGTGGAATCTTTCACGTGTCCAAATGGTGCAACTCCATGGGTAGGGCCCATGGGATAGTCCTTAAATAAGCGCAGGCTTTCCACGTGTCCCGGGTTCAAATTGAAGGTAAAATAAGCTCAAATTGGTGAAGTATGGAAGGTTCAAAATATGGCGCCATGTGCCACATTAACGTGGCTTCAAGAGTCGAGGCCACAGTAGTTGTCAAACATGCGCGATCCACCACGTGTCTAAGGTCCAAAAGGGAAATATCGATTGTTAAAATTAACTAAGTATGGGTTGGTTGGCGGAAGTCTCCACGTGCCTTAACAGAGCCATTTCAGAAGTGAAATCAAAGGGTAAACCATCAAATGAGTGCCAGCTCACCATGTGGTGAAATTCGATTGAGAGACAAAGTTGGCCATTGAAAATTTTGAGTCCGAAGAAGGAGACACGCATTAGCTCGGCACAATTTTAAGAAGCATTTCCAAAACAAAAACTAAAATGAGCACCAGCCCAACACGTGTCAGTGGTCAACATAAGGCAAGTTGGAAATAGCCCGAATAAATTCAAAGGAAACAAAAATGTAAAATGCATCCGCAAACCCACTCCAATAAATTCCTTCCACGGGGTCGCCGGAATTTAAAGTTGTAGAAGTAAATCGAATGGCCCATGTTTTAGCTGGTAAAATAATGAAATGGTCGTATATTTAAAAACCTATTTTTTCTACCATTAACATTTCTTTAAAAATCAATAATTCTAAAGGGCGTGGATGATTGGAATAAGTTGTAACTATTTCTTGCTTGCTCGAGGAAGTTGTAACCTTCTCTTGGGAGCTATATCATGAGCTATCAAATCCATTGTACTGGTTGGAATTTTGATATTCTGACACTGTAATTTCAAATTGGAAGAAATCAATACAAAGGTTTTCCCCTTTTTTCCTCTTTTCTCTTTCCTTCTTTGCTCTGATCTGTGAATCATTCAATCCTTGCATGCATAGAAACTTTGTGTTCTGGTTTATACAATCTCAAGAACTTTGAGTGTGCGGATTGTGCCCATTTTAAATGTGAATGGTTTTATTCTATATCTCATTTTATTAGTACATATAAGGGTTTTCTCTGCCATCTCTTTTCCCTAAAAGTATTGTATTCTTCTACCTCTCTCCTTTCTTCATGTCTTCTATCCTCATGTATTGATAAATTTCAAGGCATAAAACACATTTTAAGATATTTGAAACCACCATTAAATGAAATATTGTGTATTTGTACATAGGTTTTTCCCCTGCTTTCAATAAGGGAACCTCTCCCATTAAAGAGGAGGGACTTTCTTTTCCCCTAACTATGGTTTCATTCCAAGTGCAAATCTGAAACCCAACAAATTTTAGTGAATCGGTTGGGAAATTTTTTGAAAAATATATTTTCTAAAAAGAACAACGAATTCCATCATTTCTTCGATCTGGAGACTCTAGGATATACTCATGGTAGAAGGGCTCTTATAATTTAAGATTCTCAATTTCAACTCTTGGATCAACAAGGTTTTCAACTTCCTCTAACAAGAAGAAATAGAAGAGGTCATTCCACAAGCACACCTCCTATTGAAGACAGAGCTTCTGGTAATAGCATTCCTCAAGCACAACTTAGCCCTAATCTTTATGCCCTAATTCTTGATGGTGTCTTAGTTCCACTTCAAGAAATATTTCCAAGGATAGCAGCACCCTCTGCGTTGGGAACAAAGAGTTGGGCATCTTGCTCTTCCTTAACCATTGCATGAGTTGCGTATGGGTAAGAGGAAGAATTTTCCCAAATTTAGAAGTGATGGAAAAGTGCTCACTGATAAACACATTGCAGCCTTCATTGTTGCATGTGGTGTCCTTGGAGTTGAACATGACAATGTCTCTATTAGGCTATTTCTAGGGACCTTGCAAGACAATGTTTCAGATTGGTTTTACCATCTTCTTTTTGGGACCATCATCAATTGGACTACGATGAGAACTCAGTTTGAGCATTGTTTCAAACTGCTAAGGTTGTGCATGCTTTGCTAGCTCATATTTCTAAAATCAAGAAGGTGCCACATGAGCCTATGAGATAATTTGTGGCCAATTTTAACAATTTTATTAATAAGATTCCACAAAATACTAGGCTTGTTGATCAAATTGAGGCGTGTTCTATTATTGAATGCTCAATTACCGAAATTAATCTATGCCCGAGGAGAGAAAATCTTGCAACTTTGGATGCCAATCGAGATTGGTTGTTAGTGTGGAAGATGACTTGATCATGTTTGGAAAGATGAAAAGGCAACCTTTCAAATCTAAAGCACTTCTTCTTCCTCTTCTCCACGGAGGTAATGTAGATCAGTTGGTGTAAAATATGGCTAATGACCTCATTTCCATCAAGAAATAAATATCTCAACATGCTCTATATCAAGATGTTCCAAGGAATAACTTTCAGCCTAGGAACCACTTGCCCCGAAAGTAGGTTGGCCATTGAAGGTCCACTCCTCAAGATGCCTATCAATGATACTTGAAGTTCTTGAGCCTGATGATGAAGAAGATAATGGGATCTATGATGAGCAAGAAGAGGAATCGATGAATAACTAGAGGAGCATGGTGGCTCTTGAGTTCATTTCCTTACCACTAAAGGTGTAGATGATGAAGATGACTATGATGGTGTAGTGGCTGAGATGAACAGTGAGTCATATGCTATTATGACCCAAGAGCATACCAACAAAAAGGAAAAAGTGGTGCAACCTATAAAAATATCTAAGGAGTCCCGCATCACCATCTCGGTGATTGCAAGAAGAGCAGCTCCTATTCTACTATTTCCACTAAAAAGGTAATCTCTCCTAGTCCTTCTCCTCTGCTTCTACTTACGAGAATTTTGTCCCAACAAATGATAAAGCTGATAGATCAAAAGCTCCTCTTACTCCTAGTATTGATTCCCCATCCACATCTGGATCTTTTGACATTATATACCAACTGAAAAATACGAAGATTCAATTTTCTGAGGTAGAATTCTATCAAAATCATCCTAAAGCCTTTGCCAAAATGGTTAACTTTGTAAATTTCAAATCCAAAGTCTCATCTAGTGCTTTTAAGGACATTTTTCCCACTCACCTCAATCAATCCTTGTGGCTGCAGTCACTTCACCTAATGAGAAGATCAAGCCCTTCTATGTGACTCTCCTCATAGCTGGCCACAAGCTTAGCAATTGTGTCATTGATTATGGTGCATCTTATAATGTAATTCCTTCAAAAGTGGCTCATGATTTGGGTCTAACCCTAACCCACACTTATGGCTCTTGTTATTCTATAGACAGTAGAGAAGTGCCTTTGGTTGGGAGAATCAAGGATGCACAAGTAGCTTTTGCTTCTTTACCAGATAAGAAGGTCTCAGCTATCATATTGGTTGTTGATATCCCTCCTTTTTATGGCGTATTTCTAAGTTGGAAATTTTGCAAAGATGTTGGAGGTGAGATCCAAATAGATTGGTCACATGCCTTGATCCCTATAAATGGGAAGATGAAGAAGTTGTGGCATGAGAAACAACTAGACTATATTGTGAAAAATACATATAATCCTAAAGGAAAAATACCGTATGTAGATTAAGGGCATGGGAACTACATGATCATGTCATAAGAGGAGGAAAGTCTACCACAAGAAGTGTTTCTTGATCCTAATGGTGTGTGGACTTTGGAGTTTGATGGAAGCTACTCTTTAGCTAGTTCTGGAGCTGGTGTAGTGCTCATTTCTCCTGGGGGTAAGGTTCATCCTTTCTCCTTCAAATTTTAGTTTGAAAATACAATCAATACTACGTAGTATGAGTCCCTTATTCTTAGGTTGAACATGGTGAAGGAAATGGGAGTGAAGAACCTTCTTTCTCATGGAGATGTAGAGCTAATTGTAAAACAAGTTAGAGACCTTTATTAGGTAAAGAATAGAAGGTTGAAGCACTATAGGAATCTGGTCTAGGATTCCATTGAATTCCTTGATGCTTTTTCCATTGAATTTGTGCCAAGGGAAAGGAACACTAGGGCTGACTCTCTAGCTATTTTGGGGTCCTTGTTGATTCCTCATCCTGATTTCCCTCAAGAGAAATTCACCATTGAGATGATCCACAGAGCCGTTTTCCTAACAATTCAAATAATTGGAAATTTTTCAATGTTGACCAGCATTTTCTTTATTTCTTGGAGCTCAGAGAAACTTTGATCAGCTGTACTTTTAAGGAATTGACATTCTACCTAGAGAGTGTGCGTCATCTATTGAACAAGGTGTCAAAGAAGAGATGGATCAAGATGGATGCATCAAACTGAAAGGAAACAAAATACCTAAAGGGATGGTGAGTTTAGAGGATCTTTTTCATAAACATGATAGGTATATGAAGTCTAAAGTTTCCCAAGGATCTCGACAATCTACTAAGATTGAGAAAGTGAATATTGGGAGTCTTGATGATCCCAAAATGGTCAACATTGGAAAATGCTACACTCAGGAAGAGAAAAAGAAGGTGGTGAATCTGTTGAAGAGGTATGTTGATGTTTTGGCTTACTCTTATGATGATCTTAAGGCTTTTCAGCCTAAAGAAATGTAACATTTCATTCCTCTTAAGCCTAGGATCAAACCCTTCAAATAGAAGAAAAGGAAATATAATCCAAAGATAGCTAATACAATTTTCCAAGAAATACAAAAGATTTTTAAGGATATGGTCATCTTCACCATCCATAATTCAACATGGATTACTAATATAATGTCTTTCAAAAATAAGAATGGTGAGATTCGTATCTATGTGGACTTCAGAAATCTAAATCAGGGATCTTTGAAGGACAACTACCCTCTCCCTATGATGGATCAAGTATTGCAAGCTATCACAGGCTCGAAGATTCTATCTATGTTAGATGGATTCTCAGGGTACAATCAAGTAGAGGTGAACACGAATATTAACATAAGACTCCATTTACTACTCCTTGGGGCACCTTTGCATACAAGATGATGCCATTTGGTCTCATCAATGTTGGTGCTACTTTCCAGAGGGCCATGGACTTGGCTTTTGGTAGTTTGAAAGGGAAATGCATTGTTGTGTATTTGGATGACTTGATAGTGTTTTCTAAAGAAAGAATAGATCACTTCCAACACCTTGAAATAATATTGTATAAGTGTAGAGAGAAGGGATTTCTTTAAACCCTAAGAATTCTATTTTTGTGTCACGAAGGAAAGCTTTTGGGACACATTGTTTCAAAGGAAGGGATCAAGATTGATCCAGAGAGAGTTTCGGAGCCATCCAGCAAATTCCTCTTCCATCAAGTAAGAAAGGTGTCCATTCTTTCTTTGGTAAGATCAATTTCCTAAGAAGATTCATCCTTGATTTTACAGAACTTACTATGAGCATTGCTCACATGATGTAAGGGAAGAAAAATATTGGTTGGTCCTCTAAAGGGAAGAAATCATTCGAGGACATTAAAAAGGCTATTGCAAAAACTCCAATCTTGGACATGCGTTGACTTTAGCAAATATTTCATTATATATTTTTATGCCACTGAAAATACCCTAGTTGTTGTGTTAGCCTAGAATAATGCTGAAGATCATGACATCCCAAATGCATTCATGAGTTATGTCTTAAAAACTCATGAGCTGAAGTATGCCATGATGGAGAAACATGCTTTTGTAGTTTTCAAAGCTATCAAGCAGTTTAGGTTTTACATACTTAATTCTCATTCTGTGGTGATGGTGATTGATACAACAATAAAATCCATTCTTACTCAGTAAGAGTTTGGAACCAAGAGAGGTAATTGGGTAGCAAAGGTGCAAGACTATGATCTTGATATCAAGAAAACAAAGTTAGTTCGAGGTAAGGGCCTGTGTGAACTCATTGTTGAAGGAGCTGCCAAGGAGTTATCCAAAGATGGAGTTGATGTCCCTGTTGTTCTATTCCTAAACTCATTAGATGTATGATATGTTGACATTGCTCACTTTCTGACCTATGGAGAGTGTCCATCTCACATGATTGCTAAAGATAAGAGAGCCATCAAACTTAGGTTTGCACAATATGTGCTATGGGAGAATGCTTTTCTCAAATGAGGCATAGATGGAAGGTTTTTGAAGTGTGTAGACAAGGAGCAACAAAATAAAATGTTCTATGCTTTTCTTAACCAAGCTTGTAGAGGTCATTTCTCCTCTGCTTGTAACAGATCATAAAATAATTCATGCTAGTTATTATTGGCCCACTTATTCAGATATGCATCAAAATGGGTTGGTAAATGTGAAGCATGCCAAATGTTTGTTGGAAGACCTAATTTGGTTGCTTTACCACTAAAGCGAGTAGTCATTGATGAGCCCTTTCAATAGTGAGGATTGGATTTCATTGGAACTCTTAACCCACCTTCCAATGCTAGACATACCCATGTGTTGATTTCCATAAATTACTTCACCAAGTGGGTGGAAGCCATCCCAGTCAAGAGCACTACTTCCGAGAAAGTTTGGAAATTCATTAAGGAGAACATATTGATTAGGTTTGGGATCCCAAAAAACATTGTGGATTGATAATGCTTCCAATTTTTCTTGCCAAGATGATGGATTTCTGATATGGGTATGGGATCTCACTTTCTCATTCTTCAAATTACTACCCTCAAGGGAATGGATAGTCATAATCAATAAATAAGAACTTGGTGAACATAGTTAGAAATCTTGTAAATGATTATCATAGAAATTGGCACAAGAAGCTATATGATGCACTTTGGGCTGATATAATTACACCCAAGAGAGAAATTGGAATGTCCCCTTTCCAAGTGGTGTATGGTGTGGAAGCTCAACTACAAGTTACGGTGGAATTACAAGCCTTGCATTTGATGAAAATAATTGAAGATTCAAGTTTTAGTAGGCCTTTGGACAAGAGAATTTTGTACCTTCAAAAGCATAATGAGGATAGATTGCAGGTGATTGATAAGATAACAACTCATCAATTAAAATTGAAGGCTTTGTTTGAAAATAAAGAGAAACCATGATTTTTCCAAGTGGGAGATATTGTGATGATTTGGGACAAAAGACATGAGCCATGAGCAAGTCATGGTAGGTTTGATTCTCTTTGGATTGGTCTTTTAGAATATTACATTTTCTTGAGAGAACTCTTTTTATCTGGATTACATGGATGGTTCTCCTTTCCCACTTCCTTATAGTGGGAAGTATCTTAAATTGTTCAAGTCCTAGGTGACTAGGTGGTCCTTTCGTATATTCAATATAGTGTTTTGGTTTTGGGTTGTTCCTTCGCGATTCATCTATGTTCCTCCCTTTTGGTTTGTTTTATTTCTTTTTCCTGTATTGTGTGTGTTTCCTTGTATTGGTTTTGTTTTTGAATCCTTTTCCCAATAGGTAAGACATTGGTCCTCTTTCCAAGAGTTATCTATAGTTCTTTATCTTTCCTTGTGTCTTTGTTCCAAGCCAAGTCATCCTCAGAAAGAGCCAGTTGTTGTCGTCCTAAAAATTCCCCTCTTTTGAAGTCAAGTTTCAAAAAGTTTGATTCTGTACCTTGGAGTATTGGATCACTTCGATCTTGGAATTATTTGAATTTATTCCATTCATGGAGAAAAATTTGAAAGTTAGGCGTATTGGTGAAGTTTCTTCCCTTATTTTTATTTTCTTCCCGCAGTTAAGAATGACAGGCGTATCTTCCCCATTAATTTTTTCCCCACAGCACCGTGGGTAGTATGTGTATATTCCTAATTAGATATGACATTTCCATGTTTCAAATGATAGCGGAAGATTCCATGCATTCAAATGACGTACCTCTAGGGGTAGGGCCCATGGGACAATCCTTAAATAAGCACAAGATTTCCATGTGTCCTAGGTTCAAAATGAAGGTAAAACAAGCTCAAATCAGCTTAGCATGGAAGATTAAGTGGATGACACCATGTGCCTCATTGGTGTAACTTCAAGAGTCAATCCAAATTGGAAGTTCTCAAACTTGGAAATCCTCCACATGTCCTAGGTCAAAAAAGAGAAAGAGTTGATCACTAAAATTGACTAAGTATGGGAAGGTTGGCAGAATTATCCACATGCCTTAATGGTGCCATTTCAGAAGTGAAATCAAAGGGGAAATATTCAAATGAGTGCCAACTTGTCACGTGGTGAAATTCAATTAAGAGATAGAGTTGGTCGTTGAAAAGTCTGAGACCGGCGGAAGGAGACACGCGTTTCTCGATGCAATTTTAAGAAGTGTTTCCAAAATGAAACTCAAATGTGCGTCAACCATCCACATGTCTAGGGTCAACATAGGTTAAGGAAATACGGCCGAATCGGCTAAGTATAAAGGAACCGATGGAGATCTCTACGTGTCATCCTAACATAGCATCAACGGCAAAAAAAAAATGCAAAAGGTGTCCAGAGCCCACTCCAATCAATTCCTTCCATGTGGGCAGCCCAAATTTAAATTTTTAGAAGAAAATTGAATGGCCCATGTTTTAATTGGAGAAATAATGAAATGGTTGTATATTTAAAAACCTATTTTTTCCATCATTAATGTTTCTTTGCAAATCAAGAATTTGAAAGGGCGTGGATGATTGGAATAAGTTGTAACTATTTCTTGCTTGCTCGAGGAAGTTGTAACCATATCTTACGAGCTATATCATGATATTTTAAAGACATTGTCTTGGTTATAATTTTGATATTTTGAAACTAAAATTTCAAATTTGAAGAAATAAATACAAAGGTTTCCCCCTTTTTTCCTTTGTTTTCTCTTTTCTTCTTGCTTTGATATGTGAATCATTCAATCCTAGCATGCTTAGAATTTTTTTTTGGTTTATACAATTTCAATAAATTTTGAGTCTGTGGATTGCCCGTTATAAATGTGAATGGTTCTATTCTATATCTCATTTCCTCAATAAATAAAAGGGTTTTCTCTACCATCTCTTTTCCCTAAAAGTATTGTCTTTTCTACCTCCTTCCTCTCTTCAAGTCTTCTATCCTCACGTATTGATAACTTTCCGGGCATAAAACACATTTCAAGATATTAGAAACCACCATTGAATGAAAGATTGTATATTTGTACATAGGTTTTGCCTCTTCTTTCAATAATGGAACCTCTCCCATTAAAGAGGAGGGACTTTCTTTTCCCCGACTCTAGTTTCATTCCAAGTGAAAATTGAAAACCTAATAGTACCCAACCCCCCGACTAGACCATAAAGGACATCATATTTGAAGCTAAGGTTTTATGCAAAGATTTCTCTAACATAAAAAGATGAGATGTCTATAAAGAAGGGAATGGGGTGATGGATGCAATTTATAATGAATGGGTCATCATTAATAGTTTTAAAATATGGTATGATCTCAACTAGATTTCTAGTGCTACCAAATCCATCATTAACAATGAAGTCACAAAACTAACTTTTTAATCATTTTTGAGGAGGCACTCTCGACACATGTGGAGGGATGATCATGCAAAATTCCAACCTAAGCCAATTAATTACTCCAAATGGACCTTGTTTTATCACTTTTTGACCTCCATCTTGAGAGAAAGTTTTATATTTTAATTTTAAATCTCGGAAGGTAGGGTTTCAAAGCTATGAATTTTTTGTAAGTCATTTCTTTTGTGGCTAATTTTTCCTATCGATGCATTTGAGTTGTCACTATCACCATTCTTTTCAATTTCATCATGGGGTAACCACCTTGCAGGGTTGAGCCCATTTGTGACCCATCATGGAAAATTAATGTGGAGTTATGGGAAGTGTTGATTGTAGAGGGTCTCACTAAATCCATGTAGGACATCACACCCAAATCTCCCTAAATTTTTCAATAAATTATAATGAAATATTCATCCATTTAAATTTTTTATAATTTACTATTACTGAAGAGATGACCTCCTTCATTAAGGGAATGAGCATGGACGGGGTAAATTTTTTCAGGGATGAGTTAGATAAAGATGATGAGGAGAAGTGTTTCTCGGTGGTGAAAAATCTCTGCAAGTTGGTAAGTTGGGAATCATATGTTATTCCACCCCCCCTATGTGCAATGAGGTTTCTTAGATGGTTGTTTGTTATATCACTTTAGTAAGTCAATTTTTGACCATGACTTTATATCATATTTTCCTTTTAAATCACTTTAGGCATGTTGTTAAAGTGAGTTTCCCAGTAAATTATTTTTTCTCTTGAGAAATATATTAAAGTGGTTTAGGACCACAAGAGGTTAATCCCTTTTCACCAAGGAGTGATCTTCCTCCTTCATCACTTTCTTCTGGATAAGGAAACAAATGAACCCACCCTTCCCCTTTGACCCACTTATTTCCCCCTCCTCCTCAACACCCAAGGATTCACACCAAAAATATGAATATCTATTCTCTCTTGTCTTATCCTCCCCCTACCAAGAGAATTCTTCATAGTTCAAAAGGCCAGGATGTTGTTAGAGCTAAGATTCTACTTGAAATTAGTTAAGCTATTCTAGCCTCTAGCTCTGGTCTGTCTACTCAAATTAAACAATAGGTTTAGGCCCTTAAGGATATTCAATGGAATGTAGATATCCTCATCAAATAAGGCCAAAAACCAACACTATCCACTCTATTAACGCTAACATGGAAGAGAATATGAAAATAATTTCAACTTAGCTTAGTGATTTAGAGAAATTATTCTATAGGATGAATACATGTAGTCCAATCAATTGTCTATTCATAGGGAAATGTTTAATCATGTCAAAAATAAGGTAAATAAGGTTTACGAGGCTTTTGGTATCCCTAATTCGGCTTACAAGAATGGTAAAATAAAAAAGAAGACTATAATCCGAGAACAACCAAGACCCGAAATGCAAACGATTTTAAACCTCTATAGAGCATTGAATATTGTACTCAAATTTTCAAAAATCTTTGTGATAGCTTTGTTTTTGTATTTTATTTCTATTCTATTATTGTTTTTCCATTGTTGTGTTTTTTGGTGTCGTTTGATAGGCTCCTTATTGGTAGTTGGCCATGCCTTAGTTTTTTCCTATTTATCAAGCTCCTTGGTTTTTAATCATTTTTCTACTATCGGGTATGGTCCATTCAAAACCATTTACCAATAGTAAAAAATGTGTAACTAATATAATAAATAACATCTAACTTCTCCTTGGATTCTAGTTCTAAAATTAAAACCCTTTTGGGTTCTTATCATCAAAAAAAAATCCATTTGGATTTTAACCATTAAATAATAACCCGTGTGAATTTTAACTATTAAAATGCATTAAATTATTATTTTTAAACTAAATTAAAGAAAATGTGCATCCATACATTGAAACACCCACTCAAACTATGTCGAGTGATAGATACATCGATATGTTCTTTCTTAGATTCCAAAGCCAAGAAATTATCCTCATGCACAATATGCATTCAAATCGATTAGACATAAATGTTGTATTACAATGTTACGTGAAGTGATGCACATTATTATTTTATGATCTAGTCTAGTAAGTCCATAAAGAATTTAATGAACAAAATTTATGAAGTGATGTCGGTAAATGTCTTCTAGTTATTGAATAAAACAAATATAATTTACCCGACACTTGAGAATGTACTTTATTCAAAACATAATGGGAATTTGATTATTTTATAATCTAATTTTGTAGTTTCAATTTATTTTTCTTGTCTTTCATGTGTTCAATACCTTTAATTCATTTTATTCTTCATTGGATCCCATCAATTAGTGTGAGGGCATCTCTTTTTGAATAAATATATCTATTAAAAACATTGAAATATATATATATATATATATATATATATATATATATATATATATATATATATATATATTGTGTGTGTGTGTGTGTGTGTGTGTGTTTGTGTAAAAGTAGTAACTTTCAAAATAGGAAAACAATATATTGCAAAAATTTAACAATAAAATTATTCAATTAATAAAACATACTTTATTAATTCCAAAGTATGAAAAGAGAGTGGATATCCATGTTTTGTGTAGCTTAAGGATTTTTATGCTTATGCAAAAACATGATTTCTCTAATAACATGTATTAACCTTCCTAGATGTACGTATTTTAATTTTTTTGCTATGAAATTCAAATCATAAAATATGACCTTCGACACCTTAATACTAAATAAAATGTATGGGTATTTCAATTTCATTTTTTTCTACCATGAGAAAACCATCAAGATTGGGGAGAAACTGATTAATATTTTTTTATATTGACCTAATACCAAGATGTATGTTTAGAGATAACATTCATAAGTTTCAAGAGTTGTGAGAAATTTTCACTCAAAAATTATAGTTGTTCTCTCTCATGGATATTAATAAATATCATAATGTGGAAAATGTAATATTCATTCAAAACATTCATCCTTTAAAATCATAAAAAAATTTAGTAACACCCGATATATTTAATGAATCTCATTCCTTGTAATGAAAATCATGGTTTCTAGTAAATAATTTCAACAATTTTGCCAATGAGGATCCACAATGTTTTAAAATTTCTTATTACAACAAGGATAGTTGTAAGTCTATTTATTTCCTGCTCTTCATCTCCACTATGAGGTTCTTCTAACTCATCAAAATGATTTCTTTTTGAATATTTACTTTCCCTTTACTGCCACTAGCTATCATTCAACCTTGCTTCACTAGTTTTAGGCATTCACACTTTAGCTAGGTCTTGTTTTGGGGTTTCTTAACATCACATTGTTCTTATACCAGGTTTCACCTCTCGACCCACACAAGTGTTATTATAAGTAATATTCTATAATTCCTTTTATGAAAGCTTAACTCACTTGTTTAAACATTTCCCTTTTGATTTTTCTTTACCATACATTTACCTTTGGCTAAATTAGCAAGAATAGATATCTCTCAACATTTTCCCTACTATACACACCTCATTAACTATGTTATAAATACCCCAACATGGCCCAAATTGTCTCAATACTTCATCCTTTCAAAAGTTACTCTATCTTGTTATGCATAGTCTTAAGACCACATATTTACTTTCTCCAACCATGTAAGTCCTCTTACATAGATACCTTTAAAAATCTAAATATTTCAATTTTTTTTTTTACTATATTAACTTACTCCTTTAGTTTCATAACTTTAATCAATACTTAACTCGTGATACTCTACTTTTTTGTTCTTGTCATATAGCCCTCACTAGGTCTCCTAAAACACACAATCAGGAATATGTTCATTTACCACAAATTTCAAAGCATAGGATTTAATATTTTGAGTTCTCTTTAATCCTTCCACACTCCCTATAATTTTCATAATTTGAATTTAAAAGAAAAGGGAATTTCTTAGAAATCCAACCACCAAAACAAGTCTTTCCAATGAAATTTTAGGCTACCTACCAGTTGTGAATTACTACTCATTATCCATCCAATGAAAGTTGATTTTTCTTTTGGAATATCTTAACATACCTCCCTACAGATTTTCTTTAATTTTTAGGGTGATTAGTTGATTGGAGTTCTGTTTTTCCAAGTCCCTATCTCAGACTATTACAAACCCTCTTTGAGATCTCAAGAGGAGGGAAAATTCCATATATTTCATTATAATTAATTTAAAAGATCATAAATAGTGTAGAGGTATCTTCTAAGGAGTTTAAATTTATAATCTTACCAATGGGGTTGAGGGATGATGATTGGAGCCTCTTTTTAGTAATGAATGTGCTAAACCTTTGATCCAACTTTTAGTTAAAAACTCAAATGTACAGTGATACCTCTAACCTCAAATTAAGACTTGAGATGAATTCCTATTGAAAATATGTATCTAGACACTTCCCCAAATCTGTTACACCCCTCCTCGAAATCATCCAAACACTTTCACATACCTTATTCTATTCCCACATTCAAGAGTTAATTCATTTCAATGGAACATTGTTTGCATTACGAGAACTATGTCAAACCCTTAATATTTGTCCAAATTAATGTCAACATATCATTCAAAACAAAATATTATAAACAAGACCTATCCTAATGTATAAATTCAAGGTGCTTCATGAGTGTGTAAGTTAGAAAATAAAAAACACAATCATAATGTCACACATGAGTTATAGTTCTTTGCATTCATAAGTGTTTCATAGAAATTATATTCCTTTAATCATATTCACACCTTCCCTTTTTCTTATAATAAAATTCAAAGCATGTGTATGAACTATCAACATACAAAATAAGGCTTAACATGGATTTTCATAGTCATATTCTTGATCTATACATTATAGCAAAACATTATTACCGCTTGAAATAAGACTAATATTATCGATTAATCATTCTATAATATTTTTATACAAGTTCAACTCAGATTTTTACTCTCACAAAAGAATCAAATATGTAAGAAGGAGATCATTCACCATATCAACTCAGAAACATGCTTCAAACATAGAGATATATAGATGTACACCAACTTCATTATTCCTCTTATTTAAGTATTTAACAAGATTATCTTGTTTTCTTGTTCTTTTCTACCTTTAGGCATGAGGAATTTCCTTCATAAGCACTTTTTCCTAACTTATATCTCAATTTACTTTTAGTTCTTAAACCATAACTGATTTCCATCTTTACTCTAATGACACACAGAGTAAGAATATCTTTATTACATAATTTTATCCTTTTATGCACATTAGGAGTCTTATTATCATGAATAGACTCTTAAATACACCTTTCCCTCATTCCAAGATCTCTAATATTCTTCTTATAATCCCAAATTGGCTAAGAACTATTTATGTTTTCAAAATACACCTTTGGAGGGAAACACATTATTTTGATTTTTTTTAAAAACTTGTCTTCATTCGAACCTCTTATCAAGATGATAATGACCTCCAAGAATACTCAAGACCCCAACTTGGATCAAAATTCATCAAATACAACCAAAAGTTAACCTTGGAGGGTGTTTTCTGCATCATATCACCAAATTGATGTACTTGGGAAAGATCATAATTCTTTGGAAATGATAAGATGCCTACAATATCATCTACTAGTGCACCCAAATGTGTTACATTATTATTTTAGTTCCACAATGTGCAAAATTGTAAAATATTAACTTCGATAACTTAAAACTTGTAGCCACTATTCCCCATTTTTGTAGAAAATGGATTCCTCCTTTTTTAGACATAAGACAAGGTTATGCACTTTCTTCAAGTCCTTGAAAGAACCTAATGAGAAAATTTTGATAATCATAATATAAACCATTAAAAATTTGCATGTTTAGAATATAAAATACTTCTAATCAATGATTGTTTTATAAATAAATTATTTTTATCAATAAATAATTTGAATTTATAGTATAGTTTAGTTTTTGGTGTAAAATTTTGTTCGTTCAAGAGTTTGAAGAATATGGGATTATTTTGAGACAATTAAATTTAATTATTAAATTCTAAAGTTACACAAAGAAGTTCATATAAAAGCTTACCTAGACTCAAGGCTTATTAAACTTTATTTTACAAATTGGTCAAATTATAGAGTTGTTACATATGCAAGGTTTACTTAGTTTTAGGTTTATTAAGAACCTTTATTTACAAATTTGTGACATTTTTCACCTATATAATTGTCAAAATATACACCCTCAGTGATACACATGTGACCTAAAGATTTCACAAGCACAAAATTCCTTTTGAATGTTTTGTATTCTCTTTGTACCATACAAAGCATTGGGAAACTCTTATAAAATAAAACTAATTCGTAAAAAAATGACGACTATGTACATATCATATTGATCTCTAATAATGTTAACTAGTTTTTAAAAGTACAATCATTGGTGTCTTAATTATTTGATTGTATATACCATATCTCAATCCTTTCTATGTTAGAGCTGATAGGGAATGCTTTAGATGGAATCATACAAAAATATTAACATATATACACATCACTAAATATGAGACAACTATAACCCTACAATTTGGATTCAGGATTATAAAAATATATCTCAAGAGAACCATCCTTTTCCTAGAAATGTCCAAAGTACTAGAATACACTAGAAAAATGAGGTGTAGGAAATAAACATTTGTCAAATATAATCCCTTACTTCTAATTTCTAGAAAAAAATTATTACTTTGATCACATTAAGAAATATTCTTATTTCTAAAACCAGGAAAGAATAGGTAAAATCTAATGGAATACCAACCATTTTGATACAAGAAGATCAATTGTCTTTAAATGAGAAACAAGAAGAAGATCAACATAACACAAAATTCCAACTAACATGTATCATGGGGATGTGAGAGGGTTGCTTATGGAGGATTGCGAGAGGGTTTTGAGAGTGTTGTTTCAGCCACTTTGGCTGTAGAATGCCTTTCAACATGTGAACATGTTGCTAAGGTGAAATATTCGGATACAAAATAGAATAAAGATATTCACATTGGATCTTGAGCTTGGGCTGATATTGTTAAGGTACCTGCTGAAAAAAATGTGGGTCCCCATTCCCCTGCATCTAGACTAAATACTACTTTTAAAATTACAAAAGATAAGGAGGGGGTGACCCACATACAAGTGTCTGATGGTTGTCTACATAGAGCTCTTGAGAAAACAAATCTCGCCCTCATTGGAAAGTTTTTGGGAGCCAGACCCAATGTTGATATTATCAAAAAATGGGCCATGCGACATGGAAACCAAAAGGACATTTAAATATCACCACCCTGGCAAAGGGGTTTTTTCTAGCCCATTTAAATCAACAGGCTGATATGGATTCGAGTCATACTAGGTGGCCCCTGGTGTATTAGAAATATGGGGCTTTTCTTCAAAAAAAGGTATCTAGGGTTTAACCCTAATACTGAGAATATACATAAAATCCCCATTTGGTGTAGACTCCCAGGGCTGCCCCTTCATCTTTGGGATGATGAAATACTTCTTCATATTGCTAGATCGATTGGTTCTCCAATCGGGCTAGATGGGCGTACAAAAAATAGATCTAGACTTTCCTTTCCAAATTTCTATGTCTCATATGAAATGGAGAAGGAGCTTCCTGATCACATCATTCTTCAATCAAAATTTGGGGCATGGAAATAGTCAATAGATTATGAGGATTTTTAGCTAAGATGTCATAAATGCCATAGATTAGGGCATTTTTCCAGAAAATGTCTTGAGAGAATGAAGCAAAAACATGATAAACCTTCTAATCATCCTAAAGAGCTAGGCCAGAAATAGACAGAAGAAACTAAAAAGCCTCTCTACATGCAAGAAGTACAAGGGAACTTGCATGCAAATGAATATGAGAATCAAAGGCCAAAAAATGGTTTTAAGACCATAATAAAGAGGCCACCGGTCTATAGAAAACTATGGAGACCAAAAAAACCTCCGTTAGGAAAGGGTGAAGAAGCTCGAAAGGGAAAATATAATGATTAGACAAAGGGTGAAGAAGCTTGGAAGGAAATAGAAAAATATCAAGACAAAGATGCTTGAGAATACAAATCCTGTAAAACTAAACATGGAAGTGGATGAAAAAATGAAAAAGTTTACATTCATCTAACCATTTCCAATGAAGAGGAGATGGAGAAAATTACTCCCCTTCCTCATCAAGAATCGGTAAATAAAAAAATTTCTTTAAAGTATAAAGAACTAAACAAGATGAGACTAGGAAAAGCTAAAGAACTCCTGGAATCCATAGCAAGAGATCTAAATGAGGATAAAGAGTTTGTAGATATGGAGGAGCTCATAGACAATGAATACAACAGAGAATCCCTTGTAGCTCAACAACTTGTTTTTGATAAAGGAAAAGAAGAAGGAGAAATTACCCCTGCATCGACAAAGAACCTGTCTGAATGTGATAAGGATGGATTCATCATAGTCCGGCGTAAGAAACGAAGACTGAAAGGCTTTGAAGAAATTCCAGAATCACTTTATAGTGATAAAAAGAAACAAATAGGAAGTTGGGAAGCTTCCACTTCAAGAATCACAAGAGCTACTACCAAAAGAGTTATGAATATTGGAGTTATTTATAAAAAAGGTAGACCCTCCAAAAGTGATGTAAGGAAAAAAGAGACTGAGAAAGAAATTGCAGATGGTACTCAAAGCCTTTTGAGCCATCCAACAACCACCTCCCCAATCCTTTTTTAATGAAGGTTTTATCTTGGAATGTCAGGGGACTAAATGGGGGTCCTAAACAAAGAATGCTTAAGGAACTTAGAAGATCAAGTAGACCCAGTATCCTTCTAATTCAATAAATTAAAAAAAAACCATTTTGATACATTTAGAAAATCAGAGAATAGAAAAACTATGTTTATATTTATTAGACTCATAAATGTAACAATATATTTAAAAATAGAAAACCCGAATAATTGTAATCAATCACTATCATTGGGTGCATGTTTAACATAAAAAGTTGAGATTTCATGAATACTTAAATCATTTATAGATATCCTCTAAAATATTTATAGAAATCTTTATAAAATCTTTTAAATAATAAAATTATATATTTATATTTATCTCTATCTAAACAAACTACAACACTTTTATATTATAAATAATTAAATTATAGTTATAAACCTTATTAAAATCATATTATAATTGAAATAGTAATGGTAAAAAATGAAAAAAGAGATCACACATGATGGGTGATCCTTCACTAAAAGAGGACACTAAAACATTAGCATCAATAGGGAGCATTGTGGATACACCAAGGAGAATATTTTATGTTTTGATATAATCCACGAAACACTTTAATAAGAACACATAAGAGTGTTAGGACCTTTTTCCTACCTTTCTCTTTATATTTTTTTTATAATAGATTTTACGAACATATTTTCTTGTAAGTCATTCATCGATCTATTATTAATAATCCCGCATGCATGGTATCTAGTGGCTATCTTTAGTAGAACTAGTATACATTAAATGAATAAGCTAGTGAGAGACATCAACAAATATGAACCTACTTAAAAGTTTCCTATCATCTTGTAATCCAATTTAAATATATTTTAGTGCATTGAAGTTGTTTTTCTTCAATTCACAATATTTTAATATCATTAATTATTTGTTGAAATATTGTTTTGCAAAGAGAATCTACACATATGGTATCATATCTTATTCTAGGGCCCATTTAGTTTTAATGTTATCAGCGAGTGTTTCTAAAACTATCCATCATAATTTCTCACCTTTCACTTAGTTGGACCTTAGTGATAAGAAAGTGGTTATATAAGTTCAAATATTAATCCCTTCAATACAATTTTTCTCAAATTGTTTTATTTTTAGGGTATAAACATGTTCTTAAGGTTTTAAACCTCACTTATAAATATCATTTTGGATAATATCCATAGAGTGAGGGATAATTACACAATAGACAACCAATTAGATAATGTTTTGTATCGATTTGAGATTCCACATACTTATAGATATATTTGAGAAGTCCTTAGTATTTTGAAACCTAACCATTAGAAACATTAGGCATTTTGTTATTACTTGGGGAATTGTTAAGTGTTTTTCCTTGAGAAATTACTTAAAACTAATCTTATAGACATGATAGTATCTTACGAGTGTGTTTCCCTCCATATTTAAAATGATAAACTAACATAGAAACTATTTATAAATGGGATAAGTTTGAATACAATACAACTCTACCAAACACATCCTCTTGCAACCTTATCAATTCTATGAAGTTTTGTGCCATTCATATTTGGAGTTGGAAATAATAACAATGAAATGATTGAACCACTAAAAAAACTCTATAGTTTATAGTTAACTTTCACATTATACAAAAAGGTATAGATAAGAAGGGCCACCTAAACCATTTATAGATATGGAGAAATACATCATTAACAATAAAATTTCTTAAAGTAGCCATTTAATAAAAGTTCGTAAAAATTGAGTTTTTAATCACATTTGGGATTTCCAATATCACCAACTAATCATGAAACCATGGTTTTCAAAATTTAACCCATGTATAGAGTAATTCCTAGTAAATCTTGTTTGGGTTAGATTACCGCATTTACCTCTACTATGTTGGGGAAGCTAGCTTAAAGGCCATTGAGAATACTATAGGAAAATCTATTTGCCATGGGCAATCAAATTGAACTTTATCATCACACTACTTATGCCCATATTCTAGTAGAAATGGATACTTCAAATGACCTTCATGATTCTATTAAGCTGAAAGTTAAGGAAAAAAATTGTTCCAATGTTTGGACTATGCAAGTGCTCTATTTAGATGTATAAATTGCTTCTCTCTGGATCACCTAGTATCATAGTGTATCGCTAAGAAACCATTAACCAATAGAGATAATTTGTGGAATTTTTAATAAGTAAACAAATGGAATTTTTCATAAAATAAAATTCAGAACAAGATTAATATCCTCCTACTTTTGAATCAGGTGAATAAAATCTTCCAACTCTAGCCCTTATCGAATTTGAGGAGAATGGAGTGTCATACAAAACTAGTAGTACTAACACATAAAATATACAAAATCCATTTTTAGTCTCACATTCTCAAGGAAATCTCCCACAATAAATTTGGAGGTGGCTCTTCTAGCTTATTCGAAGGATGGTAAGGATGATTAGATTAGAAGTGAAGAGGGAAAAAAAGAGACAAATTTTAAGCTCAACACCTTTGATTCCGAGAACATAATTGATCGGTTCACTCAACTGTGTTTTGGAAGTATTGTGGTTATGTTTGGGTTGCTTTGTGGTTGCATTCTAGATGTTTTTTTCTTTGTTATTTTTTGTTCTAGTTTGGTATCTTTGCATCCCCTCTTTGTGCTTTATGATCATCTTGGGTGGGAGCTGATTTGTTTTCTTTTGATCCTTTAGTTTTATCTGGGTTTTATTGCCTTCATTTTTACTTGGGGTATGGTCCCCATCAAAAAACTATTTATCAATAGTAAATCTTAATAAATAGTAGAAAAGGAAGGAATGTTCATAGAATGCGGGACTAAAGGTTTCTCAAAATGGGTTTGAGACACATATTGAGTATAACACACTCTTCTTATAGCTCATTCACTTTAAGAAAAATAATTTTATAGCTTGATCATGGTATAACAAGAGCACATTATGGATTGAAATTTATAATTCATAACGTTATTTTATTATAACATAAGTGTGTTACGTGTGTGTTAAACATAATCTTAACTAAGACTAAACATATTAAAAAAATCATTCCATAAAATGAGTAATGAAAACATGATTAATCTATAATGGGAAGTTTTTTTGTCTTACATAATCCTTTCATGAACCTAATTAAATGTGGACAAATTCTAAGACATAAGTCTGAATGAATTGAATGGTAATTTTAGTGATTAAACATTTTTCTTTCATTGATTTTAATTCATTCAAATATTTCCATTTTAGTCAATCCACACACTTCTCCAACTCAATACCCTTTCTTACAAAGACATATACATGAAAAAAATGTGTAACAATAGATTGTAGAAATAAACCCACTCAAAATCATCCTAAAATTCACACCCATCCTCATTAGACATAATATTTTAAAATAAATAAATAAATAAATCTCATATTCGAGGTTTGATAGAAACCTTGAAAAACACTAATGCCACAAATACATAGTTCTAGGAACTTCCAACATCATTGGAATTATTAATATCACATTTTAAATTTATCACTAAAAAAATAAACACATGGGAAAACCAAAAATATAATTATCATCGATTTTATATTAAGAATTTGTCTTATGATATGATGAAGAATACAATATTTGCAAAGTCAAGTTATGTAGATTTCTCATTAAACCAAAACAAATTCATCTTTACAATTAAACTCAAAAATATTATCAATCTATTGGTTCAACCATAATTGAATAGAAAATGAATTTTGGGATAACTTTTGGATGGTGTGTTGGTGATCGGACTTGTCTCACCCCATTTTCCATTGAAAATATTTCAATTCTACGGCCTCTACCATATTTTATTCCCGCGTGTTATGCCAGGAAGTCTCTACTTTCTTTTTATTGCCATAATTAATATGTTACTGGGTCAAAGATCACGTATGGGTCCATTTGTGTTTCCTGGTTTCTCTGTCTCTCCGAAGAGGTCTTTAATTTGGGTCTCCCATTCTCTGTTTATCTAAAAACCCGGGCTTTCCCATTCTTTTTGTCTTTCATGTCAGAATTTTTGCCTTTGTCATTTTTCCCTAAATACTTGATGAAAAATGAATGAGTGTAGTTCTAAGGAACATATTTGAGCCTTATAACGTTTCTAAATCCTTTGTCCTTTCAAATGGTAATTTTTCTACATTTTTTGTTTTGACGGGTGTTTCTCTGGTCAAATTTGCATCCTTGCATCTAAAGGAATGTGGCCTCTTTTAGTTAGGCACGCAGCTCGTGAGATACTTCATAATTTTATAAATCCCCTTAACCTAAAAAATCGTCTACGTGGAGGAGCGAGACTCATTTGAAAGTTCACTTTTGGGTTTGGCCTTGAAATTACGTCGAAAGGACACGTGCAAATTTCCACTATTTTACCCAGGAATTAGAATTTTTTTATGCAACTGGTATAGTTTGGCGTAACAGAGACACGTGGTGAGCCCACGCTCATTTAAGTTATCTTCTTTGGGAACCATTTTGAAATTGCGCCATGAATACACGTGGAGGTTTTTTTGGGTCTTCCCATACTTAGTCATTTTTAAAAAGGTTTTAAGAGGTTTGGGATATGTGGAGGAACCACATATGTTTGGGACCAACCCTTGAGTTTCATTTTAAAGAAGTACCAGGAGAACACTTGGAGGCATCCACTCAATTTTCATTTTCTTGGAATTTTCAACGGCAAAGGAGATTGCCTCGAGACTCTAACACATGGCGCCTTCGGCTAAGCTTCAAGCCTTCAAACAATTTTTTTCGAGCCGGGACATGTGGCGAGCTCGCGCTCTCTTTGGGTCTCAAATTTTGGGACTATCTCAAGGTACGCTATTATGACGCATGGAAGTTTGAAAATTAAAAATAGGAAGGGAAGTAGACCATCGAGGGAAACTTATAATTTTTACCTCCTTTGTCAAACGGGTTAAAATATAAAAAATGGCCATGAGCCCAAAAAAGGATTAGTCAAGGTTTGTTTCAAGGTCAACGGCGAAGGTGCGAACCCTCGGGGAAAATTTGAAAAATTTCCTTTTAGGAGAAAAGAGTTAAAAGTGAAAAGGAAACATGGTTCCGATGGGACCCACATTGGGACACATGTCAAGCCCATTTTCAAGGGTGGAGCTATGGGGAAAACTTTGAAAATTTTCCCTTTTCAAAAAAGAGGTGAAATAGTAGAATTTGGCTATAGTTCCTTTGGGACTAACATTAGGACACATGTCAGGGCTCATTTCTAAAGGCGAGGCGTAAAGCAAAATCTGAAAAATTTACATTTTTCAAAGGTTGTAAAGGACAAAATAAAAATCCCGAGTCCATCTTAAATTGAATCTTCCAAGTGGACAACCCAAATTCAAAGTAAAGATCAACAACAACTTTGAGTATGAATCTAATTTTCCCCCATTTTTACTAGAACGCTCCTGGAAGTGTAAGTCTTCATGATTTCTTGGTAATTCCTACATGCCAAAAATATAGGAGAGTTAATTTTCATATCTAAGTTTGGTGGAGGAGATCTAGAGACATTTTTTTCCATTAAAATGGTGCGGCTATTGGGCTCGATCTAATTTTCTATTTTCTTCTCCCGAGAATGCAAGGAACCAAATTTGAGATTAGGGGTGGAATTGGTGGCGAGTTGATGGAAGAGTGATTTTTTAGAAGGAGTTAAATGCGGGAGATATTCGAAGAGATCCTTTGATCACTGGTGAATTTTGGAGATCGATTCTGGGAATCACGATCGTGATCATGAAGGGAACCTTGGTGGCACTCAATGTTTATATTTTTGGGGTGTAAAGGGGTTTGTTATAAATTTTATAAATGGCACCAATTTATCATACAAATGGTTAGAGGATAGAGGTGGAAGAAAATTCCTAAGAGGAAAATTTGACAAAGCTTGTCTTTTGAGAAGTTATCTGAGAAGCATGTATATCTCTTTTGTTTTAAATTTGATCGTGTTAAGGTGGTTTGAGTGTACATCCATTGACAAGCTCTGAGATTTTCTCGAAACTTTCCCTCTTGATAAATTTAATCTAGTTTGAGTTATTTTGTGTTGATCTTGAGAAAAATGTGTTTGTTTCATTTCTCAATGTCTCGTAAATAGTTTTTATTGTTCTTGTTGCAATATTGTGTCAAAATCTGTCCTAATCACATAGCTCTCAATCCTTTTGACATTTTAGTGGCCTCTGTAATTTCATTTCTCAAAAGAGCCTTCATGCGGGAGTGAAATAAATTATTTAAAATCACTTTTCTTTCATCTATTACAGAGATTGTCTATAAGCCTTTGGGTGTACCTCAGGTGTGAATGGGATCATATCTTGATGATTTATTAGGTCTTCCAACTCGAGCCTTCATGTTAGGATCTCATATATTGTGTGAAAAAGTGCTAATCTTGGCCTCCATTGAAGCACAAATTCTGGTTAAAGGAACATTTTAGCTATTTTGAAGCATTCGGTTGTCTAAGCTTTGCATTTTGTAAAAACTTTCAAAGATCTAGCAAAATAAGTTCATTACGCCTCACCTCCCTCAAAAATTAATTTAAAACAACCAATCCTACCCGTACTACCCCTAGTTGACATGCATGTATATAAATTCATAATTTTACTACCAAAAATGTAGAAACAATCAGGATTTCAAATATCTTTAGTAGCTTGAACCTTGCTTAGAGAATATCTCCACTATTTAGAGTGATAACTCATGAGAGTTATATTTTGTTGCATTGATAATATTTTCTTCAAGGTTTCTTTAACAACTTCATAGGGAAGGACATCTCCATCTCCTCCATGAACAAAAAGCTACAAAAGGGTTCTCTTACCTTGGTTAAAAGGCATAACCTAAAATAGTGAGGATAGATCTAATCCTCTTAAGGGTCTACCCATTTCTCCACATCTAAGTGACAAAAGGCCGAGTTAGATCCCATCCCCAACTAAAAAATGACTCATTATGGTCTATCTTTCTCTAAGCTTCCTATCAATACTTGTGATGCTGCTCATACATTGAGGGAGAATCAATTAGGGTACCAACAACTAAGTGGCGCCATTCTTTGGGAACTTACTTGAGTTCTTTGAGACTATGTTGTTGATTGAATTCTAGTTCATATCTATTTATCCCATCTTTGAAACCTAATTGGTGACGTTTGGAGGTGTTGGTTTTCAAATTAGGACTTTAATGAAGGCAATAGTCGGAGTACAGAAAGTCCCTCCGCTTTAATGGGAGAGGTTCCCTTATTGAAAGAAAACGGCACAACTATTTACAAATGTACAACTTCCAACTTGGATGAGGAACTCTGATATCATGAAAGTGTTTTAATTCCAAGATAGATTATCAATACAAGAGAATGGATGAACTAATGAATGGAAAAGGTAGAATAACACTTTCAGGAAGTATAGATAGCAAAATAATTCCTTATAAATGTTGAGCAAGGAAAATATATAGAACAAAATCATTCATATTAAAACCACTAGATGTTATTTCACAGACACAAAGTTCTAGAGATGACATCCACAAGAATACAAAGATTTTTAATGCAAATATATTAATGATTCAACAACTTTATACAAGTAAGAGGGAATTAACAACTGCAAATAGAAACAGGAAGAGAAAATCTTTTGTATTGATAGCTTTAAGTCCTTTTACACTTTTAAAAATGATCAGAGTTCTAGCCCCTTGGAATGGCAAGGAGAGCTCAATAAATAGCTTACAAAGTGGTTACATTTGGTAACAGTTTCTTTTAACTAAAATATTAATTAAGGAAATGCACAATGCAAAGTCCTTAATTAAATTACAAGGAGATCAACACTAAAAATAGAAGAAGAGAAAGAAGGGCTAGAAGTAGAGACATCCGGTTATGACTGAGGGGGGCCTACTAATTTTAGGATTCGATGTCGAATATTTTCAACACTTCTTCTATTTCCATACTTCTTGGAATTATTGTGTTGGAAGTAACATGTGTCCACGTTCTAGACTTTCTTCCATATATTTATCAAACTCGGTATGCTCTAGATATTCTTTATTAGCTTCAGCAATAGCTGAGTAAAGAGCACAAATGTCTTTCATCTTCTCCTTAGTGAATGAATCTTCTTTGAACAGATCATCCTTGACAAAGGTTCTAAACTGGGACTTGATTTATTGAAGAGAAAAGGAAACACCCGTAGTTTCATCCTAAAGATGGAAGTGAATATCCTTAAAGCAGATAAAACATAGGTTTTAATGAACTCCCCTTTTTGCCACACATTTCTCAGTTCTCCCAATGCTTCCTCCAAAACTTTTATCTTCCACTCAATGTTGAAGATCCATGTCCTTGACAAGTTATTCTTTGCATCATCAAACACATTTTTGGCCAATAGGATCTTCTCATTAGTTTTTCCTATTAGACAGAGGTCTGTAATACATCCACTCTATACCTTCATCTCCTTATCCATGGCTTTGATTGAGGAAGTGAGTTTTTGCTACAAATTGATCACCTTCTCATTGGTTTTGAAGGCTTCCTTAATGAAATTCAAACCTGATATAGTCATATCATCAACCATGGCCTCAAAATCCTTCCCATAAGTTGAATACCTATGTATGTCCTTGATGCTTTGAACTTCATCTTGACTGAGAACCATGGGAGGTGGGAGAGTAGCCAATGGAGTTGGATCCAAAACTTTATCTTTTGTTAATAATGATTTGATAAAGTTGGAAAGAACTTGGTTTTGTTCTTCCAACTGCTCCATGGTTTGTTTTCCTTTTTCAACTCATTCAATAACCTTAGTGATAGTTTCTCAAAGGTTATGAACCTCACTCTCAGGTGTAGATTCTCCCAGTGGAATTCTAGAAAGTTCCAAGTCAGAGATCAAGAGATCCTTCTCCTCCTTATCCACCCTAGGTCTGACAACCTCAAGAAACTACGACCTTGAGCATCAGATACCAACCTTGAAGTAGTATTTACTTTCTTTGTTGGAGGAGGAGGAGTAGTACCAGTAGAGAGCTGCCACAACATCAAAATCAGGCCTGGTTGATCGGGAAGAAGACTTTCTTTTCCTGTTGTCTACTAGGGGCTACACCCAGGCAAAGGAAGAAGAAGAAATGAAGGAGTCAAGAGGTCGAGTGCAAGAGAACTCATGGCACTTAGAGTCTAAACTACTATTTCCTCTAGTGGGGAAGGGCATGGAACCTCAAGAATTTCCTTTGCAGAGGAATCTGTTAAGCTTGGAGGTTCAGTTCTTGATTCTTCCTTCTCCATCTCAAGTAATGGTTGTAAGGGTTTCTTCTAGTCATGTTGTCTCATCATCCTCATTCTCACTTAGAACAATAATGTTCTTTGGTCCAACAAGAAATTCTGAGTGCTCTAGAAGAGTCTCTTCCTTGATTGGTTCTTGCTTAACCTCTTTGACCTTCTTGATACACTTAAGTGGAAGGAGTAGACATTTCAGGATCTTTCAATGAGGAAGAAGGAGGAGTTTTCTCAAGTACCTCAGTACTAGGTGTATGTACTTCCTTCCTAGGTGTGGAAGTTTCTCTTGAAGAAGATCTACCCTGGTTCTTCCTGAATTCATGAACTTTCCTGTCAAACCAAACCTTAGTTTTGATGATGACAGGGGAAATTATCTCACTCAAATCATCTTTGTCTTTTAAATACTAATCCAAGGTTTCTAGAGAGGCGTGTGCTTGATGGATATTTCATACTCAAAGGATTGCAATCCCTCATCATCATACGAAGCCCTTTAGATAGGTGGTAGAGATTAAGATCTAAGATGCATTGCAGAGACAATCTACCAAAATGCCTCCTCACGGCTTGAAAACCATCAATGAGTCATCCCGGTAATCCTCGGTGTCGGGATGATGATAATATGTTATTCTAAGATTACAGTCGATGAATTTCTTTAGATCAAAACAAGACTGGACTGAAGAAATGAAGCAGAAGAGGAGTAATATCCCTTTCTATATTTTGGGCATCTAGGGTTTTTTTTCATGTATAATTCCCCAAGGAGATAGGGAAATGAATTCATGTGATCTTCTTGTCTTTGCAGGTTCTATGGAGTTTTCTATTTGCTGCACACCTCAACCAAAGTAATTTTATCATTACCAAACATGGGCAGCTTGAGAGGTGTACTTTCAAAACAAGGCAATCTGATGTATGAGAAATTTCTAAAATGCATGAAGAAAGCCCTATATTTAGCTATCAAATCCATAGCCTCATCAAAAAACCTCCTAGTAGTATCACCCTCTAAAATTATCACAATGTACAAGGTGAAAGCATCATTCACCCTTATGAAATTATGATTAATGTCCCATGAGGGTAAATTGAGGGAAATATGTGTATATGGGCTCATCCTTCTTGCCCTCATTGTAAGTGAAGCCAAACCACTCCCGAGATGCTGCCAGGGTGTACATGAGGTAAGAAGTCATGTAGAACTTCTTAGTTTTCTAAACATTTGTCAATTGTTTAGTCAGGTTCATACAGATGATCTCAACCCAGTTTATGTTTTGTTTACCCTCGCAGATGATGCTGATGAAAGGACACATCCAAAAATGGAAGTCATTGGTAGAGGGCATCCCCATAATCTGGTGAGAAAGATGATGAAATCTGATAATTCTTCATTGAAATCAACCCTGTACAATGCTTTGGAGAGTCAGGATGCTCCCTTCTTAGGGCACTTCAACCATGACTTAGCCACTCGTGCCTTGTATTTCTCACTGTCCTTATCAAATAGAGCCTGAGCTTGAGCAAGAGTGAGAAAAATGGAGTCTTCTATCTCAGGAATGCATAGGGCAGTGGTGATGGTGTAGCATCTAGTTTTGCAATCAATTCTCCATGCACATTAACAACTTCTTTGGTATCTAGGTTGAAATGAGCTCCATAGGTGAGCACATTGTTGACACACTACATTGAGATGGGAAAACCAACAACATATGTGATTCCACTGTCATTGATCATTTGGGCCATGGAAGCAAGGTTGTGACAAGTTAACATGCTCCAAAAATTATCAAAATCTAAGTGTCGAACTTCACTATCCCCGATATTAGGCATAGAGGTCTCCAGAGGTGACAAATGCTCATGCCCTTAGAACTTGATGTTCATTTTTGCAGTGTGAAGAAGAACGGTCTTCAAAGAATAGATTCGCAATAAAAATGCAAAGGGATACTAGGAAAATGACTTAATTATAAGAATGTAGGCAAGAAATAATAAGTAAGCAATGTGATAAATGCATAGAAGGTGGTCCCTTTAAATAGTTATTCAGGAAAGAGAAGATCATAAATGCGCATTAAATACCCCCTTGTACCAACTCAAAAAAGTGTTATGCAGGAAAACTGGAAAAAATTGGCCCGGATGGTCTATGGGACATTGGGACATGTGGGACGCGGCGTCGATTCAGCCGATGTGGGCCAAAAGAGCACGAGAGGTCCAAGCACACGAAATGTGAAGGATTTTAGGACTCGATTCGGATGATGTGATCGATGCAGGAAATCAGTGAACACGAAGCACAGGTGAACTTGGGATAGATGAGCCAAAAAAGCGCGCAAGAACCAAGAGACAAGAATTTGTGGGAAAATCAGCTGATCGGTGAAATAAAGGTGCTGCCGAGAACCTAGGACATATGGGACAAGAAAAATCAATGCGGGAAATGCGAGGAATCATAGAACATGAATCCTAGAGGATTTTGGGACATGAGGAATAAAAATGTTTGACAGACCCATAAGTTACTTAAAATGACCCCAAGAAATGACATTTTCACTATCTTTTCAAATTTCCTCTTCACTGAAACATTACTGAAGGGTGCCAACTCAAAATTTTCAAAATTTTCAACTTTCAAAAGAGGGGAATTTTGAGGGGACAACACTGGGAACTTATTTGAGTTGCTGAGACTATTTTTCGATTCACTACCAATTCATATCTATTTATCCCGTCAACAATACCTAAGTGGCACCATTACCGGGGACATAGTGATTGCAGTTCATATTCAAACCCTAGTAAACACTTCTTGTATGCTCAAAGTACTAATACATCTTTTCAGGCATCATCTTGTGTTTAGGCCTATAAGAAGTTTCAAAGTTACAAATGCTATGTGCAATATTTCCATTTTCTATAGTTATTTCACTAAGTTTCATTGATAAATCTGAGTAAAGAAGAGTCATAATCATTCCTTGTCTAGTTTCTAGTGTTGAAAAATGTTTGACAGATCATATTTAGTGCATTTTCACAACTAAGATGGAAATCCTTTATGGTGACTCCTATTGATCTGATGTTAAATGATTACCAGTGTCTTAACCTTTGTCAAGTGAGATTCACTACTAACCTTTGCAAATCTTGAAGAAAGGAGGTATTTCTTTGCTAGGGACCCTACTAGGACATTATTTCCATAGCTAGGTAAAGAAAAATCAGAAGGAAGAAAATCCTAGAGAGTTGTGGGAGATCAACAGACAAGAAGAGGGATCTCCATTGATAAAAGTGATCGGCCTATCATTGAAGACTATTATTCAAGTGCTTTTGAATTAGGTAGCCTCTTTGTGGAATTTAATTCTCCAATTAGAGAGGGGCCTTCATTTTATTTTGAAATTTTTTCTTCTCATTCTACCCTGTCTTTTCAAAAGTTGATAGGGATTTCCAAGAAACAAGGCCTTTAGAGGAAATCCATTTTTAAAATTATACCCTGTGTTTCAAAGACCCTTCGCCCCTTATCAATTTGTCACCCTTCCAAGGTCACCTCCACAAAACAACATGGCCTTGCCCCCACCCAGACCTCCATTTGTTATAAATACCTTTGGACCTATAAATTTTGTAGGGATATATGGTTATCCAAATGTAGTTCCTCAAGATGTAAGAAATAGACTACCAAAGTTCCAAGGAAACAACGCTATAATTGGTGATCAACATCTGAATATTTTTATGAATATGATGGAAGACTTTGAGATTTAACATGAAGATGTATATATCAAGTTATTTATCCATACTTTGGAAGAGGATGCAAGGGACTGGTACAAAGCTTTTCCAGATAATTCAATCGATTCTTGGACATATATGAGAAATGCATTCAAATTGTAGTATGGTAATAGAACTGACCTTAGGTTTCTTTTGACAAAATTTGAAAACATCAATAATAATCCTAATGAGTCAGTACATGATTTTAACACAAGTTTTAATAATACCTTGAGGAGATTTCCTGTTAGGATAAGGTCATGTGATGAATCATGTTTGATCAAATATTCAGATGCCTTTAATAAAAAGGTTGCTTACTACTTGAGGGACAAAAACCCTACTAATTTGAGGCGGGACTTTACCATGGGTCTACATATAGAGAACAATATTAAGGCAATTGGAAAGCCTCTAAAAATGGAGGGTGTAAAAATAATCAACCGAGAAAAATCTCGGACAATCAAGACTACGATTTGGAGGAAGTTATGAAAACTTCGGTAGGGGTTGTCAAGGAAATATCATACAACATAGCCTGGGTAGAGAAGGGGATTGGGCACGAGTTCACAAGGTCAACATAAGCGGTAAGGCCAACACGGGTTCACAAATCACCAAAGATCGATGACATAGGCAAGAGACTTGTTGGATTTGGAAATAGGCATCCATAAGGTAGGGAAAACAAAATGGTGCACGATCCTTTGGCTACAGAATTGATGTTATGGAGGGACAGATGTCAATGATTGGTGTGACAGATGTTTCATGCCCCATTCTCCGTGTAAAGAAGATCATCAAGATGAAGAAGATGCTTATGATGACAATGATGATGATGTCTATAAGATGGGTTTCTCCACTAGCTCACAACAAGGGGAAACTTCAATGAAGTGATAAGTGCCTACACACTTTGCTGCCACTTTTTGGGACTACATTCATAGGGTACCTATTCTTCCTCCCTCTCATACTTTAGAAGTATATACTATACAAGCTTTTGAATTTCCCAATAATGACTTTGAATATTTAAGGGATTCAATGATAAAGAAGTTTGATGGAGGAATCCCATCTTAGGAAGATAGACAACTACTCATTAGTGTTGTTGCTCAAGAAAATGAATATAACACACAAGAAGTAAGGCTATCAAAGGGACGGGGCCTCAAGCCAATCCAAAATCTCCCTTACTTAAAAAATTCTTAAAGAGGCTCATAAGAAAGATGCATTTTCCAAAATCCCTACGATTCTAAACAAAAATAATACCCCTCCTTATGCCTAAGTTGTCAAAAATCTTGTACCACCTAGTGAGTGTGTTAGATTTCCTTCCAATACTACCTTTTCATCTAATGATGCCTTGCCAAATAATGTCCCATATGACATTGACCAAGTTTTAAGTTAAATCAAGGTTTTTGTTCCAATTGTGGAGTTGCTTAGGATTCTTGAGCACGGGAAAACAAAATTTGAATACTTGGGATTGAAAGAGGGGAAGATTTCCCCAAGCAAAATTATAAACATCATGGAGACTCCACTAGTCATTGAAGAAATAAGGGCATCACCAACATCATAAGAGCTAGATTAACCACATGAGGTTTATTTGGAAACATCCTTGGTAGATTCTCAGTTGAATGTCGACCCATTCTTCACTACCCTAATCATTAAGGATATATTGATGCACAATTGTATGTTTCATTCAGGGGAATCATGCAATGTTATGCCTCTGGAATTTATGAATGAACTAAACATCAAACTAATGACTGCATATTTGAAGTGCACTTTGCTATTTATTCCAGAGAGGTGCCGGTGGTAGGGTGTGTGAAGGGTTTGGTGGTCCATCTTACGCAGCCTATCCAGGTAGGAACTTGAAACTTGATGTAGTCATTGTTGACTTCCCAACCAAGTGGGGTATGTTGTTATGTAGAAGGTGGGCTGCAAGTGCTGGTAGGAGTGTTCAAATGGATATGTCTTATGCCACCATCCTAGTTGTGAAGCCTTGTCAAGTTGTATGGCGAAAAGAATATTTTACACCTTATTGAAGATCCCAACAATGCATCCTATGAAGTATTGTACACAAGTGTTGATGCCGATAACTTTGTGGGATTTGCTTTGATGGAAAGGAGCACAATATTGAGGAATTCGGGTGTCTTGAACAAGTGGGATCCCCTTAGACTCTATTATTTTATGGAGATTTTTCCAAGTTTGGGAATGGTGTTGGTGTTGTTCTTCTTTCTCCGGGTTAGGAATTTTATTTTTATTTTTCAAACTCAACTTTGAGTGCACTAACAACATTGTTGATTATGAGGCACTATTGTTGGGTTTAAGAATTCCTTGGACATATGGTGTCAAAGACATCATTGTCAAAGGGGACTCAAAACTAATTGTAAACCAAGTCGAGAAAATAGTATGCCACAAAAATCAGTGAATGAAACAATACAAGCAAGTAGTTTGGTATCTCATTGAGATGTTTGATTCATTCAACATTGTGCATCATGATAGGAATTTCAATGATTTGGAAGATAAACTTGTAGTACTAGGGTCTTGTTTTGACAATTTTGTAATATCACCATATTGTGAATATGATGTTGAAGTGTTAACAAGGCCATATGTACTTGACAATGTTAAGCATTTACAGGATTTTGATAATGATGTTTAGGTCAGGAGATTTCTGTAGAACAAAGAGGAGTTTGCTGATCACAATATTGATTGGGAGCCAATGGTGTGTGTAGCAGAGGGTAAAGAAACCTTGTTTGGCAAGGGCATCATCCAACTAAATACTAATACCATTCCCAGAGGGCTGGTTGTTATTGATTCCAATTTTGACAATGTTGATCGCATTATTAACAAAAGCATAACAACATCAAGAGATATTGAGGATCATGACCTTGGCACAAAGGAGAAACTAAGGAAAATTTGGTTAGGAAGTATTCTCGGTAGGGAGGAGAATTCATATATCCAATTGTTGAAAAGGTATCGAGGATTGTATGGAATGGACCTATTCTAAACTAAAGGCATACATAGAGGATCTATTTCAACATGAGATTCACTTGGAGTCCAATGCAAAACCATTCGAGGCATAAATAGAGGCCAATCAATCCACTCTTATCTCTTAAAATGCAAGAGGAACTAAAGTGGCTAAGAGATGGAGGGATTATTTAGCCCACAAGGTATTATTCTTGGGTTGCAAACCTAGTACTAGTAAGAAAGAAGAATGGTGATATCAGTGTATGTAGATTTCAAGAATCTAAACATAACATCAATGAAGGATAATTATACTTTACCAAATATGGAAAACATGCTGCAATTAGTGACTAATTCTGAATTGCTCTCCACCCTAGATGGTTTCTCTGGTTATAACCAAGTGGTGGTGAAGGATTCGAGAAAGGATCAAGGAAACCTTTACTAATCCTTGGGAGACATATGTATATGTTAGGATTCCCTTCGGTTTGATGAATCTTTGGAGCCATCTTTCAAAAAGTAATGGATGTTGCTTTTGCTGGTTACATCAATGAGTTTATTACAGTTTATCAAGATGATGTAACTATATTTTGTAGGAAGATGAGTGATGACTTGCTGCACTTGGAAAAGATGCTAATAAGATGTAGAGAATATGACACCTCACTCAATCTAAAGTAGTTCCATTTTGTAGTGCGAGAAGACAAGGTTGCTTGGTCACATTGTATCACAATAAGTGGTGATGATTGATCCAAAAATGATAGAGGCCATCGGGAAGGTCCCGATTCCAAGAACCAAGAAAAGCATTCGAGTCTTTCTTTCGGTAGAAAAAATTCATCGGGAGATTCATATCAAACTTTGTTGAGTTGACCATTCCAATCACTTCCATGCTAAAGAAGGACTAGGTCATCGGATGGGAAGAGACCACCATCAAATTTTCAATGGGATTAAGGAAGCATTAAAAAATGCCCTGTTTCAGCAGCTCTAGACTATAAGAATCCTTTCCAACTATTTTCTTTCACTTCGAGAACACTATTTCCTCTTTCTGTTGTAGAAAGATGATGAAGGGGCTGAAAGGTTGATTTCCTTTTTCAGTAGGGCCTTGTAGAGGGGCTGAGCTGAAGTACACTATCATGGAAAAGAAGGAATTTTATTTTGTAAAAGCAACAAAGGTTTTAGACTTTACATTCTATATTCTAAAGTGGTTGCTTATGTTCCCCACACCATGGTGAAGGACATCTTATTAGAGATGGAAGTCTCAAGAAAAAGATGCGGGTGGGTGAAAAAGTTGCAAGAATATGATATGGATATTCAAACCATAAATTTGGTGAGAGGTTTGATCTTGGCTAAGCTTATGGCTGAGAGAAACTTATAAACTATTAAGGTAAATGAGGTAGAAGACAGAACTAGCAGGTGTTTTCTAAAGGTTGATGAACTCGAGTGGTACAAGGATGTAATTTTTATCTCAAACACTTATACTTCCCTGATTATTTAAGTAAGAACTAGAAAAGAGATCTTAAGTTGGCCTCCCAGAAATATGTCATTACGATTATGGGTTAGCTTAGAAAAACCTAGAGGGAGTCCTCTTAAGGTGCATTATTGAAGAGGAATCCCCGGGATAATTTTTTATCTCCATTGAGGAGTTTGTGGGGGAATTTTTACGTAAGAGTCACAACACACAAGATCTTGACAGTTAGTTATTAGTGGCCAATTCTCTTCAAGGATAAAACTCTTTTTGCTAGAATATGTGAGATTTGTCGAGTGCTTCTCTAGAAAGACCTGAAAACTTGGGCTACCTTCCTTACTGACTGTATCAATTAAAGCCCCATTAAAGCAATGGGAAATGGATTTCATTAGTGATATTTTATACCCATCAAGTGTTGGCCATAAGTGGATTCTTGTAGCCATTGATTACTTTACTAAATGGGTTTAGGAAATCGCCACCAAAATAGAAATACACCAAATTTTCATGGACTTCATGATAAACCACATCATCTACAAGTTTTGAGTGCGGTCAAAATGGTAGTGACAATGCCATGAGTTTTAAGGATAAACCTCTGGTGGAAATGTGCAAGAGTATGGTATAAACTTGACATATGCCTCTAACTACAATCCCCAAGGAAATGGAAAAGTGAGTCAAGTAATAAAAACTTGTTGAAGATTATCGGAAGAAACTTGGAGTGAACAGAGAAAATGGGGGAATAGTTCAAGTTTGTTGTTTGGGATGATAGGATCACTATCAAAACATTTACTTGAAAGAGTCCATTTGAGTTGGTATATGGAACTTAGGGCTGTTTCCCCTTCATATGAAACTATCATCATATCAGTCCATTCAACAAATGGAGGATCAAGAAGTAATTCCTTATGATGCTCACATTAATCAAATTGTTGAAATTGATGAAGAAAGGAGGGCATACCACTAAAGCCATGTAAATTTCAGAGAGAAGCTAAAGAATTTGTTTGACAAGAAGGTCACCCCAAGAGCTTTCAATGTTGGAGATCTTGTGCTAATATGGGAAAACAGACATGAAGATAAGGGCATGCATGGTAAATTTGACTCACTATGGATGGTACCTTACTCCATTGATATCAGGATTGGTGAACATACCTTCTTATTGAAGGATTTGGATGGTGAATTGCTTGAGTTTCCTGTTAATGGCAGGCATTTGAAGCATTTTTGGATTTATTCCTCAGAATCAAGGTAAAAAATAAAAATATTTTGTACAATGTATAGTTGGTTGTTTGTTTCTTGTCCTTTGTGTACTTGCTCATTCTGGTCCTTGGTGACCTATTTTTGTTGGTTTATTTTTTTTTCTTGGGAAATGGCCCCATTTCTCTACTCTGCAAGTTGACTCCTTTCCCAATGGATATTTTTGGCACTTGGTCTACCTTTGTTCTTATAGCACTCGCAGGAGTACCCATCCCTTAGCCGCTCTCAATCTGATTTTCAGTTTTTCTTCTCCCAAGCACGCAAGGAACCAGATTTGATAGATTAGCAATGAAATTGGTTGTAGATTTGATGGAAGAGTTATTTTTAGAGGAAGGGGTTGAATATGGGAGATAGTCAAAGATATCGCCCCTAAGCACTGTCGACTTTTTGTAGATCGATTCGGGAATCACGGTCATGATCATGGCAAGCTTGGTGGCACTCAATGTCTAGGATTTTTGGTGGGAAAGGGGTCTGTTGTAAATGTTATAAATGACATTGATTTATCATGCAAATGGTTAGAGAGTTAGAGGTCGAACAAAATTCATAAGAGGAAAATTTGAGAAAGCCTGTCTTTTGAGAATTTGTCGAGAAATCTGTATATCTCTTTTTTTTTAATTTTATTATGTCAAGGTGGTTGCGAGTGTACATATATTGACAATATCTAAGATTTTTCTATTAAATTTCCCCGATGATAAATTTAATCAAGTTCGAGTTATTCTGTGTTGATCTTGGGAAAAATGTGTTTGTTTCATTTCTTAATGTCTACAAATAGTTTTTCTTGTTCTTGTTGCAATATTGTGTCAAATTATATCCTAATCACATAGGTCTCAATCCTTCTAACAATTTAGTGGAATATTCAACTTAATTTCTCATAATATCCTTCATCCTGGGAGTGAAATAAATGATTTAAAATCACTTTTCTTTCATCTATTAAAAAATATTGGCTGTAAGCCTCTGGGTGTACCTCAGGCATGACTGGGCTCAGATCTTGATGCTTTATTGGGTCTTTCAACTCAAGCCTTTGTGTTAGAATCTCATATATTATGTGAAAAAGTGCTAATCTAGGTCTCCATTGAAGCACATATTAAGTTAAAGGAACATTTTAGTTATTTCGAAGCATTCTATTGTATAATCTTTCCATTTTGTAAAAAAATTCAAATATATGGAAACACAAGTTCATTCTACCTCACCTCCCTCAAATAAATCATTTAAAACAACCAATCCTACCCATAGTACCCTTATTTGACATGCATGTATACAAATGCATAATTTTTACTACTGAGAAAATGTAGAAACAATCAGGATTCTAAATTTCTTTAGTAGCTTTGAACCTTGCTTAGAGAATATCTCCACTATCTAGAGTGACATGACTCATGAGAGTTATATTTTGTTGCATTGATCATATTTTCTTCAAGGTCTCTTTAACAACTTCATAGGGAAGGACATCTCCATATCCTCCATAAACAACAGGCTACAAAAGGGTTCTCTTACCTTGTTTTAAAGGCACAACCTAAAATAGTGAAGATAGATCAAATCCTTTTGAGGGTGCTACCCATTTCTGCACACATCCGAGTGACAAAAGGCAAGTTAGTCCCATCCCAAGCTACAAAATTAATCATTATGATCTATCTGTCTCTAAGCTTCCTATCAATACTTGTGATGCTACTTAGACATTGAGGGAGAATCAATTTTGGTACAAACATGGTGTATGACCACCCTTCTTGAAATAATTTCAGGGTTCCTTGTTAGTTATTTATGAAACACTATTGTTAATTCATCCTCAATGGAAAACTAATATTATTTGACATAAATTATTTCAAGGGAATGTTAAAAGGATGTACATCATATAGATTGGGTTCAAAATGATTATAGAACTATCTAATTATATCTCTTACTCATCTAATAATTCAACATGTGAAAATAACTTCAACAATCGAGGAGAACATAGAGGTTCAAATAATCTATCTCGTTAGATATTTGACATAGTCCATGGCTTACCATTGTTTGTATTTTTGTTTGGTTGATAAGGGTGATCTTGAAGGTATCAGGTATAATGATAAATTATTTTTCCTTATTGTGGGACTTTATGAACTTATGAGGCTGATGATGCTTGGTACACACCCTATAGAGGATGTTTCATATGCTATGTTGGTTTGTTGATAACATGAGACACATAATAATTCTATGATGGAAAATATCATCATCAGTGATGTCTTACTAGAGATGACATTTGATATTGGTGACATGTAATTTTTAAATAAATTTAAATACAATTTTTATATATATTTTCTATGGAATTTCATAATTAAGTATATAAATTATTTACATGAATGAAAATTAATAAAATAATGTGTATTTGTTAAAACATTTTATGGTCAAATAATGCATCTAATAGACCATGTCACTTCTTCACATTTGTTTATACATGTGACAACCCTCATATATAAAACAATTATAAATTAGTAAACATATTACGGGTTAATTTATTTTCCATTAATAAATCTTGATATTCAAATAAATATTTGATGTTGAATAGGTTGATGTTGGAACTTCCACATCAAGGAATGTTGGTGTAAGGGTGCATGATTGAAAATTATGTAAAGTGAATCTTATTGTTTTTAATAATACTTTAATTAGATGATAAACTATGTAATTTATGGAGATGGTATTTTATATTATATGTGCATAAGCTTCATTATTCTAGTGAGATAACTTTATTCTTTTTTTCCCTTGATGAAATCATTATACTCTCCATCCTAGATTCATTAATTATTAAATATCGAGTTGTTGTGGGAATAACATCTATTGGCATCTTACAAAAGTATGAGCTAAAAATATACATATCGTTATGAGTTTATTGTATTTACTAACATAATTTAGTGCAAAATAATGACATTATATATGCACTATAAGATACTTCTTAAGTGTTCCATAGGAGAGAATGATAATTCTAATTCATTCACCTTCCACTTTGGGGTTAATGTTGAGATGTAGAGGAAGATTGAGAGGAATTATGAGCTTATGGTAAGTTTTTATAACTTATGTAATTTTAGATATCATTTTTGTATATTAATTTGTTAATTAAATATTTGTATTAAAATGTAGTGCTACAATACATATGACAACCCATGATTGTGTCTCAATAATTTTCACTCTTAAATCATCCATTCTAAAAGGGTATTTATGTAATGAGTAGGAAACACACATGAACCGACATACATTGGGTATATTTAAATGGACTACAATTATTGTTGGGGTCAAATATCTAAAGCATAGTAAATCCTACACTAAGTCAACTTATGCTTTTCAATGCCCATATTCAAGATAGAGATGATGACCCTGCTAATATATTGGTATTGAGGTGTGGAGATGCATGGAACAACAATAGATAAGAAAAGCATACACACTATAGCTGAAATGAATCAAATGTAAATATAAGGAGATGGTAATGAACATGAGTAGGTACTTTGCTAACTATCATCCAAACATATGTAATACGGAGGTAATATAGCATAATGAGGGAAGAAGATGAAATTATGTATGTGAAATGACAAGAGATGGTTAGAGAACTAACCTTGTACCTATAGGGTAGTCACTAATGATTTTATCTCTAAAAAAAGGAAAATCAAGAGATAGTCGTATTATGTGGAGGATTTGATCATCATTCTTTTCCTAGACTCACTATAGGTGACCCAATAGTGTGAAAACCATCAAATAAGAAGAGTGTATAATCCAATCCAGAACAATTATAAGATGAACCAAGACCTAAGTGGTTAGATGAAAAGATGGCATAAAATATTATAGTAGATGGTTTTCGAATGATTCTAGATTAATTCCTTTGAGTGTGATTCAATGGTGTTTATATATAGAATTTCATTACCTCTGCGATGGCATAAAAAAAGAGAAATATGAAATGGACACCATATCACATGGGTGAGGGCATCATCTAAAGGTGTTAAAATGAGGTAATGTGTTATGAAAATAAAAAAAATATGTTGTAGATCATGGATATGGATAAAAAAATTACAAAGTGGTGAGATGTAAGCAAGAAGTTGTGAATCTAATACCTATGATACCTAGGAGGAAAAATGTAACTAGTGTTAGGATAACTAAGGCCCACAAAAATATCAAAACTCTCTCTATGTACTATTTCTAATGCCTAATGATTATGTGCATAATCATTCCCCATTCCAGGATAGCCCTTTAGTATTTCACTTTTGAAAATAATTGTCGATGACTCTTATCTCCACATCAAAAATTATTAGCAGGTATGAAATATGAATAGTGAAAAATTACTTGTATATATATGCCTTTTCCATTGATCACTTCCTATCGCAATAGTGAAATGTGGGGTGCTCAATGGAAAAAAACATTCCATTGTTGGTGTATGTGACTTTCATAGTTGTCACTTGGCATCTTCTAGACATTACATGCTAAGTCAGCTAGGTTAGCAAGATCATAGGTCATTAGGTGTAATTAGGGTTTCATGTGTCCATTTTTGAAGCACAGGATTTACATGCTACTCTTATATATGTACCCTTTCTATTTTACCTATAAGGATGTGTAGACCTATTCTTTCATTCTTGATTTTCTTTTGTGTTTGATTTCACACCGATTACTTGGACAGTTCACATTACCATTGGAGTGAAAAATTTGTGATGTACATGAGGTTCTATATTGATCCTTGTACAACAATCTCAAATGGTATCAAAGCGGTTTTTAATAAATGAGGACTCGTTTATTAAGGTTTTAAATTACTTCCTTTTTGTGAAAGTTTTACATTAGTTTTTGGAATCCTACAAACTGGTTTAATTCTCTCATTATGGAGTTTTTCTCATTTTATAGTTGTGCATGTGAAGGTTGTAGGAATTTCTCTTCCATATCTAGCTAGTTCTGACTAACTATAAAGGGTAGATATTTTGGAGGTATCATCATTTTTTCCAGATCTAATTTTTCATTAAATATATATTTATTGGGAAATATGTATATATTTTTAGACTTGGTTCTTCCTCCTCCCTAAATTTTATGTATCCTTACATATTCTATTCTCTAAGTGTGTCGATATCTTAGAGAGCTCACCATGTTAGTTCACACAATGAGTTGGATATCCATTTGAGCTCTCGGTTTTTATAGCGAGTTGGTTTGTTTGAATATTTATACTTGTGATTTGAGTTTTAAATATGTCAAGTTGAGTTCTTTGATTGGTTTTCTATGATTTGAGTTGTCTTTGTATTACGATTTATTTGAGGTATTCATTTACATCAATGTGACTTCCTTGTTTTATTGTATTTTGGGTTATTTTTCTTTGTTGGTGATATGGCTTTTTCATGCCTTAGGTAAGTGTTTAGTTATGTTCCTAAAAATCCCACCCTACTTAAAATATTTGTGAGATGGCTGTATCCCCCTAGTTTTCCCCTTCCTCTATGTAGCCCCTAAAACCCTACTTGTAAGCTTGTATCGTTTCCCTAGTCATCATGTTAACTTCGCTCTGGTGCCTTAACCCGATATCCTCTTCATTGGAACATTGTAATAACTTCCCTTAGCCATTTTAATTTCTATCATTCAAGTGCATTAATTCCATACCTATGGACTATTTCCACCTACGATGCATGTGATAAAGAGGATAATTTGGAGGACAAAAGTTCCTAAAACCTTCCATAATTACCATTGGACGAAAGTTAACTCGAGATTTTTGATGACTACAAGAATGTGGAAAATATATTTCGTACGTGAAAGCAAAGTGGTTTTTCAAATTTGGGTCAAGTCTAGACAAGACATGGTCAACTAGAGAGTCACATTATGATGTGGAAAAAATGAAAATTTAAACGTAGTTCACAAACTTGAGTTTTTTTTAAACCCATGGTCTTTGATGCTCGACATCATCACAACATCAATGATGAAAAATTCCAGAGCGTGGTGGGTACTTAGGCTACCACGTGGCACGCCACCACATTTTTGAGTGCAAAGAGTCATATATCAACTCGGTGAGCCATGTGGCGAGTTCGATTGCAAGTTATTCACTAAGATATGAATTGCATCGGATGAGTTAAGGAGATGAGTGAAATAGGTTGGAAATGGGGTAAGTTGATCAAGTTTATCATGGAAAACAAAATGTAATATGTGGATGCAACCACATATATATTGGGCGATTCTTACAAGCCTTAAAACGGATTGAGTAGACTTTTCTCCCACGCATTTGAGATAATAATCCCACCTATTAAATCTCCCAAGTTCTCATTATGGAAGTGATAGGGCTATAGGATAAGTAGTGGTGGGTAGGAAATTATGCAAAACCCTAGACATATGTGGATGTTGTTGAAGACAAGCTCAAGAGTCGAAAAACTACAAAGTAAAAGTTGGGGCGGTGGAGTTGACCTTGTGACCTCCAAACAAAATTTGTAATGGCCTAACAAACTAAACAAATTAAATGCCAGTATATAGATTAAGGGATAACATCTATATCCACCAAATGAGTTTTGAATTATCCTATGTAAAGGCTCTCTGCCTTCTAATTTGAAACACAAGCCTCCTTCTCACTAGAGTAAGCTCGAGGCCATATGGGAAAATATGAAGGATTAAGAGGAATATTAAAAAGACCCTTAGGATTTTTAAGGAAATATTTTGGTGGAATAATAAAACATCTATTATTATTATGCCTTAGAGAAAGAGATGAATAAAGATGCCTTAGAAAAAAATTAAAGGCTATTTTGGAGGCCATTATATTATTATAGGCATATATTTATTAAATTATTATTATTCTTTTTAATAGAATTTTTGGAGGCCTATATTAAATATTATAGAAAATATTGAAGAATAAGTCCTATATTATTTATTACTTGAAATATTGAGGACAATATTATTGTTATCGATAAGATGAATAAATAAGTCCTATTATTTAATATAAACATTATAAAATTATGAGAGTTATTATTTATTAACTGCCTTGATCGGTGTAAAGGACAAATTGATGCCTATTCTCATGTGAGATCCTTGAGGCGCTGTGGTAGCTAAGGGACGTCATAAAGAACTAGGCAGGGAACTAAAACTCATATCCTTAAGTACGTTGCATTATTATTCTAGATCATTTAATGTGGAGGAAGGTCATTATAATTATAGATGAACTCGTTGGAGACAATGGACCAATTGTGTTTGAGAAGAGGTTTAGTGTTTCCATGCAACAAAGTAGAAAGAGGACATCCTCAACAACGGACATCCGATTATTCATAGCTTTGTGCGGTATGAACTTCTATATGGACCAATTCGTAGTTTGCGAGAATCTACTTAGGGTTGGCTCTTGTGTTATAGCAAGAGTGTAGGAGGATAATTGTTATCTGCTGATATCGGAGACTTAACACCATGTATAGGTTAATTCTCCATGTAGTGGAGGAGTGTTGAGGTCTTATTTGAATATCAAATCAAGAAAAATATGCGTGAGAAAGTAGTTTCCTTTGGACCAGTTCAAATTCTAGGAATGAACTCATGTTGAGGAGTTGTTCTATAGTATTGTAATTTCCAAATACTAGTTTGTATCTTAAAGATCAGCCATACCACTAGTTTGGTTGGAATTCCATTACTGATAATGTAAGTTTATTATGTACTTATATTAAGAAATATTTAATGGATTAGTTTAGCTAGTTTGTGAATGAATAGACATAAGCATTATGCCAAACTCCATTATAAACTCTTTTGTAATGTTGTTCTTATTCCCTGCACCTTTTGAATATTTCAAAAGTTGATTATTATGAGGTGAATTTGGTAAAAGAATTATTTTCTATAAGGGTCCATGGCCAAAATATTTTTTTCTGATTTATACATCATATTTAGTATATGTGCAGGATATCACTGTAAGCTCACAATATTTGAGAAAGTTTGATATCAAGAAATGAGTTTTCTCTTGTAGTAATAACTAGATGGAATCGTACCAAATCATAATATGGCATGTTCTACTCATGATACTAGGTGAAACTACATTGAAAAGATTAGGCATGTCAGATTGTTGAGATGACACGAAGCATGAAACTTCTACACTCTACGTTGTGAGAAGAACATCGTCACCAAGGACCAAAAAATGTGATTGTCCTCAAGTATGTGCGCAATACTCTATAAATGGCCATGATAAGGAATTTTTTTGTATTTGTTCCAAGACTAAGCACCAAGATGGTTCCAACGTTTAATGGTGGAACATAGAAAGGTAACAACATAGACTAGTAGTAGTCAACCTACCGTACGCATCTTGGAAAATAAAAAATAATTCTCAATTAAGGAAATTTATACAACTCGTGGAAGCATAGCGAAATATCTGCGAGGAAAGTTTCATACTCTAGAATAATTCCTTCAAAGAATTATCACGGAGATACAATGTGAACTACAAGATAAGGAAGTTTTCCTAGGTACATTGTGAGATTATGGAAAGGTAGAGAAGAAAGTTATGCCCACAAACACTAGTATATGTGATTCATTAAATTTTCCTTTCCATGGAAATATAAATCCTTATTTTGGTGAATTCAAAAAGTATTGATCAAATAGAAATGGAAAGCGGGGATATAGTTAATCCAAGCTATGAGAAATTGCAATAGAGTAAAAAAATGTAGTAAAGAATTATGTAAATGACCTATGAAAACTATGCAAAAGAAAATGCTAACCATAATGTGTAAGAGGAAAAGGAAATATCTAAGATGAATAGGAGATACTTAGAGGATAATTTTGCAGAGGTGAATAGAAAATATGGAAGTAGAAAGGGCTATCTGAAGCCACGAAAAATGATGGATCTCGAGTATATAGCTATGACTAGAGTTTCTAGAGGGGAACTCAGGCACTTTCAGGTGCTCTGGTCTACAAATTGGGCACCACCGGTTTGTGTAAAATATCTTAAATTGTTCTTCACTTGTTTAGTAGATGGTTTAAAACCCTCCTGTCTATCACATATGATTCTTCATCCTGTTGCATATGTCACCAATAATCCAAGATGAGGGAAAGACCTACAAGACCCCAAAATAAGCATCAAACCCTAAAAGTAAAAACACATATGAAGGGTCGGACTATCACGAGCTACCAAAATGGTGGACTAAATAACTAAGCACTAGACTACATCTTAGACCCGATGTAGTTCTATATACAAGTGTTTGTGAACATACCCTCGTTTTATTTTTCCAATCACACTTTTTTAAGTAGAGAGTAATAACTATTCTTAAAAATGTAATAGAATGAGTTTATGAAATAGGATAAAATCCCTACCATATAAAGTGTGATGCATATTTCCTAGCCTTGTGCCTTGATGATGGAGTTATGTGGATGTAATTGATATTCAATGTAATATATCGATGCTGACTCTAGATGGATGATAGTAATGAGTAGTGATAGGTCCCTCATTATCATCTCATAACTTTATATTTATAGGTTTCTCTTGATCTAATTTTGCAATTAACCCCAAAATGGTTGACCACTAAAAAGATAAAGATATCAAATAGCTAGAAAGATCCCAAAAATTGGTGGGAAAGTGCAAAAATGATTGGTGTGTCCCTTATGTGACCAGGGTGCTTGTGGGTTCCCTCGTACTAAAGCTGGGTGCCCAGTCAAGGCTAAAATAATGTAGGATGGCAAAATATGATTGGGCATGTGGATGTAAAAGGTTGGTAAGGATTAAATAAAATAAAACAAGATGGAAAAAATACAGTTCTTAACTGGTCATTTCTTCACTCAAGAACCTTCTAAATAGTAGTATGAGACCGAGATTAAATAATGTCTAAAGTGCATGAATTAATGTCTACATTTTCCCCACTTTATTTTGGTGAGTGGAAAGCTAAGTAATATAAAGTAGAGAGAGATGCATACCTAATATTCATGAAGCTTGTAGTAGAAAATATACCCAAGAACTATAAAAATCATGGAATGAATAAAAGAGGTAGCACCATGGAAACTAAAGATGAAAAATGAGCAAAGAAAAAGTGATGAGAGTTAACCTAGGGAAGAACGTGTGTGTAGCTGCCGATGTGTGTGATGTACCTACATTATTAGTATAGTGTGTTTTGTCACAAAAATTGTTATTATTGTCGGTGCCCCCATTTAATTGCTTGTTTCTCATATTTCTATACCTACAAGAAGAAAATGATCGGGTAGTGAAATATATATGTATTTATGTGAAAAAAATTAAATGTAAAATATGCATGTAAATGTATATATATATAAAATACGCAAATGAGAAAGTGTAAATGGAACATGTGCACACTGATTGATGTAGATAAAGAGAATTAAAACAATATTATGTACTTCTAGGTTTTTGGGAAATCGACACCATACACCAAAGAATTATAGAGAGGAAATGCTCTATGTCTTCCAACCTTTAACTGCTTCCCTAAAATGTGTGTGAAGAGATATTTGTACTATCATAGCTTTTTGGGTGATCGACGAAAGTGGTAGAAGAAATATTGGGATGACTTCCCTTGTATCATTCAACTGGTAATTGCTCCCGAATGCTAAGGATACCATGTCATGTAAAATCCTCTATATATGAATTTCATAGACTACTCGAACTCACTCCTTTTATGTAAACCCACAATGAAAATGATGGAAAGTTCATTGAAATGAACCAGTGTAAATGCATTTTGTTAATATGTAAAACCCCAAGTGATGTGCCACTCTTTGGGGGCACATGTGACATCACTAATAGGAGAATGTGGCCCAAAAATAAGATCAACCACATAAACTATACCTGGAAAAGTGCTTGGTAAAAATCTAAGAATGCACAAATAAGAAGGCTAATGAAATACAAATGTGAACAAATGTGGATATAGAAAACAATATATAGACTACGCAAATAGTGTGTAAGGTACCAAGAAATGTAGTAAAAACACAAATTAATCCAAACAAAGTGGGCTGAAAACATGGGACATAAATCACGATGTCACAAGACATGTGGGGCCATCATACCCAACAAACACCAAGTAAACATGTACACAAAACATAGGGCAAGGCCCATAGATAATAGAAAATAATAGAATACTTTGTAACAAACAAGTATGAAATAAAATATCCCTACATAACAAATGTTGCACATGAAGACCCCATTAGCATGTTAGAAATATAAGCTGTTACATCAAACTATATACAACCAAGGAATGTAAAGTGCTATGTATAAAATGAAACAATAATACCTAAAAGATACGAATGTGGATGCCTCCATTGATCAATGTAGGAAGGGTAGAAGGTGAGCATACATATAGCATGTAAGAGACCTATAGATATAAACACAACTAGAAAAATACGTGTACACACATGTGCAGATGATATAGATAAATGACGTACAACCAATCTTACTAGCATGTATAATAAAGTAACGATGAACAAGAAAAAGTAAGCAAGGGTAAAAAAAAATATTAAACATTATGTTGTGGATGGATGAAATGGAATGCATAGTGGATGATAGGATCTGCATGCCCCCTACATGAATGGAAATGTATGTAAATATTTTCATTTTGTTTCCCCCTTAGCACTAAAGAATGAACCATAAATGAGATTGCATCATCGGAAATTGTCTTATAGTGTATGTTGTGCCTAACACACTAGGATGACTATGTATGTGTAGTGATGATGATGTGCGACATATAGAAGAGATGTGTGTGATCCCTATAGCCTAAGCATATATCATGACAAGATGACTGGTAGGATTGATGATTTAACCAAAACCATACGTATCACTATTAGATGAATAAAAGGGAGTAGTAATGTAGCCTAAAATGTATACCACTACGGGATGATAGAGTAAGCGATGATTTAGATTTTAGTGTGTGTCATTACAAGATGAATAGTAGGGAGTGGTGATGTATCCTACAATGTATACCACTATAAGATGATAAGTAGGGAGTGGCAATGTATCCTAAAGCATATACCACTACAAGATGAAATAGAGTAAGTGAAAAATTAGCCTATAGTGTGTGTCAATATCCTATAAATGTTGAATCATGGGAGGTCGAATGGTAAATGTGTGATGAATATAAGGTCCACTTTATTTGTAAACCCTTTGCGGTCAGTATGGACTCAAGAACTATTGTCTATTTTTACACCATTGTAATAATTGAGCAAGCTGGGATAGCTATGAAGCGAGGAATGAGGATTTGTGCAAATATATTTTAAGCATGCCATAAAATAACGAAACAAATCCATGGCTAATGGTTAAAATATGCTAAAGTCTAGGAGGTTGTGATACACGGAAGAAAAAGCTACAGATAAAACAAAATACGAAAGGTCGTGGGATGAAGGAAGATAATTCCATGGATGTTGACACAAAGGTCACACGACAAGTGGAAAGACCACGGGTCAAGGAGAAGAAAATTATATGGAGGTAGAAATCCGCACATAACTAAAATATAAAAGTTGTGTATCAAGGGAAAACAATAGATCTTCACGAGATGCTAAAGATGGATGTAAATTTTAATCAAATAATCAAATATTTGTAAATATCCTACTAGTTGAAGTAATCTTAACCTTATCTACATAAAAAAAAAGATTTCATGGAGTAAATAGAAGTAGGTTGCAAAACCAAAGAAAGGTATCTCCACTATGCAAATTCTCTACTCTAGACAACGCAACCACCATAATTAAATGTAGTATGGTTTTTTTCCTTCTTTAACAAGGTAAATGGCATGTGGAAGAAAAATTTGTAGACCAATTATATTTTTTTAAAAAATTGAATGAAGGTGGTTGGGGGATGAAAAGTGAATTTGAATTTCCCTCTCTTCTCTCCTACTCTTTCTTCTCCCATTTTGCTACATATTGTAAAGTGATGCCCAGTTTAAATCTTGGATAATTCAAGAACGTGAGGGCATCCATTTATGTTGCATGAGTGTTTTAAGGGTTGCATTTCTTACACTATGTTTTTGTAAATGGTTTTCATCTTCCTCTTGTATTAAAATAATTTATACATGAATTTTTAGCAATAAAATCTCTCTTTTTTTCTCGTTTCTTCCTTAACATGTTTCTTTATTAAATTATTACATTACTTTGTTTCTCATTCACTTTAAGGTGTGTTATATGTGTTGTTTCAAAAACCGTGTTTATTGTGCATCGTGAAATTATAATTTTAGATGTGGTTTTGATCTGTGGCTTTCATTTGTTCCTTCTTCATCATTGTTTTCTTCCATTTTCTCTCTTTTTGAATTATTTGTCTCTTATTTCTAATGTTATCACCTTATCTAGTATATGTTTCTATTTTATGCATCTCCTTCTCACCCTAGTCCCGGAGGAAGTGAGAGTAGAGATAAATAGTTGCATTTCATCTCCTAGGACTAGTTTAGGATTAGGATTAAGTAGAGGAGGTCGGACTTCTCTAGAGTTCTGTCTTAGTTCAAGTACCGCAATTTGGAGCAGGTCCCATGTTGTCTCAAATCCAAAGTTGTCTATGATTTAGGAACATGTGAATATTTGAGATACAACAGTTTTTGCATGCCCAATGGGACATTTGAAATTAATATTTCAAGTTTCATCATGTTTGGATGTGTTTCTTGGTGAAACTATAGAATTTGGAGGCTTTATAGTAACATATATGGCAAATCCATTTAGAATATCAAATGGTTTCATCATTATTGGTGATTCAAGTGCTCCTTATTCATGAGAAGGATACAAACGTGGTGTAAAACAAGAAAAGAATGCGTATTTGAATATTTGTACTAATATTTAGGAAGAGGAATATAAACTCAAAGATCTCTATCTCCTCAAAACATGAATCTTTCGACATCTTCAACTAGTAGGTCCTTCTTGCAATCAACAAGATTTATCAGACCCAATAGAATAGTTCCATAGTAACCAAATCCAATTTTAAAATTCATAGGAAGCACTCCACTTTCCTTGAATGCTTGAAATCCTATTCCTATAGAAACTTTCACAAATATCTTATTCTTCTTGAATAAAATCACACTACTCCATTTGATCATATCCAAGATATTTCTAATGTCTGTGATATCAATGAAATTGCTGAGATGGACATGGCGGTGAAAATTTTGGCCTCATCATTTAAAGGAAAATATTTGAAATGGCTTAGAAGCTTAACAAAGAGCACGATTCGAAATTGGGATGAGTTGTGTATATCTTTTTGTGCAATAAATTTGGAGAAAGAGCAGATAACTTGTCTCTTCTAAAGAAGTTGGCTATAATCAAGAGGGCACTATAGACACCTAAAATCCATTTACAAAGTTCTAATACTAATTTTTCACTAATTATCCTCTTTCTCGACATTTTAGTAATAATTAGAGTTTTTCCGCTAATTAGCTAACCTTTCTCGCCATATTTTTTAATTAATGACCATTGGTGAATTAATTAACCTTCCTATCATTAAAGATGATGATTAATGACCTTTCGTTAAGTAATATTTGATTCTACTTGGGTTGATTAATTATTATTAATTAATTACTCTCGTAACTCTAAATCAATAAATCACGATTTATTGGATCAAATTCCTCTCTTACATCCCGCAAATCATACTAATTTTCCTATAATTAACTTCTATAATATTACCTCTACCTATTAATTAATTAAATTTTATTAATTAAAAAATCCCCCAACTCCCATGACTTGTTAATGACAAATTAAATTCTTCTAAATCAAGATTACCTTTTATAAAGAAACCTTATCCATTCCTAATCTTTTTTTACCCTTATCCCAAAAGTAGCAAGTTGTACATCTCTCTCTCAATATTTAGGTTATCTAAAAGACTAAGTTCATTCTTTTCTCAACACACCATGCTTTGGATAGTGAAAACTATATGCATTTTGATCTTGATCCATTCTCCATTGTTGGAAATAGCTTCTCAATCTTGCATCCTTTCACTCAAATTTGAGTAATATGGGAAGATCTAAAATGTCCTTGTAGCCATTCTTGGTGAGATTCCATTCTCAATTCTTGAGATTACTACTAGCCATGTTTGATTGCTTATGTTATTCATAGGTTCATAGTTTAAGTTAGAAATCATAGAGAGTAGGAAATAGCTTAACATGTAGTTTCATTTATGCATTGAATAATGATTTCCTTTAAGCTCTTATCTTGATGGTTCAATTTTAATTAGATTTTTTTTGAAGCTATGTGGATATTAGTTTCAATTCATCTTGAAGAGTTAATTACATATGAAACACCTGGTGGAACTCATTCCATTATCCTTTAGACTTAATTTCATGTTTTTGTATTTAAGTTTCATTTTTTGTTAGTAACTCTCTTTTTCTATATATTGACATAGATTTTTTTCTTAACTTGTTTTTTTGAGTTTAAATGTGTCGAGTCTTCATTTTAGGTATAAAGGAGGTTAATTTCTATCCAAATTGGATCTTGATGAGAAAATTTTAATATTTCTCCATCTTTTCATGTTTAGAGCTTCATTTTTCAACATTTGACATGCTAGTTTTTTTAATTTGTTGAAAATTTTAAACTTTTGAGCATGTAGGTTAGTGTTTGATCATGTTGAGTCTTCTAATTACATATTAATGTGGTGGGTTATTGTCAAAATCTAATCATGGTTGGAAAAATTTGACCTTTTTCAGATTAAGGGACATATTTTGACATTTTTGGGTACATGTTAAGTGCATACTTGTGAGAATAAGAGTATATGCATAACCCATTTTCCAAAGGCCATAAAATTTTATTTCAAAATTGAAATGAATCCATTTTTTTGCATCGGAAATGCATTGAAGTGAACTATGCAATGAAAACATAAATTTACAATGTAGACTTTCTTAAATTATAGGTTTTGTCTTTATTGTAAAAAAGTCCTATTATAACATGTCTAATTTTTTTATGAATGTTGTATTTCCATGCTTTACTTGATTTATACTAAACCTTGTGTATGCTCTTCTCTTACACATTTTGGTGATCTTGAGAATCTAATTTTTTTGATCTCTATCTATTTAACATTTTTATTAACTTAGAAATTTCATTAGTCATTTTTCTTAAGGGAATGAACTTTTTACAAAGATTTTTATGGTCCTTTGATTTGAAGTTTTCCATTTCTATCTAGTTGGGATAATATTTTTGTATTCTCTTATATTGCACCTTAGGGTAATCTTGAGAATCAAAAGTAACTTTAGTATTATTTTTCTCTTTGTTTGGTTAATTAGAAACTTCATCTTTCATTTTTACTTAACGGAATGAACATTTGTCAAGATTTTTGTATGGTTAATTAATTGCGAAGCTTTCCTTTAATTTTTACTTGGATTATTTATTGTATATTCTCTTCTCTTACATCTCTGGATGATCTTGAGAATTAATCAACTTTGTATCCTCTTTCAAATTAAGTGATTTCCTTGGAGAAGTACTAACATTTGAGTGCAGGACCTAATTTGTTGACAAATACTTGGGATATAATCAAAATATTAACTAAATGTGTGTTGCGAGGTTGCCAAACAAAGATTGTACAAATAAACCACATTAAGCTCAAAATATAAGAAAATACATCATATTCAAAACAATATAGTTACAAGTTTTATTAAGAGCTATAACTTGACTACTTAACTAGGAGAAACTCCCTTTGGCATAAGCCTTTAGAAACAAATAAGGATGATCCAATGAACCTATAAGTATTCCATGCGGGAGGAAACCTTGTGGATGAAATTGGAAGTGCTCATCACAACTACTTGACTAGTTTACACTTGTAAGATTTAACGTCAATGTTATTATTTGTATCGCGACCCAAAGTGAGAATATTAATTAACGCACTAATTTATCAATGTATTTGACTGGTTTAAATTAAATATGGGATACTCCAAAATTAGTTAATGTGAATTTCTTGGAGAACTGATCTTGTCGGGGTAACTTGTGACATCTAGTTGAGAGAAACAAATAGGATGTCATTTCATCTCGGAGACAAGTTGACTGTCTCAAACCAATCATTGTTGTAAAGAGCCTTTGTGAAGTGATAAAATTCTCAAAGTAAAAACCTTTTTTTGTTGAACAAGGGGAGATTCCATAAAAATTTTAACTAAGTATCATTCATCATGAAATATTTGAAGCATTACTTTGCCTTATTTTTTCACTTTCCCTAAGGAGAGGTGAAACTTTGTCGAAGTGAGGCTAAGTATTTTCAATCCCAATTAATCTACTCCTTCTATCTCTTCTTGATATTTTTTATCAAAAGAGGATAAACATACATAATTTATTAATAAATTATTCCCACCACTTTTGTAACCATTTTCATTTGTCCTTGAAGACTGGATGATAAATATTGAAAGTGTGTTGTATGTCTTCATATCTTGATATCCATTTTATCATGATACCCAAGTCAATATTTTAATCGTAGTTAGGATTGCTTCTTCATTTATTTTCCTTTAAATTTTTACGTTTCTTATATCGCATCGAAAAAAATTTGATACTTACGTCATGAATCTCGTAAACTCGATCTAAGTGTCTGGATTGTAATGTTACGCTACACACATCTTAAGAATTCCTTAGTATAATTTCATATTGTTTGTTTTCAAATGTTACCTCAACCTTGAAATTTTTTTCTGTTACTTTGTTCATGTCATGTAAATATTATCTTGTTACTAATACCTTCCTTTTTCACAAAACTTGGTTAACATATCTTAGTAGTATTGTTACGTTTCTCACATTTGTAACAATTTTTTTGGGATTTAGGTCTTTCTTGGATATAAACTTGCTATAATATAATTTTATTGGAAATCACATCAACCCTTTGTTAATACTTATGTCTTGTTTGTCTTAAAATTGAATTAAGTGTTGAAATTGAGTTGATCATCTTGCATCGAACTACCTTTGAGGCACGTTTGCATATGGAGTATTTTCTCATAGATTGGCTTTGTGTTTTGAATTTGCGTGATTGTTCCTTGTGATAGTTCATCTTATAGACTTATGTTTTCAAGGATAATATTTTTTATCAACCACGTTGAGATTTGCACTTGAAACTTGTTGTGCAAACCTTCAATTGTATTATTGAAATTAGATTACCATGATCTATGTTTTCCTTAGAACCTCTTTGGAAAATCACAAAAGAATCCCCTATCTTTTTGTAAGATGTCTAGTTGGTTGTCATTATTCTACCCAAATTGACATATAATTTCCTTATATTTAAAGTAATTCAATAAAAATATCAACGTCTAGTCATTAGGACCTAACTAACTCCAACCATGACTGATTATCGCAAGGTTCCTTATATGTACGAAAATAAGGGATCAAAATTTTGTAGTTCACATCAAAATAAGTCCATCAAGACTAAAACACATTTGGTTCTTCACACTAGAGAACCCATTCAGCTAGGAATTTCCCCACATTCATCTCATAGTTGGTGGTATGAATCTTCTGATTCTAATCCAAACATTTCTTCAAATTATGAGGAACCTAGTCTAAACTATTTGTCTCATTCTTCTACTTTTCCTTATTATTCTGATTCAAACTATTATTCAGATTCTTTTGATTCTGGTGAACTTCATCCAATTGACCTTAATCTAACGAATAATCAGTAACCTAAATGAATTTTTCCTCCTCTAAAGATTTGTTCCACCAAAAATATCCCCATCATTCATCTAGATTAATTTTCAAATTGTGGTAATCCCTCCATTCGCAGGAACCTCATAATAAAATTTCTAATTCGAATCTTGAGTTTCGGTCCTCCCTTTCTTCACAGGACTCTGTTTAATCATTCATCTAATATGATTCTTGAATGCTCCTCCATTTCCTCAAAGGACATCCTTTGAAGATACATGTGGCTCTTAATTATTCCAAAGAATCATCTAATATGATTCCTAAGTCGCAATCCTTACTTTCTTCTCATGACCTTTTTCATCAATTACCTCAACCCAATATTCCTTCTCCAAATATCCATGTGACTCAAATTCCTTCTAGTCAATCATTTGAATCGATTCCCATGTCACAAACTATGGAATTTGTACTCAATCCTACTATTTTACCGACACTATATCATCATCTAGGTAAGTGCATTTCATCTTCTTCTATTCACGAGATATCTAGCTCCATGTCTACTTATTTTATCGTTTCATCTTCTTTTTTCAATCATCATCAAACATATTCTATTTATTCCACACCCGTTAGAAATTTTTCTTCCAATCAAACCATTTTGGTTGATCAACAACCCATACCAAATGATATCTTTTTGAACAAAGGAGTGATCATGACATTGATAGAGGCACACAAAGATATCCCTATAACAAATCATGAGTAAGTATTTTATTATACCTTGTTACATTCACATATTGGGGGAAATGATTGATTCCTTTTATCAAGAAACATAGGAATATCCTTAGATAATGTAACTTGATCCTCCTATGGGCTCTTATTTTTCCATCCTCACGTTCTTCATTCTATGATGAGTTACCTAGGTCTAGTATTGAGCTATGGCCCATCTTCTCATCACCCAATTATTCTTTACATATCACAATTCCTTAATTGCAATCACACTTTGGCTCAACGTTAAGTATCCCATCATATTATTCTATATATGATCCACTTCAAATTAAACCTTCATCATCTATCTTTTGGTCTCCTTCGAGTAACCCATTACCTTCTATTTTGGGCCCACATCTAATTATCCCCTTTTCTTCTATCAATGGGAAACATATGAGTAGCCCATCATCTTCTATTATTTTCCTATGTCCAAATATCCCATCACCTTCTATTCAGGGCAACATCCTAAGTAGCCTTCATCTTTATTGTTAGATCACCTCCTAGTATCCCATCTTCTTCAATTCTTGGATCATATCCCTTTCATCCATCACATTATTATTCTATATAAAATTATGAAAATCCCACCATGATTAGTCACATTCCTCTCATCAATTCTAAACATCCTCATTCTTCTCCCACTTCTCGAGATCAAAAATTCAAACATTAGCTTATAAGAAACCCAAACATGTTCTTTATCAAGCTAAGATTAAAATTCTGAAGAGCTCCAAAGCTCCCAACAACTCAAATGATTATAAAAATAAAAATCAAACTTAATTCCATAACGCACACCAATGCAAACATCAAGTATGGAAAAATTACACAAACCTATGGATAACGAACTCAAGCTCCCGATTACTAAACCCATGTTTTAAAAATCACAGTCATTTGTTCGGTGTGAAATCACCACAATCATCAAGATCGGGGATAATATTACACTTGAGAAAAAAATTGCATGTTTTATCCCTTATCAAGGAAATATCAACCATAATTGTTGGATCTTATCACGTAGAGTGCCATTATTTTCCTAGCTTACCAAAATTAAAAAAATCATCAAACAATTAAAAATATAAAAAAATGAGAAAACATTCACAAAAATCCAAGGTACAAAGATCAAACATTGCAATCAGGTATTACGTACACATGGATGTTCTTTGTTCCCTTTCGTTCATGTTCCTCTACAATTCATCCACAATTTTCAGCCCTTTGATGTTATTTTTATTAGCTTATTTCGTAAAATTTTTGTGACATTTATCTCTATAATATCCCGACATTTACATTGGTCTTTTATCACCCCTAGTAAATTAAAGAATGACTGAAATCTTGAGATCATATCACTATTTACATCTAATAAACTTTTTGTGAAGAATTTTAGGTGTATTTGTTGACAATAGCTAATGTCATCATCAGATTCACTTTCGTATCCTTTCATTAATCCATCGGTAGTTATTAAACATTTATCAAAACAAGAGAGTTGAAATAAAATTTTCATAATGCTAAAAGAAAAGGAATCAATCAATCAACATCAAAATCAAAAGCAAAATCAGGTTGATATATAACTCTACCCAGGATATTTCTAATACCTCTATTGAGGCTATGGACATCTTGTTGGTAGTAGAGAAATGTTGCGATTCAAATCAAATACATGTCCGTCTAGGTGTGGATGTCTAGATGATAGTGGAATAATGTATGAATATCCTTCCACCCTTCATTCACAAATCACCGTTCAAAATAAATCATTCCTACACATTAGCTAAGGTGTCTTCACTTGTTGTCTATCAAAGCTTCCCTCCAAGAGGTAATTAATTTCCACATGCACACACTAGATCTCTATGAGAAAATAGGACTAGTATATTACCAAGTGTCTTCTTTTTGGACCTTGTTCAAAATCTTGCTTTGGTGCATGTCTTATGTCATGATTTGTGCCTTTGGCTAATGAATTCTTCATCATCCACCTTTTAGCTATATTTTTCATATATTTTCATAAAATTTCCTATTTTTCTATTTCATTCACAACATCCATGTGTATAATATTACCTTTTACTATTTTTGAGGGAAACATTGTCCCTTTATTAAATAAAGAAATCTTCTACTTATTTTTATGAGCAGATTTTTAACGAGGCTTATGTTAGAGGCATCGTTTCTCCTTCTTCACACTTCATTGTTTTGTGTTCATCAGCAAGTTGAACATGTCTATTTGGCCTTGACAAAGCCTATCCTCTTGTATATATGTGTGTGGTTTTCCTTTATCTATTCCAATCTCACACTGGGGGAAATTTGGCATATTTTCCTTCTTGTACAAATGTGTGGCATTCTTCCCTTATACAATCCATCTACCACCGGAGCATCCACATTTCTTCATTTTCTATACATAGCTTTGTAAAAATTTAAAAATAAAAAATCATTCATATAAAATTTCAAAATATGAAAACATTTAAATATGTTTCAAAATACAAAAATCCAAAAAAATCCTAAAAATCAAAAAAACAAATTATTGTAAACTTCAATTTTTTTCAAAAATGGTAAATGACATGCACACAGTTGAATCCTGTGTCAAACATATGGTACTTAATCATTATATTTTTAGGTCCTTTATTTATCTTGACACAATGAATCATGAATCATTTGGATCTCCCCCACTAAGAAAGTTGGTGTTCTTGTTAGTGAGAAATCACAACACCCCTAAAGGAGTTATGGATATCCGATTTTCTAAAAGCGAGACTCATTTGGGGTCATTACATAAGATTGAAGCTGTCCCCAAGGTGTGGGACCTTGTAAAATGGTAGATCTCTCCACATTAAAGGTTGGTTCCTTATTCCTCTGTTTAGATGCATACATGATAATTTGTAGAGGATCTATCTCTATACCTAATCTAAAACTTGCCAAGGAGACAGGGATAAGAAAGGGGTACAAGAAATAAACAACAACTAAACTACAAGGTGATGCACCGAAGGAATGATGAACACTAGTTCTGTTGATAGACACAAACCAACAAATACATGCAATAATCAAACACAAATAACCATATTTATAACAAAATACCAGATGTGAGCAAAAGAGACAGAAAGGATTTAGAATCGATCACAAACATGTTTTATTGCTCTGCAGATTGATACAATACATTACAAAATAGCCAGGAGGCAAGAAATATATTACAACTTTGATGAAAGGCCTAAAATTCCACAAATTCTTTTTGCTAGAATAAAAATGGAGCCACAAAACAAGGAATGTCCAACCCTTTACAATGAATCCTTTGTATTTATAGATTCCATTAGAGAGGAGAAAGAGAGGGGGAAGCAGGAAAATAGGTTTAAGCTCAACTACTACTATTAATGCCCCTGCTAAAATCTACCCCCAAATCTATCTTTACTGCATCAATATTTTGTTCAAGCACCTTGAAGGAAGAGGAAACATTGGAGCAGATCAAATCAAGTGCGGTTGTTGTATGAAGGATCAGAGGACATTGAAAGCCCAAATATGTTTCCTCCATTTTCCTTTACCCAATCTCAAAAAAATTAAATCTTCAGACATCCATGGCATAGGCAAGGCTGAGATCTTTCCAATGGTGTTAGATTCACAATATTTCAAGCCCTGAGTCGAAAGATATGCCCCTTCTAAGTTTGTATTGAGTCCATAAAAATGGGTGGGAAATAAATTTGAAAGTGAGTCCCCCTTTTGATATGGGACACGTGGCGGACAAATTAGAGAAAAAATCAGGTTTACAGTCCGCAATCTTTCTTTTTCTCTTTTGTACAAAAACACAAAACTCAAAATCCTCATGCAACCACGAAGCTCCACTAGGCACATGGCACCCTTTGGTGGCATTTGGGGATGTGCTTCCATCTTTAACTTTGTGCCTTTTGAGCGAAAGGAAATTTTCACTTTTTCCTCCTACTCCCGGTTTTGCTTTGACTCGGGCTAAAACACGAGATGTTTTCATTTGGGCGAGTTACGGGCCATTTTACAAATTTTACCCCTTTTGAGATAACAAGGGGTAAATAATAGACTTTCCTCCGATGACCCACTTTCCACTATGACACACATCGTCTAGCACTCATTTGGAAACCTTTTCTCTATTCAACCCTTGAATCAATACCATTAAGACACTTGGCAGCCTTCATCGATCGAGCTCATGCATTTACTATTTAACCGACTCTACCCCTTTTGGAATAACACGTGGAGGAGGCTGCATTCACTTGATGACATTGGCCCAAAGTTTTCCTTTAGAGGAGCGGCGAGTTTACACTTTTTCGGCCTCCGCCGATATGTGGAATATTTAAAATTCCCTCTTTCCTTTTAGAATTTCGGCTACATGGTGAGCTCATGCTCATTTGGGCCTCTTCTTGACACAAACTCTTTCGGATGTGTCAAACCGACACTTGGCATCCTCCATTGATAGATCTACACTTAGCCAATTTTGAAGCCCACCTGTCCACCTTTGAATTTGTTTGACCATTTGCTACGTGGAGGGATGGTGCAAGTTCGAGCTTCCCCTTTTGGATTCACATTTTTAGAAGTGCCATTAGGACATGTGGTTCCTTCCACTTTGCCTCCTCTATAGTTAGTTGATTTTTGTTCTTTTCCTAAACCATTTCTAGCCCGAGGACTTTGTATCTTCATCATTTCTTTCCTCTCTTGCTTCTAGTTCCTTCCTTGGTACCAACCCTTCTTATCTGACCCTGTTATTCTATTGTTGAATCTCGCCTATAACTTGAAATGGATTCAAGACATAGAAACGGCCTCGACAAAGTCATTTCTTTTACACAGTTCCCTTAGTCTTTTTGTTCCTGTACCTTTCATTTGTTGAGTTCCTCTGTAACCATTCATAGTTACGAGTGAGTTTTCTCAGGTCCTTTCTATGTGGGGTCATGGATGATCCAATATTTATCCAAGGACGAAATATGGATAAAAATTTGGTGACTCACAGGGGTATCTGCCGGCTAGATGAAAGACCAATTAGCTTATCATATTTATTGGGTATGGAATCGAGAACTACGGTTTGAAACCGATTCCACATTTGATTCATGACCCCGAGTTGTTTGCACTCTCAATTTCTATAAGAAATCTGAAATGAAGGTTTCTAAGAGTAGAAAATTATTTTGACCTAGGGCTTCATCTGTCTCTCCAAATGGACTACATAAGAGTAACAAAACAACACCATAACTATGTACAAAATTGAAATCATACATGCTTGAAATGGAATATGCGAGCATGCAAATCACTTGGGAGAAAAACAACCTAAACTACAGCAATGCAATGTGCACAAGCACTTAGAGGAAAGAGAAACTAAAATAATATGTACATGGTGAGACTTTCATTTTAGTAGCAGTGCTTAAGATAGATCCCATTCACTGGAATCTATAACTCTTCGCCCTCTAATGTAGACAATTGGAAATCATTTCTACTCTTACACTTTGTGACCATGTAGGGGCCACTCTAAATGGCATCAAACATGGAATGCCTTCTGGTTTCGCTCGATCTGCATCCCATTTCAAAATTAGGTTTCCTTCTTGGAAGGTCCTTACTTTTTCCTTCTTGTCAAATAATTTCTTGATTGAAGCCTGATTCTTCTCTATTGCTTACATAGCATGCTCTCTAGTTTCTTCTAATTCTATAAGCTCTACATACCACGGCCTCCATCGGCTCAAATTCGGACATCTCAAGCTACCTCACGTGCTCCGATGTTGGAAACTCAAGTGATATAGGAAACATTGATTCCTTCCCATAGACAATTTTGAATGAGGAGATTCTTGTAGATATCTTGGGTGTTATTCTATCAGCCCATAAGGTTGTTTTGAGCTTTGTGTACAAGGTTCTTTGATTCTCATCAAGATTCCTTCGATGATATTTAGCAAGTTCTTGTTTGTGGACTCAACTTTGGCCATTACCTTGGGGGTAATATTTTGATGAAGTGCTCAAGTAAGTCCCATTCTTAACAACCCATCTTGTGATCTTGGAACCTATGAATGCTAATGCATTGTCTAATATGATGGTGGTTGGCACTCAGGGATCTTCATAGAAATCTAGGATACTAGACTCATTGGCTTCCTTGAGTGCCACTACCTCGGTCCACTTGGTGAAATAATTTGTCCTTTGCCGAAATCCATTTATGGCCTTGGCTCGAATTTTGATTGATGAATCAATGAAGTCAATCCCCATTGTATGAAAGATTGGTTGCCTTAGATTGGGTGCAATGGAAGTGTTGCTAGTCTTTTGTTTCCTTTGAAGAATGCACAATTCTTGCACCTCTTGATCCATGCGTAGCAGTCACTAAACACTTTGGGCCAATAATAATCTACTTTCATGATTTTGAGTGTTGTCACTCTTGGAGCGAAATGGCCTCTAGCTGCTCCAACATGGAATTCTTGTAGCACTCTCTCCAACCGATTTTCCCAATGCATCTTAGTAGAATGCCATTGATGTGTTTCTTTTGAACAAGACACCATGAATAAGAACATATGGGATGGAATGTAGCACTGAAATGTCTCCTCTTTTCTTTATTCTTTCCATGAGGACACACACCTATTTGAAGGAAGTTCACCATGTATTGGGTCCAACAAGGAGGAGCAGTACACCATCTCTCCCTTCTTCTTGATCATCTTGTACAAAAAAATTAGCCTCCTTTTTTATTTGTTTCATCTTATTAACTGAGCCTAGTTGTTGACACAACCCCTTCCCACTAACTAGCTTAGTGACCTTGATCTCAATGTCATATTCCATGACACGAGTGATCCATCCTACACATTTTCATTCGGGTCCTTCTTTGAGAAGGAATTCTTTAACTCTCGCATAGGAGACCAATAGTTGAATTTTTTTTTGAATCCAAATGTTTGAACTTATTCAATCCTCGATCACTTTGCCAAACTGATTCTCAATGAAGGAGTACCTCACCTCATAATATTCCAGGACTCTAGTGAAGAAATCAATTGGCTATTTGTAGCTTCTCTATTCTATTGAACTAAGATTCCATAAATCGTGTCACTTTGCCACCAAAGACATACACTTTGAAGTCTTTGGAAAATATGGATTCATAAGAGTCGAGGCTTGTGATATGGCTTCTTTGATAGCCTCAAAGATTTGTTTTCCTTTAGTTTTCCACCTAAATGCTAAGCTCTTTTACAGCATCAACGTTATTGGCTTAATAAGGGCAACAAAGTGCGGAACAAAACCTGTAGACAAAGCTGATGTTTCTAAGAAGCTTTGAAGAGCCTTCTTGTGACTTGGCAATGACAATGCTCTTATTGCTTGAACTCTCTCCGGGTCAATTTCCAATCCTTCCTTTGATACAATATGGCCTAATATATTTCCTTCATGGGCCAAGAATATGCATTTCTTAGGGTTCAATGACACCCCAAAACTCCTACATCTTTGGAGGACCAGCCTTAGGTGGAAAATATGATCTACTACATTTTTGTAAAAAATAGTGATGTCATCCTGATAGATCATTACTATTTTATTGATCAGCCCCTTGAATGTCATATCCATTACCCTTTGAAAAGTGGCTTGCATTGGACAATCCAAATGACATTTTAAAGTAGGCATAGGTGCCCTATTTGGTGGTGGATCTGTTTTGAATTGATAATATTATTTAACCATGATCCGATTGTATCTGAATAACCATCTTGGAGAGAGAACCTCTCTAGTCCAGACACCACTTGTAAAATTTGTTCCATCAATGGGAGTGGGTAGTGATCCTTGAGAGATGCTTTGTTCAAATATCTAAAGTCAACACATAACCTAATATATCCATTCTTCTTTACGATTTGGGACCAAGTTTACAATCCAACTTGAGTGATTGATTAGAAATATGATACTTGCCTCTAATAGCTTATTCATCTCTTTCTTGTGAGAGGATAAATATGTGGGTCGTTTGGTCTCTGCTTCTTCCTAATGGGATGAGCAGCTAGATCTAGTTTGACTATGTGTTGTTCTCGTTTTTATTGAACCCTCTTAGGTCTTCATAGCTTCAAGTAGACACATCACTGGAAGCTCTTGGAAAATTTTTATGAATTCATACCTTTCTTGCTTAGTGGAAACTTTGAAAATTTGGAGTATTTTGTCTTCTCCAACTTGGATTGACTCTAAATCTTCTACTTTGATCTACATGTTAGCCTTCTCTTTTCTAAACCGATCATTAGGGTTGAAGATAGACTCCACTTTCACTAAGCCTTTGGGAAGCTTGTTTGTATGCAAATGTACTATTTTATTCCCGTCTTGCTTATCTAGTCTGCTTTGTTTTATATCTAAGAATTAAACTTCTTATTACAAAAATTTAATGATCTGCTGATCATTCTCAAACACCTACTAGCATGTATTATTATCTAGCACTATTGGCCTCACAAGTACATGGATATGGTTTTTCTCTGTATCTTTTGATGTTGTTGACCTCACCAAACGTTGCCCCAATTGCTATAATCCTATCGAGATCCTTTTTCTCCTTCACAGGTATGGACACAATCTTGAAGGCCTTGAAATACTTCTTGTAGTTCTTGAGAAGGTCTTTTTATAGCATTAAGTCCTCGACTTGATTGGCAAACCAGTTCATTTGTCACCAAATACTTGTAATTTCTTGATTCCTAGCTTCCTTGCCCAATGAAGACCTTGGACCAAAGCCTCATATTCAACAATATTATTTGAGCAAGAAAAATTCAATCGAAGGCTAAATAATATTTCATACCTTTGGGGACACAATCATAGCTCCTCCTCTAGATCCTTGTCTACTCCTTGAGCCATCAAAGAAAAGCGCCATACTTCATTTTCATTCTTCTATTCGGCTTAATTAGGTCGGGAAGAGGATGATTTCCTTCATGTAGCTAGTAGACATCTAGTTCAAATTCTTCCATCTCCTTATAGGGGTGAAAAGCATGTCTTTTGTTGGCCCATTCGTCGAGAGTCAAGTCGGGATACATCCCTCCTTGCTATCTACTTCACAAGTGCTTAGGAAGTCTTCTTGATAAAAAGTTGAGTACTTGGCATTGATTGGGCTAGACACATAAGATTCAATATGATTCTCGGACAGGTGGGTTCATATCGATTGTGGCCTTTTCCCCATACCTCGTTCTAAAGAGCATATGTGACCAATTAGTAGATAGATAGCCTCCAATTTTGGTAGTCAAATCCTGGACAAACATAAAGCAAAATGTGGTGGAAAATCTATGATGGATACATTTTGTAAAATAGTCACATTAGGGTAGGCATGTAGAGTGAGGATCAGATCCTTGATGATTCCTATAGTGGTAACTATTTTCCTATCTAATTGGACTACTCCTCTAGAGATGACTTCATATTAGAGACCCAAATAGTTAGCTATTTGCTTGGGCATCATAGAACTACTAGCCCTAGAATCAATCATACAATTGTGAACCAATTTGTCTCCAATAATCAATGAGACATAAAATGGAGGAGGTCTCGAGGTTTATACCTTATTTTTCTAAATAATTCCTCCTAAGCTGAACTACGTTGGTAAGAACTCTCTCTTGTTGGTTGGGGGGTGATTTAAATTTGACCAATTTTGCATGGTAGTTTGTAACAGATCCCTTTGCCTTGGAATGGCCACGAGTCCCATAGTGAAATTTTCACACTTGTCCTATTCATTTTCTCAATAATATTGAATGAGCTATCCTTTTTGCCCCTTCCCAGGACATATTTATTTCTTATAAATGGGTCATTACAACCCCAGTGCCTTCTTGGATTTGGGAGGTGGCTTGGGTTGGTTTTGCATGTTGGGAGTTATATTTGGAGCACCAAGACCTTGTGGAGTGATGGAAGGTTGAGGGTCACCTAATTTTAGTGGTTGGCCCTCTTCAATATTCCTCTTTTGGACCGGTATTGGTAGCCACACCATGATAATGAACTAATTCATTCCACAAAACTCTTGACTGCTGTAGGTTGACAAGCATAGTCTATGCTGGAGGTCCACCTTGTTGAGCTTCTTACTACTGATCCCAATCTTGGCTACGTTCTTGTGGCACTATACTGGTTTGCACCATCAACGCCTGATTTAGAGCACCATTAAAGAACATTGATTGGTTATGTGGTTGATTACATGGAAAACACCAATCATATTCTTGTGCCATATTATTATGCGATGAAACCAATGCCCTTGATGTTGAAGCTGTGTTTGGATAATAGGACTTGAAAGGTCTAACATCTTGGGGTTTTCCTTGGCTTTGGATCTAATTTATAGTCACTGGATGGCAACCTATTTTGCGGTACTAAGGACTATCCACGATCACGACCACGAGGTTGGTATGGCCTAGAACTCGAGCTTGTTGCCTTTTGAGGGTCACGAACTCATTTCCTATGTTTTGGAGTTGTTTCATGACTTCTTGGAGTTCCTTAGAGATCTTAGATGATGAAGTGGAGGCTTGGTGAGCGTTGACTCTGTGGGTGGGTATAAGAGATAATATAGGTATTTGACTAGCATCTAGGATTCCTAACTCATGGTATAGAGGCATGGATGGCCTAGGAGTGATTTTTCCAGCTGAATAAAATGGTTCTTAGCCTCTATGGAAAGGATATAGGCTGCGATTAAGTTTGTGCCCCCATTAAGCTGAATCATCAAAGAAATATAAAAATTTAAAGCCCTAAGAAATTATAAGAAGGCGCCTTCATTTGTGGGTTTTACTTTTGTTGGAATCTATCCTAGGTCCATTGGAATCGAGGTTGAAATATGTCGAGTTGCTTATTTAGGGCTCTCTTGATTTTTGTTAGTTTCTCTAACAAAGATAAGCTATCACCCTTCCCTCTAAAGCTGGTTATAGAGGGGTGTGCCTGACTGGTTCTAATTTTAGATAGATCCCGCTTCAAGACTCCTAAACCATTGTGAGGATTTACCATTGAGTGAAGAGGCGAGCAATTTGTTTGCAATGTCCATCTCATGAATTTCGTGGATTGTATAGAAATTTGTAATATCTTGGACATGATCAGCAAGAGAAGTCTGGTTTTCCCAAGTGAAGTATGGGATGCTCTTTAATGCTGCAATCAGAACTGGATTTTTTGCATTTAGAACAAGTGGATTGCTGGTAGTGAAGTTTACATATGGATTTGGTTGATCCATTCGATCGGTCTGAGCACCCCTCTTGATTGAGAGAATGGCACTGCCGAGAGGAGGTGTTGATAAGGCCCTATTTAGAGGGGATAGATATCTCGGGTTCTTCTTCCTCTCCTCCCTCTATCTAGGGACAAGTATAGATATATAAATAATCCTTCCTCTCTAGTTCTTGACCACATTTGTATTCTTCTAATGAACTTGCTTGGAATACTAAAACTAGTAGATTTCCTTCTTTTTGAGTTGTCGGATGAACACTTTTAAGACTTCTAAAAGTTAGGATCACAATAATTTATGGATATCACAGGTACCCCCAAATGAGTTATGGATATCCTCTTTTCTAAAGTAGACTCATTTGGTGTGATTGCATAACATTGAACTACCCCGAGGTGTGGGACCTTGAAAAATGGGAAAGTTCTCTAGATTAAAGGTTGGTTCCATATTCCTCTATTTAGATGCATACGTGAGAATTTGTAGAGGATTTATCTCTATACCTAATCTAAAACTTGCCAAGGAGACATGGATAAGAAAGGGGTATAAGAAATAAACAACAACTAAACTACAAGGTGATGCCTTTGAAGGAATGATGAACACTAGTTCTGGCATGATAGACACAAATCAACAAATACATGCAATAATCAAACACACATAAACACATTTATAACAAAAGACGAGATGTGAGAAAGAGAGAGAGAAAGGATCTAGAATCAATCAAAAATGTGTTTTATTGCTCTGTAGATTGATACAATACATTACAAAATAGCCGGGAGGAAAGAAATATATTGCTGACTTTGATAGAAGGCCTGAAATTCTACAAATTCATTTACTAGAAGAAAAAGGAGCCCACAAAACAAGGAATGTCTAACCCTTTATAATGAATCCTGCCCCCATATTTATAGATTCGATCGAGAGAGGAAAAAGAGAGGGGGAAGTGGGAAAACAGGTTGAAGCTCAACTACTGCTATTAATGCCCCGATAAAATCTACCCCCAAATATATTTTTACTTCACCAATCTTTGGTTTTCGCCTTGAAGGAAGAGGAAATGGCGGAGCAGGTCAAATTTGATCTAGTTGTTGAGGCAAGAAGATCTTGCATTTAAAGACAAAAGATGTTTCCTCCATTTTCCTTTACCTAACCTCCAAAAAATTAAATTTTCAGACCTCCATGGCATAGGCAAGGTTGATATCTTTCTAATGGTGTCGATTCGCAATATTTTGAGACCTAATTCGAATGATATACCCCTTTAAAGTTTGTATTGACTCCATACAAATGTGCTGGAAATAAATTTTAAAGTGCATCCCCTTTTGATATGGGACACGTGGCAGCCAAATTAGAGAAAAAATTAGGTTTACGGGTCCGTAATCTGTCTTTTTGCTCTTTTGCGTAAAAAACACAAAACTCAAAAAACTCCTGCAACCCCAAAGCTCCGCTTGGGCACGTGGCACCCTTTGGTTGGCTGGGGATGCGCTTCCATCTTTATCTTTGTGCCTTTTAAGAAAAAGGCAATTTTTCACTTTTTCCTCCAACTCCCTACTTTGGCTTTGACTCGGGCTCAAACACTGACTTTTTCCTTTGGATGGAGTTGCGGGCCATTATGTAACTTTCACCCCTTTTAAGATAACAAGGGGTAAGAACCAACTTTCCCTAGATGGCTCGGTGTCCCCAGGACACGCGGCGATCTAGCACTCATTTGGAAATTTTTTCTCTATTGACCCTTGAATCAATGCCATTAAGACACTTGGCGACCTCCGCCCGACCGTGCTCATGCATTGACTATTCAACCAATTCTGCCCCTTTTGGAACAACACATGGAGGCACCACACTAACTTGATATCCCAGCCCAAAGTTTACCTTTTGAGGAGCAATTAATTGACACTTGTCGGCCTCCACTTATCCATGGACTTTTCAATGGTCCCTCTTACCTTTTAGACTTTGGGCTACGTGGTGAGCTTGCACTCATTTGGGTCTCCACCTTGAGATCAACTCTTGGAGATGTGCCACACTGACACTTGGCATTCTCTGCTGATACATCTATACTTATCCAAATTTGAAGCCCTCCTATCCACCTTCGACTTTATTTGACCATTTTCTACATGATGAGATGTCGCAAGTTTGGGCTTCCCCTTTTTGATTCATCTTTGGAGAAGTGGCGTTAGGACACGTGGTTCCTTCCACTGCCTCCTCTATACTTAGTCATTTTTGGGCCTTTTCTGAACCATTTCTAGCCCAAGGAATTTGGATCTTCGTCATTTCTTCCCTCTGTTACTCCCGTTTCATTCTGCGGTACCGCCCCTTCTTATCTGACCCTGTTATTCTATTGTTGAATATTTCTGTAACTTGAAATGGATTCAAGACACGAAATGGCCCTACTGAGTCATTTATTTTTCATAGGGTCCCTTATTATTTTGAGACCCGCCCTTTCATTTGTTGAGTTCTCTCTGCAACCATTTACAATTCCGAGGGAGTTTTCTCGGGTCTTTTCTATGTGGGGTCGTGGCTGATCCAATACTTAGCCATGGAAAAATATGGATAACATTTCTTATTATGTTTGTAAACCTTTCGGACAATGTGTTGTTGAGTATTGTGTCCTAACACATGAATCATTTTCATAGGATGCATGTGTCCTACATTATTACCCTCACATGTATCCTTTCTTGAGGAACCATCTTTAAACCTTTTTTTAAAATGTGAACATTCGAAGCTGAAGCTATTAGTGTAGAATCATAGCACCCATGAATTTCTACAACTAGATGGGCCGAGTCTCTCGGTGTGATTGTACAACATGGAGCATCACTCAAAGTGTGGGACCTTGCGACTTGAGAGAGTTCTCTGGGTGAAGGCTGGTTCCTATTCCTTTATTCAAGTGCATACAAATAAATTACAGAGGATCTATTCTAAAACCTACTCTATCTTACCAAGGAGACATGGTTGAGAAGATATGAGAAAATAAACCTAAGCTAATGAGGTGATGCACCAAAGGAATGTTAGACACCCATTTTGCAATTTAACATAGACCATATAAATGTAATACAACTACCATGCACAGATAACCAAACTATAATGAGAGATCAGAAGACAACAATGAACACATGAAATGGTTGGGAATCATCCACTGAGATATTTATTATTGCTCGAGTTGATACGGTACACTACAAGGCATGAGGTAAAACTTTGTATTATAAATCGAATGGGAGGTTTGGAAGCTCACAAATTCTCTTGCAAACAAGGGAAGGAAGGAGGGTGAAAAACAAAAGTATCAACCCTTTTTAATGAACCTTTCCACTAATTTTATAGATTCAACAAAGAGAAGAAGGAGAGAGGCGGGAAAACTAATTTGAAACTCAGCTACCAGCCATCAATGCCCCTACAAATCAGCCCACAATCTGTCAAATCTTCCTCGATTACTTGTTCGGCACATTGAAGGAGGAAGAACGGCGGATCAAATCAAATCCAATCTGGTTGTTGGAGTAATTAGATCCTATATTAATGGCATGAAGATGTTTTCCATTTTTTACCAACCTAACCTCATCAAAATTAAAGTTTCAGATCTCCATGGCGTAGATGAGGTCGAGATCTCTCCAATGTGCCAAATTTGTTTGATTTTGGGCACTAGATCGGAAGATATGCCCATTTGAATATTTGAATTGGGTCAATACAAAAATGGTAGAAACCGATTAGAAAAACAGGTCATGCGGGCTCAAAATTCACTTTGCTCCCCTTTTTCACAAGAATACAAAATGCAAAATTTCCTGCAGCCCATGATACCCTTTTTGTCAAAATACCATCTTCGGGCCGGCGGTCTACATTTTTCATTTCAGAAAAAAATAACTTCAAGGCCCACCGGTCCACATGTAATTTAGGCTTGACACATGACTCCTCGAGCATTGGAGGAGGCACAACTAATTTTTATACTTTATGTCTCTTTAGAACAAAGCCAAAAGTTAAAATTACCTCCAGCAACCCGCCTTCCTGCTTTGACTTGAAACATGGCCACGTGGAGGGTTGGCACTCGTTTGGGGACCAGTTTTGGATTTTTCTTTTGAAGTTGCATTGGGATGACACGTGGCAACTTCCACGACTTTACTTTGTTTCTTTATGTTTTTGACTAATTCCTTTTGTTTGGCAGGGCCATATATCTGACTAGGGAAACATGGAGACTTGGCGCTTGTCTAAGGAACCACTTTTAGATTTCTCTTTGAGGATGCATCGGGCTGACACGTGGAAGCCTTGCACTCATTTGAGTCTCTGCCTTGGGCTGCGCCTTTGAATGTCTTATTTGTTAAGACATGTGGCACTTCCGCATGCACTCTTATACTTAACAATTTGGGTTAGCTTTCAATTTGAACTTTGTTGACCCACGACCACGTGGAGGGTGGCACAAGTTTTAGTCTTCGCTTTTGGCTCCCATATTGAAATTACATCGATATGACACGTGGTTCCTTCTACTTTTTGGAATTTTAAGCGGCTGGTTCTATCCTTTTTTGGGCATGGGACGGTGGAGGCTCCAAGTTCATTTGAGTCTTCTTTTTGAGTTTAGCCATTGGAGATGCGCCGATGAGGCACGTGGAAGCTTCCACTGATTTTGGGCTCATTGTGAATCATTTGTAGATCCAGAAGACTTGAGTTTTTCTCCATTTCTTTTCCTTTGAGCCTCACGGTTTTACGTGACACCGTTTTCTTCCTTCCACTGAACTGCTCCTTAATTTTAGAGCTTGTCTACAACTGTTTGTTGGATTTAAAACATGGGCTCGTATGACGGAACCACCCCTTGAATTTATTTTTGCACGGGGTCATGTTTGATCAATTTTGCGGGCGAAAATTGAGATCACAAAAGCTTTATAAAAAATACATGTGCTGACCATCTTAAATGTTATTTGTTTTAGTATGTCTTTTTTTACTTGTTTCCCTATTATGTTATCTTGTATACTTTCTCATATTGCATTGTATTTATGTAGGTTTTATTGAGTTATCATTTTTGGCAATGAACAAATGTTTGTATTATAGCTTTTCATTTTATGGTACACTTTTTTGTATGCGTACATTTTAATAAGGATCGATGACAAAGATCATAAGAAAAATGATGAAATAAAGTTGATTTTACATCTGTAGCATTAAATATTTTTCCATCTCCCTTCATATTCATCTTTCTTCCTTATCATTCTCTTCTATAAAAACTATTCTTCTAAATCACTTGGGGCAGAAGTGATAAATTATTCTATTATTTTCCTTCATCTTTTCAAGTGTTAATTGACCTCGTTCATCACTTGATCGACACTTGAGGGGATATCCTTGATCTACTACTTTTCTTCTATCCCTTGAAAATATTTATTTATCTATAATTTTATACTATCTTTGTAGTGGCGTCACTTATACCACCCTAAAGAGGGGACAATGTAGACACCTAAATTCTTCTTACAAAGTTTTAATACTAAAATTACACTAATTATCTTCTTTCTTATCATTTCCATAATAATTTGTGATTTTCCGCTATTTAGCTAACATTCCTCTTCATAATCATTAATTAATGATCTTTCGTTAATTAATTAGCCTTCCTATCATTAAAGATGTTGATTAATGATGTTAATTAATATATGCTTCTACATGGTTTAATTAATTATTATTAATTAATTATGCTAAAAACTCTAAATCAATAAATCATCATTTATTGTATCAAGTTCCTCTCTTACATCCCTCAAATCATACTAATTTTCCCATAATTATCCTATCTGATCTTAGCTTTAGCTATTAATTAATCACCTTTGATTAATTAAAACATCCCCAACTCCTATGACTTACTAATGACAAATTAAACTCTTATAAATCTATATTACCTTTTATAAAGTAACATTATCCATTCCTAATCTTGTTTTACTCTTATCCCACATGCCCCAAGTTACACATCTCTCTCCAACAATGATAATTTGTATAAAGGAGAAAAATCTTTCCTTCTAGACACACCATACTTTGAATAGTTAAAAATGTATGTATTTTTATATTGATCCATTCTCCATTGTTTGAAATAGCTTCACCATCTTGCATCCTTTCACTCAAATTTGAGTAACACGGGAAGATCTAAAATGGCCTTGTAGTCATTATTTGTGAGATTCCATTTTTAATTATTTATATCACCACCAACCACATTTTATTTTTACTGTTCTTCATAGGTTCATAGTTCAAGTTAGCAAGCATAGAGAGTAGGAATTAGTTTAGCATGTAGTTTCATTTATGCATTAAAGAAACATTTACTTTAATCTTTTATCATGAGGGTTTATTGATTAATTAGCATTTTATTTTGAAGATATGTAGATATTAGTTTCAATTCATCTAGCATAGTTAATTAAACATGAGCACAAACACCTAATTAATAGATTCAAGATTTCAATTTCATATTTCAAAGAACACGGGACAAAATTCTACCTCTTGTGAGACCTACAACAGATGTTGCATTTTTAAAATTTTTAAAATATCTTAATTATGATAGATTTTTTATGATATAATCTATAGGAGGGATAACTCTTCCAGTATCCTATGTAATTATAATTAGAGATGAAAATAGTTTAATACAAGCTAGGAAATTAGCTCCTAGGCCACCAATAGCTTTGTATCACGAATCACACCAAGTTATTTAACCTTTTGTTTCTATGTTCTCAAGGCGAGATCATAAATCATTTCTTCCACATCTCGGACCCCTACACTATAAAAGGAAGATAAAGAAATGAAGGATTTTGTAAAAAAATGACAAATAAAGTTATATCCCTAGAAAATAGTAATCACAATCCTATATAAACTATCCGAATCAAAGGAAATCTTTAAATCGGGGTATTAACCATATATGAATCAATCACCTAGTCAAATACATATAAATAATAAACAAAATAATATATGGAAAATTTAAAGTGTTTCTCTTCCATTGGAAACAATCCCTCCTTCACAAGCACTCCCTGCTCTCGGTTCAAGTCGAGGATTTGGTTCCTCTACAAATAAACTTGGCACAAGAAATAGAGTGGTGTTTCCCATGTAATTTTCTATTAAATCAACTTGGTTTTGAAAGGTAAAGTCTTCTTCAAACATATATGGTTCAAGTTTATTCCAGTCAACAAGAACCACTTCTAGAGGCACCCAACCTAACCACGGAAGTAGTCCAACAAATAAACGATGACACCAACCTCATGTTATTTATATATGAGGATTTCTTATTTGTTAACCAAGTGACGAGGAAGTTCTAACATACCTCAAAATAGTGTTGTTTGGAATCATAACCTTCATCTTCTACGTATCAAATAAATTTCGTGGCTAATGAAAAAGAAGACACGGTGAAAAATAACGAATCGTATAAGATGCTAGGTAAAGAAGTGATGGACATGGAGGTTGTTTCTCAATTAAAGCCACCAATTCAAATGCCACAACAACATAGGAAATAAAATAACAAGCCATGAGACATAGAATTCTGTGTATCTCCCTTTCAACATTGTTGTTGAGTGAATTAAAAATACCAATGTTAATGTGACATTGTGGGATGTAATGGAAATTCCATCTTAGAATGATTTCTTATGTGAAGCCCTCAAGTGTTGTGTCGGTTGGATCCGGTGGCACAAAATTTTCATGTCATGATTCATATTTCTCAAGCAAGAGAAGACAAAGTAAGTAAAACTATTACAACCCGAGCATGTTCTATATGTTATTAATTATGGGTAACTACTTGGTTCATAATTGTAAGATATATTTAGAGGCTCATACCTCTGTAATTCCTAGGAAAATTATTGATATCTTGGGTCTCAAATATAGTCCTATCTCTAATGTATTTTTACAACTTGATGGGTTATTTGTGTAGTTGTGTTGTGATTCATAAAAAACATATAGTTAACACTTCATGCCTTCCCAAGCCTCACCATAACCCATGACATTTCATTCATTGAATTGCCTCCCATGTTTTCCATTTTCTTTTCTATAGATTTCCTTGCTAGGGTTGGCAGTTATTTATCTTCATATTAGACTCACATGCTTTTGAGAACTAATTATGGTACAAAATGCACAATATAAGTTGAGCCCATCTTTTCTTACCACCTTGAGTCATATGTTCCTTCTCCTATTCAATCAAATTTCCTAATATAATAATAACATGGACAAGACTTTGTTTCATATGAGAAAATCATCCCTCTTTCCATACCTAATTTATTTCTAGATGAATGGGCTAAGAGAGACCAAATGTTTGATCCTTATGATGAAGATCTCATAACCTTTGAGACTTCTCTTGTCACTTATTATATCCTCAAGAAAAATATATGATGTGCATGAAATTCAAACAAGAAAAATAAAATGCCTTTGTATTATGGTAGATGTTCTTTGATGGTTCTAGAAGCAGAAATGAAGCTGGATTAGGTGTTGTGCTCATCTCTTTAGAGAATGAGAAGTTATTCTTTTCTTATAGGTTATAATTTTAGTGTTCTAACAATGTGGAAGAGTATGAAGTATTATTGCATGGTTTGTTGATTCTGAGAAGAGAAATATCAAAGACTTGTAGATATTTGGAAACTTTGAGGCCCCAGTCATTCACAAGGTCCACAAAAATGTGCAACAAATAATTTTTTTAAATAATTAAAAACATAGAGTTTGGGATATGTTAGAAAGTTTTGATGGCATTAGCCTACAGGTTGAGCCTATAAAATTAAAAAGGATGCAAATTAAATAGTGGCTCTTGGTTGTCAATAATAACATCTTGAGTATTTTCTCAAGAGAAATGTGTGGCATGCTAAGATAATTGTGAAGCCTTCCATCCCAAATAATGAAACTAGATGGAAAGTATTTGATAGTGATGAAAAAATTGTGCAGTTAATCTAGAATGAACCCAAGTTCTCCTCAAAGATGCAATTTGATTTGTCTAATAACTATGATGATCAAACTATTTTGCTAAAAAAAATAACTACCAAAGGGTTTGTCATGATATGAAATAAAATCATCACATGACCTTCTTCGCACCCGAATTCCCAAGGACGTGTCGAGACAACCGATGTAGAATAGATATGGATGTGTATGTATGGTGATGATGGGTAATCTTATGAGGAAACCTTATATATTCGACACACAATATCATAATCTACGAATCTAAGGAGAAGAATTTGCTCCTAACCTGAAGTGGTGTGATGGATCGATATGATATAATAGCTTCTCGGAGACTCTAGAAAATATCAAGCTTTGTCGAGATTCTATCCAATGGTTGTTGAACATCTTGTGAGTGACCTATGGGCGTCTTTTATAGATTTCTAGACAAGGTAATGGAAGTGAAAATAAGAGGTGTAATGAAACCACGGGGACTATGGATGATTCTCCGGACTAGTCACGATAGTCTTAGCTTTGATCGGTTGTTATGTTTAGTAATGAAATTTGTGTGATGATATTAGGAAGAAGTGGTAATGATATAAATATTGATGCGTATAAACCAATGTCGATATCTAATTGGTTAGTAGACCTATGTGGTTGTGGGACTGAGGAGCACAACCAAAAACTCATGCGAGTTGTTGTCTTGTTATAGTCATGCACATAATCAAATAGTGTTTCCAAGAGTAGTCCAATAATCATAGGCTTGGTTAGCTATGATGTCTAACGAGTTTAGTTGTTCTATTTTCTTATAAAACCTAGCAGGTGTATGTAAAAATTCAAGCGTAAACATGTATCAATGTTAGTCAAGAATTCTAGCCCGTTGCGTTGTGGGACCATAGTATCACGACCGTATGTATTTTCTTGTTATGGGACGTTGATGGTCATGATGAATGAATTGAAATGTTTTTGATAAAATAATATAGCTATCAAAAGAAATTTAGTCTATTTTTTTACTGTTTTCATAGTATATCGAGTAAAACAATAAAAGTAAACTAGTTTAATAAAAATAAATGTTTTTTTATCTTTTAAGGTTTTTAAGCAATACTTATAATCTAATAAAAAAATAAATACAAATAACATTTGGATGTATCGATTACTCGTATGAATGCGTGAATCTAACTCTAAAATAGATAACCATATTTAATCAAAACCCTTCAAACCCTTCCTCGGAAGTGAAGAACAAATCATAACTCTAGAAGAGCTATTGTTCTCCACAAATTCATTAGTAATGTCAAAGAGAAAGCTTTCTAATTATTTTATCTACTTGTAATCACCTAATCAATTGAAATGAATAATTTTACTACTCTATTTGACATGTAATTGAAACTAATGATTCAAATTTGATAATTTGACAAATGAATAAAACAAACAATTAATTTCAAATTGGACAAGCAAGAACTTTGGAAAATTTGGTTGTATTTGTATCTTCCCCCTCATTTTTTCCTTTCTTTCTTTGTGTGTCCATATAAGTCTAAGGGATTGTGAATGCAAGATTAGAAATAGAAGAGTACGCTTGAAAAATGGTAGCTTTAAGGAATTTTGGTTGCAATGCAAGTAGAAGGAGATAAAACAAGAGATATGAGCTTGGTTATGCAATTTTTAGTAGGATTGTGGCGGTAATACTATGTAAGATACAAAAATATTCTTAGGCCCTTTTTCTTGAATACAAGCATTGATTATATAGGAATCGGGGCTGGGATGTTCCTTCATGCACAAGGCAAGAAGAGGAAGTTCCAACAAACTAAATGTATTTAAAACATGCATGATGAATTTTGGAAAAATCAAGAAGGACCGTCGTGTAGTGGTTGTAGGCCCGCCGCCTATCGGGGTAGAGGTTTGAGAATTTTCACCCGGGTAGGGTAGCGGTCCAAGTAGTAATGGAAAAAACATGCACATAATGAAGCAGGAAGCTGGAAAAATCATAGAAAAGCTAAGGATGTCTAGTATACAAATATACACTACATTAGGGTTTAGGATCTCGAACATCTTTCTAAAGGAAATGAATCGTCACTAGGGAATTTTGTAACCATTTTTTGACAATGTAGCACATGTAAATTTAGGTGCGTACATATTTCCCCCGAGAGAAGTGTTTAGCCATGAAGATGCATAAACGTAGAGTTTGAGTATGGCGTTCCCGAAATGGGGAGTTAGACACTATACGAGACATGCCGTGTGTTGAAATGTAATTTTCCAAGCTCCACTACCTGTAAGAGGGAGAGAAGACTCAAGTGCGAGATAGATAAATTATCATAAAATAAACACTAAATCAAAATGAAAAGATGACTTAAAATTTTTGCGGGGATATAGAGATATACCTATGCCAATGCTTGATCGTGTGAAAACATAAACTAAAAACAAGGTCAAAACAACATATATATAATAAAACAAAGCTGGTTTTCCATTTCATTTGTGCTTATTCAATTTGGTGATTTTGGAGCTCTAGACCCATAATGACCATTTTTGACGAGATTACAACTGAAATGACTATTACAAGGTCATGATCATGCCTCCAACCTGGGAAATCAACTTGTGTGGTCAAAAGTTGATTTTTTTATTTTGTGTTTTTAAACAAAAAATGTAAAAATGTTGAGAAGTTTACTTAGGGGGATCATTTGAAAAATTTCTTATCTTAAATGAGTCTCAGGAGGGCACCCATAGGGAAGTCTTTTATTTCGTCTGAAATTGCCATTTTTGTGTTTTTGAGTGTTTTCGAGGGTTAAAACGTGTTTGGAAAATCGGTCTAGGACCGCCGCCCTAAGCAGGGTGGCGGTTCTTTACATAATGACCAAAATCTATGCTAACTTGATTTTTTTGGAATTTTCATGTTTTTCCATGTTTTTAGTGAGCTTATCCTCTTATATACGTTACTTAACCTGCTCTTTTAATGTGTTTTAGTGGATGTAGAAGGATGAATACATCTATTGGAGTCATGAGAGGGAGTGTGATTGGCTCAGGATTTTAGAACAGTGACTCGGGATGAGATAGATACTCTCTAGAGAGAAAGAATTTGGAGAATTAAAAAGGTGCCCAATGCCACTCTTTCTAGTCACATATTGTGCATCTGGTTTTCTTACCGGGATGCGAGACCGGAACACATTCTAGTTTCTAGGTGTCAGTAGTGAGTGGATTATCACCCTTGAGGACATATACCCCATTCACGGGATTCTTATACTCAGGAAGAGACTAACCATGGAGATAGCAGGATATGGTCTATGATGACTCACTTCACCACATACATGGGGATTTAGTTGTTTCATTCTTCTCGAATAACGGGATAAAGGTCGATATATTACCACTTCTCCTATCCCCATCTTCCATAGAGCCATCATGGGTATCTTTTCTTCGCGATTGATATGGGATAAGGGAGGTGACACTCTCCTTTACTTTTGTGGATCTCATTATTACACAGATTGAGGGGCATGACCACATATATTCTGTGGAGAAGACATCCTAGAGGACTACCTATCTTGACCTATAGGTTACTAGTTACATAAGATGACTAAGCCATGCCACACTAGTTATAAGCTATGTATATCAACATATTATCCCCTATGGGAAGGTGTTACCAGTCACGAGGACCCGAGGGATGTCCAAGAAGTGAGGTGGATCGTGATTTCAGTTCTTTCGATGTCACATCATGTAGTGGATTCTTTAACTATGGAAGACATGGTTTCCACACCATACCGGGATATGGTAAGGTTGTGGGGGCATAAGGTGACCATAGTGGTAGCTTTCTCTACCATAGGGAAATTAATTGATAGGGCGGGGAGAGTCAAGATTTTTCCATTTGAGTGAGTTGCTTAATGATTTGGCCTCCCTTATGTAGTTATACTTCCTCCAGTCAAACCAGTATACAAGACTATTTAGGAGGATCAGAAGGGCCCTATAGGGGATCCTGGCTAGAATTTGGTTACTCCAGGCATTCCTATTGCATTTAGGCATGTGATGTGTTCCCAATGGGAAGCTAGTGTCTCTCGAGTGCTTTTACTTTGGATTGACTACTCCCACTCTTAGCGAAGAGAGGGATGATACCATTGATGTACACTCTCACTCTAAGGATTTCACGGGAGATGAGACAAAAGAGGAGTCGGTGGGAGAGGGAAAAAGCAATGAGGAGTTTGGTATTGAGGCTGGTGTAATAAATCACATATAGTAGGTAGAGGAGAGTGATCTCAAGTGGTATGACACTTAGGATATCCTAAGAGAAGTATACCGGGAGGCGAGCATGGAGAGAGGGACCTTTATCTCGGAGGGACTACTTCCTCAAGATGGAGAGGGAGATGATGACTCTGTGATAGGACAACATCTCTCCTTTGGCTTTGGGAGGCCTCGCAGACACCAATAGTAGTAGAAGCAACCACTTACCCTACTTGGATTCCTAGAGATCTAAGTACGTTGATACTCTTCCCTTGACTTTTTAGTTGGAAATATTATTTTGTATATCTTTTTTTTGTTTTGTTTTTGTAATTTTCTAACTCACCATTTCTTCTTATTTTCTTCCTTACAGCAACTACACATGAGTGGTAAGAGCTTATTATGGGTGTGCATGGCCACCCTACTAATCCCCTTAGGGAATACCTAAACTCGAGATTAATGAGGATTCAAGCCAACCACTGGTAATCGCGGATATACTAATGTGTTTGCACCTATCAGGAGAGTATCGGAGGTGATGACATCTCTTCATACTCAGGTGGCTAGGTTTGAGGTAGCCAAAATATTGATGAGGTGGAGTCACTATCAAAGTGAGACCACATATAATGGCTACTACCATGAGCACTCACACCATTAAGTCTTTTCTCATCAATTGGACACGATCGTGCACTATCTGAGAGATCCTAGAGGGATTGACAGGCCACTTTGGGCCTTTTATTGGTTTTTTTCATTTTGTCGGAGTTTATATGATTTTTTTGTATATTTTTATCTCATTTTAAGTGTTTTGACCATGCCTAGCATGTGATGGAATTGTACACAAAACTCGATTTATTATGATATATACAAACTCTTATTTTTGGTTCGAGTAATTATTTTTATCTGATTTGACTTCCTCTTATCTCACTTTGCATGTGTACTCTAGAAGTTTAGAACTTCCGTTTTATATACTTTTTAGAATGTATGTAGTGGATATAAATGCTAAAAAAATTCTTTCTCTATTTTTTTGTGTTTTGTAATCTTGAAATATGATAATGCAAACACATTGTAATGTTGAAATTTAGTTTCTTTAAGAAATTTTTGGTACTTCATATTTATTTGGCAAAAATGATGATATAACAACTTGATATGATAAGTTAATGAACTTACCTCATTCCTAACTCCACGCAACTAGTAATATGTGAGGGCTTAACACCGAGAGCCAGAATGGCCACATGTTATGGAAATTTGGTGAATGGTAATGTTGAGAGAAAGACAAGGATTTCATAAAACCAAATTGAGAAACTAAAATCTCACTATAATTTAGTTTTCTTCATAGTTTAGAATGTGAATTTCTTTCCGGTTTATCTAGACTTAGATCCGTAGCTGGCCACTGGTTGAAAAAATATGGTTTTGAGGTTTTAAGCTCTTTTGGAATTGTTAACATCTAACTCACTTTGTTACGATTTATAATTTCAAAATATTTGAATGAATTGTTTCTAACTTTCAAGTTTGTCAAAGAGAACCCCTACACATTAGCCCATGCTAGAGTACAAAGTATTGGGTTATCACCATGGACAAGGTATAGGTGAATAAGGGAATTTATCTCCTTTCCCAACCCTACATCACCGAGTAGAGAGCGTAGGATTAACACCTGAGAAGGTTGGTAGGGCAGAGAAATGTGTAAATCAAAAATTCTTGTGGACTTGCATTTGACTTATTTATCTAGGAAAAAGTTTATAATGTTCTTATTTCCAAAGAGATATGTACGGGATAGATGTGACATGATGAATCCTCTAGAATAGACTATAGGAAAAGACACCTAATATAGAAAGAGAAAATAAGTAGAACCAAGTATGTAGGACTTGGTATGGTTACTATCAAAAAATTTCTTATCTTGTTTGGATCAATGAAATAATTTGGAAATAGTTGATGATAGTGTGAAGATTTGTAGAGCCATGATTTAAATGGTTTGCCATTGTTTTCGAAAGTTTTTAGGAATCTCTATAATAATAAGTTGCTTGATCACAAATTTTATAGAATGAACTGGATGATGAAAATGTAATGCGAGGTGAAGTAATGTAAATATGAAAATATTAATGGATCATGCGTAATACCTCTTCAAGTGAAGCGAGTTCACATATTCATTAAAATCCTCATCCTTTACTATACACATGCGAAATTCCCCATTTTTTTGGTCTTCTATTACTTGATATAGACCCAACCACCTAGGTATGAATTTGCTTCCTTCACCGGTCTTTTTGTCTATTCAGCTACCGAGTCTTAAAAATAATCTCCCTCATATATTTCACGCTCATATACTTTCTTGTTGTATTACGAGCCATCCAATCATCGTAAATGTTATGTCGTTGTTCGGTGTTGATTCTAGCTTCATCAAAAATTTATAATTGAGAGATTCATGCCTCTTGATAGCCTTCTTATCCCGAGAATTCCTTACAATGATATACGGAGGCTAGGTAATTCAACTTCAAGTGGTAAAACCATACGCACCAAATACCAAAGAAAATGGGGTTTCCCCATCAGTGTTCTTATTGATGTCTAATAGGATCACAAGGCCAGAAAAATATTAAAATTCTAGTCTCGTTTGTTCTCCTTGTGAGTCTTAAGGAGAATGGATTTCAATGTCTTGTAGGTAGCCTCATCTGTCCCATTGGCCTAATGGTAATAGAGAGAAGGCTGTGTGGTGACTTATTTTGAATTTTTCACACACTTCACATACTTCATCATTTTTAAAAGATGTTCCATTATCTCAAATAATGACTTGTGGGACCACGTACCTATAAATGATTTGTTTCAGAATGAACTTTACGATTAACGATCCGGACATAGTGGTAAGAGGAATGACTTCTACCCACATAGTAAAGTATTATGTGGCTGTGATTATGAAGTTTGAACATTTGTTGATGAGGGAGATAATTTTTCTATCAAATCTACACCCCATGTGGAAAAGGGCCATGATATTGTAATTGTTTATAGAGCATATGCCGATATGTGGATCTAATAGGACAAATCGGACATTTATGGAATTTGCACATAAAATTTATCACATCATGTTCTAGGATGGGCAGAAGTAGCCCATTTGATGTATCTTCCAAGAAGTGGTGTGGTTTCCAAAGTGACCTCCACATACTCCATTATGTGATTCATAAATAATATTTTCAGATTCTTCTTCATCAACACATATTAACAACATTCCATCAAAGTCTCTACAATAGAGAACTTGTTCCAAGATGACATACTTGGTGGTTCTGATACACAACAATATTATTTGTTGTGATGTTTCCTTCCTCGATACGGATATGTATGGTCCACTATGAAGTTAATGATGTCAATGTACCATAGACACACATAAATGGGAGTTTTAGTTTCAACAAAATACACATAATTGTCATGGAAGTCAAAATTTACTAGATCGCCTCCATCCCATGGGTTATGAGCAAACCAGTCTACAATGATTTGTCCTTCCATAGATTTCTAATTAAAATTTTTTATCTCGAACTCGCCCATCAGAGTTATGAAGCGTAAAAATTTATTTGATAAGAACCCTTGTGTGAGAAATCTCTACTGAGTGATCTGATTTAACAATAAACCTTATTTCTTGGTTTAGCATGTAATGTATTAGGCATTTTGTCATGAAGACTATCGAAAGGAATTCCTTCTCTGCTTATGTATAACACATCTCATAATCAAGAAATTTTTGATTAATGAAATAGACTACATGTTCTCGTTTATCATTATCTTCTTGAGCCAACATGTAGGCTAATGAGACATTTGTAGCTTGTGAATATAGGATCAAGGGGCGATCTTACCTAGGTGGCATGAGTTTGGGAGGAGACAATACGAACCATTTAATTGACTCAAATGCTTCATTGTATTCTTTTGTCCAATCAATGCAATAATATTTTTTAAACAAATTATGGATTGGGTGAATAGAAAAGGTTAAATCAAGGATAAACCTTTGGATTGCACCAAGTTTTCCAAGGAAAGACCTAATGCCAGACTCATCTGATACTAGAGTCTTTCCTAGTATAACTCAGATTTTGGCTGGGTCTACATCAATCCCTTATGAAGATATGATGTATCCCAAAATATTACCTCTCGTTACGCCGAACATGCATTTTTTTGGATTGAATGTGAAGCCATATTTGATTAAGCAAGAAAGGATGATACAAAGCACCTCTAGGTGATCACAAAATTTTCTATCCTTCGTGAAACTCATCCACATAGGATTCCACAATCTTATGTATACGAACATGAAATATATAAGTCATCATCTGTTGAGTACGTGGCACTAGCATTATTAATCTGAATGACATGAAAGCATAATAGTAGGTTCCCCAAGGAGTTATGAATGTAGTTTTGGCTTAATGCTCCTCAAAGATTATGATTTGATTGTACCCATAAAACCCATCCATGAGAGATAACAACTCAAAACTAGTTGTTGCATCAATAATAACATCGATGGATGGCAATGGGAAATCATCTTTGGGACTATCTTTTGATATCCCGAAATTCTATACAAATGTGGATATTTCCATTCTTCTTGAGAGCGGGGACAATATTAGACACCCATTACGAGTAGTCAACTAGCTTGATGAACCCTACTTACATGAGTTTCATCACTTATTCCTTCACCATGAGGGCCACGTTTGGCTTCATGGGTCTTTATTTTGTCTTAATTGTATTAACATTTGGCTTGGTGATGAGGTTGTGAAAAACAATGTGTGGTACAATTTAAATCATTTCCTTGTAGCTAAAAGTGGAAGATTTTGGATGTTCCATAAGCATACGAGTATTATTTTGACCACCTTAGAAGTTAGAGAGGATTCCAATTTCAAGATTATTGGTTCCTCCTCCGTCTAAATGTTTATATCAATTGTTCCCTTGATTAAGGAAGGATTTCCTTCCTCAAACTTAGGAAGGGATGGAGGTAACTCTAAATCCCCCTCTTCTCCTACCTCATAAATTTCAAGCTCCTTGCTAGGGGAATATTCTATCATGGGGTTTCCAAAATAGGAAGAAGAGTGTCAGATTAGGGAAAGATCAACCTCATGATGAGTAAGATGCAATTTTACAAAAGTGTTTAGATTTCCTAGAGTTGCTTTATCACTATCAACGTGATCTAAGATGACATACTCACTCTTGGTTTCTATGTATATCAACATTGGGGTTATTGGTGTTTTACAAACCAAATGTTAAACATGAAACAAGACCGTAAAGTTGGTATCCTCCAACTCACTTCTTGGAGTGAAGTGAGAAGTAGAAGTTGTTATAGAGTATGTGAGGAGATTCTTCTCTTGTGGAATTGCTTCAATCATTATGAAGTCAAACCCCTTTATAAGATTTAGCACTATTGTTTTATATAATTGTAGATGATCATCTATAGTCTCATATAGCTCAGATATTTTATTTGTAACCAATTTTGAATCACCCATCACCCTAACATTAAAAAGACCCATTCTTTTGGCTATAATAAGACCAAGCAGGAGGACTTTGTATTCAACCATGTTATTTGAAAATTCAAAGTTTAACTTGAAGGAAAAAGGAAGAATCCTTCCCTTGAGAGAGGTAAGGATCACTCCTACCATAAATCCAAAATGAAACTTTTCTCCATCAAAATGGAGAGTCCAAAAATTACTTTAAAAATGGATGTTCAATCATCCTTTGTATCTTTCTCCTTTACCTAAGTTACTTTAAGCATACAAACTTCATCTATTGGTAGACAATTTGAGTCTAGGGTACATCCCAAACCCATATAATCTAATGGAAGGATAATAGGTAAATAAGTTTCTCTAATAGATTGATAATATTTGTTGTGGTTACTAATAACTTGTCTCTATGATGACGGTTTCATCCTTAATGCCGAAATTCCTCGATCAAGCCCATGACTTTTAATTCTAATGTAGGAGCTGGATTTTCTTCTTGCACTAAGCGTATAGGTTTATTTAATTGATTTGTAGGAAGATAAAACTCATAGTGAACCCTGGCCTCTTCTTTAAGTTATTTGGATGTATGTTGAAGGGTTTTGGATCAACCTGTGGCACTAAGAATTTCCGTAAGTGCATGAACACGACTTCCTAAAACAAAGCGGAGGGAATCACCTTCATATGAAAAATCCAAGGGTGGTCAAAGATCAAATTATAGTTGGTTTCCCAATCTATAATATAAAACTTACTTAGCATCATCTTAGGTCCGAGAGTGACTCAAAACATTATAGTCCTCATTGACGTCACTTTGAGGTTGTCATAGCCTAAGTGTATTTTGTGTTGAAGATAAATCTATCTCTCCATAACCTAAATTTTGAAGGAAAGTGAGGGGGACTATGTTAACCACTACCCCATCATCAATCATTGCATGTTTTACATAGTTTTTGTAAATCCAGACTTGTAAAAACAAATTTGGATCACCTCTATGATCTATTTCAGTGTCTTTGGGCATCTTGTTGATGTAAAATATGAATCAAACATCTCTTTCAGGATGCCCTAGAGGATAGACATAAAATTCCTTGTGGTTTATCTTCACTTCAGGAAGAGGGTGATATTAATATAATTTCCATGACCTAGTGCTTCTAGTAGAGAAGATTTTTGAGTAAGGTAATTCTTTAATGAGATCCAAGAATGAAATGTGAGAGAAGGTCTTGGTTAGATCACCTTTGATCAAGTCATAAGCTCCTACCTTGGCTTGCCTAGCATGTCCTAAATGTCATCGATATAGTTTGGTAGATCAAGATTGGTACGAAGAATAATCTTTGGTCTAGTGGCAGTGTTAATCTGAGGTTCAGTGTCCAACTCTACCAATCCCATAATTTTTGTTTGTTGGTGGTTGTCCAAAGGAGGTGCCACCTATGGGTTCGATGAATTTGAGGCTTCATGATCATTGGTTCCTATTACAATACCCTTGTTTGATCCATTGGGATATATTCTACCATTTTTTGGGTGTGTGGGGAGAGGATCATTAAATATTCCAAGTGGTGTGTTCTGTGGGGATACCGGTCCCATATGGGTGTTTTAAATTGGCGTTGTTGGGTTTTCGAAAAACATGTCAACAAATAGATCCTTTATAAAACACTATAGAAACATGTTGTAGTCGTTGCATGTTCTAACGTCATGCCCAAAAACTATATAGAAATTGTAATATAAATCAGGAGCGTAATCTCAAGGCCTTTGGTTCACACCTTTTTACAGTATGAAGTAATGATTATTGTTCAAATGCTGATTGTTATAGTTAAAATTTGGGAACCCCTACCCTTGGTATTCGAATTGGCTCAGATACTCACTTGGGCATTGGTTAGGGCCTTGGGTCTACATTTGTCTTGATTGTTGAGGTTATTGTTGTTCTTTTTTCTGTTGTTTCTAAGGAAGATCAAAATCTACAACATTGAATGAGAGCAAGAAGTTATTGTTTCTCTGATTATTTTCATTATTGTTTTTATTTGTAGTGTATGTATTGGGAGAACTAACAACATTAGTTTTTTGGGTAGTTCACTAACACCATGAGTTGTGACTCCACAGTTCTTATTAAGGAACTTCCATCCTTGATTATTGCTTGTGTTGTTTGATTCAGGAGGTTATTTTGGTTAGGAGTGAATAACCTTACATTTTCTACATAAGTCTTACAACCACTTTCAATGGTTGCTTGATCAAAGCACCCTCCAAAGCACCTCTTGATAGCTCTTGAGTATGAACTTTTGAACTTATTTCTTTGTATCCCTATTGAGGGAGTAGAGGAAAAAATCACAAAGCGTTGTCTAATCCATATTTGGAGTGCTCATAGAATGGTAGACAATCTGCCACCACCTTTAAATGAAGTTGGCTAAAGACTCATTGTGCTCTTGTTTGATATGAAGGAATTCTCGATTCTTGTTCTTAACATTTTTTCATATTGAAAGCCTTAATAAATTATGACACGATTTTCATAAAGGAGTGTATTGAAGCCCTCTGTATTGTATAATACTAGTTGAGAGAAATACCTTCTAGTGTCTTAGGGAAAATATTCATAACACTGCGTCCCACCGAGAGCGACTTATGAATGGCCGTTATGTAAGATTTGATTCGAGCGTTAGGATTGCCCTCCCTTTTGAACTTTGGAAGATGGGGAAATGGTCTTAGGAGCATGACTATTTGGATGGATATGTATAAATTCTCCTTAAGATATTCAAAATAGATCCCCATTGTGTACATTTCAACTGTTGAAGATCCCTCTTGGAGAGTGGAGGTTGCATTAGTTGCTAAAATGGTACAGAGAAAATATTTTTAGGGCGTACGACATCCCTATGGATGACCACAATGACTTGGGTAAGTTTGATTTAGAGTATATGTGTGTTGTCTACTCAAAATTCCCCTCTCTAACAAGAGCAAATTTTGAAAATTTTGAGTCTAAGTGCTTTTCTACGAGGTACCTAAGTCATAAAATTGAAGAAATCCAAGTATTGGGCCTTTCTCGCATGTATTTCGGGCACTGTCGGACATTTTGTCCCATTGTCCCAAGTTCCAAAGTGCAAGTTGTTCCCCGATTGGCCGAAATCCCGAAATTGTCCTATCTTCGGGCCCGTCGGAAGTTTTTGTTCCAAGTGTCCCGAAACTTTTGTGCAAGTCATTCCAATTTCGGCCGAACCACCCGAACCGCGTACTTCGCACCTTTTTGTCCCAAATATCCCAAAGTCAAAAGTACGAGCTTTCTCTTTTTCGGCCGAAGCTTCCTAGTCGCGTACTTCAAAATTCTTTGTCCCAAACCGAAAAAATGCGCCCCGCTTCATTTTCGGCCGAGCCGGTCAAACCGCGTACTCCGGAACTTTCTGTCCCAAAAGTCCCAAGTCCAAACGGGCCCGCTGTTCCAATTTCGGTCGAAATGTCCGAACCGCGTACCTCGCGCATTTTCGTCCCAATTGTTCCAAAAGCTTTTTGTGCATTCTCTCTCCATTTCGCCCGAGCCGCGTGTTTCGCGCATTCGCGTCTCACATGTCCCAAGCGTGCCTAGTGTCATCCATACTTAGACGCTTTTCAAATTGGTGGTTGCGTAATTAAATGCGCATTGAATTCACTCCGCTCCCCAAACGGCTATATAATGAACATTTCCCCTTTGCATTTTCTCACATCTTCCTTGTTATCCTTTGCTCAAACCCTTGCCGCTTACAAACTTGCGCACGTTCCTCTGCTTCTGTAATTCCATTCCAAGTCTAGTTTGCAACCTTGTTCCCCTGAAACTATCGACATGAAGATCAAATTTCAAGGACAAGAACAGATTTCTCCACTCGAGTCTGCTGTAAGCAACATTGGAGATAGCGAGGCCCGACATCTCGATTTCAGTGATTTTTGGGCAAGGATGGAAGATGCAAATCCCTCACCGATGGCTCAGACAATTCATGACAGTGGTTTGGCGTACGCTGGAGGATTCCCAATTTCAGTACAGTGTGCTGATACAGTGCTTGCATGCGGAGCTCACTTCGACCCCGCCTCAAGTGAATTGACAAACGTACATGGGGAGCTCATCGCCAAGCTAGACGCTGCCGCCATTGCTGCCGCTCTGAGGATCCCGGAATTGGACAATGCCATAGTTGTTTCCCAAGCCCAAGCGCAAGCCATGTTCGATCAAGACAGTGACAAGTACAGAGCACGAGTGGCGAAGTCCTGGCTAAAAAACCCTAAGAAGGGAGCTTCCCGCCTCACCAAAACCCTCATCGAAGTAGACTTCAACGAAGAAGCGCCGATTTCATAATCTGCTGGCTCGGGTCATGGGTTTGCCTTCCACCGATGAGTTCCATTTACGGATGTGCCCGCTCATCGGTATGGTGTGCGAGGGTACACAAAATATCAAGCTGGTGAGATCATCGGCATGAATCGAGCGAGCGGCTATCAGCGTCTGCAAAGCAAACAAAGAAGTTTTCATGACTTCATATCGATGTATACTCTAGCGACATCAAGGCAATGGTTTGGATTCTCATATATAGACACCCACAAAGGCAACCTAGTGTATGCCTATTGCCCCTTGATTTACCTTGGAGACCAAAGCAACCGCAATTTCGGAAGGGTTAATGATGCTTTCACTATGTACGTGGTCCGATTGCTCGAGGGTGACACACCGGGAGAGGTTTTGAGATGAAGCCATGAACTTGATATCACGGTATGGGGCCTACTTCATCCAATTCGGGAAGTTCTCATACATCGAAGCTTCTTTGGTTATGAGAGTACTCCTCTGCGGCTTCCCATGTTCTGTAATGACAAGATGGCCTTGATCGAAATATGCAGGCAACTGGACAAGTTGCACAGAACTTGCAGAGACAAGAAGATTTCTGGCTTTCATTTCCCCATCTCTCTGGGAAATTATACATGCAAAACATCCCTGGATGCCCAGAATATAGAAAGAACTTTGGTCCCTATCACCGTTCATTTCTTCAAGCCAAGAACACTGCTTTGACTTGAAGAAGTTTATTGAAACAGAATATCAAGATAGCCTATCACCATGTGGCGGATCGAGAAGACTCTTTGGGCTGGTATGCGTGCGAGGCGACTTTGAGGCCAGAAGAAGGCATTATGGCAGGTTCTCCTTACAATTGATTCAAGAACTCGGTCTGTACCAAGTTCCTGAAGGCCTCGAAGATGATAATTCTGAGCTATACTCATATGAGTATGAAAATGTGATCAAGCACACCCCTCTGGAGGACCTGGATTGGAACAGAAAAGAGAGGGATGATTTGGCTGAAATCTTGCTCCAGTCTTAGTCAGGACTAAGGTTTGGTTCAATAAGAAGGTCCGAGAATTCAGGAGGCACTCGGGAGAATCCTCCTCCAAGGATGAATCGACACCAATAAGAGAAGCACCAGTTCCAAGGTCCGAAACACCAAAGAAAACCCCTCCTGCCTCAGCAGCTCAGGGACCTGTGGAATCTACTCCTTCTCCATCCACTCAGGTATATAAGAAGAAGCTCAAGGAAGTAAAGAAGGAACCGGTGGAAAGAGATCTTCAGGAGAAACAGGCAGAATTGCCTATCGGACCAGAGAACATCATCATCCTCAGTGAAAGTGAAGAAAGTGAGAGGCCAACTCCTACAAATGTTTCACGAGGACCCAACGAGATAAAGACAAGGAGGTCCAGAGCACTGAACTTCCAAGTGCTATTGATTCTTCTACTGCCATTGTCTCCAGTGCTCCTTCCACATCCCAGCTTGAGTCAACAGCTGCACAGACCCTGAGTGTCATGAGCTCCCTGTCTCTTGGTCCCCTTGCTTCTCCTGCAGATTCTTCTTCCTCTTTTGCATGGGTACAACCCTTGGTTGACAAAAGGAAGAGAAAACCATCCTCCCAAAACTTGGGACCAAATTTTGATGCTATTGCAGCCATGTTGGGCACCACGCCTTCCCGTGCCAAGAAAGCAAAAACCACCTCTAGAATAGTATCTGACACTCGAGGTCAGCAATTCCTGGAGATTGCCAAGCCTGCTAATGGACAAATCAGAACAGGACTTGCAAGTATCTGACTTGGAGCTACTGAGAATCCCAATGGGAGAATCTACCCCTGAAGGCGAGATCCATAACCTCAGGAAAGCTTGATCCACAAGAGTTATTGGGAGAGTGGAAAAAGGACAGCAAGCTATCGAACAGTTGGAAGAGCAAGCCCGAGCTCTTACAGGTTTCATCAAGTCTCTTCTATCTAAGGACAAAGTTTTGGATCCCACCCCTTTGACTGCTCTACCTCCTCCTGTAATACTAAGCCAAGATGAAGTGCAAAGTATAAAAGATATGCACAAGTATTCTGTTTATGGCAGAGCTATCGAAGCCATGGTGGATGACATGCTTGTTGCTGGGTTAAACTTCATCGATGAAGCTTTCAAGCTCTATGAAAAGGTGAGTAATATGCAACTGAAGCTCTCCTCCACTATCAATACCATGGATAAAGAACTCAAAATCTGGAGCAGTTGCATAGTAGACCTCCGCCTCATGGGACAAACAGATGAGAACATCTTAATGGCGAACAAGATTTTTGATGATGCCAAAGACAATTTATCAAAGTCTTGGGTCTACAGCGTGGAGTGGAAGATCAGAGTATTAGAAGAAGCTGTGGTAGAGATGAAGAACAGTTGGCAGAAGGGAGAAGCTTTCAAAGCACCGTGATCGCATTTGCCTTGAGGATATACATTGTCATCTTCGGGATGAAAACTCGGTGCTTTCTGTCCTGCAAGAAATCAAAGCTCGGTTGAGCTTTTGTCAAAAATGATACATTGAGGAAAGCACCATCTCAAAAGAAAAGATGAAGGACATTTGCTCTCTTCAATATGCCATTAAAGAAGCAAATAAAGATTATCATACTCACGTCGAGTTTGATAAAGAGATGGAGAAGTGTCTAGGATTTTGGACTCAGTCTGCAGCCAACACGTCGGTTCCACGTGGCAGAGACATAGCCGAGGCTTTGAAGAAGTTCAGGCAGCGAATTCTGAAGACAGTGGGTCCCTCCCTGTAGCTGGCCACCTGTCTCCTCCTTCTTTCTTTCTTTTCTCTTCTTCCCATTCTTTTCGTATTCCTTGTAATTAGTTAGGATATTGCAACCGGCGATACTTAACTATTCTTTATTTAAAAAAGCAGTTCTGAGACGTAACTGAATTGTAATCTATATAATGGCCTTTCCACGCCATTTTGAAAAGGAGGAAGAACTTGGATATTTCTTTGAAAGTGTAAATAGATCTTAAAAGAAATCAATACAAAAAGGGCTTTCCGTTCTTTGTCTATCGATTCTTGTTGTCTCTGTGTTTTCCTTTAATATTGTGAAGATCATTTTGTTCTTAACTCGTTTGGTCTCTCACGATTGCATCTTGTCCGTTTTGAAAATACGGCGATCTTGTACAACCAAGAAGGAACTTTGTGTCCTTGACTAATAAATCTGAAGAAGGTTATTTATGGAACTTTGTGTCTTTAAATTTAATCTCATTCAAATGATCTTGTCTTAAATCCTTTGAAGCTTCGCATACACGAAGAATTATTCTGCTATCTATAATTACGAATTTAACTATTCTCGCTCATCTTCTTATTCTTTTTCCTCAGTCCTTGCGTAACTGATGATCCTGGTGGAAAACACTTTCGTAATATCCAAGTTTAACCATAAAATAATGTTCTGTATATTTGTAAATAAGTTCGTTTCAGAATAAGGGAACCTCTCCCATTAAAGAGGAGGGACTTTTCGTCCCCTGTCTGTTGCTCTCTAAAAAGTCCTATTTGACGACCAACAGTTTTTGGCGACTCCGCTGGGGAAAATCGCATTCCAGTACTATAATTTTTCGATCATCCTTTGATCTGGCGACTCCGCGTTTCACTCGAGGGAGAAGGGCCCTTGGTATCGAAGATTCTCAGTTTCAGCTTTTGGAGCAACAGGGTTTTCCTTTCCCTTCAAATAGAAGAACTCGTTCAACGAGCACTCCACCTGTTCGAGAAAGAAGTCCTACGTGTGGCGTTCCTTCAGAACCTGCTAGTCCTAATCTACAAGCTTTAATCCTTGCTGGTGTTACAGTTCCCCTCCGAACCGTATTTCCAAGAAGAATGGCACAAGTACCATGGGGTCAACGTGTCGGGCCCCTGGCCCTCACTCAGCCTTTGCATGAGTTACCTAGAGGTAACCGAAAGAACTTCCCCAAATTCAAAGGCGAGATGGACAAAGTGCCACGATGAACATATTGCAGCCTTCATAGTTGCGTGTGGAGTCTTGGGGTTGAACATGAAGGCGTCTCGGTAAGAAGTTCGTCGAGGCGTTACGGGACAATCTGCTTGGATTGGTTCTATCACCTTTCCGGTGGTGCCATCATCATTGGAATACCATGAGAACTCGGTTGAAAGTTTCAAGCGGCGAGAAGATGTGCATGCACTGCTTGCCCAGATTTCTCAAATAAAGAAAGATCCATCGGAACCCATGAGAGAATTTGTGGCACGATTCAACAGACTGATCAACAAAATTCCTGTGAATACTCGACCGGTTGATCAAATCCAAAAATGTTTCTTTTTGAATGCCCAAACGCCTAAAGTCAGTTATGCTCTAAGAAGGGCTAATCTTGGAACGTTAATTCTGGATCAAGAACTGGCTGTTAGTGTCGAGGATGACCTAATCATGTCAGGGAAGTTGAAGAGAGATCCTCCCAAATCTAAATCTGCTGCTTCTTCCTCTTCCACCTCTGGACCCAATACTGATCCATTAGTCCAGAAACTTGCAAATGATCTAGTAGCTATAAAGAAACAATTAGCTCAGCATGCACCGTATGCAGATGTTCCGAGAAGAAATTTTCAACCCAGAAACCGTTTGCCAGCTCCCCACACAAGACTGGCACTTGAAGGACCTCCCGTCAAAGTTCCTGTGAATGCAACTTGCGAGGTTGAAGAGCCAGAAGATGATAACGAAGCTTGTGAGGAGTTCCTGGAGGAATTCGATGATGAGGCAGAAGAACCCGAGGGATCTCGAGTCAATTTCTTTACCACTGAAGGCATTGATGATGCAGATGACTATGATGAAGTGGTAGCAGATATGAACAGCGAATCCTTCGCTGTCATGACTCGAGAGCAGAGACACATCGAGAGGAAAGGTGCCTTGACCCCCTGAAGAAGTCCAAAGAGCAACCTGCAACTATTCCTGTAATTGCCAGAAGAGGATCTCCTATTCCTACCTCATCTGCACCAAAGGTAAGTACTGCCAATCCTGCCCCCAAAGTTGCTTCTTCTTCTTTTTCTCCTAGGGTTGATAAGCTTAAGATTCCAAATGATGATGGACCATCCACCTCTGGATCCTTTGACATTGTAGATCATCTAAAAAGGACCAAAGTTCAAATTTCAGAGGCTGAATATTACCAAACCCATCCAAAAGCTTTTGCCAAGATGATCCAATTTGTGAATTCCCATTCCAAGACCACCTCCAAAGGCCTTTTGCCCACACCTCCTTCTGCACCACTGCCTAGTCTAGTAGCTGTTGTCACCTCGCCTGGTGACAAAATCAAGCCTTTCTATGTAACACTCCTTATAGCTGGCCACAGGCTCAGTAACTGTGTCATAGATTCCGGAGCCTCAGATAATGTGATGCCCGCTAAAGTAGCTCATGCTTTAGGCTTGACCCTTACTCGTACTTATGGATCTTGCTACTCCATGGAAAGTAAGGAAGTACCTTTGGTGGGAAGGATTAAAGATGCACAAGTGGCTTTTGCTGCTTTACCTGAAAAGAAAGTCTTGGCTACCATACTAGTAGCCGACATTCCTCCTTCCTATGGAATGTTGCTAAGCAGAAACTTCTGTAAAGATGTGGGTGGAGAGATTCAAATGGATTGGTCACACGCTCTCATACCTATCAATGGACAAATGAAGAAGCTACTACTGCACGAGAAGCGTCGAGTACATTGTGCGAGAAGACAGAGATGATCCCAAGGCACAAATACTCTATGAGGACAGGGGCCATGGTAATTACATGATTTTGTCCCCTGATGAAATCCGACCCTGCAAAATATCACCTAAAGATCCCAATGGTGTCTGGATTTTAGAATTCGATGGCAGTTGTTCCTCGGCTGGCTCTGGAGCTGGTGTTCTGCTAATATCACCTGAAGGCTGCCTGCACCCCTTTTCATTTAAATTGCAGTTCGAGAACACTAACAACACAGCAGAGTATGAGGCTCTCATCCTTGGACTGCAAGTGGCCAAAGAACGAGGTGTTAAAAATCTTTTGGCTCGTGGTGATGCAGAGCTGATTGTGAAGCAAGTCAGAAGCCTGTTTCAGGTAAAGAACGGGAGGCTGAAGCATTATCGGAATCAGGTTTGGGATTCAATTGAATTCCTTGATGCCTTCTCCATTGAAGCAATTCCCAGAGAAAAGAACAGCAGAGCTGATTCACTGGCTGTCTCAGGGTCACTGTTGATTCCTCATCCTGAATTCTCTCAGGATAAGTTCACTATTGAGATGGTCCACCGACCTAGTGTCCCTGACAATACTAATAACTGGCAAGTCTTCAACGACGACCAGCATTTGCTTTCCTTCATGGAGCTCAAGGGAAATTTTGAACAACTGTATTTCGAAGGAAGTGACAACCTGCCTCGTGAGAGCGTGTCTTCTGACCAAGCCGTCACCCAAGGAGAAGAAACTGATCAGGAAGGGTGCATTAAGCTCAAAGGAAATAAGATTCCCAAAGGTTTGGTGAGTTTGGAGGAGTTGTTTGATAAACATGACAGATACGTGAGATCTAAAGCTTCCACTGGACCTCAGCAATCAGCTGAGTATGATAAGATTGATATTGGGAGTTCTGATGGCCCGAAGCTGGTAAATATCGGGAAGTGTTGCACATCAGATGAAAGGAGAAGAGCAATTGACCTTCTAAGGAAATATAAGGATGTGCTTGCTTATTCTTATGAAGATCTAAAAGCCTTCAAGCCAAAAGAAATGCAGCACTCTATCCCTCTCAAGCCAGGAATCAAGCCTTTCAAGCAGAAGCAGAGGCAGTACAACCCAAAGATAGCTGACACCATATTTCAGGAGATTCAGAAACTGCTGAAGGCTAAAATCATCTTTCCCATTCACCATTCGACTTGGATTGCAAACATTGTACCTGTTAGGAAGAAGAATGGTGAGATCCGCATCTGTGTTGATTTCAGGAACCTGAATCAGGCCTCTCTGAAAGATAACTACCCTCTGCCTATGATGGATCAGATTTTGCAAGCGGTAACAGGCTCTGAGATGTTATCTATGCTTGATGGTTTTTCTGGATACAATCAGGTAGAGGTTGATACTGCTGATCAACATAAGACAGCCTTCACAACTCCTTGGGGTACCTTCGCCTACAAGAGAATGCCTTTTGGGCTGATTAATGCCGGTGCCACTTTCCAGAGAGCTATGGATCTGGCTTTTGGGAGCTTGAAAGGGAAATGTATTGTCATATACCTTGATGACTGCAGTGTTTTCAAAGACAAGAAGCGAGATCATTTCGATCACACAGAAAGCTTGATTCTGCGAGAGATGTAGAGAGCATGGAATCTCCTGAATCCTAAAAAATTTGTCTTCTGTGTTACAGAGGGAAAGCTATTAGGACACATTGTCTCAAAGGATGGCATCAAGATTGATCCTGAACGAGTTCAAGCCATCCAAGATTCCTCTCCCTACTAGTAAAAAGGGCGTGCATTCCTTTTCGGTAAGATCAATTTTCTAAGAAGATTCATCCCTGATTTTGCTGAATTAACTTTGAATATTTCTCAGATGATGAAAGGAAAGCAAGCATTTGGTTGGTCTTCTGAAGGAAAGGAATCCTTTGAGGGTATCAAGAAAGCTATTGCTAAAACTCCAGTTTTGGCTTGCCCTGATTTCAGCAAGGATTTCATTATCTATTGCTACGCGCCTGAGATAGTACTACTGGCTCTTTGTCTTAACCGGGAAGATTCCGATAAACATGAGCTACCAATTGCCTTCATGAGCTATATCACGAAGAACCATGAGCTAAAGTACACCATGATGGAGAAGCATGCCTTTGCGGTAGTCAAAGGCATCAGCGATTCCGTTTCTATATCCTCAACTCTCACTCTACGGTCTTTGGTCCCAGGATACATTGTAAAGTCAATTCTCACGCAACAAGAATTTGGATCAAGAGGGGAAAGCGGGTGGCTAAGGTCCGGGAGTATGACCTTGATATCAAGCCAACCAAGCTGGTTCGGGAAAAGGTCTTTGCGAGCTCATTCTTTGAAGGAGCCCAACATGAGTTATTGGAGAAGAAAGTGACCTTCCTCTTATTACATTCTGAGTTCGGTTGATGAATGGTATCTTGACATCGCCCATTTTCTCACCTACGGAGAATGCCCCTCTCATTTAAGCTGCTAAAGAAAAGAGAATTCATTAAATTGAGATCGGCACAATATGTATTGTGGGAAAATGCCTTGTTGGCGTGGTTTGGACGGGAGATTTCTGAAGTGTGTAGACAAGGAACAACGAGAGAAAGTTGCTCTCGGCTTTTCATGATCGAGGCATGTGGAGGGCACTATTCATCATGATCCATGACTCATAAGATACTCGTGGAGGTATTCTTGGCCTTCCTTGTTCAAAGATGCATCCAAGTGGGTGGATAAATGTGAGGCTGTCAGGACTTTGTGGGAAGACCTAAATTGGCTTCTTTGCCTCTCAAGCCGATTGTGATTGAGGAACCATTTCAACAATGAAGTCGGACTTCGTTGGTGCACTCAACCCTGTTTAGTGCTGGACACACTCATGTGCTAGCTCTCGACTACTTCACCAAATGGGTGGAAGCTATTCGATCAAGAGCACCACTTCTGAAGTAGTATGCAACTTCATCAAAGAGAACATCTTGGTTAGGTATGGTGTACCTAACAAGATTGTAACAGATAATGCCTCAAACTTCTCCTCAACTGAGATAATGGATTTCTGCTACGGGTATGGCATCTCTCTGGCTCATTCTTCAGATTATTATCCCCAGGGAAATGGACAAGCAGAATCTACCAACAAGAATCTGGTGACTATCATAAGGAAGTTGGTCAACGAATCTCAGCGAAACTGGCATAAGAAGCTTTATGATGCTCTTTGGGCAGACAGGATCACACCTAAAAGAGCCATTGGAATGTCCCCCTTTCAAGTAGTGTATGGAGTAGAGGCTCAATTGCCAGTGACAGTGGAACTACCAGCCTTGCACCTGATGAAGGCCATTGAAGACACTAGTTTCAGTGATGCTCTGGACAAAAGGATCATGTACCTGCACAAACTGAACGAGGATAGATTGGAGGTTGCTGACAGAATATCTGCCCACCAGCAGAAGGTGAAGATTCTGTTTGATAAGAAAGCTAGGAGCAGAGAGTTCCAAGTTGGTGATACGCGTCTTTGTTGTGGGACAAAGACATGAACCTCGTGGTAGCCATGGAAAATTTGATTCTCTGTGGCTTGGACCTTTCAAGATAAGACACTTTGCTGGTAAGAACTCTTTCTATCTTGATTACATGGATGGTTCCCCCCTCCCACTTCCTTATAGTGGGCAGTATTTGAAGTTGTTCAAGTCCTAGGTGACTAGGGAGTTCCTTTGTATATTATGTACAGTGTTTCTGCTTTTCTGCTTTTGGTGTGTTTCCCTTCTGTTGTTGTGTGTGTTGCCCTTGTATTGGTTTGTCCTTGACTCCTTTTGCCCAATGGATAAGGCACTGGTCTACTACACCAAGTTTGTCTAAGTTCTTGCCTTGTTTCATTCAGTGAATTTATGTCAAGTCATCCCCAGAAGGAGCCAGCTGTTGTCTACTCAAAATTCCCCTCTCTAACAAGAGAAAATTTTGAAAATTTTGAGTCTAAGTGCTTTTCTCTGAGGTACCTAAGTCATAAAATTGAAGAAATCCAAGTATTGGGCCTTTCTCGCATGTATTTCGGGCCTGTCGGACATTTTTGTCCCATTGTCCCAAGTTCCAAAGTGCTGAGTTGTTCCCGATCGGCGAAATCCCGAAATTGTCCTATCTTCGGGCCCGTCGGAAGTTTTTGTTCCATATGTCCCGAAAGCTTTTGTGCAAGTCATTCCAATTTCGGCCGAACCATCCGAACCGCGTACTTCGCACCACTTTGTCCCAAATATCCCAAAGTCAAAAGTACGAGCTTTCTCTTTTTCGGCCGAAGCTTCCTAGTCGCGTACTTCAAAATTCTTTGTCCCAAACCGAAAAAATGCGCCCCGCTTCATTTTCGGCCGAGCCGGTCAAACCGCGTACTCGGAACTATCTGTTCCAAAAGTCCCAAGTCCAAGCGGACCTGCTTTTCCAATTTCGGCCGAAATGCCCGAGCCGCGTACCTCGCGTATTTTCGTCCCAATTGTTCCAAAAGCTTTTGTGCATTCTCTCTCCATTCCGCCCGAGCCGCGTGTTTCGCGCATTCGCGTCTCACATGTCCCAAGCGTACCTAGTGTCATCCATACTTAGGCGCTTTTCAAGTTGGTGGTCGTGTAATTAAATGCGCATTGAATTCACTCCTCTCCCCAAAAGGCTATATAATGAACATTTCCCCTTCGCATTTTCTCACATCTTCCTTGATTATCCTTTGCTCAAACCCTCGCCGCCTACAAACTTGCGCACGTTCCTCTGCTTCTGTAATTCCATTCCAAGTCTAGTTTGCAACCTTGTTCCCCTGAAACTATCGACATGAAGATCAAATTTCAAGGACAAGAACAGATTTCTCCACTCGAGTCTGCTGTAAGCAACATTGGAGATAGCGAGGCCCGACATCTCGATTTCAGCGATTTTTGGGCAAGGATGGAAGATGCAAATCCCTCACCGATGGCTCAGACAATTCATGACAGTGGTTTGGCGTACGCTGGAGGATTCCCAATTTGATGCGGTGTCGCGTCACGGTGCTTGCATGCGGAGCTCACTTCGACCCGCCTCAAGTGAATTGACAAACGTACATGGGGAGCTCATCGCCAGGCTAGACGCTGCCGCCATTGCTGCCGCTCTGAGGATCCCGGAATTGGACAATGCCATAGTTGTTTCCCAAGCCCAAGCGCAAGCCATGTTCGATCAAGACAGTGACAAGTACAGAGCACGAGTGGCGAAGTCCTGGCTAAAAAACCCTAAGAAGGAGCTTCCCGCCTCACCAAAACCCTCATCCGAGCAGACTTCAACGAAGAACTGTCAGATTTCATAATACTGCTGGCTCGGGTCATGGGTTTGCCTTCCACCAGCGAGTTCCATTTCTGGATGTGCCCGCTCATCAGTATGGTGTGCGAGGGTACACAAAATATCAACTGGGCTGAGATCATCAGCATGAATCTGACGGAGCAGCTATCCAACGTGCTGCAAACAAAGAAGTTTTTCATGACTTCATATCTGATGTATACTCTAGCAGCATCAAGGCAATGGTTTGGATTCTCATATATAGACGCCCACAAAGGCAACCCAGTGTATGCCTATTGCCCGCAGTTTACCTTGGAGACCAGCAACCGCAATTTCAGAAGGGTTAATGATGCTTTCACTATGTACGTGGTCCGATTGCTCGAGGGTGACACCGCCAGGAGGTTTTCAGATGAAGCCATGAACTTGATATCACGGTATGGGGCCTACTTCATCCAATTCAGGAAGTTCTCATACATCAGGCTTGCTGGTTATGAGAGTACTCCTCTGCGGCTTCCCATGTTCTGCAATGACAAGATGGCCTTGATCGAAATATGCAGGCAACTGGACAAGTTGCACAGAACTTGCAGAGACAAGAAGATTTCTGGCTTGCACTTTCCCATCTCTCTGGGAAATTACACATGTAAAACAGCCCTGGATGCCCAGAATATAGAAAGAACTTTGGTCCCTATCACCGTTCATTTCTTCAAGCCAAGAACCTGCTTTGACTTGAAGAAGTTTATTGAACAGAATATCAAGATAGCCTATCACCATGTGGCGGAGATCTGAGAAGACTCTTTGGGCTGATTATGCGAGGCGACTTTGAGGCCAGAAGAAGGCATTATGGCAGGTTCTCCTTACAATTGATTCAAGAACTCGGTCTGTACCAAGTTCCTGAAGGCCTCGAAGATGATAATTCTGAGCTATACTCATATGAGTATGAAAATGTGATCAGACACACCCCTCTGGAGGACCTGGATTGGAACAGAAAAGAGCGGGATGATTTGGCTGAAATCCTTGCTCCGGTCTTAGTCAGAACTAAGGTTTGGTTCAATAAGAAGGTCGAGAATTCGGGAGGCACTCGGGAGAATCCTCCTCCAAGGATGAATCGACACCAATAAGAGAAGCACCGGTTCAAGGTCCGAAACACCAAAGAAAACCCCTCCTGCCTCAGCAGCTCAGGGACCTGCGGAATCTACTCCTTCTCCATCCACTCAAGTATATAAGAAGAAGCTCAAGGAAGTAAAGAAGGAACCGGTGGAAAGAGATCTTCAGGAGAAACAGGCAGAATTGCCTATCGGACCGGAGAACATCATCATCCTCGGTGAAAGTGAAGAAAGTGAGAGGCCAACTCCTACAAATGTTCACGAGGACCCAATGAGATAAAGACAAGGAGGTCCAGAGCACTGAACTTCCAGGTGCTATTGATTCTTCTACTGCCATTGTCTCCAGTGCTCCTTCCACATCCCAGCTTGAGTCAACAGCTGCACAGACCCTGAGTGTCATGAGCTCCCTGTCTCTTGGTCCCCTTGCTTCTCCTGCAGATTCTTCTTCCTCTTTTGCATGGGTGCAACCCTTGGTTGACAAAAGGAAGAGAAAACCATCCTCCCAAAACTTGGGACCAAATTTTGATGCTGTTGCAGCCATGTTGGGCACCACGCCTTCCCGTGCCAAGAAAGCAAGAACCACCTCCAGAATAGTATCTGATACTCGAGGTCAGCAATTCCTGGAGATTGCCAAGCCTGCAATGGACAAATCAGAACAGGACTTGCAAGTATCTGACTTGGAGCTACTGAGAATCCCAATGGGAGAATCTACCCCTGAAGGCGAGATCCATAACCTCCAGGAAACAGTCACAAGAGTTATTGGAAGAGTGGAAAAAGGACAGCAAGCTATCGAACAGTTGGAAGAGCAAGCCCGAGTTCTTACAGGTTTCATCAAGTCTCTTCTATCTAAGGACAAAGTTTTGGATCCCACCCCTTTGACTGCTCTACCTCCTCCTGTAATACTAAGCCAAGATGAAGTGCAAAGTATAAAAGATATGCACAAGTATTCTGTTTATGGCAGAGCTTTTGAAGCCATGGTGGATGACATGCTTGTCGCGGGGTTGAACTTCATCGATGAAGCCTTCAAGCTCTATGAAAAGGTGAGTAATATGCAACTAAATCTCTCCTCCACTATCAGTACCATGGATAAAGAACTCAAAATCTGGAGCAGTTGCATAGTAGACCTCCGCCTCATGGGACAAACAGATGAGAACATCTTAATGGCGAACAAGATTTTTGATGATGCCAAAGACAATTTATCAAAGTCTTGGGTCTACAGCGTGGAGTGGAAGATCAGAGTATTAGAAGAAGCTGTGGTAGAGATGAAGAACAGTTGGCAGAAGGGAGAAGCTTTCAAAGCACTGACAGTCGCTGCCTTCAAGGATATACATTGTCATCTTCAGGATGAAAACTCTGGTGCTTTCTGTCCCTGCAAGAAATCAAAGCTCAGTTCAGAGCTTTTGTCAAAAATGATCTGTTCCAGGAAAGCACCATCTCCAAAGAAAAGATGAAGGACATTTGCTCTCTTCAATATGCCATTAAAGAAGCAAATAAAGATTATCATACTCACGTCGAGTTTGATAAAGAGATGGAGAAGTGTCAAGGATTTTGGACTCAGTCTGCTGCCAACACGTCGGTTCCACGTGGCAGAGACATAGCCGAGGCTTTGAAGAAGTTCAGGCAGCGAATTCTGAAGACAGTGGGTCCCTCCCTGTAGCTGGCCACCTGTCTCCTCCTTCTTTCTTTCTTTTCTCTTCTTCCCATTCTTTTCGTATTCCTTGTAATTAGTTAGGATATTGCAACCGGCGATACTTAACTATTCTTTATTTAAAAGAAACGGTTACAAGACGTAACTGAATTGTAATCTATATAATGGCCTTTCCACGCCATTTTGAAAAGGAGGAAGAACTTGGATATTTGCTGAAAGTGTAAATAGATCTTAAAAGAAATCAATACAAAAAGGGCTTTCCGTTCTTTGTCTATCTGATTCTTGTTGTCTCTGTGTTCCCTTTAATATTGTGACGATCATTTTGTTCTTAACTCGTTTGGTCTCTCTCGATTGCATCTTTGTCGGTTTTGCAAATACAGCGATCTTGTACAACCAAGAAGGAACTTTGTGTCCTTGACTAATAAATCTGAAGAAGGTTATTTACGGAACTTTGTGTCTTTAAATTTAATCTCATTCAAATGATCTTGTCTTAAATCCTTTGAAGCTTCGCATACACGAAGAATTATTCGCTATCTATAATTACGAATGTTGTGTTTCGCTCATCTTCTTATTCTTTTTCCTCGGTCCTTGAATCGATGATCTGGTGGAAAACACTTTCGTAATATCCAAGTTTAACCATAAAATAATGTTTCGTATATTTGTAAATAATTTCGTTTCAGAATAAGGGAACCTCTCCCATTAAAGAGGAGGGACTTTTCGTCCCCGTCGTCTGTTGCTCTCTAAAAAGTCCTATTTGACGGCCAACAATGTGTACGTAAGGAAGTTGACTACTTTGATATGGAGTCGATGGTACAAAGCCAGGAACATTGCATTTCAAGCTAGTATGGCATTTGAGAATGCACTTCCGACTATTGCTTGTTACAGATATCTATATGTGGCATGAGGGGGAATACCCAAGGTGCCCTTCCTAGTCATCAAATCTCTAGGGTTTTGAGTTCCCGTATAAACTGGAGGATTATGCGCAGTAGGAACTTGTCCATAATTCTATGGATAGTGGGAAGTTCTTGCTTTCCTATGTATGAACTTCGAGAATTCTTTGAAATCTCTAACTCTTTTACTTTGTCTACTAACACCGAGATGATGTCACCCATTGATGGGATGGTATTTATTTTAGGTTCTTGTAGTTGTAATTTTTGGAGGTTGTTGAGGAGTGTGGTATCCTACTATGAATTTTTCACTATGCTGCCACCCCTCATTGGTAATGTTTTCAATTTTTGGATGGGTAGTGTTATTGTTTTGAAGTGGGACATCACCATGTCTATGTAACCTATCAAAATCCTGGTTCATATTCTTGAATAGTAGTTCAATCCTGACATATCATGATAAGTAATGCTCATCTAGATGTGGTAGCTAGTCCAATTATAGGCTAATGGGTTGTCAAAACAACAACCGAGGAGATGAATTTTATTTACCGGTTGAAATTTATGTTGTTTGAACTTGATTATTTGTGAGGATATGTTTGTGTGGTTTGGTTAAGTTCCTCAATATGTACAGAGGAACTAACATTGGTTCCCTGAAGAAGAATATTTTGAGTAGTTGAGTGGTTATCTACCCATGTTGAGAGCGAAGGTGATTGTTGTGGTATACTTGTTTGATAATTATACATGTCATAACTTGGGATGGGTTGATTGTACTCATCATATCCTGACATATTTGGGGGGTATAAGAATACCCACAGAATAAAGGATGGATGAAGAAAGTGGAAATGCTTAGAGACTAGTTCTTCATGTTGGGTTCACCAATTTGTATGAAATAAAATCAACACATGACCTTCTTTGCACCCAAATTCATGAGGTTGTACCAAGACAACTAGTGTAGAATAGAAATGGATGTGTATGTGCGCTAATCATGGATAATCTAATGAGGCAAAAATATATCTTTGAAATGAAATATCGAGATCTGTGAATCTATGAAAAGAATTCTCTCCTAACCTGAAGTGGTGTGATGGATTGATCTGATATAATAGCTTCTCAGAGACTCCAGTCAATATTGAGATCTGTCGAGATTCTATTCACTAGCTGTTGAACATGCAGAAAGTGACATGTGGGTGCCTCGTATAGATTTCTAGATAACATCATGGAAGTGAGAACGGGAGGCATAATGAAACCACATGGACTATATACGATTCTCTAGTCGAGTCTAGCAATTCTTAGCATGATTGGTTGTTATGTTCACTAGTGAAATTTGTGTGATGATAATAGGTGGAAGTGGTGATGATCTCGATATGTATGCATGTAAACTAGTGTCGATATATATTTCATTTGTAGATGCATTGGGTCACTGGATCTAAGGACCGCAATTGAAAAAATTGTGGAGGTTGTGGTCTTGTTATGGTGATGCACATAATCAAATCCTGTTGCTAGGAGTAGTCTAATAATCATAGGCTTGATTAGATACGATGTTTAATGTGTTTAGTTGTTCTATTTTATCATAAAACCTAGCATGTTTACATAAAACTTGCAAGCATAAATCCATATCAATGTCAGCAAAGAATTCTTTCTGTTGGATTTTGGGACCAAAGGATCACAATTGTATGTCTTTTCTTATCGTGGGTCATTGATGGTCATGTGGAATGAATTGAAATGATTTTGGTAAAGAAAGATAACTATCAAAGGAAATTTAATCTATGTTTTTAGTGTTTTCACATTATATCAGAGAGAAAAATAAAAGAAAACTAATCTAATAAAATTAAATGTTTTTTTATCTTTAGTGGTTTTTAAGAAATACTTTTAATCTAATAAACAAAATAAATACTAAAAACGCAAGATGTAGTGACTACTCATGTGAATGTGTGAATCTAAATCTAAAATAGATAACCTATTATAATCAAAACCCTTCTAACCCTACCTCAGAGGTGAAGATCAAATCATAACCCTTGAAGAGTTATTGTTCTCCACAACGTCCCTAGTAATGTCAAAGCGCAAGATTTCTAATGACATAATCTACTTGTAATCACCTAATCAATTGAAATGAACAATTTCACTCTGTATTTGATATGTAATTAAAACTAATGATTCAAAATTGATAATTTGAAAAATGAAGCAAATAAACAACTAATTCCAACCTAGACAAGAAAGAGCTTTGGGAAATCCATTTGTATTTGTATCTATCCCATCAGTTTGTTCCTTTCTTTCTTTGTGTGACCATATGAGTTTAAGGGATTGGGAATGCAATAAAAACAACAGAAAAATATTCTTGAGTAATGTTATCTTAAAGGCAGTCTAGTTGCAATGCAAGTAGAAGAGAGATACCACAAGAGATCCGAGCTTGGCTATGTAATTCCTAGCGAGGATTGTGGAAGCAATACTATGCAAGATACACAAAAATTATCAGGCCCTTTTTCTTGAATATAAACATTGATTATATAATAATTGGGGCTACGATGTGCCTTCATTCACAAGGAAAGAATAGGTTGTTCCAACTAACTAAATCTATTTAAATATAGAAGATGGAAGGAGAACCAAGCAATAAAAACTATTTTTAGACAAATTTGTTCACAAACGCATCCTAAAAGAGAATTTAAATGAAGCATCGCATATTTAAAACACGCATGAAGAATTCTAGAAAAATCGTTCAAGACTTCCACCCTGTGCATGGTGGTGGTTGTGTGACCGCCACCATTTCTAGGTGGTGGTTTTAGAACCGCTGCCTGAGCAGGGGAAGCGATCCTAGCACTACGGTTGAGAAACATGGACATAAGAAGTGGGAAGTTGGAAAAAGTGTGGAAAAGCTGAGTACTGAGACATCTAGGCTTCAAATATACATTGCATATGGGTTTAGGATCTCGAACATCTTCCGAAGGGACATGAATCATCATTGGGGACTTTTGTAACCATTTTTCGACAATGTAGCACATGCAAATTTGGGTGTGTACGGTCACCTTGGAACAAATATTAATTCAAGATGATGAATTAAAAGGTGATGAGAAGAATGTGGTGGTAAATCAGGAAGATTGTTAGCATGTGTCAATTTCTCTAAGTAAATAAATTCTAATTGGAAAGGTATGTCATGAAAGTGAAAACAAAACCTTTATCTCCTTATGTCATAAGTTTAGTGATGTACTCGTGGGACTATGAAAATTTGAAATAATTTAATCATAATATAGTTTAACATTATTTTTATTTATATCCCAATATTCATCTAATTAGGTAGAATTAGAGGTGGATTAACTCTTGCATTAAGCCCCTCATGAGGAAAAAACTCTCTAAGCTCATGGAGGCCAAAATTATTTTTCCTATTAAGTACTCTACTTGGGTGGAAAAATTAGTCCAAAGAAGAAGAAAAATTTGAGAAATAATAATCTCCTTAGACTTGAGGGATTTGATCAAGGCCTCTCTCAAGGATCAATATCCCTTTCACTCAATAGAACAAATGGTAGGAATAAGTGAACAAATATACGGACACAATTCCTCAAATCATAGTAGTTGGAAACTATTTAGCAAAATTGTACTTCCATAAATATAACAACATAAATCAATAATGCGAGAAAAGAAGACAAGACAAGATTTAACATGGTTCACCCAATGTGGGCTACATCGACCAATAACTTGTTTAGATTTTATTATCAACAAGAGTAGGACAAGTCTCATCATCTTCTCTCAATTATGAACTCACAATAGAATTCGAAGATGTTAAAATAGAATTGATACCTCGGTTTCTAAACCTTGAACAAGTAAGACTCAAGACCTATTGAACACTCAAGATATCTTAAAAATACCCTAACACCTCTATTTATAGGATTACAATCCTTTTAAGATGTCCTAAATCCGACTCTAGAAGTTTGAAAGTCATAATCTTTCATCTTCCCACGGCTGGAAAAATTGTCACAATGTTAACAACCAATTAACAACTTAAAAAAAACGTCATAGGACGCCACAATAGATGACCGAGAATACTCTGAAGTCTCCAAACTTAATTGTACAAACTCCAACACTTCGATATCGATTCCGAGAAGACCAAAAAATAAGCTCCACACCCAAACAATCTCTAAGTTGGATACTTTTCCCCTTTGAGAAAATTTCTCAACTCTTCATTATCAACCATGAAGGCCAATCAAGTTGAACACGACTTCAAATTCTCCTTGTGACTAACTTGGTCATCATATCTACAATATTCTAACTAGTAAGAATATTTTCCAACTTCAACTTATATTCTTCCAAAGTTGTCCTAATGAAATGATATCTCGAGTTGAATGTGATTATTTCTAGGCTGAAAGCGGAGTTCTTCGCTAAATGAATAGCGCTCGACTATCACTATGTAGTCTCTGAAATTCCTAATTATGACCAAACTCACAAAGCAACTACTATAGAAAAATCATCTCCTTTCTTGCCTGCGGGAAGAAACATACTCAACCTTTGTGGTTGATAAAGTCGCAACCTTTTGTAATCATGAAATCTAACTCACCACTATATCACAAACCATAAATACATAACCTTTTGTGTTCCTCCTATTGTACAAATATCCTACCATGTCTAAATCTAAATAGCCATGTAATGTAGTGTTTAATCCACAAAAACAAAATTGTGTTCCCATGGTCCTTCTCAAATACCAAAGGATTCATTTCAATTCCTACTAGTGCTCTCTACCTGGATCACTCATAAACTTGCTCACTTCTCCCACTTCATGGACAATTTCATGCCTAGTGCATACCATAGCATTCATCAATCTACCAACTACTGATGAGTATGGTACCTGGACATCTAGATTCTATCCTCCTCGGGCTTGGGACTCTGTTCTTTTGATAGTTTAAAGTGACTTGCAGTAACAGTAGTACCAACCGATTTAGCATCCCGCATCTTAAACCTCTCTAAGACATTCTTTATGTACTCTCATTGAGATAATATAAGCTTCCTCTCCTTCCTATTCAAAATTATTCTCATACCAAGGATTTGTTTTCCTACTCCCAAATCCTTCACAAAAAGGATTCACCTAATTGCTTTTTTAAGTATCTTTATTTTTTGCATGTTCTTCCCTACAATAAGCATATCATGCACATACATGGATAAAATAATATAACTACCATCAAGAAAATTCCTGATGTACAAAAAATCATCTGGGTGACTCCTGGAGCAACCTTGGTCCTGCTTTAAACTATCAAACTTCTTATGTCACTATCATGGAGCTTGTTTCATGCCACACAAGATCTTCTTCAATTTTCACACTAACCTATCCTTCCCTTTGACCTCATAACGATGTGGCTGATACATATAAAATTCCTCCTCCAACTCACCATGAAGGAATGCACTCTTCACATCCAACTACTCTAAGTGTAGGTATGATAGTGTTACTAAACAAAGAACAGTCCTAATAAAAGACATTTTAACAACAGGATAAAAAATTTCATTAAAGTCTATACCTTTCTTCTCGTTAAAATCCATTGACCACCAATAGGGCCTTGTATATTTTCCTGCCTCCATCTTCCTCTTTAATTTTTTACACCCACTTATTCTGTAATTCTCTCTTGCCCTCGGGTATCTCCACTAAATCCCAAGTCCGGTTCTCCATAAGAGATCTATGCTCTACATCCATGGTTCACTCTCACTTCTTCCGCCATCTACCTACATTATTTCCTCAAAGCACTTTGGATCTCCAGTATCAACAAGTAATAAATAATTGAAAGATGGATTAAATCATTTAGGTTCCCTTCTTACCATAGAAGACCTTCTCACCTCAAGATTTTGGGGTTCCTAGTGAGTAGGTTCCGAGAAATGCCTATGCATCCCCTTTGAAACCTTGCCATCTATAATGTCCTCTAACACTATGTATTCTTTCTTTCATTCGTCTTTCTATTCTTGCAACTAATCCTTATACATGACTTTTTCATTAAAGACAATATATCTAGACTGAAATATTTTCTTTTCCTTTAGACTCCAAACACGAAACCAAAGTCATTCTCACCATATCCAAAAAAGGTGCATTTCTAAAAATAGCCTCTAACTAGGTCTTATCATATTTATCAATGTGAAAAAATACCTCACATCCAAATACTCTAAGAAATGAGTAATCAATTTTCTTACATGACCAAGCCTCCTTAGGTATACCTCCATCTAAGGCCATAGAGGGTCCTCTGTTAATTAGATTAACATATGTGCTTACTACTTCGCCCAAAACATAAGTGGAAGCCCCGCATGTAACCTCATGTACCTAGCACACTCTATGACTGTCCTGTTCATTCTCTCGACACTCCATCTTCCTATAGACTCTTTGGAACCATCCTTTACCTACATATCCCATTTACCAAACAAGTAATCAAGAAATTCATTTATGCAATAGTCCCCTATATTATCCAACTGAAACATTTCAACTTGAGACTGTTTCATTCTCAACCAAGGTTTTCCATCTTTTGAAAGTTTCAAACACATCAAATTTCTTTCTAATGCAATATACCCAAACTTTTCTAGTTACATCATCAATTAAAGTGACATAATAACATGAACCACCAATATATTTGACCTTAGTTGGCCCCCATACATATGTATGCACTAACTCCTACTTACCCTCCTTTATGGTAGGTCTAACCTTGAGGAATCTTACCCGCTTCTTTTTCCCATAAACATAGTCCTCATAGAATTCAAAATCTAACTCCTTTAATCTAGAAAATATTTCCTTTATAATCTACATTCCCTTTTGACTCATATGACCGAGTCTTTGGTGCCAAAAATTCACATCTATATCTCCAACAACTAAATTAGAATAATCAGCACCACCGGTTAAATACAAAGTACCAATTTTCTTACATCTTACAACCACAAGAGCTCCCTTGGTAACCTTCCAAGAATCCACTTTGTAAAAGTGACCATACGTCCATCACTACCCAACCGACTCGTTGATATCAAGTTCCACATAAAACTAGGCACATGCCACGACATCCTTAAGTAGCCATGTGTTCCCATTCTACATTTTCACCTAAACACAACCTTTGCCTACTATGCTGCATGGTTCATCATCACTAAGATATACATGTCCAAAATCTCCTTGAAAAAATCAGTAAAGTAATGTCTATGTGGTGTGGCATGGAAAGAATCCCCTAAATCTAAAACCCAAAACTTGGTAATATTATATAAAGAAAGAATTAACACATCCTAACAAACATCACTTGCTGCCACATTTACCTCTTTATTTTCCTCCTTCTTTTTTCTTCTTATACCGAAGAGTGCAAAAATCTTTCTTAGCATTACCAACCTTCCCACAGTGCCAAAATTCTAACTTTCTCTTGGACTTTGACCTTCCACGATCATTCGACTTCCCACAGTTACCTTTCTGTCTATTCTTTTGTCTCCCTCTACTCTCCATCGTCAAAGTGTTTCCAGAAGTAGAATAATCACTAGTGCTCTTCCTTCACATTTCCTCACTTAGGATCACACCTATTACATCCTCAAACTTCAGCTTTGAATTATTAGAGATTGAATTACTTGTAACCATAACCAATTTGTCCCAAATTTATCCGGAAATGAGCACAAAATCAACAAATCCCTAACCTCATCATCAAAGTCAAATTTTACCGAGTTTAACATACTCACAACTATATTAAATTCATTCAAATGATCAACAACGAGAACCATTCTCGGACATATTCATATTAAATAACTTTTTCATCAAAAATAATTTATTAGAGGAGAAGATTTTTTCATATAACTTCCCAATGCACTCATGAGACCTTTTGTGGTCTTCTCTCTTGATATGTTGAAAGAAACTGAAGATGCAAGGCATAAGAGAATTTCCACAAGCACCTTTCTATCCAGCAATTCCCAATCCTCATCTAAAATTTTCCATCCAAAGGAACATGGAGATCCTTCGATACAAGTGATCCTCCATTTACATCTTCCACAAACCAAAGTTATGCCCATTGAACTTCTCAACCCTTGATATGCCCTCATTCGCCATAGCTCCCACTCAAGATAAAATTTTCTTGTGATTTACCACTTCAGAAAAAAACCACCAAATATTTGATACTAGTTGTTAGGAATTAGTGAACAAATATACGGAAATAATTCCTCAAATCAAAATAGTGGAAACTATTTAGTAGAATTATACTTGCAGAAATATAACAACATAAATAAATAATGCAAAAAAATAAGACAAGACAAGATTCAACGTGGTTCACCCAATGTGGGCTACGTCCATGAAGAAAATTCTCACATTTTATTATCAACAAGATTAAAAAAACTCTCAGTCTTCTCTCAATTATGAACTCACAAAAAAATTCCAAAGATGTTAAACAACATCTAAACCACAATTGATACCTCAATTTCTCAACCTTGATAACTAAGAATCAAATCCTCTTGAACAATCAATATATCTTGTGGATACCCTAAAATCTCTATTTATAGGATTACAATAATTTTAAGAAGTGCTAAAGGTGACCCTAGAATTTTGAAAGTCATAATCTTTCATCTTCCCACGGCTTGAAAAATTGTCACGACATTGACAACCAATTAAGAACAACTTAACAACATCATAGCAAAGGACTACAGAATGCTCTTGAAGTCTCCAAATTTAACTATTTGAACTCCAAAACTTCAATGCTTATTCCATAAGACAAAAAAATAGGCTCCACACCCCAACAACAGATGTTATAGGCATGACGGTAGGAGCTGATATATTTTCAATGCTTGATGGATATTCATGTTTTAACTAGATCAAAGTGATGGAATAAGACCAATATAAAACCACATTCACCACCAAATGGGGAACGTATGCATATTGAAAAATTCCATTTGGCTTATAAAACATAGGTGCTACTTTGTAAAGAGTAAATTATATTACTTTCAAAGGGTATATTAATCATATCATCTTGGTTTAACTAGATGACATTACATTTTTCTCCAAGTAGAGAAAAAATAAAATGAAGTAGCTAGAGAAAGTATTCAAAAGATGTAGGGAGCTTGTAATATCCCTTATTCCTAAGAAATGCAACTTTGTAGTCTCCAGGGGAAATATTTTGGGACAAACTATTTCAAAATAAGGCATCACCACCGATCCGAAAGAATCTTAGCCATTGTGGCTCTATCCTTGCCAACTCAAAATAAGGCATTGCAGTATTTCCTTAGAAAGATAAATTTTGTGAGGCATTTCATTCCTAACTTTGCGGGTTTTGTAAGTCCTATCACTCTTATGCTCAAAAATAATTCAGCCTTCAAGTTGACCCTGAAGGGGAGATATAACTTCTAGAATATAAAACAAGATATTTCTCGAGATCCCCACATCGATTAACCCAAATTATACAAAATATTTCATTCTATATGATTATCAGGAAGAATCTACTATTGTTATGGTTTTAACCCATCAAAATTATCAAGGACTGGAATAGTCAGTATCCTTCTTCACTCACACACTAAAGAACTATGAGATGAAGTATAACCACATTGAAAAACATGTGTTTTCCATCATGAGAGATTTGAAGGAAATTAGAATTATGATCATTGCTAAAGAGTATCAAAGTTTTAGTATCACATTCTAAAGCATCACCGACTTCAGTATGGGAGTAGATATCAGTGAGAAATGAGCCAGATGGGTAAATAAAATTATGGATTATGATGTTACCATTAAGGATACGAAATTAATAAAGAGGAAGAGCATTGTGTGAATAGTTAGAGTTAGACGTTGTGGAACCCCAAGAGAATTCCCTCTGAATAAAGAACCTTCAAATAGTGTTGAATGAGAGTAGGATAAGAGGAATATATTAAATTATTGTATCTAGATTACGTATATGAATACATTATTTTCGAATGGTGTATACCCTGTGGGATTGAAAAAGTTAAAAGAAGGCATTTGACACTACGATCCATCCTTACATATTGACCAATGGTGCATTATTGAAAAGAAATGTTTATGGAATATTTCTCAGTGCATTGAAGGTGAGGAATCTAAAAGGTTCTTCTTGAATTCCATGACGTAGTCTTATGAGGAAATTTATCTACTAAATCTATAACCATGAAGATCATAAACTAAGGATATTTCTGGCCTATGTTGTTCAGAAAGTCTCGTAGGTGGGCTACGAAGTGTAAGGAATATGCGTTGTTCACTAAAAAGAAAAGATTGGTAGCTCTCCCTCTTCATCCAATTCAAATAGATCATCCATTTGTGCAATGGGTTCCTAACCTCATTTGTATGATCAATCCACAATATAGCACTAGAAACAAATGGATTCTCAAAACAACAGATCATTTCCCTATGTCGAACGAAGCCATGCCATTTAAGGAAGCTACTGAATCAGTCATCCTGGAATTTCTTGAAGAATTATTTTCAAGGTTTGGCATTCCTCAAATTATCATTTCATATAATGAAAAATCTTTCTTGGGATCCAATTTTTTTAATAGGTTCTTGGAATTTGAATTTATATAAAAAAATCTTCCATTATTACCCCGAAGGTAATGGATAAACAGAATCCACCATTAAGAATATAATTAGAATCATGAAGAGAACAATGCGTGTTAATCAAAGGAAATGTCACACAAGAGTAAGAAACACCGTTTGGGTGAACAACATAACAACAAATAAAATTATTGGCACTTGTACTACAAACAGGTATATGGAAAAGAAACAAGATTACCATTATCAATAGAGTTTCCTTCACTTGAATTATCTCAACAGATGGATTTTGAAGGCACTAATCAAAGGGAAATTAAAATTCCGAGCTCGTAGAAGTTGAAGAAAATAGGAATGCCACCATGCTCGGGATGAAAAAACATTAGAATTCAAGCAAACATTGGGTTCACAAAAACTATAGATCAAACATTCCAAACGGGAGATCTAGTTGTAAAATGGGACGTGGATTGACCTAGACCAGTGGAAACACTCCAAATTTGATGCTATCTAGAGTAGACCATACATCATCACTCCTTGAAAATTGGATAACTAATTTTATTTTTCTAATCATGATGGGAATATGCTTCAAATCCTAGTGAATAAGATTCATCTCAAACCTTATTATTAAGATATTTCATGCATCTTGTAAATAGTAGTTTTGGATTTCAATTCCACCAAGTATCTTTCAACACATTGCATTGTTGGTAGTGTAGGTTTCTTTCCCTAAGTGCTTTGAAAATTCTTGTTTCTTCAAGATGTTCTTTTGTACAATATCATTTTAATTTCGTGGTTGCTGAAGGATGAATTTTAAATTTTAGATCAAGTTTTATAATCATCAAGCTAACTCCATACCCAATGGATGGCCCCTATGAGTCACCAAAAATGTTGTCTATTTTTACACCCTTGAAAAATTGAGCAACCGGGATAACCATAAGCTAATTAATGAGAACCAAGGAAATATATTTTAAGCATGCCTTGGAATAAGGAAACAAAGTCTTGTCTAAGGGTGAAAAGTAGGTGAAGTCTAGGAGACTGTGATACAATGAAGAAAAATAAGTGGATAAAACGAAATACAAAATGATGTAGGGTCAAGGAAAATAAGTCTTTAAATGTTGACACAAAGGCCACATGACAAGTGGAAAGACATTGGATCAAGAGAAAGGGATAATAGAGCCACGGAATGAATAAGACAATGTCACAGAGGTCAAAAGACACATAGAACTGATGAGGCCAGTATATGTCTGATTAATGTATAATATATCATCTCATCATACTCTCCTTTTGATTAAGTTTGATTGGATTGTGACTTTTAGTTGATCTGATATGAGTTAGGATGTAACTATCTCTTTTTGATTTTTGTGATCCTAATGTTAAAGAATCTGAAATTCCTAACATAGTGTGTGTTTAAATTCAGGTTCATAATAAATTAGGTCTAATAAGTCGAGGAAATGAAGTAGGTGGCGTTCAGTATGTTTTTGATAGCGTATGTTTTCCAGTAACTTCCAAGCTAGTTCTAGAAATCCATCACACAGTCATCATTTAGTTCCAAAACTTTAGGACTTAGTTCCGGAACTCCATAATTTAGTTCTGGAATTTTCAGACTTAGTTCCGGAACTCTGAGGGACAGAACTGCCACACGGTTTTTGTTCTTAACAATTTCCTATGGTTTTGGAACTTCTCCAAAGTTCTAGAACCAATGGGAGTTATCTATTTTAAACCACATCTAGAAATTTTGCATCTACAATCATGAAGGATGAGAAGATTTCTAAACGCAGATCCAAGAACATTTATCCTACAACTATATGATCAACTGCCATATGACTCATCATCTATTCTGGGCATGATTCGATTTCATCAGAATCATTGAGACAACTGGGATTGTAAAATGTATATAAAAGTAGATTTTCATTAGGTAGAAAAAAAGAGAATTAGAGACATAGAACATAGAAAAGAAATACATTAATTATCTAGATCCAAGACGTTTTGTAATATCGAATGTTTTTGTAATAAAATAGCTATTCGATTTGAGATAATTCTACGTTATTAAAATATAGATTCAAGGAGGAGCAAGGGCCCACTCCCCCAAGGACCATTATATTCATTTATTTGGTATTTATATTTCTTCAGCAAATAGCTTAGATTTGTTAATTTTGTATTGCTTTAGTTCTTTCAGTTAAATTCTGTTGTATACTTGTTCCTGCAAGTGTTTAGATAAATCTTTATATTTCTTGCAATTGTTTTCAAGCATTTTAAATCTGAGTGTTTACTTTCAAAAGCAAGTGTGTTTATTTTCCAACAGCAAGTGTGTTTCCTTTATGCATGGTGTGTTTTCTTTCAGCAAGCTTTTAGTGTGTTTTACTTTCAGCAAGTTTTCATAGTTTAATTTGAATAATTTTTTACCAAGAAGTCCTTAAGACATTAAGGAGATCCCCTAGAAAATATAAAAATAGTTACAGTCAACTACTAGATCAGTTAAAGTACTCTTGTTGCATATAGCTTTGGACACACCCCTGGTTTGATATGACATCAACAAGAAGTTGATTAAATGAAGGGAATAACGACACCCATCAAGAACAAAAATAGAAAAGTTGTGTATCGAGGGAAAAGTATAGTTCTTTGTGGGAGGATTAAAAGGGATGTAATTTTAAATCAAATTATCAGATCTTTGTAAATTTGATACTAGTTTAAGTAATCTTATCCTTGTCTACACAACAAAATAAAATTTCATGCATTAAATGGAGGTAGGTTGGATAATAAAACAAAGGTATCTCCCAAATGTAAAAGGTCTACTCTAGATAGTGTAGCTAACAAATTTAAATGTAGAATGGGAATTGTTCTGTCTTCAACAAGGAAAATGGCATGGGTAAGTGAAAATTTCAAAATAATTATATTTTCTCAAAAAGCTGAATGAAGGTAGTTGGAAGTGAAATGGAATTCTAATTTCCCTCTCTTCTCTCCTTCTCTTTCTTCTCCCATTTTTCTATATATATTGCAAAGTGATGGCCATTTTAAACGTTGGATAATTTGGGTATGTGAGGGTGTAGTTTCATGTTACATGATTGTTCTAAGGGTTACATTCCTTGGCCTATATTATTGAAATGATCATGCATGATCTTTTAGAAATAAAATATCATTTTCACGGCTTGTTTCTTACTTAATGGTTTCTTTATTCCCTTTTCTTGCATCTCAATCACTTACAAGTGTGTTTTATGTGTTGTTTCAAAATTTGTGTTTATTTTCATTAGGAAAGTTGAAATTTGGATGCGGTTTTGATTTGTGGCTTTTGTATCTAGCCTCTTCATCATCATTTCTTTTCATTTTCTCTCTTTGTGAAGTATGTGAATGATAAGAGTGTGATGTAGTTGTAAGTATGTGAGAATGAGGGGAGGTGTAGTAAATTTTATTCCCCCACGTGTATAATAGAGAAGATGACTAGGGGCCGCTTATCAATGAGATCATCATTGTCATGATAAAACCTATCAGGGTAGCATCATAAAATTGATAAGATATAGATTATGGGGGTAATATGAGGACCAATTGTGGTACATTGTGTACACATTAATTGTGTATTCTTTAGCAAAGTAAAGGAGATCAAAGTGGACAAGCGTGAGCATGACAAAGTGAGAAACATTCCAAGTATAAGAAGGAAAGAGTTATTCGAATAGAGATATTTCTTAAAGGCATAGGAAATGTGAGTAAAGAGTGTTGATCATCTATTTTACCTCTAATATAGTCAAACTAGGACTTTCTTAGTGTGAATGTATAATCGTGAGGGGTATGCGCAATAAATACTATCAAATAAAAAACATGCAAACCATAAGTTGCAGTAGTGTGAAAATAGCCATGATAAAGATGTGACAAATGAAGAGGTGGTAAGATTTCACTTAGGGTCATGCCAAGCCCAACCAAATTTCATCATCTGTGTAAATAAATTCTAAGAAGGTAGAATAAATAGGGATGTGTTTGTAGAAGGAATTGTTGATGAATAATGTGCATATGAAATGATACAACAAAGGTTACACATGTGGACGAGAAGATGGAATAATATCTACACTATTTATAGATGGCTGATATAATACCATAACATTAGTAGAGGGAGGTGTTTTGAATTGATATTCACCTGGAATTTTAGCCATAAAGATTTCTTTGAAATAGGAATCATCTACATCGAGAGGAGTAAAATCAAGGTGTCCTAATGCTTCATTTGGAAGTTCAATAACATCAAATTTGTGATCATAACCCTCATAATCATCAGTATGACCATAATATTGTTGTATAACATTATCATGCATGTTAGTAGGTGGCCCTATAGATGGAGTATTAGAGGGTGTTGCAATTGGTAGAGATGGAATGCTATGTAGTGGACGTATAAATAGAAAGGGTATTAAAAATGGTGAGAGGAGATTGTGAAGCATTAGGATGATCTATGTCATATGTTTCGAGGCTACTATATGGAATATGTTACAAAGTTGGTATGGGTATAGAGGTAATCGGATATATAAGACAATATTTGAATGGCTCTAGGTCGTTGGTGATAGTACGCTCATAGCCATCATGCAAGAACATAACACATTGATGAATAATAGATGGTACCACATGCATTATGTAAATCCAAGGCCTTCTTAACAAAATATTAAACTAATGGAAGTTGTGATGACATAGAACTCAACAAGAAAAGTATTAGGACCAACTTGATTGTGTAATGATATAGTCCCTAAGTGGTAAAGTCATAACCTTGAATGAGGGTAGAATTATTAGAAATTAAATTATTATTAATAACCAAATCCTTTAGAAGAGAGTGAGTGAATATATTGATGGCTGGTCTATTGTCAATGAGTACTCATTTAATGCAAGTAGTGCTAATAACGGTACTAACGAGAAAATGAGCACATTGATTGCTTTTAACAAAAGTTGAGATATCCTCATAAGTGAAATATATAACATATGGTAAATTACGGAGGGATTATATGAGATGTGTGAAGGCTACCAAAAATTATCAGTTTCAATATGAATGACACCAAAGGCATCTTCTAGTGTGTTTTGAAAATTTAGAGCATTACATAACAAGTCATAAAGAGAAATCTTAGCATGCATGTTTTTAAGTTTCATAATAATATCATATCTATTTGAAGTGGGAGGAAAACTTTGTGAAGTGGTGGGTGGAGGAATTGGGGTGGGTGGATCCATAGGGAGGTTAAGATGAGCATGATGAGTATTAACTACATTAATAGATAGATTTGCCTAAGGGGTGACAAATCAAGAAGGATGTTGGGTACACACACACATGAAATAAGCGGTAGTAGTAACTATGTATGAGATCTTAGTTGGTGAAAAGGAAGGATAAGAGGATTGATCCATAACTTGATAAGGAGATGACATTGTCAAAAGCGAGTTTTGAAACGATCAGTTCACCAAAATGATTAACTAAAAACTGAAATTAGGGGATATATTTAGTCTAATTTATGAATAGCTATAATAAAGTAAATAAATGTAGTAAAGAATTATGTAAATGACCTATGAATACTATGCAAAAGTAAATTCTAACCCTAATGTGGAACAAGGAAAAGGAAAGAAATTAGATGAATAGGGGACACTCCTAGGACAATTTTGTATGAGATGATTGGAAAATATGGAAGCAATAACGGTTATACTGAAGCCCCAAAAAATATGTGTTTTGATTATGTAGTTAGAATGGAGTGCCTCGAGTAGGACTGGGCACATGCAGCACTCTAGTGTACAAAATGGGCACCCTGGTCTGTTTTAATTCTCTCGAAACTAATCTTGACTAGTTGAGAAGATGGTCCGAAAGCCACGTTATCTCGTGGCATCGAATTCATCGTCTTGTGTCGATGTCTCCAATAATCCAAGATGAGAGAAATACATGTAAGACCCCAAAAAGCATCAAACCTTATAAAAATGCATATGTATGGTTCATATTGTCCTCATCTACCATAATGGTGGACTTATTAACTATGAACTACACTACATCTCATACCCAATGTAGTTTTATGTGCAAGTGTGTGTGAACATGCCCTTGGATTCTCTTGTGATTTTCACACTTTCTAAAGTAGTGATAAATAACTATGTGTAAAAATTTAATAGATTGTGTGCATGAAAAAAAATAGAATCCCTCCCCTATGAAATGACATTCATATTTCCTATCCTTGTGCCTTAATGATTAATGTATGTGGATGTAAGTGATCTCCAATGTAATATATGTATACAAATCTAGATGGATGATAGTAATTACTAATGTTAGGTCCCTCATTATGGTCATTATGGTCTGATATCGATCATCCCAATTCATCATGAGTGTGACACAACTGAAGGTAATGAGCCCATGTGTCATAGGTCCCAAAGATCAAACTAATTTTATGATCGGATAAGTAGCACTTTAAATACTATGGTATGAGCTTCCAATATATCTTCATAAATAGTAAACAGGTTCATGATCTAGAGTGTGACAAATTAGTTTTGTAGGATTAAAATCCTCTTTAGTGTGAGGTGCATTCTACAGGATAATTTGGAGGATATAAGTTCCCAAAACCATATGTAATTTCCATCATGTGGAAGTTAACTATGAGAGCTTTCTAGTGACTACAATAATGTGAGAAATTTGTGGTTGGTAAAAGTTGGGTGAAGTCTTGGACTAGCGAGTCACATTATGACATTATAAAAACTAAAATTAGATGTACCTTAAAAGTATGAGTTTATATTTTTGATCTCCAAAGTATTCAACACTTGACATCATCGCAATGCCAAAGATGAAAAAAATTGCCACATGGTGGGTCCTACGGCCACCATGTGGCATGCCACCACATTGCTAGAGTGAAACAAGTAATCTATTAACTCAGCAAGCCACATGGTGAGTTAGATACCAGGCTATGTGTTGCACATGATGAGTTGAGGAGTCTAGCCAACTCAATGAGGTATGGGGCGAGTTGATCACACTTATCACATCGAAAAAATAGATAATATGTGGTCCTAACCACATATGTGCTAGGTGGTTATAATCCTTAAATGGGATTGAGAGGAATTATCTCCCACACATGTGGGATAATATTCCCACCTATTAAATCTCCCAAGCTCTCGCTATTGAAGTGATGGGACTCATGGATAAGCAGTGGTGGAAAGAAAATTTCCCAATAACCCATATCAAGGGCTCTAAGCGAGGAAGGTGTGATGTGGCATGATATGGCAAGCACACACATGGATGTATTGGGAAATCTCAATGGTCAAAAAAATATGTTGTAACCAAAAGTGAGGGTGGGGAGTCAACCCTTCAACCTCACATACAAATGTTTAGTAACTCAACTAACTCAATCAACGTGTGTTTTGGGATATGGATTAAGTGTTAAGGCGTATATCCACCAAAATAAATCCAAGTTATCCTATGTAAATGCTCACCCCACTCATATGAATCATAAGCATTCTCCTCACAAAAGAAAGCTCTAGGCCTTAGGAGAAAATATGAAGGCTTAGGAGGAATATTTCAAATAGCCTTATTATTTTGAAGGCATTATTTTTCTGGAATAATCAAAGACCTACTATTATTATAGATATGGAGGAAAAAAGCTCCTAATTTGCAAGCCCGAGATCAAGAGGATAATAAAGATGCCTTAGAAAAATACAAAATCCATTTTTGGGAAATATTTATGATAGCTATTTATTATTATAGGAATATATTTATTAAATAAATATTATTATAATTTTGTAATAGCATTTATGGAGGCCTATAGTATATCCCATAGGAAATATTGAAGAATAAGTCTCATATTATTTATCATAGTCAATATTGAGGATCGATATTTTTGTTAATGGAAAGATGAAGAAATCAGTCCTATTAGTTAATATGCACATTGTAAAATTACGAGAGTTATTATTTGGTAACTCATAAATCAGTCTAAAGGAAAAATTGACCTCTATTCTTGTGCATAAGCCAAAAGATTCCAATGGAAGCCGAGGGATGTGACAAACCAGTAGAGAAGCACTGAAGCTCAAAGTCCTTAGTATGTTGGAAGATTCATCTAGATATTTTGCAATGGAGGATGGTCATTATTAATATCAAGTAAGATCATTGGTGATACTTGACCCATTGAATTTACGAATAGGTTTATTTATCACCTGCAATAGAGTATAAGGAGGACATTTTCAAAAATGGACATCACATCATTCATATCTCTTCATAGTATTTATTTTCCATTGGACCTCTTTGAGTCTGCAGAATGAACTTTGGGATGAGAGTTGTGTTATACAAAGAGTAAAGGATGATTATTGTTGTGTACTAATATCTAAGGAATTAGCACTGCATTGTGTAGAGGTTAGTTTTTTTGTAACAGAGGCATTGAGGTATTATGTGGATATCAAATTTGGAAATTTGTGTGTGAGAATGTAGTTTCTATTGGACCGCTTTGTAGTCTACAAAATCAACTCGGGGATGAGAGTTATGATGTAGGACCTGTACTTTCCAAATACTATTTCAGACATAGAGAATCAACTAGAATACCAGGTTTGGTTGGACTTACATTTTAGTAATATAGGTTTATTATGGAGTTATATTAAGAAAGTTATAATGGATTGGTTGAGATAGTTTTTGATCCTAGAGACATAGCCATTCTTCCGAACTCTATTATCAAATCTTGTGTAATGTGGTTCTTATTCTTAAATTATCTATTTTTAAAGTTTATTATTACGAGGTGAATTCAGTCAAGGGAATTATTTCCTTTAAGGGTCCATGGTCAAATAAAAATATTTGTGGTTAGTTTACGGATCATCATGCCATTAACTCTTAGATCTTGGTGTTATCCCATCCATTAATCCACTTTGCTCATTCAATTTCGTAAACAAAATCCACCTTGAATGAGCCCTCATGTGCTTACCTTCAAACTTGATAGAAATTTCAAGACCAATGCTCGCATTGGTTGTTGTGCTCATTTCTTGCGATTATAAGATGTTTTTCCCTACCTAGTTAGTTCACTATGTTGGATGAGATGAATCAGTCCCTTGAGTGGATTTTGATTCTGTAGGGTTCATTTTAAGACACCTCTAGAAAAGTGTAGGTGCAAAATACCTGGTGAATATCCCCGGAACCGAGCCAGCGAAAGTTGAATTTAATAGTATTCGAAAACTAAATTTTCACTAGGTTTTTGAGCCAGAGAAACCAGAGTTCTAGACATTGATGCACCTTTTGACGCATGAAAATATGATGTCAATAACCCTCGTTGACGTGCATCAACACAACGTCAATAGAGGCTATTAACACGTGTCAACAAGGATGGACGTGTCAATCAATAGCACAACTGACGTGCGTCAATGGCCTTTGTTGACATGTGTCAATGGAATATTTTGATGAGCGTCAATGGCCTCTATTGACACGCGTCAATGGAATCTATTGATGTGCATTAATGGCATTTGTTGATGTGCGCCAATGGCCTCTATTGACACGCATCAATGGCCTCTATTGACGCATGTCAATGGCCTCTCTTGACACGCGTCAATGGCCTATGTTGATGCATGTCAATGGCCTATGTTGACGTAAGTCAATGGCATTCATTAACAATTTATTTGGCCTATAAATACCATCCCGCCTTATCATTTTCTCATTTACACTTTTCGGCTCTTAATTGTTTTGCAGAATCCCTCATTGTCAAAGATACAAGCACAACTACAATGGTGACTTCAAGTACTTCCCAACTGCAAGCTCAGGACAAAAATCAAGAAGAGAATCCAGTCCAATCCATGGGTAAGATCATCTATAGGAATCCTTTGTGCCCCCACATCCATACTATTTTAAAGATGTCTTTCGAATATAAAGATTTGATCGATGCGTGTGAGTTTACTAGGCTCATTGACATGCCCCATTTTGAAATAGATCCAGATATTTTGAATTACCTTCTCTCATCCTACAATATAGAGGACGACCTTTTTATGTTACTCTAAATAATGGCTGAATGTTTCAATTCAGTATCGAAGCAAATGACATCCATCGGTTTACAAGCCTTCCATTCAGAAATTTACCAATTGTTACAACGAAGGCAACACTCCTGGAAGATGACAAGAAATATCTCGAATCAACATTCGGTTTCCATGTTGATTGTAAGTATAATTCGTTTTCATTCATCATTTTTATTCTGTTATGTCAGTTCTTATGTCAGTTCAAATTTATAACATTATTTTAATAAGTACAATTTAGTGTTATAAATTTATATTAATTCCCACTATTTGGCATTTGTAGCTCATGTCAATAAATCTAGGCATGGTGTGGATATGCAAGCAATTACACACCACTTTCTTGCTGCAGTGATTTCATTTTTTCAATCCAGAATAGTTTTGCAGGGTCGGAAAATAGATATACCAAACTGGGCCATTGCATACATAGTTGCCACTATCTCAAAACAAAAATTTGATTGGTGCAGCTATCTATAAAAAAATAAGAACTGACATAACAAATTCAAAGCTTTCAGAAAAACCCATCATTTATTCCACAAACTATCTCCTTGGCCTTTATTACGAGGCACTTTTAAATTTAAAAGACAAACCAATTCCTACTTGCACTGATGAGGAGTTGATGAAGTTGTCAATTCCATTTGAAGAACAATAGGTATAAACTATTTAGTTTGTATTTCAATTTTCGACATTACACTACATAGTTATTAACAATTTATGGTTTGCAGAGAAGATTTATTGAAGCCCTTCCAAAAAAGGCGTTATCAAGAGGAAGAGGCCAACAACACGCTGAGGCTTCGGGAGACTCCCAATTTGAAATGGAAGCTCACTCCTCTCCTCAATAGTTTGAACTTGTTAAACACTAGAGAAGTAATACCTTCTCATATATTATTTACAAATTCCAAATTTGTATTTTTATTTTCCAATTTAAATTTTAACCAATTGAATTGACATAACATTCAATGTTGATGACATTGCAGGGACTTTGGACCATACTCGTGTTTCAGAAACTCAACCTTCTTCCCCAACTCACTCCGTACAGTCGCATGCATTCGTATCTTCTCAACAACCACCAACTACTCCTACACGGCCACCCTTAGCACAACGAAAAACTACCCCTCGACAACAAGGTACAACTTTTGAATACTAAGTTTAATTTCATAGTTTTTGCCTTTTTGGATTGTTTTCTAGTTTTTCATGTTTTTTCTTGAACTTTTCAGCACATTGTAGTCCTTCTTTGTTCAAACGGGGACCACTAATTTTTAAAATGCCAACCAGAGGAACATTGAAAAAGAACATTGGTAAACGCATGCCAATTGCTCCGCCTCTAGTGGGACACTAAACATTGCCTCCTCCTTTCGAATTCAAACGTTATCACTTGCTGGCTTGCCTAGTGCAATGGTCATATCGGTTTTGAATAATATAAATTTACATGAAGATTATTTGGGCATTGATAGAAATGACCCAAATAGTTTTTTTCAATACCCGTGAGATGATTCAAGGCCAGCAGGTATACTTCAATTTCAACATGCTTTACAATATTGAATTACATTTCAATTTAAATTTATTTATCTAAATCTTGATTAATTTTATCACAAATAGGATTAGGCCACCCAAAGGCAGAAACAAGTAGCAGCGAGTTGATCTAGCCTGAAAGCCCCCATACTTCTCAAAGAAGATCATCTTCATCGACATCTGAGATGGTGAACAGTTGTTATCTTTTCCTTTGGAGAAATTAATTGGTTATGATTGTCAATCCCATGTTAGTGAGTTTATTCTACCTCATATCAATCAGCTCATAGAATGGGAGAGAAGGGATAAAGTTCTTATCAATGAGATTATTAGTCGCTTTGAAAATTATTGGCAAAGAGATAGTTTATATGTTGTAGTCCATAATCAACCTGTGAAGATGGATTCCTTACTTACCCAAGTAAGAAGTGGGACTGTCATGTATAACAATAACTATAAAGATGACATTTTGGATAAGACATTAAACAAATTGGAAAATATTAGTGCTGAGGCCCAGGCATATTTTAACAAATGGTCTAAGGACAAGGATCTAGTAGCAGTTGTAAATTCCGAGAGAGATAGAGTGGTTGTAAGTACTATCACTTTCAAACAATTTTTTTTCTTAATTTGAAATTTTCATTTTTTAATAATATGTTGAATTGACATTACTCTTTTTGTGCAGTTGAAATATGAAAATTTGAAGAGTCAAGAAAAGGTATTCCAGGTTCACTTGGAAACAGTGAAGAACAATTTATCTGCAACGAAGAATTTGAAGGAAAATATTGTTTTGGTTAACAAACAAAAAAAAACACTAAAAGAGATAATTAAAGAGCATGGCTTCAACCCTAAAATATTATTCAAAGCTAAGGCAAAGTAGTTGATCCAAATTTTTGTCCTATGGAGATGCGACAAAGCAAGAAGAAACAATTTTAAAAAATCTAGATAGTGTGCAAAAGATCTTATAAGTTCGGGGTTATTTTTGATGTTGGGGAAAGGGGTAAAGTGACGGGGGAAGAAACCATTGGGGAAAGGAGCACGAGGAGTTGAAATGGATACAAAAATGAGGGATGAAAATTTTATTATTGAGTGTGGAAACTTTAAATATTGATTCTATATTTGAAAATTTGTAACATTGAACGTTGTGGTCATGGTATTTGAATTTAATTATATGGATTTGATGGGATTTTAAAATTTGAAATACTATATAATCTTTAATTTTGATTGCATATGGATTTGATAGAATTTTTAGATTTATATATGGAGTTTATGATTTTCGGTTTACTCTTAATGGTAATTGCATTAGATAGGGATGAATCATGATGACGTATGTTTCTTGTTTACTTGAATTATCATGACTTGTATGTGGATGTAGATTTAGCTTCAAGCACGATAATTCTTCTTCTCTAGACATTAGAATGGATATAGATGATGATGAATGATGATAATGATATGATATATATGGATGATGATCAGTTTTATGTGGACATAGATTTAGCTTCAAGCAAAATAATTCTTCTTCTCTAGACATTTAAACTTGTTTTAAGATCATTCTTCTTCTCTATACTTGTAATGATATGATCATGATGTCATTAGAATGGATATAGATGATAAATAAATGGAATGTGTTAAAATGGATATAGATGACATTAGAATGGAGATAGATGAAATTAGAACAGATATACTTGTAATGATATGATTATGAATTGTTTTAAAAAATGGAATTGTTTTAATAATAATTTTAGTATAAGGATTTAGGATTATGATAATGATATGATATATGTGGATGATGATGAATTTTATGTGGACGTATATTATAAATTGTATAATGTATCATGGATTATGAATTGTATAGTATGGAAATATCTTCCTCTGTAAAATTCAATTGTGTCATTTTATCCCACAGTTAAAAAATTATATCAAAGCATTTTGCAAATATAAAAAATGAATTAAACATAATTGTAAGAAATCAAGAAAGATGATATGATAGGGTTTAACTTACCTCTATTATATTAGATTGTTGTGAAATCATCTTTCGGTAATGTGCTAGATCTTTGTTTTAAGAAAATCAACATGAGAAATGTATTATTAGATAGATGGGTGAGTTTCGACATTATCGGTCCCGAGAAGTACCACTTCCTCGGATGGATGTCAACCCACGTTTTCAAAAAAAAAAAAAAATTGTATTTAAATAAATGTAAATATATATACCGTAACATCTTAATGATAACAAGATCTCGAAAAAATGTAAAGTAACAAACAATAAGATTAAGGTGAAGAAGATACCTATTTAAAGTTGAAATCATCACTTGGTAATGTGCTAGATCTTTGTTTTAAGAAAACTCAACACGAGAAATGGATTAGTAGATAGATGGGTGAGTTTCCTGACATTGTCAGTCCCGAGAAGTACCAGCTTCCTCGGATGGATGTCAACCCACATTTTCAAAAAAATAAAAATATTGTATTTAAATAAATGTAAATATATAGACCTATAACATCTTTAATGATAACAAGAGCTGAAAAAAATGTAAAGTAACAAACAATAAGATTAAGGTGAAGAAGATACCTATTTAAAGTTTAAATCATTACTGGTAATGTGCTAGATCTTTGTTTTAAGAAAACTCAACATGAGAAATGGATTAGTAGATAGATGGGTGAGTTTCCTGACATTGTCAGTCCCGAGAAGTACCATCTTCCTCGGATGGATGTCAACCCACATTTTCAAAAAAAAAAAAAAGATTGTATTTAAATAAATGTAAATATATAGACCTGTAACATCTTTAATGATAACAAGAGCTTAAAAAATGTAAAGTGACAAATAATAAGCTTAAGGTGAAGAAGATACCGATTTAAAGTTGAAAAAATCCATTATCAATAGCTTCTTCAAACACGATTTTCTCTTCTCGTAGAGTGTGACGATGTGCTAATTCCACTCTCAACGATGGGAACAATGGTACTTGTAGCTATATTATTCACACCTCTTCTTTGCAAAGGGAATTCCAATGCACAATTACTCTATCAAAAGGAAAGGTTTCCATGGAGTATTGAGAAACATAACACCTCATGCAACTTTCCGATTTTTGTCCAACTTGTTTCGAGTTTTGATTTTATAAATGATAGTGTGAAAACCCTTTTGTCTTCCATAGACCCCAAAATCATTGTTTGGCATAACTCATATAATCTGAAATATTCATTGATATCTTCTTCTAAGATATAATTTTCATAGATTCCTCGCCACAACCTTGTAATGACACCACTTTGAAGGTTTGTCTAAATTTTTATATTGGTTCCTCATTGTTGTTACAAAATTTGTTGATTAAAATTTTAATAAATCAGCATTCAATATACCTTTGATTTCCATTCCTTGAACTCAAGTCTTTTAAAAATGTTCCATTATTGTACCCATGGATTTATGGAAATACTTTCTTACAAATTCAGAACAACCACCTTGAGTATTCCAAAAATTAGGATTCATCACATCCATGGCTTCAAGACTTTTATCTTTGGAGAAATGTTCTCTAATTTCTGATGATAAGGATTCTGAAATTTTCTTAAGATTTATTCTTGTTTCAACTATAACAGACTCAAAGAGATTACGTGTCACGGGAACATCTTCTCATTTCGATCCTGTAATATCTTGACATTTTTACACAATGTGCAGTGGTATGTCCCTCCCATTAATAGTGATGCAGAGGTGATCGTGGATATTAAATCTCAAATAGTTACTGGTATTTTAAAGATCTAATAAAGCTTTCCAATTCTCAAAAATAGGTGTATCAAAACTATCTTGGGAACAATACAAGATATCAAGGATTTGACATACCATTTTTGTCATCCGTATAAAATCCATAATATAGATTAATCTTCCTAGTGCATGCTTCATCAGTGTATTGATCTACTACAACATTGGAAGAATACCAACCAATGTAAGCAATGTCTCCAAATCAGTTAAACGGAACAACAAATCGCTTTCCTATTAACTTCATGATGGTATTTGTGCATGAAACCAACCAACGAAGGATGCTCCTCACGAACTCGCATGCAAGTTCATACAAGGAGATCCATCTAGTCTCAACATCTTTTAGAAGCTTTTTGCCATCTGGAATTCCAGTTGTAAATTTCAGAACTTGAGAAATTGCTTTGGGCTGCTTGACATATAGGCATGAAGTTCTCTTATAATGTCTTCTAATTTAGCAACATTTTTGTGGTTGCTTACCATTTTATACGCTAAATTCATTCTCGTGAGCCATACAATGAATTGGTAGAATATATGGGGCCACCTTTGTTGTTTGTAATAACACATTACATTCGGTGACCCCGCATGATAGATGCAGCATATTCTCCAACGCATACCAACTTCGTATCAATTTCATAATCATTCATTCCAGCAATATCTTTCAAATGAGAAACAACTATTTTATGTAGGTTTTCAGCATTGTAGTTTTCAACCATTTTCATAACACCCAATAGATGAGGTGTCCTTATATGCTTTTCTAAAGTATAGACGTGGATGCATACCCATGCAAAGTGTTGTCGATTCTCTGTCACTTCATAAATTGAAAGAGAGATAAAATTTGATTTTTTTACATTCTCTTTCAAATCTTCCTTCTCTATCATCGAAAGGCATTTTTCCATTTCCCATCCACTACTTTCAGACCAATGAGACTGAGGTACGTTCAGCATTCCATTATATTGATACAAAAATTTGAAATCGAGGAAATCCAAAAGCAGTCTTCCTTTTTTTAGTATGTGAAATAGAGTAGAGAATTGTATGAGTTTTGCATGTAGATTTATTTGTTTCATCTTACCAATATGCGATGTGATCATTCCTCCATTTTCCAAGAGATGTCTATGTTTTTTCTACTCTGCCTCATATTCCACTATGTATCTAACATGCATGCATTCTTTTTCAGTTTTCCACCTGTGTGTTTAAATTTTCTGGCCATCTACCCCCATTACAGTCAAATATTGTTTTCCATAATGTTTTTCTCTAGTGTCCAGCTTCATTTGCCTTTTTGGTTGCTTTCCCAATTTCCACGTACATATTGTACATGTACATTTAGATGGGATATCTTTAGAATTATATGATTGTACATGTTCGATAAATGGAAATTTAGCTACTCAATCAAACTTTATGTCCCGCCAATGGTCCACATATTCTTGTTCGTTTTCAATGTTTTACTTTTTTTAGTAGAATTTTGAGCAATATCACAATCACCTAGTTTCCTCTTTCTTGGACTGGAATTTGAATTTGATTTATGTTTTCCATTTTGTTGAGTATTTGTATGTGTGATATCTTGATGCACTTCTGGTTACACCCTAACAGGAACAATATCTTCAAGATCTGGCATATTATCATAGGTGTCATTTGTTTGACTTTGATACTATGTAGAATGCATGTCCACCTCAATAATACCTTCCACACAGTCAGTATTTTGATTCTTTGTGGTGGCATCTATATGGTTGGTATTTTCAATATCCGTATCTGTAGAGTTTCCAAAATACTTGAAGAGTGATTTCTGAGATTTCGTAGTTACTTTTAGGGTCTTCACATTCTTAGGACTAGCACCTTCAACTATTTTGAAGAGAGTCATGCGTCAGCAAAAGAACCAAGTAGATACTACCATTTACACATCAAAAGGCATCAGCAAGGCGTCAATCGAGACTTTCATGCGTCACGAAGGTGTCCACTGTCTGAGGTCACCGTCATGTGTCAACTCGCTCTTGTCCCACGTCAACTTCCTATGCCCTGTCACGCATCCAATCTATTCTTTTTCACACAACTGTAATATCTCTTTGTTGGGCATCTACAATAACTCTTTGTTGCGTGTCAACTATATCCATGTCACGCATCAACAACTAACCCTAACAAGCTAACAACAATCTTCTAGTGTTTAAGAGTATGTGAGTTCAAACTTCATAGTATTGGTAATTTGGTAAACTACTTGAGGTATACTACCCGACGAATCACCTAGGTTTTTATAAGATATGTTTTTAAATGAAGGCAAAGCCGACCCCAAAAAAACAAATATACTATTTATTTTAGGTACAGGACACGACCCACTCTGAAAAAATCACCTTTTCAAATTTTCCTAAAATGAAATTTTTGCCATATTACGAATATTTTCCACTAAAATTATCCTTGGATTCCCTTAGGATTTTTTAAAATTAATCCCACTTACAAAAAAATTTTAACCTAAATTTTTCAAAAGTAAGTTTTTATTTTAAATGGTGGTATTTTTGAAAGGTAGTATAAAGAAAGTTAATATTATTAGGTCTTAGTTTAATTATTGATAAGTGGTTGATTAAATATAGGATCTACTACTGGTTGGGCTTACATAAGGATGATACATGCTATATTATGCATTAACATGTCTATAATTAAGTCATCCCTTGCCTCAAGTGGACTAGTTAAAAAATATTGTTTGGACTCAGTATATTTTGTATGAGGATTTAAATGTCTTTTTCTCAAACTGATTTCTTGTTGGGCACATAGAGTAGGGTGGTTCTTTCTTGTTAAATCATGGTAAAAATGGTGAAGGAAAAATGAATACAAGCAACATGGTTGTCATGGTGGGGAAGGTAAATAAATCTAGGGTTTCAAATACTTTTAGTACAAGGGTCTTTTCTCTACATCGTGGGGTGAATCTAATCCTTCCTCTTTAGTTCTAGTTGTGAAGATTGGTTTTAAGTGTGTTAAGGGAATATGACCACATTATGGAGTTGTAATTTAGAAATGGCTACATGTAAATCTCAACACTATTCTCCCTCCATAAATAATGTTGATGACATGGATTTTCTATGTGGTTCGATGAATCTTGATTTGTAGAACATGCCTTAATTGGCATCGATTCTTGTATGCCACAAATTAAAGATCATTTTCATCTATGAGGAAGGAGTTATCCATGTCTATTTTATATGATAAGGAAAAGTCTGATGTTGAAGAGTTTGTTGAGGATAATGGAAAAAAAAGTAGGTTAACCCCGAGGAGGATGTAGAAGATGAAAGATAGAATAAGGAAAACAAATTAATAGATGGGAAAGAAGTTGAAGCAAGTTCCTAAGAGAAACACAACCTTATTGTTGAAACCAATGATCATGCAGCAAAGATTTTGGTTCCATGGGAGTGGATGAGGTAGATTGGTCGCCCCTTTCTGCGTCTATGCTCGTGGCTAACATGTGGTGACTCACAACTTTGATTTCCTCCTCTTTATGCCTCAATTTGAGATGGAATTCCCACCTTTGGTGAAAAAAATTGAATATCATATACTCATTACAAGCCTCCAAGTGATGTTAGCTATAGTAGAGGAGGATACATTTCTTGATTCATATAAATAATCAAGATGGAAACAGGGGAAGAGGATATATATTTAAAAGGTATATTATAAGTGGTTTTAAAGTTTAACTCTCGTGATGTTCCAAACCCATCCTCTAAATATGGTGATGTTTTGGCTCCCATTCTAGCTGACCCTAAGTCTCTTAAAATCCTAAAGTTTTGGAGGGACCTTATTATAAAAACATCTTAAGGATGAAATTTGGCTCTGGTGTAATAATCTTAAGGGCTCGTTGGATGAAACTTGATGGATTATTGTCTACCACATGAAATCCAAGTTGATATGTTCCTTTGGTTTTCTTTCTTTGTGCTTTCTTTTCATTGTATTTTGGGTTTTTAAAGTGCTATCTTACAACAATCTTATTTTGTTCTCTTGGGAGTTTACATGTACTATCTTGAATTTGGCATCTCTTTATTCCGGGGGGTCCCTGACCAAATTTTTTAATCCTAAATAAAAAATTATGATCTAATATTATTAAAAGGTTGTCACTTTAGAGGGTAATTTAATTAAAGATGTGATGCAAGATAATCATGAAGGAGAGTCAATTATTTATAAAATGGCATCTTTATCATGGCTACGAAGGTATATAAGGCGTCAAATGGAATGGTTTTGAGGTAATTAGAGTTCAAGAAATTTTAACTAGGGACTCAATTGTATTTTCCGACCTTTTTGTAAATTCAAATTTTAAAATTGTAAATGATGTCTTCAAGGGATATAAATGATTAGTTTGGGTTAGAGAAAGGATGAGTTAGGTCTTATGATGGGTTAGGAGTCTTTGAGGATGTGTATAAGATATGAAATATCAAAATCATGTAAAAAGGGATTCATGCCGATGCATAGGCATAAAGAAGTTGGGGAATTAGTTAGGTTTTAATGTAAAGAGTGCATTAAAGGAGAGGAATTTCAAATAGAGCTAGTTAGTGATCCTCAAAGAGGGAGCTAGAGATAGTAAAAAAATCATTCCGCATGCACCAGAGGAAGAAGAGTGTTTTCGAGCATACCTTTTGTAAGGAAATACAATAAATTGATGGAGATTTTTATTTTGAATCATTTTCTTCTAATTTATTTCCAAAGAAAATGTTTAGATATTAGTTTTTGGATAATTTATAGGAGGTATTTAGTTTGTTTTTCAAGTGTGGAGGTGGAAAATAACTAGAGAGAAATTTGCTAATATATGAAATAGATTCTTCTTTGTTTTATACCTTAGTGCTTGTTAAAATTCAACTTGGACAAGAGGTTGTGTTGTTTTTGGGGTGAATTCGGAGGAATTTTAGTATTGAAGGATGAATGATTGAGAATATTATCAAGAGGGTGAAATATAACTTGGTATGCATATTATTACGATGGAAAATATAAGATTTGTATACTCTACCTAAGCCATAAAGTGTTACTTGTCTATGGAAATGGCATATTACCCTTGTGGAAAATGTGAAGGAATAAACATATACCGAATATGATGGTATGGCTTTTGACTCCTTCATGTTACTATGATGATATATGTTGTTTTGTAGTAGGAAAGATAATTGCAAAGTTCCTTGATCATCATTCATTTGAAAGTCTCCATTGATAATCAAATTATAAACTCGTAAGTGAATGACCAGTTCCAAAACCAGTCAATAACTTCTTTTGTTTTAAGTCCAATCAATTTGAAATTTTTAGAGGTCTCTTGAATGGTTTTCATCCATGATCAATAGTTTTTGAGATATGATTTGCTTTACCAACGGGTTTGAGGATGCATGAAAAAACATTATTTTTTAGAGGGATCTTAAAAATTTTTCATTCATGATGAATATTTTTTGAGATATGATGTGTTTTACCAGCAGGTCTAAGGATGCATGCCACGTTTTTGAAAAATATCTTTCATGTTGAAATGAGTATCTCTCCTATGTTAAAATTAGGATTCAAGACTTAAAATTTGGAAGCAGTCATGGTGGGGTAGTCTATTAATGTATGAAAAAGAATATTTTATTTTCCATGTTTATTTTTTGAGATATTTATTACATTTCGAGAGGAGGTCCTGAAACATAGTTCCATGTTAATAAAGTGGAAACTTTTTCAAATTGAAGTGAAAGGTGTTGTAGAAAGATTTGAAGCTTGAAATTTTTGGGTGATATTTGGATAGTAGAACGACAACTAATGCAGCTTTTAGATCTTTTCGGGTGACTTAGGATGTGTGCAAGTATGGTTTGAGAAAGAAATATGTATTTAAGAGGTAAATATGATAGTCTTATAGAGAAGAGAATAGTGGAGAGTTTTGGATGGAATGAAGGCATTTCTTTAGTTTTTCTAAGAATGTGAAGAAGTGTTAAGTAGGGGAGGACAAGTTGAAATTGATCGAGAGGGAAATGTTAGAGTTTTCTTGAGTAATCCAAGAGGAATATTGAACAAAAAAGCAAGAACAATGAAAGGAAGAACTAAGTTTCTTGAATTACAAGTAACTTTAAATGATTGGAGATGATTGAGACTATGTTGATCCATAAACCAAAATTATGCTAAATTTGTCTAATACCATTTGTGAAATAAATGTGTAAACAAGGAAAAATAAGAACTTTAATAAAATTCTCTTGAATTCAAGGATACTAAGGATAGTGAAGGCTTGTGAACGAAAGAGAGAATAATGTGTGAGCATGATCCGAAGGTTGAAGAGTGATTAAAAGATACTATATTTCCTAATAGAGTCAAATAGTTAACTAGACAAGATTATAAACATGATAATTAATGCTTGAATAAATTTATTTCTTGTTCTTGTTTTCATGGTTAGTTGAAATTGACATGGTCCTCTGCATTATATTGTATCATAGCTAAGAGAGTGAATGATTTTTTGGCTAACAATAAAATCTTAAGTGTGAATGTGAGATTTAAGGTCAAACTCTAAATTTGATAAGTGAAGGTGTGAGAATAAGAAATAAGAAGAAATAAGACACCAAAAGGCCAGGTTTTAATCTTATGTGTGAGGTGTGGAGGTGAGAAAGGTGAAAAATAATTGTTCTAGAGAAGAAAGAGACATATATGGACAAAGAAGAGATAGTGTTAGATTTATCAAAAATGATACGCCATAAGAAGAAGCAAGATGAGGGGTAAGTGCAACAAGTTGGGGGACAAAAAAGGGGTCATAAGTGGATGTCATATTGCAAATAACAACATAATATCAACTTTTAGGGATTATTAGCAATGCATACACTGAAAACTAGAAAAAATTATATGAATATGAATCATAGCATATGGAATCTAGTTTCTAAACTACTATTTTTTTCAAATGGACAAGTTTAGCTATATTAAACACTCAAAATTCAATGACTTGGTTTCTTTTTCAAAAAAGCCTATAAGATTGTAGTCCATTTGCCCACGATTTGGATGACCAAAAAATGATATATATATATATATATATTTCCTTTGGTGATAAGTTATATGCCACTATCTATCTTGGGATAGATTTTATTTTGTATTTTCTGAGCAATATTTTTTTTTTTTATGATTTTATCTGTGAAAATGGTTTGAAAACATAAAGAAAACAAAGCACTTTTCGTTTGCCCGCCATAACTTCATCAAAAATATTGAAATAAAATAATGCGTTTTGAACATGTATATAGTTTCACCACGGTCGAGAAGGTATAAGTTTTCTCACATTTCGACAAGTGAAAAAAATTGCAGTCTTAAACGTAGACATAAACATTCACAGGAAGAAGTGTCTTAAATACCTACTATTAGTAAAAAATTATAAAATGATATTTATCCTATTTTATTCACTTTAAAATCAATATTTCTATAAAGCTAACAGTCTCCCCTATGCGATGGTACCATTTTTATGACATATTTTTGACTTTTTGGCATGGTTCAAGTCCGTGGAAGACTAAATTTGATGTTTTCTTGTTTTTGATGTAAAATTCAGGATTTGATGTCCACTTAATTGTCCCCCAACTTACTGCACTTACCCAGAGAGAGAGAGAGAGAGAGAGAACAATGGATGCAAAAGGAAATTGTAAATTTGAAAGAAGATGTGAAACAACTGATAGAGATAGAAGATAATATACGAGAGGGATGAATACTAGTTTGGAATTAAAATAAGAAATAATATCAAATGACCTATATATTTAATTGTGAGAAGAATACAAAAGGAAAATTTGAAGAAACTAATCAAGCAAGAAGAAATAAGACTCAAGCAAATGAGGAAAGAACTCAACAAATCAAAGCGAGAAGAAATAAAGAACCTTGTATGGAATGAAACCTAGGGATTGAATGAAGTGGAAGAAGAAATTACTATTTGTTTTTAGCTTTCCTAGAAGATGAAGAGTCAAGGTATGCAAAGGATGGAACTAAGTTAAGTGATTCAAGATCCAAATCTACTCATTTGCTAACTGAAATTGAATTGTTGTTAGATGAATGTATTGTAATGGTGGATGATGAATTTCAGAGTGAATTTATGAAGCATCAAGTAGAAGAGCTATATTTGAATGATTTTATTTCAGTTGGTGGTTGTGATGGAAAGCAAGATGACAAACTAGGTGGTATTTTTCAAGATCTAGTATGAATGGTGGGTGAAAATGAAATCGGTGAAGGCATAGCTCACAAGATAATGATTTCTTGTTAAAATAATAATTTAAATAAGATAAAGTTAGGTACAATATAGGTATGAAATAATTTGGTATGGTTGAGGAGGTGAATGAGAAAGAAAAAAAGAAAGAAGTTGAAGTAAATGAACAAGTTTTAGACCTTTCTAGAAAAATGAATGAATAGAACCGGATGGAAGAGAGCCATACAAGGACGGAGAATGTAAAAAAACATGATAAAGAATCTATATTTGTTTCTCTTATGTATTTTTGTGAAGGTACAGTTGATGGCGCAATGAAGATGAAGAAAATGAAGAAGGAATACAAAGGGAAAGGACATAATTTCAAAGCAAATGCAAGCTATAAAATTCAAGTATGGGATCCACGTGATACAAGAATGGTCAAGGATAAAAAGAGATTAGAATATAGATCAAAATCATACTAAAAAGGGGAGAAAATGAAGGTATATAGTCATGGAGTTCAAAGTACAATGATTCTTTTTCTAAACCCCAAGAGTATGATGCAGGAGCATCATGAAGGAGATTCAAATTTTGAGAAAATGACATCTTGAGCATGGTTAGGAAGGTATAAGGGGTCAAATGGAATGGTTTTGAGGCAATTAGAGTTCAAGAAATTTGAATTAGGGGCTCAATTGTGTTTTCCCGCCCTTTTGGAAAATTAAAATTTTCAAATTGTAAATGATGTCTTCAAGGGATGTAAATGGGAATTTTGGGTTAGATAAAGGATGAGTTAGGTCTTAAGATTGGTTATGATTCTTTGAAGATTTTTATAAGCTATAGAACTTCCAAATAAATTATAAAGGGCTTCATATGGATGCATAGGCATAAGGAAGTTGGATAATTAGTTAGGTTTTAATGTAAAAAGTGCATTAAAGGAGAGGAAGTTTGAATAGAGGTAGTTAGTTATACTTGAAGAGGGAGGTAGAGAGAAGAAATAATGAATTCATCATGGACTATATGAAGAAGCGCATGTTGCAGCATGCATTTTGTAATGAAATGCAATAAATTGATGGAGCTTTTTATTTTGAATCATTTTCTTCTTATTGATTTCAAAAGTAAATGATCGGTATTAGTTTTTGGATAATTTTCAGGAGGTCTTTATTTTTTTTTCAACTGTGGAGGTGGAAAATAACTAAAGATAAACTTTCTAATATTGAAAATAGATTTTTCTCAGTTTTATACCTTGATGCCTTTTAAAATTCAACTTGGATAGGGGTTGTGTTTTTCGTGGGATGAATTCAGAGGTATTTGTGTATTAAAGGATGAATTATTGAGACTATTATCAATAAGGTGAGATACAACTTGGTATGCATGTTATTAGTATGGAAATTATAATATTTTTATAGTCTAAGACATAAAGTGTCACTTATCTGTGGAATTTGCAGAATACCCTTGTGAAAAACTATGAAGGAATAAACATATACTAAATATAAAGTTATAGTTTTGACTCCTTTTACTATTATGATAGATATGGTATTGTAGGAGGAAAGAGAATTTCAGATTTCCTTGATAATCATTTGTTTGAAAGTCTCCATAGATAACCAAACTGGGACTGTAAGTGAATGACCAGTCCCTAACCAGTCGCCATAAATTTTTGGTTTAAAGTGCAATAAATATGGAATTTTACCCATAGAGGAAAAACATATTTTTTCAGAGGTCTCTGGAAGGGTTTTCATTCATGATAAATATTTTTTTAGACATGATGTGTTTTACCAATGGGTCTAAGGATACATGTCACTTGTTTGACAAAAAGTCTATCATATTGAAATGAGTATATCTCATATGTTTCTAGGATTCAAGACCTTAAACTTGGAAGAATTCATGGAGAGGTATTTTATTAATCTATGAAAAAATAATTTTTTATTTTTCATGGTTATGTTTTGAGATATTTATGATAGTCTGGGAGAAGGTCCTGAAACACAGTGTAAGGCTAGTAAAGTGGAAAATTATTCAAATTGAAGTGGAAGGTGTTGTAGAAAGAGTTGAAAGTTGAAATTTTAGGATCATGTTTGGTTAGTGGAAGGAAAAATATTTTAGCTTTCAGAGATCTCTATCTTCCTTGGAAAGTGTGCAAGCATGGTTCGAGAAAGAAGTCTTGATTTGAGAGGCAAATATGACATTCTTGTAGAGAAGAGAATATTGCAGAGTATTTGGATGGAATGAAGTAATTTATTTATTATTTTCTAACAATGTGATGAATTATTAATCATGTGAGGAGGATTAGAAAGTGATCAGATAGGGAAAGGTTAGATTTTGCTTGAAGAGGAATAGTGAAGAGACAAATAAGAATAGTGAAAGGAAGGACTAAGTTTGTAGAATTAAACTAACTTTAAATGATTCATGAGTTGATTAAGACTTACTTGAGCCATAAACCAAATTTATGCTAAGTTTTTCTAAGACCATTTGTGAAGAAAAAAATTAAAAACAATGAAAAATAAGAAGTTTAAAACAAATTTCTTAAACTAAGGGATATTAATCACAATGAAGGCTTGGAAAGGGAAGAGAGAACAAGGTGTGGGTATGATCCAAAGGTTAGAGAGTGCTTGAAGGAGCTTAGATTACCTAATAGATTCAAATATAAAACTAGATAAGATTACAAACATGGTAATTAATGCTTGAAGAAATTGATTCGAGGTTCTTGTATTGATGCTTAGTTGAAATTGACATGGTCCTCTACATTAAGGGTTTAATTAATCATATATGGGTTAAGTTTAATTATAGGTTAATTATTTTTATTAGCTCTTTAATTTTAACTATTAGTGGTTTTTTAATTATTTTTAGCATTTATTTGAATATAATTATTTAAAATCTTTTGAATCTTTGAAATTAGTTTAATTGGAGTTTTTTTATTGATGGCAAATAGTTTTGAACGCACTATACCTGTTTACAAATAAGGCCAAAAACCAGATATAAGAATCAAAGTATCAAAGAAAAAAAAAAAAGGACCAACATCCAGAATAGGCGTTTGAAATCAACCATAACCAAAAATTTACATCAGGAGCAAACTAGAACAAGTGCTTTGCAACCGTGTAGCTGAAAATAGCAAAAAAACAACAAAACGACGGAAAAGATCAGCGTCTGCAGCGAAAAACAACCTTCTTAGCTGCTCTGGTGATTTTAGATTTTATGGTTTGTAAAGAAGTGAAGAGGGACACCATAGTCATATGGGTGGGGTCCTTAGTATCAAGATTAGCCAAGGTTTGGCTGCTCTCCTTGGCCGTTCCCCACAAAGTCTCTTGAATCCCACTCAATACAGTGATGTTGCGAACATGTTGTTCCAGAAAATCACTGATAGCATTAAAAATTGCCATACTATGCTCATGGCGATCCATGGCTCTTCCCACTCGATTGTCCAAGGAATTCAACTTTTTATAGATGTCCTCCACTTGTTGGTTATCTATCTCAAGTACTCTTAATTGGAGAAATTAAAAGTGTGTAAACTAGCATTATTAAGTGTATTTGGTACTAATTTTTGTTGTAGTGTGCAACAACCCTCCTAAAAAATTTATGCATTTGAAGCTTTTTTTTTTATCATGGAGGTCCCTTAGACTCATTTTGATACTTTTTTCCATTATTTCACCCTTGTTATTACTTTCGGATTATGAGCGCATTCACCATAGTCTTGTAGAAAGATGGTTTTTGTTGCGACGTAAGATGTTTTTTTTTTCGCACATAAGAATGCATTTTCTTCCCTTATATTTATTTCAGATCATTTTATGCTTACTAATGGTGATGAAATATCACAATTGGTGGAAATTTATTATGGTATCCACATTTATGAGTTATTATGATGATTGTAAAGTGAGCAGTGATTTGTTTCACAAGGCACATTCGAGATCTAATTGTATTCATTGCACTCAACTATAAAGTGTCGAAACACAGGTGTGATAATATTTTTATATGGTGGTTTCCTTCCTTTTACATTTCTTCTTTCTCTATCTCCGTGATGGATGATTTTCAATTGATTTTCTCATGTCGTTTAAATTTTTCAAATTGATATAAAAAAATGTTCATGAAATTAATGTGTAAATGGTTATTTCACATCACCATGGGAGATGACACTGAACCTAATGATGAGCCTTATAAATCTAAGTGTTTAAATATGTTTTTATGCATGCATTTTGTGTGTGTGTGTGTGTGTGTGTGTGTGTGTGTGTGTGGGTGCGAGTGTGTGTGTATCTGTGTGTGTAAGATAGATGAAGGCTAGGCCGTATTATTAAGAGCTTGTGGTAAAGACGGGTTTCGTTCTAATGCCTGGAAATAATATTCCAAAGCTTTAGTATGTTCCCCGTTACTCGTGTGGATAAGACCTATATTATATAGTATATAACCTCGTTGTAGATAGTCTAGTGACTATAATATAGGCTCGATAGAGTCTATAATAACACATGTAAGAAGTTAATATTTCCTTACAATATAAATAAGGATGAAATAAATAATCTAAAAATTCAAACATATTTGCTTTGTAAAAGTGATTCTCCCATTAATTAGAGCTCTATAGCCAACCCCGTGGTCATCCATGGCTAATCGGGAGAATTATACTATATAGAACAATAAGATGCCCAAATAATAACATCCATGCCCGGAAAAATAAAGTATTCATACCAAAAGGATTATATCCATTAATAAGTTGGGACCTTTGTAGTTGTATATTGAGATCCCCCTCCATCTAGATAAATAGGCTCCCCTCTCCATTTATATCTAGAGAGAAGAATCTCCTCTAGTATTTGTTATACATGTCCATTTCTCCTTACTTGATCTTCCACATTAAGTCATCGGAAGCACCTTATGAAGCATTGAAAAAGTTATAAAATATGTTTAGAAAACAAGATGACATGGGAGCACATGAGTTGGAAAACAAAATACTAGGATTAAATTCTATAGACTTTGAAAACCTAAAAGAATTATTCTCAAAGTTCATCCACACTAGATTGCTTTTAAAGGAATGTAAAGTGGAGAAGAAATATTCCTAGTTGATTTTGTCGATTCTTTCTAAGTTAGATCCCAAATAATCCATCTTTGTTTTAAATTTTTATACCATGAAATCTGATTTGGGAAGTACTTTGAAATTCCCTAATTTGACATGTCTCCATACCAATTCACTCGAGAATAGAAAAAACTAATTCAAATGGGGACTCTAAAATCTTTTCACATGCCCTTATAGCAAATACTTGTATGGGAAATTAAAATGAAAAGGACCACCCTAAGAAGGAAGCCAAGACTAACCAAACCCAAACCAAACCTAACGGAAATCATTCTACTTATTTTCATAAAGTGGAGGAAATGTTATCGGCACGAATTGCACCTTGATCTAGATGGCTATTAGACTCGAATTCATTTGATATAATGGGATCTCTTCTTATTTGTGGGTGTGTCAAACTAAGGAGATCCTTGAGTGGGCTAGCTCCCTTGAATGATCACCTAAAAACTACTAAAATTGATGGGGTTAAGGGTTAGTAATGAAAATGAAATGAATGAAAGCTTAAAGGAGGCGATACACAAAACGTTTTAGGGACCTATCTTGAAATACAACACACTTGACAACCGGTAAAATGTTGATAATACTCACTACAATTACTATTCAGATACATATTTTACACTCACTAAAGGATTTAAATCACACTTGAATGAAATGGAAAACTTAATACAGAACTTATTGAACATATTGGGAAATTACTAGCATGCAAAGGAAAATAGAGATTCACTTACACATGCAAAACACATGTTGTAATACACTTGAAAGCTTGAAATTAAAGGAAAAACAATCTTTATTAATCAGCAAGATGTACAAATACATTAATTTTACATCACAAGTGTGAAAAAAAAATCAACACCTATAATGCGTACAAAATAATTAAATATTTACTAAAAGAGGTGGAGATGAAATCTCAATACCCTCGATTCAACCTCAATTACAACTTACATGAATAAATTAGCTCCTCATAATAAATAAAATATTATTAAAGCTAAAAATAGTGCATGTTACTCGATCATTTAAACTCATCCCATAGTCAAGTTGTAATTGAATCCCCCAATTTTTGTTTTGCATGATGTGCACGAGAAATTTGTGGAGATAAATGTATTTTTAAAGTTTTAAGATAATTACAACATCGTATCTCAAAAAATTTAATTATCTTATTTGAAAAAATCATTTTCGATTCTACTCCATCTTGGACCACATGTACTATTTTAATCATTTACCTTGATAACTCTTCGATCCACATAGGTAATTGATTACTTATAACATGACATCCATGATTATTTGGTTCACCATTGGCAAAACATAGTATATTATTCACCCCTCCCCTATGCATAATTTAATAAATTCAAAACATTTTAAAAATATACCCATTCATGTGGGTTTTGGAAAAATGAATTCAACCGTGGTATTTTCCCTAATCGAGTCAAGACAATTGTGGCTAGTTTGAAACTTTTTAAGGCATGTGGCTTAGCACTTGAACCCTAAAGTGATTTCAACTTTATTTTTGTTTCAATAGAGGAATCATTACATATTACAATTTAGCACAGTCTCTACCAGCCTCGGTAAACTTTAGTCGGCATGAGGAAGGGACCACCAGGTGCTCAAGTTTCATACCACCTCCATACAACTGGCACACACTTCATATTGCCTTTGTACAACTGATGTGCACTCGGGAAATTGGTTGGACTACTCTAAGTATTTATTGTACAACCTGTCACACATGTAGGGACATTGGTCAGACTAATCCTTTTGCGAGTGGGCATGTCAATGGGGTTGAACCTTGGACCTTCTTTTCATTTGGATTTTGATTTTGGAGTAATCTAGAAACTCCAAAAAAACTTTGGAAAACCTTCCCGCCGCCATTGATGCTTAGATATGAGATCTTGTTTACTTTTTCATCTACATGTACAAGAAGAGTTCCATGACCCCTATTTTGAAGAAAAATAGCTCTAATTTATGTGTTTCAGTTGGTACTCACTTACGGGTTTTTATAAAGGTTTGTATTTAGTGTCACTTTTTACTATAGCCGTGAATTTTTCATTTTCACTTCAAAATCTTTGGTTTTCTTTATATGTCCTCCTATTTTCTATGAACTTTGAAATCTAAACCTTGCATTATTAGAGGCCATAAGAGAACTCAAAACTCTCATTCTATGTAAATGGACTTTTAACGATACATACATCACTTTTTTTAGCACGTCGGAAATTTTATAGTTGTAAGATGCATAAATGGTTTTTTTACTTCCCCTTTGTCACAAGTAAATTTATATTTTTTCCCAAAGAACACTTGTGTTGTAACTTATAAAGTCTATAAGAAACTTTTAATGCATGGAAAGCTTTCAATTATTTTTCACCATGGATTTTTTTTTAAGAACACTTATGTTGTATACATTATAATTTGATGTACTCAAATTCGTTTATTAAAAGTTTTCCTTCTCTACAACTAGCCATACCTTGTTTGCATTATATGTGGCCATATTTAGATGTATCTTGAATTCATGCCTCATGGATATATTATTTTTATTCTATAGTAAACATGGTTTGATTCTCAAAAATAAATAAAAATAATATACACAAAATAATACTCGGATAAATAAATTGTACGAGGTGTATTTAGTATATCAAGTACATATTTATTCATAGAGTGCAATTCGACATATATAATGGGTTTAACTCCTACTAATGTGGAGTCAACACTCACCTCCAAGATCTCCTTACATTCTCTTTATTGAATCTCTTATCCCTTTATTCTCTCATACAACTCTATCTACGTGAGTTGTTCTCACAACTAACTCTCACAAAATAATCTAACTATTTGAATATTATATTATCATCTAGATAATATAATTCCAAACATAAATTATGAATGTTCACAATAACTAATATTTCCTAACATTCACCCCCTTAGTGTGAACACGGGGAGTTAACAAGTCACATTTAAACCTGTAACATATCACTAATATGCTTAACAATAATACTATTTCATGTGGATACATCAACCAATTGATAGTCAACATCATCCCCACCTCTTGGGAGCCAAACTAGAATGGGAACTATTATCAACTGAAACAACAACTTTTGTCAAGACTCTTGACTATTACATAATTGTTCCTTGAATCTCCACACTTTATTTTACATCAAGGGAAAATATAGGAATATATAGTCACATTCCAAGTTTTATTTTCACACCATACAAAAAATTAGCAAATTCGTCAATAAATCGTAAGGAGCCTCGTCGTTAGGGAATGATGAGAGGTTTTTGATCAACATCCTACCTTTTTTTTCTCCAAACTCTAATGTTTGCTATTTAGTAAAGGTATTCTTCATTGATTTGATTAGATGCCTCATCATCTGAATGTTGAATTTCTTTTCCCGATCACTTTCCTCATTTTCTTCAAGTAGTAAACATAGGATTTATCTTTCAACTTTCCATCAATAAGGTCATGTACTCTTTGTTTGTAGTTCAAAATACCATGTCCACGATGTTTCCAACAATGGAAAGTATACCTTTTCTAAATTTTTAAATTTGGCATACATTTGAAAGATGTAATTGGCTTATTATCGCATCCAATACATCTTCCTCTAGTTCAACAAATTGACTCCCTTCATCGAGCAATGTAACAATCACACTTTCAATACTTGGATTCATTTTGCTCAACGTAAACACAATATTTGACATAGATCGAGGCATACTATTAAGAATAATGGGCTTAAAATTATTATCTTGAATAGCCTTATTAATCTCAAATTTAATTTATTTATCAACAATTTGAAATTATTGATGTGAGCTGCCATGTTTCCACCTTCTTCCATTTTAAACCATATAGACATTACTTCATTATTATTTGTGCACTTTTAGTTTGTGAACCAAATAGTTTGTTTAGTGTATCCCAAATATCTTTAGAAGTTTTCTTGAAATCTACATGATGCAGATATGGTTTAGACAATCCTAAACCAATAATAACAAGATCTCTTGTATCTCTTACCTTCCATTCGCTTAGTTAGTCGGGAGTCCTTGGTGTTACTAGTGTTCTATCAAAAAATTCCATAGGTATCTTTCAATCAACGTCAACTGAGTATGGATCTACCAAGTGTGAAAGTATTTCCCTTCAAATTTTTCAAAAAGACCCAATTTTAAAATTTAAAATAACTAGAGACATTGGTTTCAATAGATAACACGTCATAAAATAAACCCAATGAAAATTTCAAAAAATAATTAAAGATTACTTTTTAATACAAAATAAATAGTTTTTTTAATTAAAAAAATTACTTCGCTCTATATTGACCTAGATCACAATCTTATTAAATATTAAATAAACGAAAAATAAAAAGCCTTTGGACTAATTTTTTTTTAAATGAAAAAATAACCTAACAAGTGTTTTGAAGTGACTTTGACACACCAATTCAAATAAAATATTTAAACCAACATACCCTGAGATTTAATTGTGATTGGTCCATGGTTTACATCTCCCAAAATTAAGATAGAGTAGGTCGTGTGTATCCGTGGCGATTCGGCCAATATAGTCGAGTTGCTGAATCAACACAGGGAAAATTTGGAGTCGTGTTGGTCTTAGTCAATCATAATCCTTTAATAATCTCCAAAAGAGAATGATAAATAATATGTTTAAGTCGTAAAAGGAACATACGCAACATGATTTCAGCTTCAACGGTAGACAATGTCTTCAAAATGGACGCATTGGAAAAAGACATGGAGCTGTCAAATCTTCAATACCAAACATCCACGTTGTAATGCCAAATGACCACATTATAACTTACAACTGACCGCAACATCATATCTATGATAAGAGAAGACCGATTCAAATAAAAATAGACGTCACAACAAGAGATGAATTGAATTAATCCTCGAATAATCTCATAACGTGTAAGTACTAAATCATGCTCTGATACCAAATATTAAAATTGGTTAAAGTCTACAAAATAAATAACAATAATATACATAGAATAAGATTTTGATCAATAAATCATACAATGATATATTCAATATATCAGGGACATCTTTATTCATATGACGCAATTTTACATAAGAGAGAAATCACATATATAATGGGTTGATATTTGTTATCGTGCAAATGTGATACAGGGTAATTAACAATTTCCGAGCATGACAACTATAACCCTGTGCTGAAATTTTCATGTTTTATCATTCCTAGGCACCCCTGTGGTAAATCCATCAGTTTTTCACCCTCTATTTGATGTCACATTGATCCCTTAGGTGATTTAGGAAAGTCAATTTAATCCCCCATGTGATTTTAGGAAGTTCTAAAAAGATGTTATCTTCTGGCAGTATTGTGAAGGGTTATGATTGGCATTCCGAGGAATGGATCAACCCCTCTGGAGAGGAACATAAGGTCCAGATTAAACATGGAGGTGAATTGAAGTATTTATAACATCATGAAAATTATTTTGGAAGGTTTGGGGAAGTTTTGGAAGACTTAGAGAAGTCTGAATGAAAAGCAGGGATCACAAGCCTAGGTAATACAAATGCCTAAAACACCTGTCAAGTTTCTGTTATAACAGAATCACAGCACCCCTATGTTCATACAAGTGCATATACTTGAACTCACGGTTTGATTGGATAACATGGGTGCTATCTCCAAGTTATGGGACTTGCTACTTGAGATGGACCTCCAGAGAAAGTTGGTTCTTGCTCCTAAACTACCTGCCACAATCTACTCTAATGCAGGGTAAACTAACTATTCTAATCTAACTTTTCAAGGGACCAGGGAGAGAGAATCCATAAAATGAAAGCCTACACTAAAGCGGTGATACACCAGAAAAGGAGGGTGTGAGAGTAGTCTTCCAATGTGTGAGATACAGAATCAAAGTGCACATTAGAAGGGGTGATGACAGTTCTCCATAATCTATCAAAATGCATTCACAACAACATTTCAAACATACACAATGATAATGGATCCGTGCAAGAACATAAAAATAGACACAATTTTCTTGTAATCAAGGTTAAAGGGGAAAGAAGAATGCAAGAAAACACAACAGGGGAAGATGCATCCAAAAACTTATATTTTATTGCTTCCTGATATTCACAGTTCAATCGGTTACAAGATAAGGGCCTAGATCACCATGCAAGGAGTCCACAACAAGGGCCTGCATCACATTGGCTTCACAAAGAAATTTTGGCAGAGCTTTGCTACAAAAACTACCCCCTCAAGCACAACACTCCAGTTTATAAGAAAATGAGAAGAGAGAGAGAAGGGAAAATGGAAATCCCAAAATCTATCCTTCAACCACTTGTAAGAGGCATTAAATGGAGCGAAATGATTGTGTGTTACTGGAAAAAGGCTCCCCATACTATCCCAGGTGCTTTTGCGAGAGAAAGAATGATAACCATGACTCTTAATTACACTCCCAACTACCAAATAAAACATTGTTATGAACCCGGCCACATTTTATGAAAAATCCCCACCGATATCTCACCCAATCTATAACTTCTTGATTTCTGTGTGTCGGGCTCAGAACCATGATTCCAACAGAACCAATTTTGTGTGATTTCGTTGAGAAATGAAAAAGTTATGGCCTTCGAGTGCGAGCAGCTATTTTGTGTTTGGCGGTGTTTTGTCATTTGACGGGAATGAGCATTAACCGATGGAGCATTAAGCGACTATGCTCATTCCAAAAAGTCCAATTTTGTGAAAATCGGAGCTTGGAGTCAAAATTTATGGCCGTTTGAAGTTTCGGGAGTCAACATTGACTTTTCCTTTAAGTTGCGGATATTGCGGCAAAATCAGGTCCATGTGTCCCATTGTCCCGAAACATTCTTCTGCATCGAATGATTCGGGCTTCCTTATCCCCCTTTGCGACCTTTGCGCATCTCCTGCGCCCCACGCATACTTTTTGTCTCGGCTATTCCGGATGAAAATCTCGCAATGCCCATGATCGGTGACTTGCGGAAAATTAGTTGATTCGCGTCCTATGCGTATTGACGCCCCAACTGTCCCATAGACCACCTGGGAAAAAAATGTCTGACTTAGCTGATTTTATTTGTATTTCAGCAACGAACTTGGTATGACGAACCTCGGTACGACCCGCACCCTTCAGACCCGCAATGCCTTAAAACAATCCTGCGACCTTATTTTTTGCATTTTTTCCATTTTTTCTAACTCGTTGGGATTTTTTCTTGGATGGGAGAGTTAGAGAGAAGCCGAAGGGGCCCCAAAAACATGATTTCGGGCCTTGAATCAATCTACTTGCTCGGGACTGAAGAATTTGATGTAGGTTGTCAAAATTACCTTGAGGGGTGAATTTTGGATAACAGCTTCAAAATAAGATCTTGGGAGCTATGGATGGAGTTAGGAGTATAAAAAGTATATCTAGAAAAATAATTCGAAGACCTAAATGATGTTGAAATCATATTTTTCACAACACTTGGGTGCATCATATCTACAGGAAGCTTTTCTCAGGCCCAAATGGAGTACTAAATCACAATTATAATTTTTCATCAGGAAAATGGTTAAATCAAGTCCTGAGAACCAAAAAATTGGATTGAAAAGGCCATTTCCAGTTAGGATCATATAAAATTTCAACAATAAATTCCACTGGGAGTCAAGTTATCATCATTCCAAGTTACCCTCTTGGAGACAATTTAGGAGTTAGTCAATTTTTGGGAGGACATGTGTCAACACTAGGAGCCTGGCTGGATTTTATGTCCCCAAAATCCATTAAGTCAGGTACACCAACCTTGTTAAAATATTCCCAGCCTCCATGTGACCTCTAGGACGCTCATGCGGCCTTCAAACTTGACAATTCATCCCCCAGGTGCATTTTTGGAGCTCAAATTCCCTGTCGTCGGATCGAGGACACATGTCAGCTCTAGGACCACTGTGGAATTTGATGTCCCTCATGTCCCTAAGGTGAGGGATTTCAGAGACTAAAAAATGTGCCCAGCTCCTCCATGTGCATTTTTTGAAAATTTAAATCTGGCACTTAGTCGTTTTCTTCTTTTCATTTCTCCTCCACAGCTCCTCACCATGCCATGAATTTGCTCAAGCTTGTCCAAACACCCAATATGCCTTGGCAAGATAAACACAAATTCCATGAAAATACATAGGTTTTAGGGGAAGGAATGATTAAAAGTGCTGAAGAAACAAAGCACGAGAAGAAAATGAAGGTTTTTTTTATCAGATAACTGTGAAGTCACCAGATCAAGAAATCTTCATATCTCACAAGATACAAATTGGATAGAGGTGCTTTCTTCTACATAATTCCAGCTTTCGCAAGAAAATCACGATGCAACAAATGGGAGGTCAAATGGTTCTCTAAATTATTTTTTCTAACCAAATCCTCACTTCGTGCACCGACTCACATTCATCAGATTTCTCATCATTCCGGCAATGGAAACAAGCTTAAAACTTGATCACAATCTCAAAATGAAAACCTATCACAATGGAGTTATTTTTCATTACAAATGGAGACGAAAACTAGACCTACAAATTTCGAGCTGCAGTAATGGCCGCCATGGAAACTCCTTTCTCGAAGCCACTTCTAGGTGAAAATTTTAAATTTTATTTCCCCGCATTCTAGTAAACAAAATTATGGGAAATTCGGAGCATATGGTTGTGATGAAGAGATGATTCGAAAAATATGTTCTATCACAAACCAAGCACTTTGAAAACACACTTTCTAAAAATAGAATTTTTTTCTATACAAACTTGCTTTGCATTTGGAAATTCATTATCAAAAGCAGTTGTTGCAAAAGCAGCATGTGCCAAAGGTCACCAAGAATCCAAAATGATTGTCCAGAGTAGAAAACAGTTAAAATGATCATTTACTAAAAACAGTAAGTTCCCTATATCGGTGCTTACTAAAAATAGTAGGTCAACCCAAAAAGTGGAGGAGGCAAGGGTAATGTGCAGAAGATCAAATGAGGGAGTTCCTCACATCACGATGGTCGAGAAGAGGAAAAAATCACCTCTCACTAGAAATAGTAAGCCTTCCATCTGGAAACTTACTATTAATAGTAGGTTATTCTCAGAGGGAAAGTTTGGCACAATGAGACATAGAAGGATGATCATCTCAGGGAACATGACAATTTTTTTCAAAACTCACTACATAGTTCAGGTCACAGGTATATCATACGTAGACTAGGAGTTGCGGTCATCAGCGGAATAATTCACTCAAATTGGTGAGCATTCATGAGCTACTTTGAATGAGTTTCACATTGTGTAAGGAGTTTAAAGATTCAGAGTTTCACTGCATTTGGAGATTTCCATCAACGAGGATCAACGAGAATTCATTGGGAATGACACTCTCTTCTTCTTGTCTCTCTCTTTCTCTCTCCTCTTTCCCCACCTTTCTCTCACTTTCCAATATTCTAATTTCACATTGGGGTTGTACTTTTTCATATGTACTAATGTTCCTAATGTAATAAGTCACATTTTGTTATGAAAAGGGACTTAATATTCTCCTAGGAAGTTGAAATTTTTTAAGTTGCATAAGGACATGTGAAAAACCATTGGGGGTAGATGATAATTCACCTCTCATTCTTTAAATTGTAAAGCCAGTCCCATCTCAAAGGGTTGGTCATTAATTTTCTAAGCTTAATAGTGCATTCTACCTGAGAGAGAAAAAGGAGATAGCCAAATTCATCATTTCCTCCACTCTCTATTTTCCCTCCATTCTCATACTGTGTACAACTTGATTTAAGAAATCTATACAAGAAGGAGTTTCGAGCCTTTTTTGACTAAGTGGTTTATTGATACTTTGTAATCATAAATTTTATTTGCTCTTGTTACTACGCGTAGAGTTGTTTCAATCTAATTTTAATGCATGTGATAAATATTTTAATTGATGTATGCAGGAATCTGATTTTCTACTTGTAACATTAGTTCTCCTATGTAATTTCTCACTTCCCTTTCCCTCTATAGAAAAAGTCCTCTCTTGCAGGTGTCGTAATATTTTCCACGAGGTCGGTGGAGTGTCCCCTGTTGGATCCCGATCAAAAGTCCACAATAGAAATCCACATTTTCATGTGCATGCATATATGGTAGTTGCATTAGTTAAGTAAATGGACTTAGATGCCCAAAGCATTGGAAAGAAATCCACAAGTTCTTCCACCCAATTTTTTTTTCTTGCCAATAGTTTTGACACCTACTTTATGCGGTAAATTTAGCATCATTTGCACCCAAAATACGACCGCAAGGTCCAAAAATTAAAAAACAAATATTGAAAAAAAAAGAATTCATGAAAATCCATTGTTGAATGATACATTATTAGTTCCTTCATGTGATCTTTCATATTCCATAGTGGCTTTCATATTCCCACTTCAATAATTTCCAAAAGTTGGCTAAAGGAAGATACATCAGGTTGAACAGGTCGAGAGGCGGTGTTGTTTAAAATTTCAAGGCTTTGCAAAATCAACAAGAATGAATCAAAGATAATCCATACTTCTTATCTCAAACCTCATCTCCATCTAGTGCATCGAGTATTTCACCTAGTAGTACTATCAAATTTCCTATTGATACTCCCCCTTCAAATTATCCAATTTTTCCATCACCATTAAGCATTGAGTCCCTAGAAGAAGAAGAGTTTGAAGAAGAATTTGTAGAAGCAAGGGATGAAGAAGAAGTAGAAACAATGATGGATGATGAAGTAGAAAGACCTCAACCCATTGTTCCATGTGGAAGGAATACAAACCCGTTTTCTCTTGAACCACCTCTCCACGATCTACCAACAAGTTCCTACAAGAACTTGCCAAAGTTCAAAGGTGAAAAAACACAACATCCTAAAGAACAAATCACTTATTTCACAACATCATGTGGAATTCTTGGTATCCAACATGAAGATGTTGTTGTGAGACTATTTTTGGAGTCCCTCCAAGAAAAATCAATATAAAATGGCAAATGAAGTAGCGTTGTTGAGAAGGGAAATTTTTGAATGAGTTTCTTCTCAAAGAAGCAACACAAATAAAATTGCAGGATCACTCCAAAGCTTTCCTTAGAGGCCCAAAATGTGTATGTAAATTGCATATTTCAAGAAAGTAAAGAAGAGCTTGAACAAGAAAGTGAAGATGGAAAATTCCTAGAGATTGATGAACTTGTGAATGATAGATAGATCAGATTTTTCGAGTATTCCAGAGGTGATGAAGAAGATGAAGAAGATGCACCTAGTTTCTCATGTGAGGTATTCTCTGGTTCTCGGTCCAATAAAAGGGCATATCCCTTCACTACTACAAAAGAAAAGAAGGTTGAAGATCCTCGTGTGGTGACTCCGTAAAACAAAATAATCAACCGAGGATCCCCACTTACATCTTACATGAATTCTTCATTATTGGATCCTGATCTCGTAGCAAGTAAGAAGGCTCCCGCAATCCCAAGTAAGTCTTTCGATGTCTCTTCCAAGTCTAAATCTAAATCTGATCCTGTAAAATCTAGTACTTTGAAAGCTCCTAGTGTACCTTTCAAAATACCCTCCATTCCCCCAAAAAACAATTCCTTCTCCCAAGTCTATCCACACAAAAAAATCAGTTCCTTCACCCCCCTTGTCTGCATATACTCCCTTTGAATTCACAAAATATGCAAACAAAATCAAATTGTAGATTACCAAAACCAAATATTTATAGACCCATCTTGAACAGTTTGAGAGGTTTTCGAATACATCGAAATGGTAGTCTAACACCCAATGATGTACTTCCTCCTCCTAAAGGAATACTACCAAACCTCGCCTACACCTCCCTCACATAACATGATTTATTTGAGTGCATAAAAAATTGATAAAGTTGAACATTTCTATGTCTCCCTTCTTTTTGGAGAATATTTACTGAACAATTGCATAATAGATTTTGGTGCCTCAGACAACGTGATGGCTTTGAAAGTTGCCAAGGTTCTCAAACTTATCATGACTCCACCCAATGGCTCTTGTTAATCTTTGGAGTCGAAAGATATCCCACTTATAGGGAAGGTCAAATATGCACAGGTTTCTCTCACCATATTTCCATACAAGAAAGTTTCAGCGATGATTGTGGTAATAGACATCCCAAAGCATCGTTCGGATGGATCTTTGAGTAGAAGTTTCTACCAAGACTTGGGAGGTAAAATTCTGATGAATTAGTCTTCTACAACCATACCAGTGAAGGGAGACATGGAAAAATTGCTTCTCGAGAAGAAAATGAGGTACACAAGATGAAATTCGGAAGCCTAGAAGCTAAAATTTTGCTCTAAGATAATAGAGGGATGAATCACTTCGTGACAACAGAGGAGGAAGAGGATATTCCCATCTTGATAGGGTAAGACATGCTTTCTCAGAGAGATTTGGATTTTTAAGAAGCATTGAGGAGATTCAAGTTACAAGAGGGCAGCCCCAAATTTCCAGATGATGCAAACCATGAGGAAGAGGAGATGGTTCTTGATGATTTTCAAGAAGAAAAATCAGCTTATATGCTTATCCAAAATGAGGAGTTATTGTCATACCCATTTGGGGATGAAGATGATCTTAGTTAGGCCATTTATGGAGAGAGAAAATCATCTTGTGATGATCCCATGAAAGATTTGAAATAAATGTTTGTACAAGAACTACTAAAATCTACAGAAGAAACTGAGGACCCTGAGCTCGGTCTTGAACTCTAGATGCAAACCATGAAAATGCAAGACAAGCATTAAGATGATTTAGAAGTATTAACCAATTTTGAGGTTAGCCATATTCAGATATGGAAACATGAAAAATATGATTTCTTTCTTGAGCTAATGGTTGATAGATGTAATGATGAAATGGAGATATTTTCTTTCCCATTTGTAGAATAAGATTCTTTTCATGATGAATAAATAGAAGCAAGATGTTTCAAGGCCTTTGAAATTGAAGCTCTTTTCGATGAAGGATCAATATGGTGCAAGGATTCCCAAGATGATGAAGTAATTCCTCTAGATAGTTTCCTTGAGCGGAAAAATAAATATTCTTCAAAGGAATACAAAGAGGAGCTACAAGAAACGATGAATCATAACTCCGTGCAAGAAATCTTGGATGCAGTAGAAGTTGCGAAAGACCCAGAGTTGATTCTTGATCTCTTCACTTGTGTCATGGACATAAAATACAAGTATGAGTTTTCCTCCAAACCTCCCATCAGTACTCAAACACCTCACAGTGGAGTAGAGATAAAGGATGAATCAAATGTTTCTTATGGAGAAGATGTCAAAGATCATAGACTTCAAAAAGAAAGTAACACAAAATATCAAAGGAATTGGAATGAAAATCAGATCTAGGATAGTGATGAGATTCTTGATGGAGAATCATCTATATAGATAAACATGGAAGGAAAGTGAAACAATGAAACTGATTTCAAAGAATATGAAGGCGGTGGAATTTCCAAGAAAATACCGAGCATCAAGAATCTCACGTGGAATCACTCCTACAAAGTAAAAGGACAATCATGGAAGAATTTGGCTTCGATAAACAATTACGGAAAGGATGTTACTTTCTAGAACTAGTCAATGGCTTCGTAGAACAACATTGTTAAGTGTTTCCCACTCATCCAGGGTAACTTTTAAGGAACAAAAAGTGCTTCAGTGAAAGCAGGTTGTCCCCAAACCTTTACCAGAGGTGATTAATAGGTGTGTTCCACTTTTTGTTGCATGTTTTTCCCTTCTTGATTTTTTTGCCATTTCCTTTTTTTGTGCATTTTTGTTTCCTTCTCTCTTCCTCTCTTTCTGTAAGTTGTACATGACTCCACAGGGCCCAATGGATAAGGCCTTTGGTCATCGAACTATATGGCCTAAAATTGATATTATGGATTCACATGTCACATATTTTCTATGCTCATTCCATGGCATTTCCCCAAGCTTGAGCCAACTATTGTCACGTAAATGTGTAACAGGGAAATTGACAATTTTTGAGCATGAGAACTATACCCTTGTGCCAAAATTTTCATGGTTTATCATTCCTAGAAACATCAGGTCAAATCTGTCAGTTTGGTCACAAACTATTTGATGTCAAATTGTTCCCCTAGGTGATTTAGGAAATTCAATTTAATCCCCCAAGTGATTTTAAGAAGTTTTGAAAACATGTTATCTTTTGGCAATATTGGGAAGGGTTATCGTTGGCCTTCCTAGGACTAGATCAACCCCCGTAGAGTAGAATAGAAAGGCCAAATTCAACATGCATGTGAATTGAATTCTTTATAACATCATGGAAATAATTTTTGAAGGTTTGGGGAATTTTTGAAAGACTTGGAGTAGTCTGAATGAAAAGTAGGGTTCACAAGCCTAGCTACTACATAGGCCTAAAACAGTTGTTGAGCTTCAGAAGAAGATTCTAAGAGCTTCAAATGGCATTAGGAGTAAAACAAAACATCTCAAGAAACATAATTCCAAGACCTAAATTATGGTGAAATCATAGTTTTCACAAAATTTTAGTGCATCATGTCTACAAGCAATTTTTCTCACACACAGGTGGAGTACCAAATCACAATTCCAATTTTTTAGAGACAAAATTTAATGCATCAAGACATTAGACCCCCACCATTTGATTTAAAATTCCATTTCTAGTCAGGATCATATAACATTTCACCAATAAATTCCACCGGGAACTCAAGTTATCATTGTTCCAAGTTATCCTCTTAGAGATAGTTCAGGAGTTAGTCAATTTTCTTGAGGATACGTGTCAACAATAGGAGCCTCACAAAATTTTATGTCCCCAACATCCCTGAGGTTAGGTAAAAAAACCTTGGAAAAATTCTCCCAGCCTCAATGTGGCCTCTGGGACCCTCATGTGACCTTTAAACTTGCGAGTTCAGCCCCTAAGTACATTTTTGGAGCTCAAATTCCATGTCGTCGGATCGAGGACACGTGTCAGCTCCACAACCACTATGGAATTTGATATCCCTAACATCAAAAAAATGCACCCAGTTCCTCCATGTGCATTTTTTGAAAATTTAAATTTGGCACTTAGTCATTTTCTTCCTCTCCTTTCTCCTCCACAACTCCTCACCATGTCATGGCTTTGCTCAAGCTTGTCAAGAAACCCAAGTATGCCATTGGTGATCCAGAACAGCTCCACCATGGACACATGAACACCCAGTCCATGAATTTACATAGGTTTTAGGGGAAGGAATGATCAAAGCTGCCTGAAGAAACGAAGAATGGGAAGAAAATGAAGGATTTTTACCAAATAACCGTGAAGTCATCCAATCGAGAAATATTCATATCTCACAAGATACAAAGTGGATCAAGGTGGAATCTTATAAATAATTCCACATTTAAAAATATGATCACGATGCAAAAAATGGGAGATAAAATGGTGCTTTGAATTTTTCTCTCCAACAAAATCCTCACTTCATGCACCGGCTCATATTCATCGGATTTTCCATCATTCCGGCAATGGAAACAAGCTAAAAAATTGCTCACAAGATCCAAATGATAAACATATCAAAATGGATTTTTTTTCATCACAAATAGAGACAAAAATAAGATGTGTAAATTTTGAGCTCAATTAATGGCTGCCATGGTAGCTTCATGCTCGATACCACTGCTAGGTGAAAATTTTAAATTTAATTTCTGGTGTTCCAATGGGAAACATTTTGTAAAATTCAGACGATATGGTCATGACGATAAGACGAGTGTAATAAATATGTTCCATTGCAAACCGAGAACTTGAAACAAACTTTCTAAAAATAGTAATTTATTCTATACAGACTTATTATGTTTGGAAATTCATCATCAAAAGCAGTTGTGGCAAAAACAATGTGTACCCAAGGTCACAAAAAATCCAGATTGATTGTCCGGAGCAGAAAATAGTTAAATTGACCACTTACTAAAATTAATAAGTTCCCTATATGGGTTCTTACTAAAAATATTAGGTCAACCCAAAAACCAGTCGAGGCAAGGGTAATGTGCACAAGATCAAATGAGAGAGTTCATCACATCACAATGGTTGAGAAGATCCAAAATCACCTCTCACTAAAAATAGTAAGCCTTCCATCTGGACACTTAATATTAATAGAAGGTTGTTCTCAAAGGGTGTGTTTAGCACAATGAGACATAGATGGGTGATCATCTTAGGGAATCGAACAATTTTTTTCTACACCACTACATAGTTTGGGTCACAGGTATATCGTATGTACGCTAGGAGTTGTGGTCATCGCAGAACATTTCACTAAACTTGGAAATTAGTCCTGAGCTAATTTAAAGGAGTTTCATAGTTTGTAAGGAGTTTCACTACATTTGAAGCTTTCCAACAATGAGGATCAACATAATTCATCGGGAACGATACCTCCTCATCTTCTTCTCTTACTCTTTCCCTCTCCTCTTCCCCCAACTTTCTCTCGACTTTCCAATATTCTAATCTTACATTAGGGTTGCAAATTTTCATATGTCCTAATGTTCCTAATGTAATAAGTCACCTTTTTGTTATAAAAAGGGACTTAATATTCTCCTAGGAAGTTTACAAGTTTTAAGTTGTATAAGGGCATGAAAAGCCATTGGGGGGTAGACGATAAGTCACCTCTCATTCTTTAAATTGTAAATCCATTCCCATCTCAAAGGGTTGGTCATTAATTTTCAAAGCTCAAGAGTGCATTCTACCTTGAGAGAACAAAGAAGATAGCCAAATTCTTCATTTCCCCCACCCTCTATTTTCCCTCCATTCTCATACTATGTACAACTTGGTTTGATAAATCAATACAAGAAGGAGTTTTGAGACTTTTTTGACTAAGGGGTTTATTGAAACTTTGTAATCATAAATTCCATTTGGTCTTGTTGCGATGCGTAGATTTTTTTCCTCCTAATTTTAATGCATGTGATAAATATTCTAAATGATGTATGAAGGAATATGATTTTCTACCTATAACATTAGTTCTCCTATTAAATTTCGACTCCCTTTCGATATCTATTGAAAAAGTCCTCTCTTACAGGTATCTGTATGGTCAATAGAGTGTCCCTAGTGGATCCCCACTCGAAAGGCTACCATATAAATCCACCTTTTCATGTGCATGCATATAAGGTAGCTAAATCAGATAAGTAGAGGGACTTATATTCGCGAGCATTGGCAAGAAATCCACAAGTTTTCCATCCCAAAAAAATTTCTTGCTAACAATATCCTACTAATGTGGATTCAACACTCATCTTGAAGATCTTTTTATAATATCTCTAAGGAGCCTCTTATCCATTTTTTCTCCCATTAAAATATATCTATGTGATTTTTTCTCATAACTCACTCTATCAAAATAATCTGACTATTATAATATTATATTATCATCTAGATAATATAATTCCAAACATAAATTATTAATGTTCACAATAACTAATATTTCTTAAAATGTGCAAGAAAAACATTTACAACTTGCAATGTTTCCTTCGGTTATAGTTTGAACAAAATATGTAACTTTGTACAAAGTACATGGCTATCCTTTTGCTTCATCTACACAACTTGAAACCCCACAACATATTCTACAAGTCGTATTTCATGTAAACTTTGAAATATCCTGCAAACCAAAACAATTTATTACATGTCCACTTCTAGCATTTGAGATTAAATGTATAGATCTCAAACCAACTTGTAGACAAAAGGTTGTTTGTATATTTTGAAAACTGTTGGAACTATCTATGATTCTACAAAATAAGTTTTCTTGAATTGCTACAAACGAATGTCCAGTAGTTATATTACCAGATTACTTGAACTGAAATCATTTTTCAATTGAAATTATTTTTTTCATTTGCACTTTTAAATTATATGTTGTAAATTTGTAAAATGCATTCTAAAAATTGCATATCTCTCGAATCTGAAATGATTTTTTTTTTCTTCATGCAACTCACTTCATAGAGTGTATATATGTCCAAAGCTTAGAATATAATGAAGTTCGAACCCTAAGCTCTAATTGAATTTCATTTCCTTCTTTTTCAGGCATGCGGGTAACAAAATTAAACTCGAATAACAAATTTGGAGCAATAATATGAATAAGAGGGGATCACATCTTCCAAGTAATGACAAGTCCCTTCTCCTTACATTCTTAGTTTTCAATTTACAAAAATTATTTTCCTTGATTTTATTTCTCACAACTTGTATGAGAAACATGTACACTTTTTTATGATTATATATATATATATATATATATACAAACATCTATATATATATACAAACATCCACACACACACACACATATATACGAGTTGTTGATTTGTAAAGGTTTTTTCTTTCTATTTCCTTTAAATTGCATAGCTAAAATGAATCATTTAAAACACAATACATATAGAAATACATATAATCAAAAGAAATCAATAAAATATTACTTGTACCTTTCTGTTGAAGTGAAATAAAACTAAATGAATGATCCCTTCTTAATCATTGTATTTTATTTTCATACTTCACATATGTAACTTGAATTGTTTTTTCAAAGCATACGAGTTTCAAATGTGTATTATCATTAACATCTCCACTTAGGCCCTACATTATTTTTTCATGGTTGATGTATGGTCTTGGTGAATATTATGTCTTGAATGATAATAGATGCATGGAATTACATCCTAAAATATTACTTCAAGATGCTAGTTTTCTTATATACCTACACAATTTTCCACCGAACATAAGTCATGTGAAATTCTTGTATACCCCTTTTCGATGATGGAAAAAATAGTCAACAAGAAAATTTGAAGTTTTCCTTTTGTAAGAATATTATCCATAAAGAGCATCGAGTGTATGATAAAACAATCAAATCACCAAACTCATTTATCTTCCTCGAGTCATTTTCCACATCACATGGAAAGTCATCTCGTTAGGTGAGGTAATAGGTCTAGGTGGCATAGGATTTTCATAGGGATTATCATCATATTCCTTACACATTAGTGTATAAGTGCATCACATGTGTTAAATGACAGTTACTTCAAATTTTGGGAATGTAACTCCCCTTCTCCACTTAAGTGGTCATGATTGCATGCACTGGGGGTTACATAGAACCCTCTATTTATACACCTCCCCTCTTTTAGATGTATGACAGATGGTACATGATATTTTCACCATTTTAAATCCTTTTTGCACGTTTATGGTTGGTTCTCACTCCTCTATGAGACCTTGTCATACTACTGGAGTGTAACTTCGCCAATGATGTAGTAATCATGCATGATCTTCATGGTTCACATTTTTTACATTATTTGTCATGGTATCATATCTTTTGTAAATTGTATGGATTTATATAATTCAACATATACCATTGTTCTCATGCTCTCGGTTCATGATTTTCATGTTTCATGTGTATCCTCTATAATAGATATTCCACTCACACATCGAGCTTATTTTGATACCGTGTTTTTAATTATATTTTTGGTTTCCAGTTCATGTTATATGGTGTTCATGGTTTCCTAGCTTTCCATGTTTATTATGGGTGTTTTTTAAATCTCAAGTTGTAGTTTGAGGTTTCAAATCAGAATTTAAATTACACTGGTTGAGGTTTGTGAAAGTTACCTTTGGGCCCTAATCAGCCCTAGCTCATCGAGATTAGAACCGAGTTTTCCAAGATCTCCTCCTTAACCTATTTCATTAAATTTTTGCTTTTCTCAACTTAGACTATATTGGTTGCATTTGGTTTTTAACATGGTGTTTATACTTGACTTCGACCATGCGTGTTGACCCATGTCTCGTTCTTGGTAGATATATATGGTGTTTACATGATTCATCTCGAACTTGTGATTTTTGTGCTAGTTTTCACTTGTTTTATGATCTCCCTTGGTGTAACCCTACATTGGTTAATTCAGCACATGGGTTCTTCTACTAGAGACCCTATTCTTATCTACATGTTTGACCTTGTTATGTATCTTGTTCAAATATTATTTTATATGTGCATGTAAAGACCTATTTCATGCATTCCCTCCACCCTTTGTACTTGCTTTTAGCTCTCTCATCTATTTGATTACCCATGTGTGTATAACGCAGGAGCATCATATCCATCTTTGTAAATAATTCAAGAAGATATCATTTTTTGTCTTTTGGTGTGTTTATAGGTCTTATGATTACATCTAAGTCATTTAAAAGTGGTATCTTAAATCTACGCTTTTCAAATTTGAAAATAAACATTTCCTTCCAAAATATGTAATTTGAATTTAGAAGTTAATTTTTGGCTTTTCATAGTTAATTTCTTGAGTTCATGATCTTGTAACTACTAAAAGGGTGGAATGGGATAACATGAGGTATGAGGACCTTCTAAGGTCAAAATTCATATTGGTATATTTTCTTAATAACACATGTTTATAGCTAATGGAACAAGTAACCACCTTGATTGAGGATGTGTGATGAGATATATCAACAAGAATGTAACTGATTCATGACATTCTACTTGGTTTGAATCAAATATAAATCTCTATGAAAGGTAATAAAGGAGAAAATTTAGGTTTTGTATGTTGCTTGCAAGAATATTGTCTTTAATTTGTCACCGATAAATTTTTGTGTGATTAAGTTGTTTTCAATTTTATATACATGTCATACTTTCTCTCAAAGTATGATGATATAGTGATCTCAAAGTTTTTTTAGTCTTAAACCCTAGAAGATTGATTTGATGACTCTTAAGGGTGATCTTGCTCTTGTAAACAATCTAATAATGGTTGCATGGTGATGGAATGATGAAAACATTACGCATGTAATTAAAAAGAGAGAGTTTGAACTTGGTAAAAGGGAGTGGAGGAGAATCACTTTTAAGTTTGTTTGATTTCCTTTTTTATGGATAGTGAATGTTGATAAACCGTGAGTTTTGTAATAGAGTGGAAGTTGGCTTAGTTAAGCATAATTCAGAGTTATGGAAAGATGATTAACATTATTGGCTTACGATCATCTAGAAGGAGATCCCTTATGCATATGTGTCGTCCAAAGGACTTGATCTCATGAATATAAACCATGAAAGCATATAATTTCAGTGTAAAACCATATATACTAGAAAAAATGGACCATGATTAGTTAGTTATATGAATTTTGTTGATGTTCAACTAATGCAATTTATATGGAAGCATTCAGTGGTGAGGTGATTATTTGAGAGTGAATGAATAAATGCTTGAAGATCAATATCTTTAACTATGGTCTTCTTGTAGGCTAGGGTTTCTTGTAAGTTCCCGAACGCTAAGATTATATTCTTGTGAGATGAATTAGAATAGACCTCTCTTTGATACTTAAATACATAATCAAGGGTTTGACACCAATGTGGAAAATATATGTGAAACTAGTTTTTATAAACAAGAAAAATTATTTGAGTGTTAGTTTCTAATCTTGCTAACTATGACAATACTTTATCTCCATTATGGATATATTTGAGTGGTTGGATAGAGTATGTGTATTTTCATGAGCCTCTAGGAAAATATAGTGATGTAGGAATATAAAAGTGAACTCTAGTTCAAATTTGAGCTGTTCATACCATCAAACAAGGAAGAAATAAGAATTTTATCCCTCTCAAGTTACCCACTCACCTACATCCGAGTACAACTAGGGCATGATAATTTAACCATCAACTTTCATTATTTTCACCTAAAATTTTGTACTAATGAAAATAAATGGGTGAATAAAGTGATTCAAAATGAATTTTTGACTTTGACTGGACCATTTTACATATATTCTTGATAGTCCTCTATAGGAAAAAATAACACAGTTAAGGCTCGATTTGAGAGTAATTTTACAATGTAACAGTTTGAAGGACATTGACATAAAAGGTAATCCTTGGTACATAAGCCAATGACCATAAAGGGTTCCTTAAACAAACCTTGTTTCATAATAAATTTGACTTCATTAAATCTTATGCATGATAGTCTTCTTGTGAGGACCTAGTTGAGGGTTGTCAATAGAAGAGGAGAACGTAGAATAAGTAAAGAAGGACAGGAAATAGGAACTTGAAATTTTGATAACATCCTAGGGATTTTTAGAGTCACTAATGAGTATAGTAGCATGTTATGGGAGTTTCAACACTAATCCATCACTATGATAATATTTCACCGGGAACTCCTTATGTTATGATTGTTTCAATAATGCATAAATTTTGGATTAGCGTAGTAATCTAGAAACACACTAATAGACATAACAAAAGAATACCATAATTTATAACATAAAGGAATGATGATGGATCTGAAATACAAATGTAAATTATATTATTAACATAATATTGATACAATCTCACCTATGAATTACTCCAAGTGCTACCAATTGCACTTTCCTTCCAATAGTAACTTTGGGAGAAACTTCACAAAGAACACATTTTTATGGATTTCCTTAACACACCTTCATAATGACTCCTTTATTCATATAATAATTATTAAAACACATTTTTATGGCTTTCCTTACATTGGATTTTACCATACTATACTTTATTAGAAGTGTTATTATCTTCTAGTGGATGCTACTAATAACTATACTTAACAATACCTTATTCATAATGCATACATTAATGAAATATAAATTATGGAGGAAAATTATAGTGTGGACATCATCCCACTCCCTAGCTTCTACTATGCCCTTCGAGTAGACTATTATGGACATTTTTGAAGCTAGTGCCTAGAAAATATTTAACTTGACATTGTTGACCGATTTCGAGAATGGGAGTACCATCTAATTCCTTCAGTTGATATGTACAATTTTCATGTACAAATACTATTATGTAGGGTCCCATCCATTTAGGAATACATTTTCTATGCCTCCTCTTTTGTATTGAGAATCATATACAAGGACCAAGTCATTCACTTGAAATGGATACAAGAGGATAGTTTTATCAAATTACTCATTCTCCTTAATTTTATTCGTATAGCTTGTATCCTTTGTTATATCCCTCATTTCTTATAACAAATGAAGATGTAATAATATTTCTTTTATGAATCAATTTCATCCATCCTTCCATTTTTCATAAGTTTGACATGGGGAATATAAAATTCAATAGGAAGAACTAGATTAATGCCATAAGCACACTTAAATGGGGTGTATCATATTGTTGACTTCGATGTTGCCTTATATTCCCATAATGCTACATGAATAATCTTATCCCACTTATGCACATGCAAAGCTACATCTTTTTCTAGAATTATACATAATACATAATGTTTTCACTCTACCTATCCATTTGTCTTTGGTTTGTAAGTTGTTTCCTTCTTGTGCTTGATAGAAAATTTGTTTACCAAGTTTTCTACCAAATCATTAATAAAGCGTCTTCCTTGATCGATTATAATTTCTAATGCAAAACTAAATCTAGTGATAATGTGTTCATACACAAACCTTGCCACTTCATCCATTGAAGCTATTTTCAAGTGTCTAGCTTGAAACTACTTCGTTAAATAATCATTGACAACTACAATATAATTATTTTAGCATGGGGTAGTTGGAAGTGGACCAAAAATATATATTCCCTACTTTTAAAAAGGACCAAGTGGAAGAATAGGGAATAATGGATCTGATCAAGTCTTATAATTCCCATGTGATTGGAAAATATCACATGTATTACAATAATTATAACAATGTCTAAAAATAGTTGGCCGGTGATTACCTACATCCAAGATCCTTCTTGTTGTAAGTTTTCTAGAGAATTTTCCTCCACATGTACCATTGTGGAATTCTTTAATTATCTCATTTCCTTGATCATACCCAAATGCCTTATTTTAATTTCAATCAGGCCCTATCCGAAATAATACTCCATGCATGATAGAACATGGACAACTTACTTGAGTAATCTTCCTTATAGTATTTGTATTGACATCATCGGGAAAATCGAAATCATTTAGATAAATCCAAATATGTACATATTCACTAGGGATTGTGTCAAGGAATAATAATGTTGCATTTTGGAAAACATCATCATCACAAGATGAACCCAAACCATCATAGGATCGATAGAGTGTACCTGTATTGACGTGCTTCTTTCTTGTCCTACCTATAATATCAAATTCAAATTCTTGTAGTAAAATTATCCACCTTGCTTATCCTTCCCGATGGGTTATTCTTATTCACAATATATTTTAGAGCTTGATTATATGTTATACCTCTAAATTTTTCCCTACCAAGTAATTTCTAAATGTTTTTAAAACAAAAATTATAGCTAGAGCCTCTTTTTGAGTTACAATATAATTTACCTCAAAGACTTGCTCATTTTTATGCTCCCAAAGTAAACTAGCTAATCGTTTTCATTTTCTTCCTTTTTCCGAGAGTACTCCCCAGTGCTACATCTAAAGCATTAGTATACATAATGAATAGATTGCTCCAGTTTAGATTCTTTAAAACAGTGAAGAAAAAAATCTTCATTTAGTTTTTTAAAAGTTTCACACGCATTTTATTTTGGCTCATAAGAAACATCTTTCTTCAAAAATGGGTTAATGGTTAGGCAATATTTAAGAAATTATTGATTAACCTTCTATAGTAATCTACATGGCCTAAAAATGACCTCAACATATTTCTATTCATGGGAAATGGTAAGCTGTTTAATTTTTGAAACTTTATTAGGATAATTACCAATACCATCTCTGGATACAACATGCCCTAACAAGACGCATGTAGAACATCCAAAGATACACTTTGTAGTGTTTAGTTACTAATATTGTAATACCCTAATTTTACATCAACATAGACTAATAAATTTTTGGGATTTTTTAAAAGGTGAAGCTTAGTTAAAAATTACACATGATTAAATATTTAAAACAATTACATTTTCTTAAAAGAGATGAAATATTATTACTCGAACCTCAATTAGAGGTTGATGCGTTTAAGACTAGTTGGGTTTATTTCACTCCGCTCCAAAGCTTTACCAAGATTACAAATGTATATATATACACCCAACGTCAAATAATCCATACAAGAAGACCAAAACTTATTCATGTTCATTCCAGAGGTAGCTTCGATGTGGGTGGGGACCATGTCAAAGTAATGCTTTTATACATTTAAATAATTATTCATAACGCATTCATTTTATGTTTTTGATATACAATATTGTAATAATTTACCATAGGAGGAACATAAATGAGGACCACAATGTTTTAATACGAGTCATTGATATTTCAATACGGGATGATCTCCAACCCATTATAATAACTAGATTTGAATGAGTGTTAGATAAAAGATTTAATTAGGGATAAAAGACATTTTTGTGTTTTCACATCACTTAACTTGATCATCATTTCATGTAATCTCTTAACACCATATAAACATATTTATTTATTATTATTATTTTTAAATTCCCGGAAGGGAAACATCATACTTAGCTACATTGCACCCTCCCAAAGCATAATATCAAATCAACGTGGTTAAAGTACCTCATTTTACATTTTTTTTAAATAAAAGGGAGGGACTTGTAGTAATCTCTAACAAGTTAATTAAAAATAAATAAATCAAGTCATCTAAAATACTTTATGGGCATAGGATGAAAAATAATCCATCGTAGATCTATTTATTGAAATGAAAACCTAAAATTTCTTGTTTATTATTTTCCTTTGAAATCTTTCTTCTCCATATATTTTAATCATTTCATCTGGTCTTACCACTTTACACTAACATTTTTAGTTTCTCTTTATTTTGGGGTTTTCTTTGCAGGAATACGCAACTGTTGATGGAGATAGAAGTATATTTTCCATGGTTTTCTTTGCTTATTAGGAATGGATTCCTCAAATTCGTCTTTTTTGCCTTATATTTTAGCTCTAAAGTGGGTGGCCACCTTATGGTCTACAATAGGAAAGATTGAGTAGGGTTTTGATATTTTTATTTTTTGTAATAAATTTCCTTAGAAGGGGCATCGGATACTCAAGGTGCTATTATGGAGGATTTTTCTGTTAAATATTGGTAGAGATCATAATTGTGCATCCTCCGTGTCACTTCTACACAGGAAAAAATAAATAAATAAAAAACTACCATGGCGTGAGAGAGTTGTGTGGCCAAATTGCCTATAAAAGAAGTTGAAGGTTGGGGGTTTTGGGTTGGACAAGCTAACCTTAAATTTAATATATATATATATATATATAAATCATTGTGTATATATATATATATATATATATATATATATATATATATATATATATATATATATATATATATATATAGTTTTACTATTAAGCAAGAAAAATTAAAGGACTGAATGGCCATTTAAAATCTGTAGCTTTCTATTATCTGTTTGGATTTAAAACAACGTTTAATCCTTTTTGTGGGTTTTTTGGACGAGGATTTATTTTTCTCACTCTAGCTTTATTTTTTTGTAAATTACTTGGAGAAAATAGCAGCAAATTTTTGAAGTTATAGGATTCAAAACATATATTTTCAACCATATTTTAAAAATATTATAAGGGTTTATATAAATTTTTGTTTTATATATATATATATGAAAGCCATTGAAGAAGGTACTAATGTAAATCTCTTTGCGAATAATACTAGATAAATTGTTAATATGATTCATGCTATATGCACTATCAAACTACATTGTAAAATTACAATCCTACCAACATATCAAGCTCATTTTCAAGAAAAAAATCTAAATTAATATTCTTTCAATGGAAAGTAAGAGGAATTTTTCTAGTAAGAAAGGATAGATATTCTTTTTTAAACAAAAATACTCACTATAATACATTTTTAAGCATATTATATGGAGAGCCCCCTTACCCCCTTTTTAACAACCAAAATAATGAGGGATATAACATACTACAAGGCATAAGTGTTTTCCATATAAGATATCTACATATCCACACTTCCTTTTGGATATGACTACAAAATATTACAACACAACTGTGAGTGTTCACATAACTTGAAGCAACACATGCTTGCACAAGATTTAAATACATCCTAAGATGGAATACTCATAAGGGAGAAATTACAACATGATTTTTACAATAAATTAAGATATACAATGGAATCATTAAAAGACTTCACTTCAAGATTGAAAGGAAGGTTGCACAACAATTGTGACTCAAGTTTACAAGTAACCCCAATACAAAAGAGGATTTTACAAGACAATGAAAGCTTCCACAAAGCCATATTCTTAAAGATACAATGAGAGAGATGTCCACAAAAAGATTAAGAAGACAATGAGAAGCCAACATGACAGAAATCTCAAATTATTTTCCACATTGAGCTACAACTTTCAAATACTTTCAAGGAAACCAACACAAGGAGAAAAATATTGTTTAACCACCCAACCTTTAGGCATCATCACATGCCTTTCCAAGGTTGGAAGACATGCTAGCCTCCAGAAGCCCATGGGAGAGAGAGCTAGCTTCCATAAATTTTCACAAGATAAAGGGAGACATAACAACATTACATTTTCACATTCAAGACAATACCTAACACTAAGATGAACACCAACTTTTGCAAAGAAAGAGAGGAGGAGAACCCATATTCTACCTCCAAATGGGGAAGAGAAGAAGAGATATCCTAGGTACCAAAAGTGTGGTCCAACATTAGAAGCACACAAACAAGAATCTTCACAACCTCCTTATTCCTCCACCCTTTCACCAAAATCCTTCTTGGGAGGATTTTCAAACCCATTGGGTTTCCTCTCCAAGAATGGGGAAGGGGGTTCAAACCATATGAACCACCTTCCCCACCTCAAACCATATGAGGGGAATAAGAAGAACCTACATGGCTTGCCCATCAAGCCATGATATTTGAGAGGGAAAATCCCTCTCTCTTCCCCCATAAACTCCAAAATCCATCATGCCATATGATGGATGGAGAAAAATAAAACACCAAGCATACTCAACAAATAGCCACACACAAGAAACAACACCCACATTTTAAACAAAACAAGGCTAAGATCTAATCATAATATAAAACATAAAATGAGCTCAAGGAGCCTACCTCCAAAATCTCTCCAACACTCTAGCTTTTCCTCTTCCTTATCCAAGCAAGCTCTAGCTCCAAAATCACCAAGCCTCCAAGTAAAAGTTTCCCAAAAAAGTTCTCTTCTTCCCCCATGAGGGAGAATTTGAAGAGAAGACAACAAATTTCCTCTCAAATGAGGGGGTGACATGTGTCACCCCTCTCTTCCCTCCAAGTCAAATATTCTTAAAATAAAAAGAAGAAAAGATAAACTAGCTTTTAACACTCTTCTCCCAAATTACCCAAAATGAAAAACAAAACAAACTTGTGCAACTTTTAACAAATACACATACCAATCCATATTACATGGATGGTGACCAAAGAGAGGGAAAATGGGAGGGAAACTCCCTCTATGCCTTGAAATTAATCCCCTACCTATTAGGTAGGGTCCAAGGGCCTATTTTCATGCTAAGTGAACTCCCAAACTTAAAAGGGGTCACTTCAAATGCCTAAAATAGCCAAATTTCGGGTTTGGAATATTTGGGCACAATGTAGAGGATATGGGGCCCACCCAAGGGTTCACAGTGACCCTAATCCCCTCTAATTAAATACACCATTACCCATACACAAAACTTAATGCAAGTGGGGACCATTAAGTCCCCAAATCAAGTTTACAAATTAAACTAAACATCCTAAACAAGATTAATATTACATGACATACAACATTACAAATGAGGGTCATGCATGGTGCTGAAATAATAAAAGCTAATAATAAGGCCTTATACAATAAACGAGAATTAGGAATTAGCCCTGTGGGTCGCTTGTGCACAATATTTTTGTAGCCACCTTGAAACCCACTTTCTCGTGACACTGTCACACTGCACACTCATTGCACAAATTAAATGCACTGTCAATACAATGTAAACCAACTACATAATAAGCGATCAATGAAATCTATGTTAGCATATGATCATCCGGGAATTGAAAATGCAACACAATGAATGATTACAACTTAATTTAGCATGAGTTAGCCTTAGAGATAAATAAAAGTGACACACATCCATATAATCCAAGTATATGAATAACTAAGTATCAAACACATCTCAATTTGGTCTAACCATCATCGAAATACGCTAGTATTTGCAACATCAAATGAAAAAGTTATTAACATACTAATCAAATCAAATTGGCGCTATGCGCCCAAATATCCATACATGTCCAAGAAGGTCAAATATCATAACATATTGTCCAACATATATCAAATCCCTGTCAAATCATGTCTATGAATAAAGAAGTCAATAGATAACCGAGGCTATAAAAATGTGGGAACTACATCCCCCTCTCCTAAAATTAGACTTCCTCCTAGAAGTCACTGAAAGAGATAGGGATATCTGGCCCTCAATGGTGTAACATCCTCCTGTAGTATTTGTGTCTCATCATATTTTTCCCCTTTGTACTCTAACCTAGTCAAAGTCTCAACCCCATGAGGCCAACCTCCTATGCTCCGGTATGCGTACGGGCTCTAGTCTCCACCGCCCTTCGTCCTCTACCCGTATCTTTGACCAACCCAAAACATGAGAAACATCTTGTACATATCTACATAGTACAAAAACATGAAATACATCGTGGGCCCATGCAAGGCGTGGTGGCAAAGCTGTGTGATAGGAAACTAGACCAATGACCTCTAAAATATCAAAGGGCCCCACAAAACGAGGTGATAGCTTAGAACCCTTTTCATATCGGATTGGGCTCTTATGAGGACGAACTCTCAAGAAGACTTTTTCACCCACTGAGAAGTGATGATCAATCCTCTTGGTGTCTACATACGCCTTCAGAGTGCTCTAGCCTGCTCAAGACACTGTCTAATCAGAATAACTTTGTTACTCTAAGTCTTGTAGGTAAGTTGGTCCAAGAATAATCTGTCATGCGGTCTGTCCCAACTCGAGAGGTGTCTTGCAAGGTCATCCATACAAAGTCGGTAAGGAGCCATACTAACGGAGCTATGATAGCTATTGTTATATTCAAACTCAACTAAATAAAGATAATCTTCCCACTTTTTCTTTTGGTTCGTCACATACATCCTCAACATGTCCTCCAGTACCTGGTTAACCCTCTCTATCTTTCCATGTGTCTCTAGATGGTATGCTGAGCTGAAATTAATCTGAGTACCCAAAGTGGTCTGAAATGAATTATAGAAAACTTAAGTGTAGATGGTATCCCTGTCATTGATGATGGTCTTTGGAATCCCATGCAATATGACAATGTCCTCCATAAATACTTTGGCGATGGCCTATGCATTATAGGTGACCGTGGTTAGCGAGAAATGTGCAACCTTGGTCAAATAATCCATAGTGACCATAATGACATCATGATGATAAGAAGACATAGGGATTCTAACTATGAAATCCATGGAGATAACATCCCATTTCCATTCTGGAATATCATGAGGATGTAAGAGTCTTGCGGGATGAGAATGCTCTTCCTTGACCCTCTGACACTCAAGGTAATGTGCAACAAAATCTGCTATGTCCCATCGAAGACCTGGCCAATAATATAACTCTCTCAGATCAGCATGCATTTTCTTTACTCCTAGATGTGCCACATATGGAGCTCAATGAGCCTTTGTGAGGATGAAGCTACGCAGATCACCAACTTAGGCACATAGATGCATCTATGAAACTGAAGTAAACCATATGTCTCTAAAATGCACCCTAAATATCTTCCCTCTAATGAACCCTGTGACTCCAACATCTATCTAGCTCCCTTATAAAACATGTCCTCTGGAAGATGCTCAAGGATCCTTCCTCTCAAATATGACTGCAAAGTTAATGATGTAAGCACATGTCATCGTCTACTAAGTGCATCTGCTACAAAATTTTCCTTTCCTTTGATATACTACACCTCCATGTCATACACACATAGGAACTCCATCCCACACTGTTGTACAATTTTAAGGTTCGATCTATGAGAAGATATGTTCTAAACTATGGTGGTGAGTCCTCAAAATGAACAATCTACCCAGGATGAAATGACGCCAACACAAAAGTGCATGGGTAACTACTGCAAGTTCCAATTCATGAGTAGGATAATTAAATACGTAGTATTTGAGCTTATGTGACTTGAAGGAAATCACCCGATGCTCTTGCATATTAACAACTCCCAAACCCTCTAGTGATGCATCAAGACAAACAACAAAATCCTCTGTAGGGTCCGGAACTACTAGAATGGGAAAAGTGGTTAACCTTTCTGAAGAAACTTAAAGGCCTTCTCACACCTTTCTAACCAATCAATCTTCTTCCTTTTTCTCGAAGGGAAGTAATAGGATGAGCAATCCTAGAGAAATCCTGAACAAAGCTACGGTAGTAACTGCTAAACCCATAAAGCTCCTCACCTCGGTGGTGATGTGGGCACTTGGCCAATCCATGATAGCCTAAATCTTAGAGGGATCTATTGAGATACCCTCTCCCATATATGATGTGACGCAATCTTGAATCTCTATCTTAAAGAAGCTACATTTTACTAAGTTCCCATATAACCTCTCTCGCTCTCAAAACCTGTAGTATCTTTCTCAAATTCTCCTCATGTTCCTCCTTAGAACGAGAATAGATCAGTATATCATCTAGGAACACTAAGACAAGCCGTTCCGAGAAAGGTCTGAAAAATTCATTCATGAGGCTCACAAATATAGTGGGGCATTAGTCAAACCATATGGAACAACGGTGAACTCATAATGCCCATAACATGTGTGAAAAGCTATCTTATGAATGTATGCATCGATATGCGCAAATGATGATACCCTACCTTGAGATCAATTTTTGAGAACACACTAGCTCCCCACATCTGATCAAACAAGTCATCAATCCTAGGAAGTGGATAACTATTCTTTATTGTGACTTTGATGAGCTTCTGAAGTCTACAGAAATTCTAAGAGAACCATCCTTCTTCTTCACAAATATGATTGGCACTCCCAAGGAGATACACTAGGACAAATGAGACCCTTCTCCAATAACTCCTCTAATTGTATCTTGAGCTCATGAAGCTCTAGAGTTTTCATTCGATAGGGTGCCCTAGAAATTGGTGCAGATCATGGTACTAAATCAATGGTGAAATCCACCTCTCTACGGGGTGGTAACCCTAGAATCTCACTTGGAAACACATTTACATACTCCCTTAAAATTACATGATCATCTAAGGGTGAATGCTCTAGAGTGCTCTCTAATCGATCACTAATGGTGATAGAAAACAACTGACAACCTTTACGCATGTTCCACTTGAGTTTCTTAGCCAAGATCATACATAAAGAGATAGGCCTATGCATTCCTGATATCACAACTACACTCCCAAGATCATCCTAACACTCAATGACCTTATTCCGGCAATCCACCTTGGCTCGATGAGCCTCGAGCCAATCCATACCCAAAACTACCTGATAGGATTCTAGAGGAATAACTTGGAGGTCAAGTGTAGTGTAAAGGACTCCTAAATCAAGTATGCAACTCTCCACATATGAGTCCACAACAAGTTTGGCACTAGAGGCGAACTCAACCTCATCGACTATCTAGTTGCCTAGCCACCACTAACCCACACTGGTCCACTACAAAATGAGATATAAAATAATCTGAAGCACCTGAATCACAAAGTACTGAGATAGAAATACCCTTGATTGTACCTATCATCTCAATAACTATGGCTTGATGCTCAACCTGGAAGTTGTCAACTGCTACATACACACGATGGGTGCGTCCTACATCACCCACCATCTTCTAGGATCTAGGAGCTCTCCACATATCCATGGTAGTAGGTTTTTGTGGACACATACGCATATAATGATCAGAGGATCCACAAATAAAACATCCTCCTATACCTCTCTTGAGATGGGGTCCCTTCTATACTTTGGTGAATTGATCCTACTAACCCAACCCTACCAGATCTGCTACGTGTAAATTGGTTATACCTGTTGAGTACCATGTCTCCTACCCCTAGCTCCACCAACACGTCCTCTAGTGCCACCTCTCTATAAGCTCTGAGTCTATCTATCCCTCTATTGCTGGTGGCCATGATGCGTTGTCTACTACTGTGGATGTGGTGGAGCCCTCATAGATGTTGGTGGAGGCCAGAATCCTCCTCTAGGGGGTGGTGATTTCCCCCATGACCTCTGACTCTAAAAGGCCTGAATCCTATCATGAAACTTTCTCTTGTTCCTATCTCAATGTTCAGATGCCTTGGTCCTATTCTCCTTAGCTAAGTAGACCTGCTCAACTTCCTTCTTAAGCGTGGGAGCATATAACATCCTAACTACTCTTGCTATATCTGCATTAAGGCCTAGAATAAACCTATTAACCTATGGTTTCTCATCTTATAGGTAGTCCACATACTTTAAAAGATCTAGGAAGTTGCTCTCATACTAAGCCATTGTGCAAAGCCCTGTTATAAGTTATGAAACTCGTCCAATCCTCTTATGTATGAAATGCTCGACATATAGCAAGACCGAATCACTCCTCAAATAACTCCCAAGTCATTGTATCTCGAGTCAAATGGAACTTCCTCTCCTCATTCCTCCACCAAATTTCGATTGCATCTCCGAGGAGGTGTATGGAAAAAATGGCTTTGACATTACTCTCATAAGAGTGCAAGCCAAATCAGCTATCTAGGATAAGGAGCCCGACTCACCCCAAAGACATCTATAGAGCCGGTGTATGTAGGAGGCTATAATCGAAGAAGATCCCTAATGACACTTCCCGTGTCACAATCCCGACACTATGATGGTACGAGGCCACCCTCTCGTGGTGAATGAAAGGGCTACGCGACCTCTCCCATCTCGGGGTATCATGCTCTAGTGGCTCGAGTCACGCGCCCTCACCTATTGGCTCCTCATCTCCTAACTAGATATCCTCCTCTCTTGCCTCATGTGGTGGTGGGAAATGTTACATAACACCGATCAACTGTTGAAGAGCTTCAAAGATATGAGGACCTAACTCAGGTGCTCGTGGTTTGGGCGTAGGTGAACTATGCCCCAAACCCCTAACCAATTGTCACCTCATGGGTGCCTTCCTATGCACGAGGTAATAACAAGAAAATTATAAAATTATAATGATTGTGGAAATGTTTAAATCAATATTTTTATAATTATTATTATTATTGTAATGCTACTAAAATATTGTTTCCTAGTTAATTAATTACCTAGAGTGTCGTGTGTGTGCAAACATTACTCGATACCAAATGTAATACCATAATTTTACATCAACATAAACTCCTAAATTTTTGGGATTTGTTTTTAAAGGTGAAGCTTAGTAAAAAATTACACATGATTAAATATTTAAAACAATTAACTTTTCTTCAAAGAGATGAAATATTATTACTCGAACCTCACTTAGAGGTTGATGTGTCTACGACTAGTTGGGTTTATTTCGCTCTCGCTACTAAATCTTTACCATGATTACAAATGTGTATATATACGCCCAACGTCAAATACTCCATACAAGAAGACCCAAACTTATTCGTGTTCCTTCCAAAGGTAGCTTCGATGCGGGTGGGGACCATGGGAGGAAGATAAATGAGGACCACATTGTTTTAATACGAGTAATTGATATTTCATTACGGGTTGATCGCCAACTTGTTATAATAACAAGATTTGAGTGAGTGTTAGATAAAATATTTAATTAGGAATAAAAGAAAATTTTGTGTTTTCACATCACTTAACTCGATCATCATTTCACGTAATCCCTTAACACCATATAAACATATTTATTTATTATTATAATTTACATATGCCCCAGAAGGAAAACATCATACTTAGCTACATACAACCCCGCCCGCCCCCCCCCCCAAGGCATAACATCAAATCAACTTGGTTAAAGTACCTCATTTTATTTTTATTTTAAATAAAAGGGAGGGATTTGTATTACTCTCTCACAAGTTAATTAAAAACAAATAAAGCAAGTCATCTAAATTACTTTATGGGCCTAGCATGAAAAATAATCCACCGTAGATCTATTTATTGAAATGAAAACCTAAAAGTTATTGTTTATTATTTTCCTTTAAAATCTTTCTTCTCCATATATTTTAATCTTTTCCTCTGCTCTTACCACTTTACACTAACATTTTTATTTTATCTTTTATTTTAGAGGTTTTGTTTTCAGGAATGCGTGGTTGTTGCTGGAGATAGAAGTAGATTTTCCTTGGTTTTCTTTGCAGATCAGGAATAGATCCCTTAAAGTCATTTTTTTGCCTTATATTTTAAATCTAAAGTGGGTGGCTGCCTTACGGTCTGAAATAGGAAAGATGGTGTAGGGTTTTGATATTTTTATTTTTTTGTAATAGATTTCTTTAGAAGGGGCACCGGATACTCAAGGTGTTATTGAGGAGGATTTTTTTGTTTCGTTAAAATATCAAGTAGAAATCATGACTATGTGTCCTTCGTGTCACTTCACGGGTGGATGAAAACAACTTAAATAAACAAACTCCCATGGCGTGAGAGAGTGGTGTGGCCAAATGGCCTATGAAAGAAGTCGAAGGTTGGGGTTTTGGGTCATCCAAGCTAACCTTATATATATATATATATATATAGTTTTACTATTAAGCAAGAAAAATGAAAGGTCCGAATGGCCATTTAAAATATGTAGCTTTCTATTCTTTGTTTTGATTTAGAACAATGTTTAACCCTTTTGGTGGGTTTGTTTGAAGGAGGTTTTATTTTTCTCACTCAAGTTTTATTTTTTTATAAATTACTTGGAGAAACTAGCAACAAATTTTTGAAGTTATAGGATTCAAAACATATATTTTCAACTAGATTTTAGAAATATTATAAGGGTTTATATAAATTGTTCTTATATATATATGGATGAAATCCAATTAAAGAAGGTACTAATGTAAATCTCTTTGCAAATAATAATAGATAGATTGTTACTATGATTCATGCTATATGCACTATCAAACTACATTGTAAAATTATAATCCTACCAACATCTCAAGCTCATTTGCAGGAAATACAATGTACATTTATATTCTTTCAATGGAAAGTAAGAGGAATTGTTTGAGTATGAAAGGACAAGATTTTTAATTAAAGAAAAAGATTCACTATAATGCATTTTTAAGCATAGTATATGGAGAGCTCCCTTACCTCCCCGCCCCCTCCCCCCTTTTTTTAATAACCAAAATAACTAGGGATGCAACATACTATAAGGCATAAGTGTTTTCCATACAAGATATCTAAATATCCACACTTCCTTTTGAATATGACTAGAAAATATTACAACACAACCGTGAGAGTTCACACAAATTGAACCAACACATGCTTGCACAAGATTTACATACATCCAAAGATGGAAGACTCACTGAGGAGAAATTACAACATGATGTTTTTACAATAAATTAAGATACACGATGGAATCATTAAAATAATTCATTTCAAGATTGAAAGGAATGTTGCACAACATTTGTGACTCAATTTTACAAGTAACCCCCAATAGAAAAGAGGATTTTACAAGACAATGAAAGATTCCACAAAGCCATATTCTTAAAGATACAATGAGAGAGATGTCCACAAAAAGATGAAGAAGAAAATGAGAAGCCAAGATGACAAGAATCTCCAACTATTTTCCACATTGAGCTCCAACTTTCGAATGCTTTCAAGGAAACCAACACAAGGAGAAAATTCTTGTTTAACCACCCAACCTTTAGGCATCATCACATGCCTTTCCAAGGTTGGAAGACATGCTAGCCTCCCCCAAGCCCATGGGAGAGAGAGCTAGCTTCCACAAATTTTGCACAAGATAAAGGGAGACATAACAACATTACATTTTCACAATCAAGACAATCCCTAACACTAAGATGAACACCAACTTTTGCAAAGAAGGAGAGGAGGAGAACCCATATTCTACCTCCAAAATGGGGAAGAGAAGAAGAGATATCCTAGGTACCAAAAGTGTGGTCCAACATTGGAAGCACACAAACAAGAATCTTCACAACCTCCTTATTCCTCCAAGTCATCAAACCCTCCTTATTCCTCCACCCTTTCACCAAAATCCTTCTTGGGAGGATTTTCAAACCCATTGGATTTCCTCTCCAAGAATAGGGAAGGGGGTTCAAACCATATCAACCACCTTCCCAACCTCAAACCATATGAGGGGAATTAGAAGAACCTACATGGCTTGCTCATCAAGCCATGAGCTTTTAGAGGAAAAATCCATCTCTCTTCCCCCATAAACTCCAAAATCCATCATGCCATATGATGGATGGAGAAAAATAAAACACCAAGCATACTCAACAAATAGCCACAAACAAGAAACAACACACACATTTTAAACAAAACAAGGCTAAGATCTAATCATAATATAAAACATAAAATGAGCTCAAGGAACCTACCTCCAAAAGCTTTCCAACACTCTAGATTTTCCTCTTCCTCATCCAAGAAATCTCTAGCTCCAAATTCACCAAGCCTCTAAGTAAAACCTCCCCAAAAAAGGTTCTCTTCTTCCCCCATGAGGTAGAATTTTAAAAGAAAACAAAAATTTTCCTCTCAAATGAGGGGGTGATATGTGTCACACCTCTCTTTCCTCTAAGTCAAAGATTCTTAAAATAAAAATAAGAAAATATAAACTAGTTTTTAACACTCTTCTCCAAATTGCCCAAAATGAAAAACAAAACAAACTTGTTTAACTTTTAACAAATACACATACCAATCCATCTTACATGGATGGTGACCAAAGAGAGGAAAAATTGGAGGGAAACTCCCTCTATGACTTGAAATTTAGCCCCTACCTATTATGTAGAGTCCAAGGGCCTATTTTCATGCTAAGGGAACTCCCAAACTTAAAAGGGGTCACTTACAATACCTAAAGCGCTAAATTTCAGGTTTCGTACATTTGGACACAAGTGTAGAGGATGTGGGGCCCACCCAAGGGTTCACATGTGACCCTAATCCCATCTAATTAAATACACCATTACCCATACACAAAACTTAAAGCAAGTGGGGACCATTAAGTCCCAAAATCAAGTTTACAAAGCAAACTAAACATCCTTAACAAGATTAATATTACATGACATACAACATTACAAATGAGGGTCACTTATGGTGCCTGAAATAATGAAAGCTAATACTAAGGCCTCATACAATAAAAACGGTTAGGACTTAGCGCCGTGGGCCACTTATGCACAATTTTTGTAGCCGCCCTGAAACCCACATTCTCCTGGGACCTGTCACCTGCACACTCATTGCACACATTAAACGCACATGTCCGATATAATGTAAATCAACTACTCAATAAGCGATCAATGAAATATATGCTAGCATATCATCATCCTGGAATTGAAAATGCGACAACATGCATGATTACAACACAATTTACCATGAGTTAGCCCTAGAGATAAATAAAAGTGACACACATCCATATAATCCAAGCATACGACTAAGTATCTAACATATCTCAATTAGGTCTAACCATCATCGAAATAAGCTAGTATTCGCAACATCAAATGAAAAATTTGTCAACATACTAATCAAATCAAATTGGCACTATGCGTCCAAATATCCATACATGTCCAAGAAGGTCAAATATCATAACATACTGTCCAACATATATCAAATCCCTATCAAATCATGTCTATGAATAAAGAAGTCAATAGATAATTAAGGGTATAAAAATGTGGGCACTACACATATAACCTTTGAAATACAACCTCCATCCTGGGCACGGATGGTCCGTTTTTCCCCCGTATATGTGAAAATCATTCAAGAGTACTCTAATGAAGCTTCCAATGTAGGGTTTAAAAATCCTATTCATTAATTCTGCTGGAATGTTCTTAGAGCATTACACAACCCAAATGACATAACTCTATAAGAAAACCTTCTGCAAGGAGAGGTGAACGTAGTCTTGAGATTATCATTCTATATTATATGATCTTGGTTGTACCCATTATAGCTATCTCGCCAAACTATAACACTCTTGGTTAGCTACTTCATCCAGGATCGGTCTAAGAATGGAAGAGGGCAATGATCTGCTTTGTTTCCTTGTTGAGCTTCTTGTAATAAAAAAATTCCATAGCTTCCCATTATTTTTATTGAGTTTACAATGGGAGAAACCCATTCTAAATTCTCCACAACAAAGATTTTTATCCGTTTTTTCCCTCTTAGGAAGAAATTGACAATAGGGGTAAAACTACACCCACAATTTCAAGCTTTGAGAATCTTGTATGTTGTTCCAAAAGGTTTCGGGATCTTCTTCGATTATTATTTTATTTTCCTTGTTTTGCAGGTTCAAATTTTCCTTAGAGTAGGAAAATCAACCCCAGTGGGCCTACTTCGAGCTAAAAATGATCGAAAATGATACATCATGTTTAGCCTTTTTATATCTTTTCTACTCTTTGGTTTAAGGAAAAAGATAATTAAAATCAAGGTAAAAATTAGTGGAGTGAAGGAAAATTGACACTAAGCAATAGTAGCTCACCGAGAAACTCGATGCGCTGGTCCATACATTGAGAGGAGCAAGATCCTAAGTATCTTAGTTGTGATGGCTTAATGGTCATGCATAGTTGGGGATCACGATGAAGATATCATCAAAAAGAAGAGCTCGCTCAGTAGAATAAGCTGATGAGAGGGATCGTGGCTAATAAAGGCTGGATGCTCGAATTTTATGGGGCTCGGCTCAAAACAAGATAACTCATGGGCTCAAGCAATACACGGTGGGGGTTCATCGTAGAGATCGGTTAAGAGAATGGTCAAGACAAAATCAATGAAAGGAAGGCATCATGTCGAGGGATGGGAGGCAAGATACAAGATGGAAATTAGATTAAATGGCGTGAGATGCATTAAAGCTAGACTATTCAACACCACAGGTAAGGATCACGCATTGGGGAGAAAGGTCAATCCCAACATGAGTCACATACATGCATATATGAATCCAATGCACTAAGCCATGAAGAAATGAGAAGGGCCGACTCAAGCTGCTGAGAGGAAGTTGAAATGGCTCATGCAACATGCGAGAAAAGGTGAGGCATTCACTTGACTATCAAGATGGGAAAATTGTAGTACTCAAGAGGAGCTCAATTGGGTTCGAGACCAAGAGGAGAAAAATCGAGATTGAGCTTGAGAAGGTAGAGGATCGAGGATAGCTTGGCAAAGTAAGCCAACATGCAAAATGTGTTGGAAATATGCATGTGTTGCATATTTAATTTTAACCGTAGCTTTTTTAGGAAAGCTAATTTTTGCTTTAGTCTTGCTTTAGTTAAGTTAGCTTTATCTTATTTTTATCATTAGATTTAATTCAAATAAATCTATTTTAATTCATGCATAGCATGTATGCAACTATTTTAAAGCATGAGTTTAGATTTAGAATGCTCGAGTTGAAGAAATTTGTTAGTGGGTGAGTTATTCTATTTAAATAAAAACAATTGTAATTGCTTTGTATGCACACAATTGTGTGAAATCTGCACAAGCAAGGAAGAATGTGCATTGAAAGCACACTGCTACACGCAAAGCTTGATTGTAAAGAGATGAAACTCGAGTATGATGAAGCTTTTATTACTAGATATTATGCACGTGTAGTGCTTTGGTTCGAATATTCATCTATTTATGCAAGTTATTTAAGTATTCTGTTTATTTCTTTTATGTTGTTTGTTGTATAAGACTATAGATTTTCTACAAATTGGTATCAGAGCTAGGTTACTCAAGCAACTTAGTAAATTGGTAGCAAGCTATGGCTTCTACATCCGGTATGCAGATTTTCTACAAATTAGTATCAGAGCAATTTAATGGAAAGAATTACAAATACTGGTTGTTGACCATGAAGGCGCTATTCAAATCTCAAGATGTGTGGGAGATCATTGAATATGGGTACACAGAGCCCACAAATGTAGCAGCGTATACTGCACTTTATCAAGTAGAGAAAGATACTTTGAAGGAGTTACGAAAGAAGGATGGCAAAGCTCTTTTCTATATTCATCAGGAAATGCATGAAAGCATTCTTCCAAGAGTGGTAACAGCCAGTCAAGCAAAAACTGCATGGGATACTTTACAAGTTGCATATCAAGGTAAGGAGAAAGCAAAAGCGCTAAGCTACAAGGTTACTTCGTAGAGATTTTGAGAATTTAGCAATGAAAGATTCATATTCTGTAGAATCATTTTTTACTTATGGAGTTGGCTTAGTCAATCAAATCAAATCCCATGGTGAGACTCTTGAGGATAGAAGGATTTATGAAAAATATCTTAGAAGTTTGCTTATGAAATTTGATCCTTTAGTTGTTGCTATTGAAGAAACTAAGGATCTGAGTCATTTTTCTATTGATGAGTTGCATGCATCACTAATCAATCATAAACAGAGGATGAATAGATCACATGCAAGTGTAGATTAGGATTTTGCATCTCAGATAGAAGGTAGTCATGGTAAAAGAAGAGGAAGTTTCAGCCCAAGAGGTAGAGGAAGAAGTCCATCTAGAGGACATGGCAGTGGTTCATAAAACTTAGGTGGAAGAGGACAGAATCAAGAACAGAGTTATGGTCAGAGACAAGATAAGTCTCATGTTCAGTGTCATTATTGCAAGAAGTATAGGCATTATGCTTATGATTGCAAGAAAAAGCAATATGATCAGGAGAGACAAAATCAAAATCAGGTTGGAAGTTCTATTTCTAAACCTATGTTTATTGCATGCACAAGGATTGTTGAAGAAATACCTTCTTTATCCCCTATTGAATGTAATTTGTCAAAAGAGAGTCCATGTAATGTATGGTATTTGGATTCAGGTTGCACTAATCACATGATAGGTAATATAGATTTTTTTCTAGTTTGAATGATTCGATTAAGAGTGATGTAACTCGTGGAAATAACAATATTGTGTCTGTGAAAGGAAAAGGCACGTTAGTATTCTAACAAGATAGGGGAGCAACCAAGTATGAAAGATGTTTACTATGTTGCAGGTTTGAAACATAACCTTATGAGTATTGGACAACTAGTACAGAAAGGATATAGAGTCTATATGGAAGACAATGAGTTTGTGATTTTGGACAAAGCTCCTAGCACTTAGTTGATTGCAAAAGTGAAGATGAGCAGAAATAAGATGTTTCCATTGCTTTTAAAACCTGGAAAAAGAAGAAATCAGATTTGTTTGCAGTAAAATTAAAAGCTCAGTTTTCAGCAAAGTCCTGCGTTAAGCCAAATCAGTCTTTTGTTGAGTCCTATGCTCAAACAGATGAGTCTGCGCTAATGAAAATCAGGTCGCATTACAACAAGCAAGTCTTGCACTTGATTCTTGCATAAATATAGTTGAGTCTGCTGAAGGAACATAATCAGCTTTTCATTCAGTCATGAAGGATGAAACATGGCTTTGGCATCTAAGGTATGGACATTTGAATTTTGGAGGTTTGAATTTATTACATAGAAAAAATATGGTTAAAGGTTTGCCATTGATTCAGAAACTGGAAAGGGTATGTGAAGGTTGTATTTTGGGAAAGCAACATAAAGATTCATTCCGATTGGCAAAAAAAGCAAGAGCAAGTGCATCACTTGAGATTGTACATTGATTTATGTGGATCTATGCGGCGCCTTCTTCTATTGGGAGGTTTGTATTTATTTTATGACATTCATTGATGATTACACAAGGAAGACATGGGTTTATTTTCGAGAAATAAATCAAATGTCTTTGATACATTTCAGCAGATTCAAGGCATTAGTGGAGAAGCAAAGTGGATACTACATCAAAGTTCTTTAACGGATGAGGAGGTGAGTATGTTTCTAATGAGTTTATGATTTTTACGAGATATCATGGTATACACAAGAATTTTACTACTAGATATACACCACAATGAACGGTGTGGCGAGAGAAAAATAGAACCATCATGGAGATGGCGAGAAGCATGTTGAAGGCAAAATATCTTCCAAATGAGTATTGGGCAGAAACAGTAGCAACTTCTGTTTATATTTTGAACAGGTGTCCAACGAAAATTGTTAGGAACATGGTTCCTCAACAAGCATGGACTAATAGGAAACACAGTGTTTCACATTTCAGAGTTTTTGGTTGTGTAGTGTATACACATGTACCTGATGAGCTAAGGAAGAAGTTAGACAACAAAGGAGAAAAGTGTATTTTTGTTGGGTATTTAGAGAATACAAAAGCATACAAGTTGTACAATCCATTCAATGGAAAGGTTTTGATTAGTAGGGATGTACAGTTTATTGAGAATGAAGCATGGGATGGAAGTATAGAGAAAACAGTGAGTATAGCAACAACTATTTTGCATGATGATATGACAGATGAAACTTTAGAGCAAAAAGCTACTGTATCTACAAATCTTGTACATGCACCACAAGTTGTAGCACAAGTTACACCTACATCTACAAATCGGGAGGTCAACAAGATTTCAGCTATCTTCACCATGCAAGAGACACCGAGAGGAACACTAGAAGCTACTCCATCACCAAAAAGTAGTCCTGCATCAAATACTGCGTGATTGACCAAAAACAAGAAGTCTAAGTGAGATTTATAATGTTGATACAACTAATTCATTTTCAGTTTTTGCATTATTTTCTCAAGCTGCAGATCCAGTATATTACAAAGAGGCTATAAAGAATGAAGTTTGGGGAAAAGCCATGGATGATGAGATTGATGCTATAGATAAGAATCGAGATATGGGAGCTAATGGATCTTCCAAAAGGAAAGGACGTGATAGGAGTCAAGTGGGTCTACAAGAGAAAATACAATGTTGATGGAAAAGTATAGAAACACAAAGTAAGGCTGGTTGCAAGAGGTTTTACGCAGCAATATGGAGTTGACTACAACGAAACATTTGCACCAGTAGCACGTTTGGACATGGTAAGAATGGTTTTAGTAATTGCAGCTCAAAACAAATGGCCTATTTATCAAATGGATGTTAAATCAACATTCTTAAATGGATTCCTTGAAGAGGAATTTTATGTAAATCAGCTAGAAGGTTATGAGATTGAAGGTCATGAAGGAAAAGTATACAGATTGAAGAAAGCACTCTATGGTCTCAAGCAAGCACCTAGAGCTTGGTACAACAGAATAGATTCTTATTTGATTGAGAATGGTTTCAGTAGGAGCAGTAGTGAGCCTACCTTATACACCAAGATAAATGAGCAAGGTAAAATTTTAATTATTTGTTTATATGTAGATGATTTGATCATTACTGGAAATCTATCTACAGAGTCATTCAAATCAGCCATGAAGAAGGAGTTTGAGATGACAGATCTTGGTCTTATGCATTATTTTTTGGGTATTGAAGTTCAACAATCAGAAGGTGAAGTTTTTATCTCACAAGCAAAGTATGCAAGTGACATTTTGAAAAGGTTTAACATGTTGAATTGTAAGCCAACACCAACACCAGTTGTAGTAGGTTTGAAGTTGAGCAAAGAGGATGAAGGATCATTTGTGGATCCAACATTGTTTAAAAAGTTGGTTGGAAGTCTTATGTATGGAATCTCCAAAAGATTCACATTGGCAAGCTAGAAATAGAATTTTGAGGTATGTATGTGGAACAAGAAATCATGGAATTCTTTATTCAAGTTCAGATGAGTTCAAACACATTGGTTATACAGATAGTGATAGTGTTGGAAGTATAGATGATCGGAAAAGCACATCCGGCTATACTTTTCACTTTGGAATAGGAGTGGTTTCATGGGCATCAAAGAAGCATCCCATTGTCACGTTATCTTTAGCAGAAGAGTCACGTAGCAGCAGCAACGAGGAGCAGCATGTCAAGTTGTTTAGATGAGAAGAGTGTTTCTGATTTATAACAGAAACAAGAGGAAGCTACATAGATTTTTTGTGATAACAACTCAGCCATAGCATTGTCCAAATATCATGTTTTTCATAAGAGGAGAAAGCATATTGATACGAGGTATCATTTCATCAGGGAGTTGGTAAACAACAAGGAAATTCATCTTGAATTTTGTAGATCCGAAGATCAGTTTGTAGACATTTTTACAAAGGCTTTAGCAAAAGAAGTTTTCAAATATTTGAGAGATTGTTTGGGAGTTTGTAATCCTGCACATGGCAAATCTAAAAAAGCAAATATAGCTCTAGAAGAGTGAAAGCTACAGTTTGAAATTAAGGGGGAGTATTGGAAATATGCATGTGTTGCATATTTAATTCCAACCGTAGCTTTTTTAAGAAAGCTAATTTTTGCTTTAGTCTTGTTTTAGTTTGCTTTAGTTAAGTTAGCTTTATCTTATTTTTATCATTAGATTTAATTCAAATAAATTTGTTTTAATTCATGCATAGCATGCAACTATTTTAAAGCATGAGTTTAGATTTAGAATGCTCAGTTGAAGAGCTGTTAGTGGGTGAGTTATTCTATTTAAATAATAGCAATTGTAATCGCTTTGTATGCACACACAAAGGTGTGAAATCTGCACAAGTAAGGAAGGATGTGCATTGAAAGCTTTGTGCACACACAACTTGATTGTAAAGAGTTGAAGCTCTGAGTATGATGAAGCTATTATTAATGGAGATTATGCAGCAGTGATCTTTGGTTTGAATATTCATCTATTTATGCAAGTTATTTAAGTATTCTGTTTATTTCTTTTATGTTGTTTGTTGTATAAGACTTCAGATTTTCTACAAAATGAACCATCATGTTTGAAGGCGAGCATGAATCAACTGAGAGGAATAGCTGTAGGAAATCAAGTTTTTAAACGAGCTCGCAACGAGCCAAGAAAGTAAGACAAATCGAAGGGCGTGGTGATGCTCTAGGTGTAGAGCGATTTCACCGAAGATCTTGACATGACTTGATCGGATCAATTTCTTTCAAGTACGAAGTAGAAGTGTTGGTTGGAATAGTTTACTACCCCCATGGTAGAGGCGAGAAGGTTCATTATGGACCGGGAGATCGTAAGAGTTGGAGATCGGCTCTCGGTAAGTTCCGTGACAATAACTCACGAGATAGAAAAATGTTTGCTAAGACATGGATTCATGAGCTCAAATATTGAAACTTGATATGGCTCGGAAGTGTATGAGAAGTATGGGCACTGTCCAAAGACATATGTTTGCATAGGCTGATTGGTCAACAGCCAATGGGATGTTTACCACTTTTTGAGGGGAATTTATCATTAGCAGTTGACCAGTCAACCTATGCAAACATATGTGATGTTTAGGCAATAAGGATAGAAATTGGCATTAAAGTGAGTTTCCTCGCAGGCGGGATCAATTTGAGAAGGGCGAGTTTATGAGTTAAATGATGGGGATCGATGTTTTTTTTTAGATCCCACAGATAGGCAAGGTGCGTCTTGTGAGTCATGTTTAAAGGACCTAGGATAGGTTCAGAGCTTGATCAACGGTTAAGTGAAGCGGCGAATTCGTGTGAGGACGTCTCAACAAGATAAGGAAGAATTTAAGGTGAGCTCGGGCTGGTCCTCGTACATGCATAGACGAGGACCGAGCCATAGGAATTGGACAGGGACTTAAAGATAAAAATTTCTCTCGACTATATTCATAAGCGTTAAAATTCTCACGATCTAACCACCAATATTTAACAAAAATCGTTAGTACCGGGATACTTCTCCTTTAACACACACAATGCCTTCATTTGAGTTACATATACTTGGCTCCTGAGAATGGTGCGTAGTAGGGAATAGCTCTCGGAATGAGTTGTTAATGCGATTGGATCGAGATAGGTTTGAAGGATGTCGAAACGGCAGTGCAGAGTGGAGTAGTGCAGCTCAGGTTGGCGAGCCATTTAGAGATGCAGCTTGGTGCATCTGCGGCTTCAATGTCGAGCTCGCCATGGGAGAATGGGGCAAGTCAATCTAGGTTCAAGCCTAATGAGCTCGGCACAGCAAGCAAATGGAATCTTGGAAAGATGAGCCATGTCAAGCATGATCAGGACGAGCTCTGGAAAGCAGAAGCATCAGCGATTTTGGAACTTTGTATGTCAACGTTTCGGATATCTCAGTGACCGAATCATTAGGTGAAGATATCGACTTCCGAACTCCAAAATTTATGGATTAGCAGTCGGCGATTTTCGAATTTGCACTGGGGCGAGCATATGTAAAAATGATCCAAAAGTCTGCAATCCGGAAGTCTGTTTGGGGATTCGAACTATGGGATCGGGTTTGGACTTCAGAGTTGGAGTGTTTTAGGACATCGAGAGGGACCCATTTTGAAGTTGAGGTGAAGGACGTATCGATGTGGTGAGTCACTCCTTGAGTTACGTGGAAGATTGTGTTTCGGTGGGAACGTGGCAGGTGGTGATGATTCATCACATCAGGGTGCGCTCAAAGTCATTTGGTGGGGATGGGGTTAAATTTGACGGTCACCCCTACCCGTAAAAAAAAAAATTTGTGACGGTTTTTAAATTAACATCACCTTGCACATGACGTCTATTTTTCAATTTTACCTTTCATAATTTTCATATAAATATCAAAATCTATATTTTCATATAATAACACTATAAAATGGAGATATTGTTGATAAAAAATGAAATATTATTCTATTCTAAGCATATGATATATATATAAGAAACATTGACTCGTAATAATATTGTGGATGCATTTATATTAAAACTCATAATCATCAATGAAACGATTTCAATAGAATGCACAAACTGATTTAACATTAAAAGTTAAAAATTCAATATAATTGTCATAACAAAAATAATATACATCAATTAAGAATTGAATTTTTAAAACTAAACAATACTCGATAAGGGATAATAGATTATTTTTCATTATTGAAGTTAATTAATGCAACATATTTGAATATATTTATATGAGCCTCAACTCTCATATCATCCCCAATACAAATTAATCTAAATTCAAATTAATCAAATGTATGCCATCATTTTTTAAACAAAGCATTATAGCATTCTCAATACACACTAAAATATCTTCAAAAAGATCAAATGTATGTCATAGATTCACCACTTTTGACTTGATAAAGTACCTTTAAACAATATACAAGTAGTGTAAACATAAGATCTAGTGTGCATTGACTTATATCAAACACAACATCATTACAAATATGTCAATATAAGACATTTTAAGATATTTTAAACCCTTCTTTCTTTTACATCTTTCCAAATTTCATAAACCCTATTCCAATCCACCATTGATATATGAAGTCCTGTCAATGAAACTCGCATCAAGGCATCCAATGTATCCAATGAGAGTTTTGTTCTTCGTATATCTTTTATTATATTTTGCCTTGAAAATCCTCTCTCACATGCCACTGTACTTGCTGGAATGGTAAGAATTGCTTGCCATAGTTTTTTCATGTTTGGAAAACTTGTATGTGAATCTGTGGAACAAAAAACCCTCCAGGCCTCCTTCATGCAGAATCCTTCACAATTAAAGCGAAGAGTATCAACAAAGTTATACAACTCTTTTGAACAACCTTCAAAATCAAACAAAGGATTTTCTTCTCCCTCACACAAAGTATGTTGCAAGTGCTCAAAAATATTACATGCATCCTCTGAATCATGACAATGGCTAAACAAATTTATAGAATTGAAAAATGAAAGATCTGGGAATCTTTCATTTAAACAATCTACAAGTTTCTTAGCATAGTCTTTTGCAAGTTTCTTTACAACTCTCTAGTGACCCATCAATGCTTGGCTTCATTGTCTGCTTTGGTGCATCAACATAATCATCATAAACATTTGGAACTTCCACAAATCACAATTCATGCCTATGAATGTGTCCATCTTTATCAACAATCTCTAAATAACCATATTTAGAGGTCTCTAGAAATTTAGACAGGTAACTTGTGCCATTTGCAAAGTTGTCGGTCCTTAGAAACCACCTGCTTAAAGTTTGTATGGTAGAATCTATGGTTGCCCCTAAAGATGTAACATCCACATTCTCTTCTTGAATTTTTTTATTCAATTTATTTAGTTCACATAATACATTTGCAAGCATATGTAAGAAAAACTGTACTGAGAATATTCTAGCCTTATCATACCATGAGTCTCTCTTCTCACTTTTCCACAAAGTCAACAATGGAGGCATTAACACAATAAGTCTTTCAATAACTTGTCCTCTTGAGAGCCATCTAACTCCATGAATTTGAAGAGCTTGAAGTGTTTCAAGTTGCATGAGTTCCTGAAGAGAAATGAGTTCATTGTGTCTTTTAGTATAATTTTGCACCCAAGAATATACCTCTCCTCTTCCCTAATTTTTTCTTTCCTTCTAATAATATCCTTTTCTTGTTCGAGGGTCGTTGGTTGGCCATAATTCACTCGTTGTCGATATCGGCTTCATCTAGAGAATGAAGTTATTAAAGAGGAGGTTATTTACACCAGTCATTAACCCATCCTGTAATCCTTCCTTCCGAGATATGGGCATGAATCTTCATCCTTAATTCTAGAGGAAGAGCGTGATAGTCTCGATCTTCTCCTTGTCTCCTTGGGCTAGCTTTGTGATCTTGATCATGAGATATGTATACTTTCATTGTGCACCAAATTGTTATAGTAAAATTTCGGTGAATTAATCCCATGATTTTTTTACATTATCACCTAGTGTTTCAAACCACCTAAGGGCTAAACCATAAAAAAGGTAGGAAACAATTTAGTCCATTGTTCCTTTCTTATGAGGCCATTATAAAAAGATCATTTAAACTCTCGAGTGAAAGAGGGGCATCTTCATTAGATTGGGCTAAAAAAGGAATCTTTCCCATTTTCAAAAGTAACACACATGAAATACCAATCCACAAGTACATTCAGTAAGTCTTATGTGCAAAAATAGGTGGAATCACTCCAATAGAAAGTGACTTTACACCTTTTATGGGAGAATAGGAATGATTATGGTAAAATTACATTGACTATGGTAAAATTTGACTTACTTTGGTAAAGACTATTCACAAGTAAAAAGTTACTTTACTATGGTAAACATTATGCATGATAAAAAGTCACTTTACCATGGTAAATATTATACATGGTAAAATTTTTTTCTTGTGGTAGATATTAATCACCGTAAAAACAAGGTTACTCTCCAACTAATTTCTAACTAAGTGGGAATATCACCCGAGAAAATCCACCAACGAGAAATGGTCCACACAACGAAACCAAAAAGTTAACACCAATCTAGCACTATGATAATATTTCACTTGTGACTCCTCGTGCTTATGATTATTTTGGTAATGCACAACTTTTGGTTTAGTGGTAGTAATTTGAAACAAGTATTAGACATAACACAAGAATACTATAATCTATAATATAAAGGAATGATGAAAAATATGAAATAAAAATGTAAATATATTATTAACATGATATTGATAGAATATGACCCTTGAATTACTCCAAGTGTTACCAATTCTACCGCCTTCCAATAGTAAGTTTGGGAGAAACTTCTGAGTTACACATTTTTATGGCTTCCTTAAGACACCTTCATAGTGGATCCTTTATTCATATAATAATTATTTCAACTTTATTCCATGCTAAATGAGAGTGGGTGGCCTCTCTATTTATAAAACTTTAATGGCTTATCCACCCTATCTGCAGTAAGATAGGATAGAAATCTCTTCAAACTAATCGGATGCCATGCCTAAGCTGTTATCATTACACGAAGGCTTATCTTCTAAAATAAGATAAACCTTATCATTTCACATGGGTTCCACCTTTATAGATTTTACAAAAATTTATGACATCACTCCTTGTCCTTACTACAAAAATAATAATTCTAATTCCAAATCGTGTAGACCCTACTTCTATACTTACCCTAATTTTGAAATTTTATTATTACTGGGACCACTCACAACAAATATTTACTTTTTATCATTGACTATCACTTCCACAACATTCCCATTTTACTTTTATTGTTACCGTACTACACACTTTATTAGTGGCACCGTACTTGTAACACAATTATCTTCTAGTGGACACTACTACTAACTATACTAAACAACACATTATTCATAATGTATACATTAATGAAATAGAAATTACAAAGGAAAATTATTTTGTTGACAGGACCCTTAAAATTACTTTCACCATGGTTGATCCAATTATCTTGCATTGAGAAGCAAAAGTGAAAATTTAAGCAAAATAGTAAAAGGTTGAATTTTCATTATTTTCCTATGAATTGTGTGGTTTTTGTTGTTGAATAGAGTGTGTGAGCAAGGTTTGGAGTGATAGAAGGTGTAATAAAGAAAAGGAGACCAAGAAAATTTCTCAAGTGAAGAACATATCTTAAGGGAAATGTTTTTCAAGATGATTAAGTAAATGAAGGATTAAAATCATAGCTCTTTTATTTTAATTTCATAGATTAATGTAAGATTGTTTGAAGGATAGGAGGTAGGGCATGTTAGAAATACAACCTTCCAAGAGGAAATTATTGTAATTATTCTATTCGCAAATCAAGATAATTTTATTTTTAATCTTTTTAATCTTTCATAGTCAAAGTGAAATGCATTTTTATAGTGGAAGCTTAATAATGGATGATTGAATGGTTGTTTGTATGTGAATACACTAGTGTCACTCAAGCTCTACTTGACTCTGCAAGATTTTAAAATCCTTGTTCTTTGGCTCTCATGTACAACATCGTCCAAGGCTTTGAGTTCTCTATATTACCCCTTGCTTCAACTTGTTTGTGACCTTGCTAATACTTTGATTTAATCAATGTTAATTTTGAACTATTCAAATACCTTGGTGACCAATCGACTTGGATAGCTCCTGACACTTCCTCTAGTGACTGTTACACAACATTCCTCATCTATTGGGCACCCAACCGATGAACTTACCTCAAACTATGACCAGATGACTTTCCATGCTAGGCACAATGAGACACATGAACTCAATATCCATTTAGCACCCCATCTCACTTTGCAAATCCCCAAGTTACCCCTACACAAATTTACCATCAAGTTGATTTCTATCTCACCGAGATATGTAGGTGTTGTGGGTGATTTACTTGCATCTCACTCACCCTTTAAGCTCCCATTACCTCCTATTACCCATTTTCTTGGATTTTTCCACAATTATCTCCCTTTTTCAAACAAAATTACGGTAATTGAAGGGAAAAATTAAAAATTTACATTTTTTAGTGGGGCATTTTTTTTGGGCTCCATATATAGGGTTATTGGGATTTTTATGTAACCATTTCTAGATCATTGTATTGTAATGTTCCTTTTCCCCTGCGACTAGTGAGCGAGTTCACCATAGTTTTGTGGAAAGAGATCCTTTTATTTTTCAATGTGAAACATAGTATCTTACAATAAGAAGTGTGTTATCATTGTGTTTCTTTCTCCTTTTTTTCTTGATTGTGTGTCATTCGTCTACTTTTCACTAACACTCATTATTGTTTCCTATCTTATGTGATTCATTTCTTATTACAAGGTGAGTGGTGAACCATGTGTTGTCACATGAAAACACCCTATTTTTTTCACACACTACTTATAATCTGCTGCAAATAGAGGTGTTTTATTGCATGCAAACACATTCTCGGATGAGATTTAGGATGCTCTTACAAGACTTCGTGTCAAAATTTACAAAATCCACCACTTCTTATTAGGAGAGATAACTACACATCATGGTATGCTTCTATGGAATTCTACTTTACCTACAAGGGTCTTTAACACTTGATACTTGGGTCGGTTCAAATACCCAATGATCATCATCATCTTGAGGACTTTATCGGGACATGAAAACATATTTTTGGTCACTTTTTGTCTCATGTAACCATAGCTCTATGTATTCACATAGCTAAGTCAGATCCTCCCACACTATTTTGAGCATCTTTCAATCCTTATTTAAAAATGCTTCACACATTACTACTCTTGATACAACCGATACAATTTTCTCCTCTTTTAATTCATGTGATGACCATTCTACTTGACACATAGTCACTTGGTTTGATATTTGATGACGAGGAATATGCTTCTAGCTCTAATGACAAGAGTGTTTCCGAGGACTCAAATCCTCCTCTCACCTTTCCATTTTATGTCAACACTCCTCTATTCTTGGAATTCATCAAACAATCTCATTCCTAGTCTTATATATTCATTGCATTAGCCTCCTTTCCACTTCCAATGTGTGAGGCCCTTCGAATCCTTTACCTTCATGTGATGATTAATACCTATTTGACATCACTCTTTTTGTTTTGGGCCCCTTCCTTGAGATGAGTATCTTCCAAACCTTGGCGGTCCCTTGCAATTCCTACTTATGATGTAGTATAGGAGTTCTTCATCCTTTTAAAGTTACTTTGGACTCCATCATCACCTTTAATGGTACTTGGCCCTTCTTGAAATTTTATCACTTCCGCTTTACGAGAATATCATCACAGATCCACCCTTGGTTTTGGATCTTATTTATGTTGTGGGATTTGTTACATTACCTTCACTTCATTCGGGCATCCTCTCATTACCTTGAGTTCCTTGGATCTCATTTCCTAGACCTATTTCACATTTTTTTGGGACCATATTTAGAGTTCTTCATACTATTGCTTTTAATTTTCTTTGCAAAGTTGGACGAATTCCAATAATCCATTTTTTCCCTTCCTAATGGAAGGAACACAATTCAATGTGGGTGGATCTTCTTTAGTCCAAAGGAAAAGGATCACATCACCAATATTATTTTTGAGACTTCATAGAGTCAAAGAGTTCGAGATCCATCCATGGATATTATTTGTTCCTCTTGTCTCCTCTTTCTTATTCTCTCTTCTTCTCCCATCTAATAGATTTACCTCTTGTATATGGGTACCTTATCATGCACCTTAGTTTCTATCAACCATTTTTTGTATCTTTCTTAAATTAAAGAGTGTTTTTTCATCTCTTATTGTATATGTTATTCTCACTTTGGTTTTTACTTCATTTTTGATATCCTTTTCACGCATGGGTAGGTCCTTACATGGCTTATTTTAGGACCTATTTTTCATTTCTAACTTGCTACATAATCCTAAGTTATGATGAAGGGGTGTGTTAGTGTATATCATGTTCCACATCACATGGTGAGTCATATCCCTTAGGTGAGGTCATAGGTCTAGGAGTCATAGGGGTGTCATAGGGATCATTATTAGATTCCTTATACGTTAATGTGTTAGTGCATCAAATATGTCATATGGGAGTTACTTCCCATTCTAGGAATGTAACTCCCTTCTCCACTTGAGAGGTCATGATTGCATGCACTAGGGGTTACACAACACCCTATATTTGTACACCTCCCTCTTTCATATATACGAGAGATGTTACATGATATTTTTCCCCTTTTGAATCCTTCAATGTATGTTTATGGTTGATGCTCGCTCTTGCTTGGGACCTCATCACATTGTTGGATTGTAACTCGGTCGATGTTTGTGAAATACTGCACGATCTTCAAGATTTCCATTATTGCATTATTTGTCAATTTACTTTAGAAGAATATCATAGGTGTTCTGAGTCTATCAAAACAAATTTTTCCAAATGATGAGTCTTCCACTGCAAAACAATTCTAAATGGAATAAGAAGAATTAAAAGGTCATTGTAGCTAGAATTTATTTTTCATTACACTATATTAGCAATTATGGTGCCTCACATCACATGGCATCTTCCCATGTTGATTTTTCTAACATCAAACCATGCTATGTGTCCCAAACAAGGTTTGGTGATGACACTACAATGTCATTTTTGGTATTAGATCACTATAGATAGACAATGGATCATTTGACCAAGTGTTGACTATTCCCAATCTCTCTACCAATATCATATCGGTTTACCAAATCACTCACCTTGGTGGAAGAATGCATGTGGAATTTTTTCAAAAATATGTGATTATTTTTTGAGATTAACTCTGATGTTATTATGGATGAGGGAAATCTAGATCACCTTTTATACTTGTATACCTTTGATGACTTAACTTATAATTCGGCACCCTCTTCCTTGCTCACTCATATGGTACATATTTCTTAGATTTCTAGGGGATTTCTCTTTTTGGTTTTCCTTTCCATGACCTCTACCTCATCTTGGATGAGGGGATTATTGGTGTATGAATATTTCATCTCATCACTTGGTATATTATCAACCTCGCATGGTTAGTCATATCACGTAGCAGGATCATAGGTCATTAGCTATAATTAGGGTTCCACCTCTCATGCACTAGAGTTACAAAGAACTCCTATATGTACCCTTTCTATTTGATTTATGAGAATGTGTAGCCTAGTATTTCATGTATGATTTTCCTTTATGTTCAATTTTTGTTTATTTCTCAAAGAATTCACATCACCGGTGGAGTGCAACCTCTTTGTTGTTCATGATATTCCATCTTATTCTTCGTTGAACAATCTCACATCCATAACATCAATACATACAATAAGAATATAAAGGAATGTTAACATGACTAGTTGAAATGAAGTATATCCATAAATGCATATGTCATAGTTTCATTCATCCTACCACATTTGGGTGTAATCATTGGTGCATGATTCCTTGAGAAGTAAAATTGAAGAAGAAACACTAGAGGATCATCAGTAAAATAAGACAAAAATCACCTTTCTAGTGGTTCGTGGGATAGACGTCATGTCATACAATTGAATAATCATATCACAATATTGGCATAGTGGTATGATGTCATATTATCATAGTGTGCTAGCCAAGTGATGGGTAGAATGTTGAAAAGTTTAATAAACCATATGGTGGAAGCTATAAAGACAAACTGTCATAAACTAGGCGGTGAAAATAAAGAGAAGGTGGATGAATAAAAATAATTGTTGATAGAAATGCTGAAAATCTGAAAAAATTGTGAGTTAGATGTTATAAAATGTAAAGGTTGAAAAATAAATGAAAGTAAGGCCATGAACCTAAGAGAGGATGTGTGTAATAAAATAAGGACCCAAAGGGAATGACCAAGGTGTATAGAGCCAAAATTTCAATAATGTTGTCAATGAAGGTTGACGAAGTAGTGAATTTAAGAAGAAGGGATGAGAGATGGTAGATGAGTACCTAAAATCTTTAGTTCCTTTGCATATGAACATTTTTGAGGAACTAATCATTTTTAGTTCATTGAAGAGGTGGATTTCATTGGTCTCAAGATGATACATGTTAGGACCTATGATATATTTTATGAGGTAGGAACTCCACCATTTTGAAGAATATTTAACTTCTTTATCGTGTTCATAATTGAGTTTAATACCAAGGTCACTATTGACAGTTTTTGCACTTGTGCAAAAATGGGCAACTTGAAACTTTTAAAGTTTCTCAGATTGGTCAGTTACGAGTCTAGTTATGTTTGGGACAACCACCTCGGATTAAACTACAATTTTTATTGTCTCGGTTATGGACATATTTTGAAGTCATTTGGAATCAAAACTACAACTTGAACATAGTTTAAGAATGCCATGCCTCATAGATGCATCCATTCCATTTGAAACCCTCATCAGAACTATGTAACAATTGTAAACAACCATTGCATTGCCCTGAGGAAGGTAGGAAGGGTAGCATGTCTTAGACATGATGATCTGAAGCTATAGATAGGTGGCAGTTTTGAAGGACAATTTATAGTCTTATAAGCAGTTTACATTTTCAGTGAGCAAAATTAAGGTACACTTGATTGTTTATTTATTTCTATGATTAAGTGAATTATTTAAGTGCTTTGAGTTGTATAAGTTCATTCATTATCCATAAAAATGAAAGAAAGTACAGAAAGGAAGGACATACATCTCATAACATGAAAATATTTTTATTTACTCATGAGGAATAATAGTACATATTTTTCTCACACAAGCCGTGAGAAATAAATGAAAGGAAAAACAACGCATATATTTATGAAGTTGAAAATGTAAAGAGGTAAAAGAAACCTGTCATTGCCTTGACAGTGAGTGTTCTTCTCTTTTTGAACCTGTTTTTCCATTTATCCACCGCAACTACATCATAGTACGGAAAGGGAGAAGTAAACTATCATCAATCTTTGAGCTCGGGTTTAATTTAACTCCTTATACTTCAACTTTAGAAATTCATGCATTTAAAAGTGTAAAAATTATATGCTTGTAGATAAGGTACATTTTCAAGATTTCAGTCAAAGAAAACGAATTATGGGAAAATTTTGATAGGGCTTCACCATAAAAATCAACATTTCAAATTTTCCAGCATACATAGAAAGTTGTATTTAAGCTCAAGCACAATATTGAAGCATAAAAGGAATGCAGTAAAAGTAACAAATTATAGTATCGAGATCAAGGCTTATGCCTGATAACAAGTAAAATTTTTCTTAAAAGCTATTGTAGGGATCAAAGAGTATAAGTGTAGCTTCATGATACAAATTAGCATTTTAGAGGTGAACTGAAGAAAGAAATGTATAAGCAACCCATTTCAGTTAGTGGTGTTTCAACACCATTCAACCTTACGAGGCCCAAAATAATCAATGTTCAGTCAAAATATTGAAGAGATCACAATGAAGAAATAAATTCAATCACATGAACCCTTCCGACAAGCATGGCATTCAAAACAACCTAGGTCTCATCTATGGTGGCAATTCGACATCCATCTAAAGTTGATAGGTTACATATCAAGACATGCATTGCAACTTGATGATAAATAAGTGTTGGTAGAATACATTCAAGAAATAAAAATCCAATTTGAGTGTGACCTTATCAACAAGATCCATTCACAGGAATAAGTCAAGCTTGTATAGTATAGAAAACCACCAATATTACAAAATTTACAGTACAAAAAAAACAATTGCATTCAAGCACTCATCCCATGTTAAGTTTTAATGTTCAAGTAATCTCATATTGAAAAGGATTAAATCAAGTACTCTAGAGATTTTTCAAAGAAATAAGTTGATCCTGGACAATGAATCATATATAGAATAAAATCTCTAGAATACAAAATTGTTGCCAGGGATTTCAGAATAGTCAAGGCCAAAATAACCCTAGATTTAAAGAATAGCTAAGGTAGAATGTACCAATTTGAGGCACAAAAGAGAAGTTACAGTAAAAAGAATGTTTTCCTCAAGCCACAATGAACCAAGTCATAGAAAGAAGTAAAAATTACTTATTAAATTGAAGTGGAGAAAACCCTTGTGATATCATCGAGCTCATAAGCGAGAAGATAGAACATAACGGGGTCGAGCTTCAAGATTAGCAACAGTGGCGGTCACCATAGAAATAAGATAGAAAAATGAGCTCTTAGCTCTCACCACCATGTCAACAACCGATGAAGTGACACAGATAATAAAATGAGCAAGGCCGAGATCGAAGAAACAACCATGGTAGCCAATATAAAAGCTGAGCTCGAAAACACTAAACAATGGTAACATTATTATAGAAAACTCACTCAGAAGAAGCACAGAATGTGGAGAACCATTTTTGCAATGAGTTGAGTACAAAATAATCAACAATGGCACTCCCATAAATGCTCAATGAGCTTCACAGATCAAACAATGGTTTCAAAAAATTTTCCAAGGCTTCACCAGAAGAACCAAAAATCCAAATGAAATGATTATTAAGGTTGAAGTTACCCTTTACCATGCAAACCCAAGGGGTGAGTTATGAAACTCAACCATAGTCAGATAATCAACATCTGAAGATCAAGCCATGCAAATCATAGGTGAGTTATGAAACTTAATGAATCAATCTCAATTCCAAAGAAAACCATGGTTTGAGCTATTAAACCACATTCAATACACAATTAGAAACCTTAATCATGCTTTTGAGATCAACGATAAAAAATCAATAAGTATAGAGATCAACGCTCATAAATCAATCATCAAGATCGAGGCAAAAGTCATCAAGTTGAAATGGTGGTCGATTGATCAATTGCCCAATTTGTCAAAATTTCAAAGTGTCAAATTTTCCTCCGCAAGCTCGAAATTCCATAGTGTACACATGTCATAACAATGCAAAGGCGGAACAATGGAAAGGTGGGAGCCTCTTTAGTTTTAAAACATTAAATGTGCAAAATTTAAAATTCCAAAATTTCCCGTAGACCCGCATGCCCGATAATGATACGTGCCATCACCACAATAAAAGCTGAAGTTGGGGTATTTTTTTAGTTTGAAACTTTTGCAAAAAGGTTAAAAGTCCCAAAATTCCTGCAAGAGACCGAGCCTCCACGGCTGAAACCCTAAACCGTAGGTTAAAATTGACAATAGAAGATGAAAAGGATACAAATCAATAGCCAGAATGATCAACAAATATCAAAACCATCGAAAAAGTTACTAAGGGGTGAGTCACCGTGGGAAGGGGGTCAGCCCACATCACCAATCGAATTATCATTGCATTGACTTTCAAAGTCCAAAATATAGTCATTTCCAAATAATGCAAAATGCCATCATACATGTTTATCACCGAAAAGGTGAATTTTGAAATATGCCTAAGTCGACAACTATGGTGGCAACTATATACTATAGTACCCATTACAAAGGTGGCAGACTATTTAGTATGTTCATGGTAAATAATCAAAGGTTTCGAGTATGGTAAAGTGAAGGTGGTCCCCACTTCAAGGAGTTAGAAATTTTTGCAGAGTGTCACTCATGTGACCATTTTTGAAGGAGAGGTCCACATCAAAGCCAATGGTGGTCCCACCAAATGGATATTTGGATGAACTATTTTGCAAAGTATTGCATTTAATGTAATTTATTTTTTCTCAATACAGGAGTGATTTTGCATGCCTTAACAATAGGACAAAATAGAGAAGAAGACAGAGTTGCATGTTCATGGAGAGAGACTTGCCTAGCAAGTAATCTTATTTTTAGTGAATTATTCATCCGTCTTTTCTTTAAAATAGAACGATCAACTTTAGTTTAACTATATTGTATTTAAGGATAATAATGTCTATTTGTAATTGCATGCTCTATTTTTATTCATTTATCTATTATTAAATAAAGGATAAAAATAGAATGCATGGGCAAGTACAAGCCTTAAGCTATTTTTAGGAAGAGGGTGAATTTTATTTTTGCGTGTACCTTTGCAAAGCACAAGAGGACTACTAGAGGAATTTTCGGATATAGGAGTACTGAAGCAATTTTTGCTAGTTTTGCCTTCTGAGTGTGAAGAGTTTCTACCTTACCAATTATTTTCAGTCTTGTGTATGTTTCTATTAGTCTTATGAATATGAATTCCCTAATTAATCATCCCACCCTCTTGCAAAATTAAGTAATTTTTGCATGATATTAATGTGCATGTTTAGCTTAGCAATATTGTTGTGATAATCTCCCTCAATACCTCCAAGTGTTTTGACCTTAATTTTTGTAGAAGAACTATTCGTTTGTGCATCCAAAATCCTTCACATATCAATTGTGCATATACTCAGTCAAAGTCCTCATACAAATTTGGTGTATCACCTTAGGTCTAATTACTTTATAGTCATCTTTTACTCTTAAACCTCAGAATCAGTTTAGGATACACCAACAAGGAACCATCTTTGATACCAGATACTCACCTCAAAATAGGTATAGCCACAGACCTGAGGTGTTTCCATTGTATCTACAAAAGAGAGAGATCAATTTTTGCAAGCTTAGAAACCCTACAACCATCTCTCTACAGGGTGCACTTTCGAGAGATAATAGTCACACACATCCAAAGTACACAGATGAACTATTTTTTAACGTTATTTGGTAAGCCATTGTTTATACTTCTGATTATGAGTGTATTTATTTTCATTTCATTCTTACAATAAGTTGAGATCATGGTCATTAGCCTCACATATTTCATTAGCTGGAATGGTATTGTAAAGGGAAATTCAGAGTGAAGGTTGTTCCACCTGGAGTGGAAGGACCACCTTGCCTCCATAAATAAATGAAAATGGGGTTTCCCATATGACCATATAGACACTAATGTTATATGACCACAATTTATGATATAGTTTCATTTGCTAATCTTTACATGATTATGAGATCATCTTTTGTGACATCTTGTTGATAATTTTAGTCATATATTCATCTTATCCATTTCATTGTAGATGATATGGTGTTGTGAATCCATATTTTATTTTGAATTTAGTGTAAATTTTCTTCATTTATTTACATTTGAGGTTCATATCATTGTCAGATATGATGGTATGGGGAATTCTAAAGAAGATTTTTTTTTTTTGAGAATGAATTCGGATGTAGTAAGGTCGGATATGTTAGTGATAAACATGGCTTCAACCAACTTAATGAATTATTTCGTTGCATTGATGATGAATACATGGCATTATTGAGACCAAGTAAATTTACTAATGTAGTTTAATTCCCATATATTGAAGGACTAGGGATACATGATATATTGTAACCTAGCTAGAGGGGAATCATTCAAGTCATCATGAAATTGACAAGGTCAATACATTTTAGACAACTCCTGATTGTCATATTCTATTGTGATATGGTAGTAACCCATACATAGAAAATTTTGTCAAATAGCATGAGCGTTACAATGTCCACCATAATTACCTTCATCAACTTCCTCCAATTAAAGGGGAACCTCATCTAGTTACTAAAACAACAAAGTAGGGTACCTTAGAATTTTTGATAGTATAAGATGTTTTCATTAAGGACATAATTGACTTCCTTTTTACATATACGTAAGTGTGTTTGGGAATAAGTTCCTTCGGATAGGTTTGTTATTCTATAAAATAGTATATGTTAGCATACTAAGTGTCTCGTGTAAGGTCACTTGGCTCTTTCGACATACATCAAGAATATTTGGAGGAGGTGAAGTGTTTAGGTTCTACTGGAATCATATGAGAGTGTCATCATAAGAATTATAATTTAATCGAAACTAATTATAAGTCCCTGGTAAAAGAGTTTTCCAAGGAATTCTATTCACGTAATATTGTTTCGATTGCAAATGAAGTGAAGGGTGGTGTTAATTCCTAAAATAATTCTTAGAAAGATTTAACGTTTTCACTGCAACATTAATATGCACCACTAACCTCTCAATACACCAATTGATAATCCCTATGGCATGAAAATAAGATAAATACCTAGCTAAGGTAAATTATATTCCTAATATATGAGTCTCATATTTATCCATGTTGTTAGTTATTTTGAATTCGATTCAATAAGAGAGTGGGAAATTATGCCTAGAGTGGTTGGTGAGCACAAAATGTGACCCAGATTCTTGTAGGAACTTTTCCCCATCAAAGTGTAGCATTCATGCATGCTCATGAATGTTTATGATGACCCCATCCTTGATACTTTTAGTAATTGGTTCAGTTTTAGGTGGGGAAAGTGCTTCAACACCAGCATCAGAGGACTTTGCCTTGAGAACATTCATGAATCTATATTATTAATCTTTTAGAAAAACAAAGTTCTCTATGTCCTCAATGAGGATAATATCCTCATAAGTTAATGCATCATGTATAGGTTGAGAAACAAGAATGGGTTAGGAACCAATATGTATAGTTGACTTTCCCTTTTACCTCCTTTCATGTGATTTTGTAAAGGTCAATTTCCATTTCAAGGGCTATCCACTTCGCAAAGTGATCTATGGGGAGGATATAATTTGAGAGGAAGTCCTGTAAAGGGTTTGTATGGATAATTCCATAAGTACTTTTATATATCATACAATGACATAATTTCATATTTTCTTAATTTATAGCTAAAGTAACTTGCTCAATGGATGTATATCATGCTTCGTAATCTAGAAAGTCTCAACTAATTGAATAGAAGGCATGACAATTTTTATTTTCATCTTCCTCTACTTATTTTTCCAAGATAGACATTGGATTGGAAGAGGCGTACTGTAGCAAAGGTAAATATGGTGAAGGATCTCTATGATTTTTAATAAGGACAAATAATGCTTTTTATTGTCAAATGCTTATTGATTGTACTTAGTCTAATACATTTTATTATATTTTCAAACTAGGATATTTATAACATGTGTTTGGTAAGTAAACTATAGGACAAATCATATGATTTCCAAAACATTTGAGTGTAAGGTGCATAAGTTTGCTATGGAAGACGTGCATGCAATATCGAGGATAGATTTAATATTTTATAGTTCGACATCAATAGAAATTTTTGATACTAAGAATTCTTATATTTTTCCTCGTGTCACAAAAAAATTCAAAGTTTCTTTGATTGAGGTGAACCTTGCATTTGTGAAGGTTTTCTAAGGAAATATATAATTCATCAAAGTGTGATCGTCATTGCGTTGAGATTTTATTAATAGATTATAGACATATGCTTTGAATTTTTAGGTATGAGATCATGAAAAATGTATTTTTGGCGCATTGATATGTTGTGAAGGTGTTTTTGAGTCCAAAGGGAATTTTCACATAACAATAGGTGCCTCATTTAAATAGTGAAGGTAGTATTTTTTTAATATTTAGTAACAATTTTAAATTTTTTATACCATGAGAACCCATCTGTAAGAGATAACATTTTTTACACTTCTATCACATTGAAAATGGCATTGATGGAGGGTAAAGGACAATTATCCTTAGGAAAAAAAAGGTTAGGGTTTGGAAAATCAATACAATTACGAATGGCCAATGTGGCCTTCTTGTGAACTAGGATGACATTGGACACCCAATTTGAATAATCCACTACACAAATGAACTTTTTATCTAAGATTTTGATGAGTTCTTTATGACATAAATCATTGATATTGGGTGGAAAAATGCATATATCTTTCTAAATGGGAGTGGCATCAAGATAGGATAGGTGATGATGTTATGGGAAACAATTTCAAGATTAATGTCAATCATATCAACATATCCCCATGCAAATACCTCTTAAATTTTACATAATAATTCTATGTGGCACTCACTTATGTGAGGAAAGAAATTACCAGGTATGACTACATTTTAGGGATCATCATCAAGTTCTACACTAATTTGTTATTTACCCATTAAAGCATTGACGTCTAGCAAATGATAAAGTACCTAAGGTAATTCGGCTACTTTTTCCTAGCTAAGATAAATAGTAGTGACATAATTGTCAAAGAGCATAGATTTTGAGAGGAGTTTTCCAATTTATGGTGATGTTAGGGGAGCTTATATTCTCGAGTATATAGGAGTTATAAAATTTCCCTGTCACTTTTTAGGTAGGGAAAGCCCCATGCTATTCGACATAAATTTCTAGGCCTATGTATTTCCTTTCATCACTATACTACTTACAGATAACTTTTCGTACATATAACATCATAACATCTAAGGCGACTTCTTTTGGTGAAACATCGAAAAAATTCATTATAAGAGCACTAGGACCAACGTTGAGTATAGAGGTTTCCCTAGAATTTGGGGCTTGGTGGTATATTTTTAATGGGAGCGTGATGTGAAACATAGACAAAGATTTCCTCTATGACCTAGGAAGTACCAAGGAATTATGGATTAGAGGGATGAATTTTAACAAGTGTCTCTTATTCATCCTCACTATCTCTTGTATCATATATATGGGCTCGTAACATGCATTGATGTTATTTTATTTGAGTCGAGAGACCATAGTCAAGCCAATAAACTTTGGTAGTTGAACACTTCCAAGTTTCTAGACCTGGCTCGTGAAAAATGTAATCTTCATCGAAGGAAAACCCTTTCTGTTTAAGATCATGTGCCTCTTCTTTAGTTCAAACACCAATCTTATTAAAATATTTGGGTGTGATTTGTTATAATTTTTCATGAAATCTATTTGTATAGTAATTAACGTAAGAAAAGATGTATAAATGCTAATAGATATTGAAGACATAAAAATATCCATTTAAATGTGAAAGCCTAAGTAAGAGAAGGAAATAGAGAGACTTAACTGATTTAGGATTATTCGTGAAGTGATCTTGGAAGGTGAATAGTGGAGAAATATTGAGGAGTGTATCATCACTACTCACTGGAGGTTCTTGGATCTAAAAAAATAAAAAATAGAAGTGCATGGGATACGATAGGAAGGCTTGGTGCTGGTTTTGGCATCTAGGTGCTAGTATATAAGTTAATGCTATGGATATAGTTATTTAACAGTCAAATGATGTTCATTTTACTTTCTTTTCAGACACTTAGGATTCATTGTTCGACCTACGAATGTACCAATAACCTACAAGAAATAATTTCACCTCCACATACCCACAAACTATATCAAACCTAAAAATGAAAATGCCAATGGGGTGTTAGACTGACCCCAATGGTCACCCAGAGAGTGAAGCTACAAAACTAAATGCAGTACATCTTATACTACATGTAGTTCTTGATAGATAATGAGGGATAATTCTTTTTTTATTAAATTTAGTCAAACTAAAAAAACCAATATATAGACGTTAAAACGATTCGACCAAACCATCAAAAAGTTTGGGATTATAATGGACTAATTCGGTCAATAATTAAACATATGTATTAATTAATTTTATAACATTCCCTCCCTTAATACATTATTTATTACAAACATCATATTTCAAGATAGTGGACTCCCCTTATTTCAAATATGGTAAAACATTTAACGTTCTTTACATATCTTGCTCACTTTTGAGGTGACATGTTATCTTTGTGACTTCATGCTATTGTTGACACCTTGGTTTTTTCATACTAGATTACAAAAACCTTGAAGTGACATGAGTACATCTCTCCACTTATACCTTTAGTGGTTTCCCATATTACCCCCAGAACCCATACGGATTTCGGTCTCTAGGTTTATTGCAAACATGGAGGTCACTTTAGGTCTCAATTATACACTTAGGAGGTTTATCATATTTCCATATACCCTTTTCCAAGAACCAATAGCTGCTTTAGTGGTTTTTATCCTCACAATGTTCTTTTTGGACTTTTGTCATTTTCTTAAGTGTTGTCATAGATGTCATAATGGTAAAACGTATAGTGCAACTGATGTGTTAGTGTCTCAAGGTCAACCATGTATGAAAAATATGTTAGCAATTTTGTAACAAGCTTTAGGAATAAGTTCAAGTAAGACTTGGTAAGAGAAATGTGATGTGATAGAGAAAGACTTGGGTAAAGAAGAAAAAAGTTGGAAGATTGAAAAATCCACGAGAAGTAAAGGAAATCCACATATGACTAAAAAATATTCCATGAAAGAAGAAATGTCACAGATCAAGGGATATATCCAAAACACAAATAAGAAATTCAGAGAGGTTAATATGAGCCAAATAATGGACAAATATAGATTGGACAGAGCTTGAGAACAATCAAATTGATTTTCATATGGTCAAGTGGGATTTTGTTATTTGAAATTGATAATCATACTAATATCAAATAGAGAGGTAGTAAATTGCATTTGTATGTGTAACTTGTGCTCCACAAAAAAACTCAGACATGATTTTAAAAATATCCAAATCTTGTTGTCAACATTTAATGCTTTTTGACTTTGTGGAAAACCGATTACCTCCTCCGGATCACAAAATCTAAAATCTTGTATTGAAGGAACAATTAAATATATGAGAGGAAATATGATTTACTCTTTTTGATTAGTTTAAAATCCTAGAATGATGAGAAATATATTTGATAAATTGTCTCATTCATCACTCTTGTATTAATGTGTCAAATATATAATGTCTTGAGATAACACCAAAGTCAATCCAAATATAGAGAGTGTAAATTTGGTTTTGGTTTTGTTTTAATTTAATTGACCAAATATGTAGGAGACATACTAAAAGAGTGCATGAATCACCAAGGAAGTGATGGATATTGATTGATTGTCTATAAAATTTAAAAACTCCACACAAATACAAGTGTTGATCGGGTGAGAAAATAGGGGATGCATTTGAGTGAAGGTACAACAGAGGAAGGGATATATGAAAAGAGATCCATTAAATGAAGTATTAAATATAATATTCAATTAGGAGAGAATCAATGTATATGATTCATTGAGAAAGATATTTCAACTCAGAAGTGCAAAAAAAGTGACATAGAAAAGTAATCAAAAATCTAGATCGAGTTCAAAAGACATAGATAAAGAGACAAGTAATTTTGAATCGAGAGCTTGAAAGAGAAAGTGCAACAATATAAAGAAAAGTGATCATAATCCATTGTGTAAGAAATATTGATTCTAAGTGATTAATGTATTTTGTGATAAAATTATATTTCTAAGTGTGTGCTTAGATTATAGGGGTGGGTGCTCCTTGCAAGTTGGCACTTGCTAAAATCTTCTAGTGGATGATCAATAATATTCAAGTGGGTACTTTGAGAATCTGAATTGCACTCTCTAGTGGTTCGGTGGGTGCTCAACCGAAACCAAGATATTGTATGCTTTGGAATTGGTGTTCCTAATAAATTCTTGGTTTCAAAGTCAGTTTTTATCCCAAAAGGGTTTCACACTGTAAATTTTGTATTCAGTGTTATTATTCTAGCATATGTTTTTATAAATGCTCATGGTATATTACTTCACAGTTTGAGAAATTATAAATTAATATTGTCTTAAAAAAATTAATCTTTCCTGATTGACCCCCCTTCTCATTTCTTTTGATCTCTAACAATGGGTATTAGAGTGAGTCCTTCTGCAAGAAGCTTAACATTTTCAAGAAGATTCTATATTCACAAGCATGGCAGCAAATCAGGCATAAGGAATTTTATAACTGTCAAGATCACCTCTCTTCACTAGAAAACATTACGCATTCTAGAGAATAAGGATGAAAACATATCTTATATCACTTAGTTTTGATATCTGGGAATATGTTGAGAAAAGATACAATCCTCTAGCAATGTTAATCACTTCTACAACAGACATGGAAGAATATGAGTGCAACTTAAGAGCCATGAATACTATCATGTGTGGCCTAACTGAAACTAAGTTTGTAAAGGTAATGCACTACACAACCGCAAAGGAAATTTTGACTAAGCTTCAAAGTATTTATGAAGGGGATGATAAGGTCGAGATGGAAAACTTATAGACCTATAGAGCTATGTTTGAGAATCTAAAGAGGAAATATGATGAGAGTATATCAACCTACATACAGAGAATAAATGAAGTTATGAATATGATTAGGGGCCTAGGTGAAAATCTATAAGAATGTGTCATATGCTAAAAGATTATAAGATCTTTGAATTCAAGATATGACACAAAGGTATCAGGTATGGAAAAATCCAAATATATGAAGACTCTAACAATGGATGAACTATAACACATCTTATCATCATACGAAATGAGGACTATTAGATCTAAGTGTACTAAGAAAGAAGTAGCATTTAAAGACAAGAAATGAATCCAACCCAAATAATAAAATGAAGAATCATACTCGGAGGATGAATATGATGATGAGAATATTGAATCAATGTTCGTAAGAAGAATAAGAGGAGGCTCATGTAAGTATAAAGATAAACTTCCATTCAAATGGTTTGAGTGTGGACAAGTAGACTATTTCGATGTTAAATGCCCAAACAAGAATAAGGAAAATTAGTCTAATCATGATGAAAAGATTCATAAACACAACAAGAAAAAGGCTAACTTCAAAAAGAAATATGGAAATAAGAAATTCATTAAGAACAAAAGGAATTTATAATTAAGAAAAGATTTAGGTGAATTTGATTCAAACAACCCAAGAAGTTATAAAAATGAAGATGGTGAAACTCAGTCTGAATTTTTATTTATGGCCATGGGTGTCTCTAAAGAAATCATATAAAAATGAAATAATGTGGTTAATTATGTAGAATATGATAAAATGAAAGAAGCAAATGTGAATTTGGAAGCATAACTTGTTTGCACTCTTGAAGAGTTGAAATTGTGTTGAAAAAAATCAAAATTTGAGATGTACATTAAAATATTATGAAGAACAAATTCATGTCTTTAAGAAAATATAATTTTTTTAAAAAAGGAAGAAACTAATGAAGTCAAAGAGCTTGAAACTCGAATATAAAATATTTCCAACTCTTACAAATCAAAGGAGGATGAATGTATAATTATGAACTCAAAATTGGAACGATTGATGACTGAAAAAATGACCAAAAAACTAAGCATGTATGAAAATATGGAGTAGAGCTCAAATGTTCTAACTGACATAATAATAAGTCAATGAGATCCAAATGACAAATCAGGAATAGGTTTCAAGGAAGAAAGAAAAGAAATGGATTTTGCAAGGAAGTAAGGAAACAAGACTACATCAATTCCAATAACTTCTCTTGTTGTAAACAAAGAATTAATAAAATCCATAAAGAGGAAGACTAATGCTACAAGAATCACCTATGTTATGAGGTGCATGTACTCATTATATGGTTATTGTTTTTCATGTAATCATTTTTGACACAAATCCAATAAATGTAAGAAATATGCTAAAGGATATGGAAAAAACTATAATTAATCATTCTCTAGAATGAACTATAATGCTGATCACTCTAAATATCACAAGAAAAGTCATGTAGCTTCAAAAGTCAAACAAGAACCTCCTAAACATAAGAAATGGGTGTATATTATAAAGATTGATGCCACCAAGAGAAAATACTTTTACAAAATAGTGCAAAGCGTGTTTCATGTACTAGATGAAGACAAAATCTGGTATCTAGATAGTGGATGCTCAAGTCATAACACAGGTGAAAAAAGAAAATTCATCTCTTTATCAAAGAATGAATTTGGATCTATTAGATTTGGTGATAATAATTTGGAAAATATAGTTAGGAACGGAACTCGAGTCTTGATAATGGAAAAGAAATCTCATAGAATGTCTTACATGTTGAAGGCCTTAAGCACAACTTGTTAAGTTTGAGTGAAATGTGCAAGAAAGGCTATAATTTGATATTCCTTGCCAAAGGATGTGATATTATAAATGGAAACATAGGAAATAAATTTGTGAAATCCAAACGGACCAAGAACAATATGTATGTTGTCAACGAGAGAAAAAAAGATAAATGCCTCATAAGAAAAGTCAATTATAGTTTATTGTGGCGTATGAGATTGGGACATATGAGTTTTGAAAATAATGTGGAACTAAGTGCTAAGGATGGAGTGATACACATGCCAAATATTGTAAAACCAACATAAATACTATGAAAGGCTTGCCTCCATAGTAAACAAACAAGGAGATCCTTCAAGTACAAAGAGTATTCTACCACTAGACCTTTTTAACTCATCTAGAGAGATCTTTATGGGCCCAATAGAAATAAAAGTTTACAAGATTTGTATTTTATTTTGTTAATGGATGATTGCATTAGGATTACATGGGTGGCCTATTTGAAACACAAGTTAGAAGCCCTAGATAGATTGAAATATTTCAAGGCACTAGTGCAAAATGAAAAGACACCAAAATCAAATGCTTGAGATAAGACAAAGGTGGAGAATTTTTGTCAAATTAGCTCAATGACTTCTGTGAAGAACATGGGATTAGAATAAAATTCTCATCCACAATAAAACCTCAAAAAAATGGGGTTATTGACAAGAAGAACATGACTGTACAAGAAATGGCAAGAACTATGCTAAATGAGTCTAAAATTATTGATAGATACTGAAGTAAAGAAATATACACATCATTTTTTATTCTAAACATATCTCAATTGAGAATAAACAATTATAACAAAACCCCGTGAACTCGAAAAAAAGGACAACCAATGTAAAACACATAAGAGTCTTTCAAAGTAAATATTACATCAAAAGAGATGAATATAACCTGGGAAAATTCAAATTTAGATGTGATGAACGCATATTTCTTGGTTATTTAGCACTCAATACAACTTACAAATGCTACAATAAAAAGTTACAAAAATTTATTGAGAGAATTTTTTTTAAGCATGATGAGTCTTATCCGACCAAATCCAACACAAAGCACAATGCTAGTCATGAAGAATAAGAAGATGATGAAAAAATGCATAGTCTGTGTGAATAAGTATGAGAAGTAATAGAATGACAAGACACAAAAACACCCTCAAGAAAAGTCAAGAGGGATCATCTAGTAAATCAGATTATTGGAAACAAAAACGGTGGCATTATCAAAAGAAGAGGGCTAAGAGAGCATTAGAACCATAAAGATATAACACTTTTATCCATGATTGAGCCCAATAATATTACAAAAGCTAGCAAGGATCAACACTATGTGGTTGTCATGAATGAAGAACTTGATCAAATAGAAAAGAATGAAACTTGGGAGCTTGTGCCAAGACCTAAGGACAATAAAGTTATTGGAATTAAATGGATATTTAGAAAGAAAATAAATGAGAAAAGAGAAGTGAAAAGAAAGAAAATAAGATTGGTGTGCAAATGCTATGAACAAATGGAAGTAATCGACTTTGAGGAAACATTTACACTAGTAGAAAGGATGAAATAAATTATATTGTTCTTGCATATGCGGCTTACAAGAAAATCAATGTTTTCCATATGGAAGTCCAATCAGCTTTCCTCAATGGTTTTCTTAATGAAAAGGTATATATCAAAAAAACTGATGTATTTTCACTAACTACAAATAAAGATCATTTGTGCAAGTTGAAAACGCTCTCTATGGACTTAAAAACACTCTTAAAGATTGGTAAATCAGATTGGATTTATACTTCATTAAGCAAGGTTTTACAAAATATGTTACTGACAGTAATCTTTACATCAAGGAAGAAGGAGATCATTTTCTCATCATCATTGTATATGTGGATGATATCATTTTCAGAGGAGATCATGATAAAATGACTTATGAATTTTCTGATATGATGAGGAAAGAATTTGAAATGTGTATGCTTGGGGACCTCTCACTCTATTTGGGATTACAAATAAGTGAGTTAGATAAAGGTATCACCATATCCCTAATCAAATATTTCAAGAAAATGCTAAAAAGGTTTAGGATGGAATGATGTGGGATAATACAAACACCGATAAAAGTAGAATGTAAGCTGAGTAAAGAGGAAAACTCACCAAAAATAGAAAAAAATATGTACAAATCCATGATAGGAAGTCTACTCTACTCCACTTCATCAATACCTGATATCATGTAAGTTGTGGGCCTTATTGGAAGATTCCAAGAAGAGCCAAGGGAAACACACTTCAAGGAAGTCCAGAGAATTCTTAGATATCTCATGGGAACACTTGAATATGGACTATGGTACCCCAAAATAAGTGACATAAACATAAAATCATATACATCTGCTGATTGGGTAGGAAGTATTGATGATATGAAAAGTAAAGTGGCAGAGAATTCTTTGTTTGAAATTTACTAGTATCATGGTTGAGAAAGAAGCAATCAATACTTTCACTTTAAACAAGTGAACTAGAATATATAGTTGTCGCGATGTTTTGTACCGAATATCTTTGGATGAAGAAGCCACTAGAAGATTACAAGGTAAAATCTAATAGCCCAATTCATTTTCTCTATGATAGTACTAGTGTTATAAGTTTATCTAAGAATGATGTGTTCCACTAAATACGAGCATATTCCAATAATATATCACTTCTTGATGGAACAAATAAATGAGAAGAAAATTATCCTAGAATATGTGAGAAAAAATAAATAAATTTTAGATATCATGATAAAACCTTTGCCAAAAAAACCATTTGAGCACTTAAGGAATGAGCTAGGGATCATTGCTGATCTCACCGTAAACTAGAAAGTGTTGAGATAAGGTAAGGGAGCATTCTCATGCAATATCAGCTCCAAATCAGTGCAAGATAGTCTTCATGTGAGGGGGAGCTAGGTTTTTTTCAATCTTATGTCATCAAAATATCCATCATCTTAGGGGGACTATTGCTGGGTGCATAATAAGTCATATGGATAAAATTATGTGAAATGAAGAAAATGGTGTTCTAAAATACTAAAAAGCATGTGTAGACAAAGAAATTATACACTCCCGCATCATCAATATTTTTCCTTTGACAATTACAATCTATCATATTAATATCAATTAGTTTAAATATTATTATCATCTAGGTTGTCTAAATAAATCTATTCAAAATACAAACTCATCTCTAAATCCCTTTACCCCAACATATCTACCATAGAATATTTTATATCCATAAAATCTAAATCTTATTAAATAACATCCTAACCTAATCTATACATTATCCTAAGATATGCATTAATATATCTAACTAAACTAACTAAAATATATCCTAAATAAACCTACGCCAAAGTAGAACATAATCTAACCATTTACGACACCTCACCGGACAACACATCACATTCAAAAAAAAATTCTCGATATTATCCCTAGAATACACAATGAATAAACTTGAATTAGGAAAGTGTTTCAACTATTAACTAGATAAAATCGAATAACCTAAAATCAATGACAATTTGGTAAAACACCAATGATTATATAAGCATGTTTTGTAGTCTCATTTCAATACCATCTGCTTGCATTCTCGAGAATATTCTCCATCACACTCCCTATCTTCAATTGGAAACATTTATTAGTGTATGTCTAGTCTAGTGTTACAAAAAGATTATCTCCACACCATTTCATGTAGTATTTCCTATTCTAAGGATCTTTTGTAGTGCATCCCAAAGTTCCTAGTTTCCATCTAGTTATACATTTTTCTTTGATAATTCATTCTTTCAGGATTATAATCCACTGCTTCTGAATCCATTCATTGTCTAGTGTTGTCTCTCACCATTATCAACCACACTCAAGCTTGAATTGGAACCGACCAATCTGCATCACTCATGAGTTTCACTAAGTTTCGGCCTCCATTTAATCAAGGTTTCTCATCGCATTTCCATTGTTTATTCACATTTGTAAAATTATCATCCGATATAAGTTCTCTAAATAATTTTATAATCAAAATCATATTGTTAATTTATTAGAAAATAACATATTATCATAATGTTTATTATAACTCGAAACAACAAAAATTAAGTGAAACACCTATGTTTCCCTAAAAGTTCGCATTTCTGTCATTGCTAACATTTACTTTTTTTTTATCAAATTATTATTCATCCATTATATACATTTATTTGTCTTTTATAACATATTATCAAGAATGGATTTTTGTAGATGGCTATATGTGGCCAAGATCATGAGCTAGCTAGCATTAACTCCCTTTCGATTATCCATCACCCTTTACATTGGGAGAAATATGAAGTATTTTACTCTTTATAACTTTGTATTATTCATTTAGTACCTTTATACTAGATGAAAAACATCTTAAAAACAACTTAGAGGATTTGTGATGCCACGGACAAGTTATAGGAGGCCTACTTCGAAATTTTACACATTTGAGACAATTTGGCCCTTTTTAATACCTATACAAAGCCGATTGGAAATTTGGGACACCGACACTTTGAATCATCAAATCAAATCAAATCCATTGACCGATCTGAATATAACTATTCCAATTATGCATCGATTATCAATACGATTCATACAATGACGAACCAGAATACATCGCTTGTTTTTGTAGAGATGGGTATTCTAATTATTATGAATTTGAGATAGACTAATCAAAGATCACTTTTGAGAATTGATCATCATCTGAAGATTCTAACAGTGAATTTTATTCATATTTCTAGGTTATAGTTTATATATCTAGGTTTTCATTATATGCTATAAAATTGAAATAAAGTCTAAAACCAAAGAACAATCATGATTTTTTCTCCATCCTATATCATGATTGGCTTTATGTATCACTTGATTGCCTAAAAATGTGGGCTAACATCCTTTTGAGGAAGCCCCTTGGACTTCTAGGGACCGGCCTTCACCATAAATATCACTTACTATTTTTACTAATTAAGGACTTGGTGAAGCGTCTTTGATTACAATGTTATTTACATTATAGAATTTGAAGCATTTTGAGCACACAATGAAACATCAACACAATTCATACACCTTTGTGATTACCGGTAAACCCCACCATTTTGAGGTTTGATGAGATTTATTTTCTTTCTTACACCTATAAGTTGAAGAGATAAAAATTTTCTAAACATTATGGAACACCTGGATGCATCGATTCCTTTGTCAATTTCATTTAGTTTATCATTAAAATAGTATTTTTTATTTTCTATTTCTCTAAGTAAAAAGTCATGGGTGATTGGGAAAATCACTTGCGATTTCCTTTGTGTTTTTCAAAAACCTAGAAATTTGTAATTTGCTTCTTGTTTTTTGTTTTTATCCTTCTATTCTTCCTAACCTATTTGGAGGGTATTATTTCTTGAGGTATATTTATCGTATTGTTGGGATTACTTGATTTTCTAATTGATAAAATAAAATAAAAAGGAAGTGTTATTAGAGCTAAGTCTTAATCCTTCTTTTTGTTTTTTGTACATCATTTTTTAATTGTTTGTTCTCATAAAAAGTAAACATTCATTTGGGTTTAAAAATAAAAAAATCATACATCTTGATCATATATTTGTAATTAGGGAGGTCAATTGGTCGCATCCATTTATTCTTTCCCCACACACAACCAAATCACAATAAATCACAATCCACATTCAAACAATCCTACCCAGGTTGATACCTACTAGGATTTGGTCACCAAGAGGAGAGGCCGACTTGGTGTTCTAGCTGAGTATAATACTATTTTTGTTAGTATATATTGGCTAAGCACTGAACACCCTTATCGCTGCATGACCATGAAGTGAGAGGGTAGGCGCCGATTCCATGCCTATTTTGACAATAGTAAAGAGTTGGGTCTTGCATAAATTCAGGTATATTGAGGAATCCACCCTTAAAAATACCTCAAACCAGCCTATATTTCCATTTCCTTCAACCTTGGTTAACCACTTTATGCATTTCATCTTATAATTAAATCAAGAAAACTTAAAAATCTATCTTGTCTACTTTTGATTGATGTTTATAAGAAACCCATGTTAATTCATTTCTTACATAATTTTTTTGTGTGTATGTTTGTTTACAATGGTACAAAAAAGAAAAAAATCTCATAACCAAGATTTTGAAAACATGTATCAACCAATTTCCACATCTTTATAGAAAAAATACCTTTATCTACTACTATATCTAAACCATCATTTATTAAGCCATTGCAATCACAAAACCCATTCCATCAGCTAATTACATCAACTCCTCTAACTGATGCTCAATGAGCTTGGAATGAAATAGAGGAACAATACAATGAAGAAATGAGACAACATATTTTAAGTTTTGCATGTCATTTTCATAGTAAATAATTAAATACATCATAATAGGAAGACACTGAACAACCATACTCCCACAACTCACAATAAAAATATTCTAAAACTACTTTCTTTGAAAGGAGAGACCCTTTTTCAAAGAAATATTAGATTAAAACCCCATTTTTGTCAATTTTAATCTAAAAATTAGGGGTTTTCAGTTTCATCCATTTATACCAGATCCTTCTACAAACATTCCTGAGCCTTTGTATGGCTCATCAAAACAACTTGAATCTGAAACATTTTCTAGTGTTCATGGCTCTACACAACCCATCGATTCAAATCAACAACCTATACCCGAACCACAATTTTCATATGATCCTTCCTCTACCATTACAAGACTATATTTAAATCAGGAACTTGTCATCCAACAAGTACATTTGTATTCACCTATGAGTCACACTGAAATTTCAAGAATGATGTCCTCTACTCCCATTCTTAGACTTCATATGGTTTCTTCTCAAGACACAACCACCCAACAACATACATCGTCATGTGAGCCTTCTATTGGTTCAACATCTCAACAAAGTAATAGTAGCACCTCATTATCTACACCTCCAACATCCTTAGTTACTTAAACATATCCACTATGTTCCATTGATGCTTCTACTATCATGTCTCGACCAACTAGTAGCCTTCATAATATTACCATGTCTATTCGGCATCAAGTCCTTTAATCAATACTAGTGAAATTGCCACCATGCACCCTATTTCATAGTACATACTACAATAATCATTTTCGTTAATCTAATTACCACAATATACTCCTACATAATATATTCCACAACAAGAACCATCCTGTGGGTTCTCTTCTATGGTTTTCAACAACCACCTCCTTACTCATAACCCTTTCCTTATCAGTATATACAATCTTCCCAACCTTTAGCATATCAACAATATATTCTAAAACAAAATTTTCCACAAAAAAAACATCCTTTCTCAAAAATACATTCCACATAAAAATATTCCACAACAACAAATCATCCCTTCTTAATAATACATTCCACAACAAACTCTTCCTCAATAGTAGAATATTCCTTCGCAGCATTATATCCTCAACAAAAATTCGCGCAAATCAGAATATACCCCAAAAACAATATTCCTTATCAACAATATGTTCCTGAATAGAACATTTGTTATCAACAAAACATTCCTCAACAATATCATATATACTCACAATCAAGCCATTTTTCATTTTAACCTAGTCCATATTCACAAAATGACCACCAAAGAACCCTCTTCAATCTCTTATGAATTGTATATTAATTCTAGAAGTTTCCTCATCCACACCCAAAAATTTCCTCTCTTATGATCAAATCTATAATTAACATATTCACCCATTAGCCCCATAAAAATAATACTCTTCTCACTAGGAGCTTCAAAAATTCATTAAGTTCTACAGTAAGGAAGACCCATAGCAACATATTAGTGCATTTGTTCATGTCAATTATTTGATAGCCCATGATCAAGACCTTATGCTACAAACCTTTCCAATGTCCCTCACTGGTCCTGCTCTAGAGGTGTATAATAAAATTCCACAATATTACCTTTTCTCCTTCACTCAACTCACACAGTTGTGTTTAGAACACTTCTATATAAACACATCCCAAAACGTTACCATTAATGACCTTTACGCTATCAAATAATTGGAGGATGAGTCTTTTGCTAATTTTTTTTCCCCCTGGAGGGGTACAATAAATAAATTATCCTTTTCATTACCATAAGATGATTTGATTTAAGTTGTCCATCGATCATGCACCAAAAAAATGTTTTCAACATTACAAATCCAATCATTCCATACCTTTGATGAGGCCTTTTCTATGGCTCGTAAGCTAGAACTTAGATCTCTAGAAGATGGTTAAGTTAAACTTTTCCTTAGGAAAACATGAATTGACCTCCCATCAAAAACAACATCATTGAATCCTTACAAATATAAATCATCTACCAACACTGTAGTAGTTAGATATTCCCCGAAGGATAGATCTACTTCAAACCATTCCCATTAACCATGTAGCTAATAAAACCATATGAGAGACATATAGTCTAGTATTTGACAAATTTCTCACCAAAAATATGATATATCTCCCTCATATCCATCTCATAGACACATCTATATCCAAAACCTTATTCATATATATATAATGACTATTATAAATGCCATGGGGTTAAGGGACATGAAATTGAAATGTGTCTCAATTTTTGCAATGTCCTTCAAGATTTGATTGACAGGGTTCACCTTTACTTAGATAATCCAAATACACCCCGATTTAAAACCTTGACATATTCAAAATACCTTTTTCTAATTATCCCCACAAAAAAACAACCTCAACTTAATATTTTCCAAACTCACCATACAATAAATATCATTATTAAAAAATTACCCACCTCTCGAGTCCACTACAATGCCAATTAAATCTAAACAAACATATTTATAAATCAATGTCAATACCACTTAAATCGAATCTACATCTCTAAACTCAAAATCAAGTATCCAAGAAATCCGATTCCATAACCATTGAATCCTTCAACATTGGGGACAAGGTAAAAGCCACCTCTTCCTTTGTACCATATAATGCTACTCAAATCATCTCCACACCCAACATATCCTCTATTATAATTACACCCGCACCTACACACAATTTTGTAAATATAACTATGACACCCCTTGAAACATGCCTAGCACAACTACCTCTTCCTAAACCAAATATGGGTCGTATTCATCCCCCTATCAGAAAAAATAAAAAATAAAATAAATACAACCTTTAAATAATTTAGATTACATTAATCACACTATTCGAACACATATTCCTTCATTATCATTGAATTCGACAAACACACCAAGCTCATTCAAAAATCCAATGTGACCCGCTAATCAAGGTATGATGTAGGTCGGTAAAAGTCCTTATCATGATCAAACATACTATTTACAAGGCCCTCCACCATTTCTTCCACCTCCTCTAAAAAGGTAATTTCGACTTTTAGTGATCCTCTTTCCTTGCGAAGGCCAAGGTCTACTTTAAAATTTTCTACAATAGGATGTTATAAACAAGAAACCATATGGGGTTTTAACAACACATATTATGTTCCTCTCTAGATCAGAATCCCTTACGAGGTCCTCGGTCCCTTATACGTAGGAACCATTCTATCATTACAAGACCATAGCCTATCTATCAGGATTCCACAAGTGCATGTTGTCCTACACCCATCTCAACATTTAAACCATCTCGGAAACTAATAACGCAACAATCGCTAGCTAGAATCTTACTTCCATTGGAATATAAGATGTCTCAAAATCCATCATCATCCACATAGAAACATAAGGGACATAATGTAACTATTTTAGAATATCTCCTTCAACAATCACTCATAACTTTACCACCTCCCAAACCTTATGATCCATGAGGGTAGAAACATGCATGGTATGACTTCAATGTCTCTTGCAATTAGCATAGAACATGAGGTCATTCCATAAAAGATTCTAAGTCCTTTATTTAATTGCTCAGAAGTATGAAAATATGGTTCTCATTCCTTAATAACCATCCACTTCACCTAAATAGAAAGCATCCATCTCTTCCCATCAGGTCGACGTTATCCATATTACTACCCATTCACAAACCTCTGAAACAGACTCATCTAAATCTAAGAAAGGTAAAATTTTTGTAGCCATACCTCCATGGACAAAATTTTCTGTCCCATCATAACAATAAAAAATATCCATTCCCATAACTCCTGAAACACCTTGTCCAATGACATCACCCAAAGCCAAGGTTTCCATCCTTTCCGCACCACTTTCTTCCTCTATTGAATTGAAAAAGTTGATATTAAACGGTTACACTAGGCTCCCATTAAAATGTGACTTTATGAGTTGATAAAATGCCATTCTCTCGGAAAAACAATGATCAAATCACTATAATTAGTAACTACACCAATGGATGACCCTTCATCCTTCACAAATTTAGTAGGATCCCTCAAGGCATCCACTATGATGTGATTTGAACCATTTGAGATTCCTTTGCTTAGACCTAAGGAACATGCCTTGCCACTTTTTATCACTAGTCAAAGAAATGATATATATCATCCATTTCTTTCAATCAGATTAATTTATCTCCTTATTTCAGTGGTCAAAATGTATTTCTAGTATGATCCTTCTATTTGTACCCAAATTTTACCTCCTTTAAAGACTGAGCAACATCATGGATTAGACAAAACACTTAGAGGCAAATAGAAAATAATGTATGTCATTTTACAGCTAGGGAAGAAATCTATCTAACTTGTTGGCACTCAGGATTTGAAGGGAGTGGTAGCAGAATAAAAAGGATGTTCCTTTTCATCCAAGTAAGAGAACCCATTTTGTAACCTCTCGTTATATGAAAGGAGATACAAGTAACTTTATTTTGTATGAATTTTATAGATAATACCTTGGGGAAAATATGATCAACACACCAAATCTATGACTCTCACGAGTTGTCACTTCAGATCACGGAGATAGTTTCACAACAAGGCAAATGTTACTAAAGACATTTGAGACCTTGCTTGCTTTCGTATGTTTATGGGATGAGGGCTGTACATTGGCATACACACATTACAAACATGGGTAGTAGGGGTAGGATTGGTTGTTGTTAAATGAATTTTTGGTGGGAGGTTGGGCAGGGTGAAACTAGATTCACTAGATCCTTGAGGAACCTTACAAAATGGAAAGTCAGACCAACAAAATGCCACATAATAGCTATAATGTTTCTTCAACTAGAATATGTGCTTCAATAGAGGCAAAGATTAGCACTCTTTTACACAATCTCTAAGATTCTATCATGAAGGATCGAGTTAGAAAACCTAACAAAGAATCGAGATTTGAGTCAAATCATGCCTAAGGTACACCCAAAGGCTTTATAAATAATCTTTGTCAACAGATGAGAGAAAATTGATTTTAAATCATTTATTCCAATCCTAAATGGAAGGTCTTCTGAGAAATAGAATTACACATGACACTAAACTGTCACAAGGATTGAGGCTTGTGTGATTGAATCATATTTTAATACAATATTACAACGAAATGCAAAAACTACCTACATACATCCAGAAATAAAACAAACACATTTTTCTTAAGACAACAAAGAAAAAATGAATTTGATTAAGTATATTAGAAGGGGAAAGTTTCTAGAATAGTCTTAGAGCTTATCAATGGTTGTACACTTGTAACCATCTTAACGCAATAAATCTTAATACAAAAATATATAACCTAGTTACTCGGATAGACTCTCAAAAGATAGGCTTAGTCAAAATTTCCTCTTGGGAATTTTCTTCGACCTCTAGAACTCGACCTCTAACTTCCAACCTCCCAGCCATTTGCATGAAAAATTCATGCCATTTATAGCATTTACAATAGAGTCTCTTCCTCCTAAAATACAAAAAGTTTAATGCACTAGAGTTCGCTATGATTATTTCTTGATTTTCATAATCAAATTTGCAAGAAGTCTCCAGTGCTCGAGGGGGTAGATCTCATCGAATGTCTCACACATTCAATTCTTGCTCTAGTAGATCACTCTTCCTTTAATTTTCCAACCACTTCCACCCCTAATTTCTAATGTGTCTCCTTGCATGCTTGGGAGAAGAAAACGAAAAATCCAATCGGCACGAAAGTCAGACAAGTTTAATAGTGAAAGACATCCTCTAAATCTTCACACAAAAATTTAGATATCAACATTAACTTCCTTCTCTACTTGGCATGTAGAAAAGACCAAGAAATCATGGAGACTTGCACTTCTAGATGTGTTTTAGAGAAATGGGGGTAAAATCAGATTTAGAATCATAGCTGTCATTGATCTTTACTTTTGATTTAGGCCATCCACGTGGTAGATTCAAACTTTAGAATAGACCCAGGGGATTCCTTTGAATTTTTACAACATTTTTTAAAAAATGGAAAAAAATTCCATTTTGCTCCGCACCTCTGCCCTCAAGAAATGAGCCTTACATGTGTCAAAATGTGATTAGAGCGGAACTGTGGCCAAATCCTGCCATTCTACTCCTTTTTTAGAAAAGGGAAAATTTTCCAAATTTTCCCCACAGCTCTACCCTCGGGAAATGATCCCGACACGTGTCCAATCGTGATTGGAGTGTGGCTACACTTCCTTTTTTACTTTTAACTCTTTTCTTCTAAAGGAAAATTTTCCAAATTTCCCGAGAGCCGTACTTCTCTGCCGTTGGTAGGGTAAAACATTAACCTTTTCCATCATTGGGCTTATGGGCCAATTTGAGATTTTAATCCTTAAGGAGGCAAAAAATCAAAGTTGCCTCTGATGGTCTTCCTCCCCGTCTCTTTGAATTTTCAAACTACCATGTGTCACCAAGATGCACCTTGAGATGGTCCCAAAAATTTTATACCTTGAACGAGCACAGGCTCACCACATGTCCTGTTCTAGTAAGGTCTGTCTAAACACTTCAAGCTTAGCGAAAGGCCCCATGTGTCATGCTTTGAGGAAATATCCTTTTGGTCATTGAAAAAGCTAAGAAAAATGAAAAGTGAGCAGATCCCTCCACTTGTCATCCTGGTGCTTGTTTAAAATTAAACTCAAGGGCTAGTCCCTAAACATGTGCGGTACCTCCACGTGTCTCCATGGTGCAATGTCAAGATGGTGCCCAAAGTGGAGATCTTGAATGAGCATGAGCTTGCCATGTGTCCTGTTCTGCCAAACTGCTCCAACTGCATAATTTTTTTCCCTAAGTTTAGGCCAAGAAATGGAATCCTCCACATGTCCTCCCAACACTACTCAAATGGCCAAACCAAAAATTAGATCTTCGAACGAGCGTCGTGCCTCCATGTGGAAAATTTTTAGTTAAGGCTTTCCATGAATTTTTTCTAAGTACCCAGCTGAGCCACATCCAACCAAAAGGTTCCATGTCCCCTGTAGATGCAAGGATGTAAATTTGACTAGGAGAAACACTCGTCAAACCATAAAATATAGAAAAATGACCATTTGAGCATGGGAATGAAATTTTCTTCAAGGACAGAAAGTTTAGAAATGTTACAGAGGCTCAAATATATTCTTCAGGGATGCATCACTTCATTCTTCTTTAAGTACTTATAAATGAAATGATAAGGGAGACAAATCCTTACCATGGAGAACAAAAAACATGGGGGAACCCAATTATTATTTGTTGAACAGAGAATGGGGAACCCGAATTATAGACATTTTCCCGAGGAAAAAAGGAACAAGGAGAAAATCATGGACCTATACATGATCCTTGACCTAGGAACTGACTAAAAATAACATCAAAGACTGACCAATCTCAAAACGGGGAAGGAGAGAATTTTGAGCACCAACATAGGATCTGACTTGGGGATGGGCACTCCCTACGAGTGCCACAAGAACAATAACAGAACAAGTGCCCAAAATATCAATTGGGCAACGGATTTATCTCGTAAAGTAGAGAAACATAGCCATCTTCAAAAAAAGATAGATAAACCAGTAAAAACAGGTCACCGAGGACCAGAATGAGCAAGAACACAAAAAATAGAGAACAAACAACAAACTATGCAATGTACAAAAGATTTTTCCCTGATTCAAATAAAAAAATCAAGGGAAATTTTCAAGTTCCCACCATCGATGGTGTGACCATGCCAAGAGACTCTAATATGCTTTCATCAATTGCAAATATATCTCTTTTTCATCTTTGTTCATTGTGTAAACCATTCATTTTCTTTGAAGCTCCTTCATTGTGTTTGAGTCAAATTATATAACATTTTTCAAGGCTGAGACGTATACCAAACTTCTAGAAAAAACAACATACTTAGATCTCTGTTTTCAACACTTTCATACTCCATGAAATCCACAAAACTCACAAAGTCAACATCTACTTGTAAAACCTCATAAGATGCATCATTTGGGTCTTCAACTAGGTACAACATATTCTTCTCTCCATATAATTTCATGAGGTTTCCCTCAATTGGGATAGTGGCATAAGACATGTCCATTTTCACACTACCACCAACACTTGTTTCCCACTTTCTTGACAATAACATCCCCCACTTACTAGGGCAATCAAAAATCACCACATCAAGCTTTAAGTTCCTTCCAAGATAAGATGCAAGTTGCATAACTAGATATTTGACACATCCCACTACTGACACCTCTCTGGAATCCATGACAGTGCACTTCCCATATGTTGCTGTCACTTTGATTCCTAATTCATTCATAACCTCAAGGGGCATGACATTACATGAAGCTCCAAAATCAAACATACAGTTATGTAACAACTTGTCTTTGATAACTAGGGTAGTGAAGAATGGATCCACATTCAATTGGGATTTAACCAAACAAGTTCCTAAATAAACCATTGGTGGTTTCCCCATCTCTTCCAATACTTGGGGATTTTCCAACACTGCAACAATAAGGGGAATCTCAACCTTTCTCACATCTCTACCTTGCATGATATTTTCCCTTTGAATCCTAAATATTCAAAAGCCCTCTTCTTGTGCTCAGGGATCCTAAGCAACTCGACAATTGGCATAAGATTTTTATTTGACTCAAAACTTGGGCAATGTCATATGGAACAAATTTGGGTAAATCAGCACTAGGAGAAAGATTGGTAGAGTCATCAGATGGAATGGGATTCTTTTCAGTTTGGGCATGGGGAGGGACACAGGTTTTGCTTGGGGAAACAAGCTCTCTACTAGATGCATTTTTCTTTGGGGTTTCTTTCGAAAGCAATGGAAATTTTGAATTGGCTTGTGACCCCTTGGCAACTTTACTTCTAGTATTCTGCTCCTTTTCTTAGGCAACTAAAACATTCATTAAAAGCTTCCTATCTTCTTCTGAAGGAACTCCTCAATCATAATTTTAGTCATTAATTCCCTCAAGTATTCAAAATCATTAGTCAGAAATTAAAAATATTGGACAATATCTACTTCTAAAGTATGAGAGGGAGGAAGAAGAGGTACTTGGTGCATGCAGTCCCAAAAAACAACAAAAGTCCTAGCACCTATTACCTCATTTGAAGTTTCTTCCCTTGGTGAACTTGCAGGGGTCTCCATCATGTAGGCATCATCATCATTATCATCAGCTTCTTCCTCTTCTTTCTGATCTTCTTCACAAGGAGTATGAGGCATGAAACATTTTCACACCAATCAATGACATTTTTTTCTTCTACCATAGCAACTCTAATAGCTAGAGGATCAGGTACCATTCAATTTTCTCTTCCTTGGGGCTTCTTATTTCCAAATCCAATAGGTCCCTTGCCTTTGTCATCAGATATTTGGTGATTTGTGAATCTATCTTGTCCTTGTTGCTTGTGTTGACCTTGTGAGGTCTACCCAATTCCTTTCTCATCTTGGGCTAGCTTGTAGGAGATCTCCTTGATAGCCCCTGCCAAAGTTTTCACAACTTCTTCCAAATCAACAACCTTTCTTGTATAAGGTTTTTATGGGTTAACCAGGTTTACACCTTCCCTCTTTGGAGGATTTCTAATTGCCTTGATATTGTTCTCTATTTGCAAAGCCATGGTGAAGGCCTACCTCAAATTTGTGGGGTTTTTGTCTCTTAAATAATATGCAACCTTTTTATCAAATGCATCAGTATATTTGATCAAACATGACTCATCACAAGGCCTTATTCTAATAGGAAATCTTCTCAAGGTCTTATTAAACCTTGTGTTGAAATCATGTACTGACTCATTAGGGTTCTTCTTGATGTTTTCAAATTCTGTCAAAAGAAACCTAGGGTCAATTCTATTACCATACTACAATCTAAATGCATTGTTCATCTTAATCCAAGAATCAATAGAGTTATCTGGAAATGCTTTATACCAGTCCCTAACATCCTCTTCCAATGTATGGATAAATAGCTTGATATATACATCTTCATGTTCAATCCCAAAATCTTCCATCATATTGATAAAAATATTTCGATGTTGGTCTCCAGTAATAACATTATCTCCTTGGAACTTTGGAATTTTGTTCCTTACATCTTGAGGAAATATATTTGGATAACTAGCCATTCCAACAAAATTTATAGGTCCAAAGGTTTTTACAACAAATGGAGGCACAGGTTGAGCCATATTGATTTGAGGAGGTTCCCCTGGAGGGGTAATAAATTGATGTGGGGCAGAGGGTTCTTAGAACACAAGGGTATAATTTTACTAATTGATACCTCCCAAAGGCCCTATTTCTTTGAAATATCTATTAGCCTCAAAAAGAAGATAGGTACAGAGTGTGAAGCAAACCTTTAAAAATCAAATGAAGGCCCCTCTCTAGCTAGAGAGTTCAATTCCACAAAGAGGTTACCTAATTAAGAGTCACTTAAATGGCAACTTATTCAATGATAGGCCATTCACTTTCATCAATGGAGATCCCTCTTCTTGTCTGCTTTGACCTCCTACAAATCTCTAGGCTTTTCTTCCTTTCTATTTTAGTTTTCCTATCTCTATAAATATGTCCTAACAAGATCCCTAGCAAAGAAATATCTTATTCCTTCCATATTTGCAAATATTAGTAATAAATCTAACTTTGATAGATTTTTAAGACACTGGTACTCATTAATAAAAATCAGATAAACAGGGATTCGCCACTAAGGATTTCCACCTTAGTTGTGCAAATGCACTAAATATGATCTGTCAAAGGTTTGTAAATACTAAAGACTAGAAATGGAAAGATTATGAATTTTCTTTACCCAGATTTATCAAATGAAAGCTACTAGACTAGGATGTGAAAACTGAAAGAACTACACATAGCACTTAGAGCATACAAGAAGTGTTCTACCAGGGTTTGAATTTGAATTGCACTCATAATTTCCCTGAAATGATGTCATTTATGTTGGTGTTGTTGACGGGCTAAATAGATATGGAATGGAAGTGAATCAACAAATCAATCTCTCAATGAAACTCCAATTAACAAATCCCTAACAACGATGCCATTTATGTTGGTGTTGTTTACGGGCCAATAGATATGGAATGGAAGTGAATCAGCAAATCAATCTCTCAATGAAACTCCAAATTAACAAATCCCCGCAACGACACCATTTATGTTAGTACCCAAATTTAACCTCCTTCAAATACCGAGCAGCATCATGGATTAGACAGGAAATTCAGAAAAAGATAGAAAATCATGTATGTCTTTTTGCAGCCGGGGAAGCAATCTATCTATGTTGTTGGCAATCAAGATTTGAAGGGAGTGGGTAGCACATTAAAAAGGATGTGATATGATCCTAACTATTTTAGGTTGTGCCTTTTCAACCAAGGTAAGAGAAACCATTTTATAACCTCTATTATATGAAAGGAGATATAGGTACATTTCTTTTGCATGAATTTTATAGAGAAGACCTTGGGGTAAATATGATCAACACACCAAATCTGACTCTCACAGAGTTGTCACTTCTAGATCATAGAGATACTTTCACAACAAGGAAAATGTTACTAAAGACATTTGAGACCCTGCTTGCTTCTACATGTTTAGGTGATGAGGATTGTGCATTGGCATACACACATGACAAACAGGGGTAGTAGGGGTAGGATTGGTTGTTGTTAAATTAATTTTTGGTGGGAGGTGGGGTGGCGTGAAACTAGATTCACTAGATCCTTGAGGAACCTTACAAAATGGAAAGTGAGACGAACAAAATGCCACATAATTCTTCAACTAGAATATGTGCTTCAATGGAGGCCCAGATTATCATCCTTTCACAAAATATCTGAGATTCTATCATGAAGGCTCGAGTTAGAAAACCCAAAAAAGTATCAAGATTTGAGTCAAATCATGCCTAAGGTACACCCAAAGGCTTACAAACAATCTCTATCAATAAATGAGAGAAAAGTGATTTTAAATTGTTTATTCTGATCCCAAACGAAAGATCTTCTAAGAAATGGAATTGCAAATGCCACTAAATTGTCACAAGGATTGAGGCCTATGTGATTGAATCATATTTTAATACAAGATTGTAACAGAAACAAAAAAAACTACTTGCATACATCTAGAAATAAAACAAACAAATTTTTCTCAAGACAACATGGAAAAACTAGAATTTAATTAAGTGTATTAGCAGGGGAAAGTTTCTAGAATAGTCTTAGATCTTGTCAATGGTTGAACACTTGCAACCACCTTGACACAATAAAGCTTAATACAAATAGAGATAACCTAGTTTCTCAGACGGACTCTCAAAATACAGGCTTAGTCAAATTTTCCTCTTGGGTATTTTATTCAACCTCTAGAACTCTGACCTCCAACTTCCAACCTCCCAACCATTTACACAAAAAATCATGCCATATATATCATTTACAACATAACCTCTTCCTCCTAAAAGATAAAAATGTTTAATGCACTAGTATTCGCCATGATTCTTTCGTGATTCTCATAATGATATATGCAAGAAGGCTTCAGGTGCTGTAGAGGGAAGATCTCATCGAATATCTCCTACATTCACTTCTTTCTCTGGTAGATCACTCTTCCTTCAATTTTTCCAACCACTTCATCCCTTAATCTGTTAAGTATGGCTCCTTGCATGCTTGGGAGAAGAAAAACAGAAAATTAGATCAGGCACGAAAGTCAAACCATTTTAATGGTGAAAGACGTCCTCTAGATCTTCCCACTAGACTTTAGATATCAACATTAACTTCCTTCTCTTCTTGGTGTGTAGAAAAGACCAAGAAATCATGGAGACTCGCACTTCCAGACGTGTTTCAGAGAAATGGGGGGAAAATAAGATTTAGAATCACAGCTGTCGTTGATCTTTAATTTGAATTTAGGATGTCCACATTGTAGATTCAAACCTTAGAACAGATCTGGGGGCTTCCCTTGACTTTACTAATTTTTGGAAAAATGGAAAAAAATTCCATTTTTCTCCACACCTCTGCCCTTAGGAAACGATCCTGACACATGTCCAAATGTGATTGGATGAGAACCATGGCTAGATCCGCCACTTTACTCTCTTTTTGGAAAAGGGAAAATTTTACAAATTTTCCTCGTAGCTCTGCCCTCAAGAAACGAGCCGACACGTGTCCAAATGTGATTGGAGCGAGGCCACGCTTCCTTTTTTACTTTTGAGTCTTTTCTCCCAAAGGAATTTTTTCCAAATTTCCCCGAGATCCTGTACCTCCTCCATTGACCGGGGAAAAACATTGACCTTTTCTCTCATAGAGCTTGTAGGCCATTTTGAGATTCGATCCTTAAGGAGGTAAAAAATCCAAGTTGTTTCGATGGTCTACCTCCCTACCTCTTTGAATTTTTAAAATACCATATGTTCATGGCACACCTTGAGACGATCCCAAAAATTTGATACCTTGAACGAGTGTAGGCTCACCACGTGTCCCGTACTCACAAGGTCTGTCTCGAACACTTGAAGCTTAGCGAGAAGGTGCCACTTATGATGCTCGAGGAAGTCTCCTTTTGGTCATTTAAAAGTCTAAGAAAAATGCAAAGTGAGTGGATGCCTCGACATGTCATCCTAGCACTTATTTAAAATGAAACTCAAGGGCCGGTCTCTGAACATGTGCGATTCCTCTACATGTCTCCCTGGTGTAACATTAAGATGGTGCCAAAAGAGGAGACCTAAATGAGTGCAAGATCACCATGTGTCATGTTTCGCAAACTACTCCAACTGCATAATTTTTTTTCCTAAGTCAGGGACAAGCAATGGAATCCTCCACGTGTCTTCCCGGTGCTAATCCAATGGCCAAACTAAAAATTAGATCTTCAAATGAGTGTCGTGCCTCCATGTGGACAAATTTTTAGTTAAGGATTTCATGATTTTTTTCTAAGTACCTAGCTAATCCGTTTCCAACTAAAAGGTGCCACCTCCCCTGTAGATGTAAGGATGTAAATTTTACAAGGAGAAACAATCTGTCAAACCATAAAATATAGAAAAACAACCATTTGAGCCTGGGAATGAAATTTTCTTCAAGGATAGAAAGTTTAGAAATGTTACAGGGCTCAAATACATTCTTCAAGGATGCATCAATTCATTCTTCAAGTATTTATGGTAGAAATGATAAGGGAGACAAATATCAAATGTGGAGAATAGAAAACATGGGGGAACCTGAGTATTTGATGAATAGAGAATGGGGGACCCTAATTACAAACCTTTCCCAAAGGAACAAAGGAACAAGGAGAAAACCATGGACCCATACATGATCCTCAACCCAAGAAATGACTTAAAATAGCAACAAATACTAATTAAACTCAACATGGGGAAGGAGAAAATTATAGAGGTCATAAATCAATAAGTTTTCATAGCCACAAATGGGGTGAGACAAGATCATCCTAATCATTTTGATGTTATTTATGGGAGAAAATGTCTCCTCGTAGTCAATGCCTTCTTTCCTAGTGGTAGATCGACAAGCTACCAAGTGGTATTTTTCATTACTAACTTATATTCAGAGTCTTTGACATATTTCAAAGATTTTGACTCTAGGGGTTCCTACACTGTCGAGGACTCATTAGATTCGATAACTCTACTCATCAAAGAAAAGTTAACTTATTCTCTTGCTTTATTGTGATTCCATGGTCTAGGGGTGGATGTATCGGTGGAGCATCGATTCTTGTATCTCGTAACATGCTAGTATACCATATGGGTATATGTTGAACTATTCCCATGGGTCTTGGTTCTATCAGATCATCACCATCATCAATTTCATAATCTGTGGGAACATCAACTTCATATTTTACAACTGGTGAAGAATCTACATCACGTGATTTTGGAGGAGCCTCTGCTTCCTTCTTCTCAAAGAACTCAACACCTCTTGTAGTATAGATTTTCCTAGTCTTTTGATCCATCAATCTATACCGTAGAGTCTCTTCAGTATAACCAATGAAAATGAGTTTATGTGACTTCATGTCCAATTTCTTTCTATTCTTCTTGGGTATATGCATACTTTATTTATACCTGAATACTCTAAGGTGTGCAATAGATGGTTTCCATTTTAACCATTCTTCATGTGGTGTTACTCCATCAAGAGCAAGCTGTTGGTACTCTATTCAACAAACACATAGTTGTCTTTATTGCTCTGCGTAGAATGTCTTTGCAAGTCTAGATTCATTGATCATGCATCACACCATTTCCATGATAGTACGATTTCTTCTCTTAACAACACCATTATCTGAAGTGTTTTTGGAGGAGGTATTTGTTGACAAATCCCATGAGCTTGTAGGTAGTATTTGAACTCATCATTGGTGAATTCCCCCCCTCGATCGAGTGGAGATTTCGATGTGATGAATAGTTTTGTTCTCAATCACTACTTTGAACTTATTGAAGGTTTAAAAAGCTTCACTTTTCTTACAAATACAATATATCAACATTTTCTATGAGTATTCATCAACACAAAGCATGAAATAATGAAATACAAAATGACTTGGCTTAATCAGACCGCAATGATCGATATGAACAAGATCAAGATTTCCATTAGCTTGAAAAATATTCTTCTGGAATGAAGCTTTGTGTTGTTTTCCTACTAGGTAGTGAGGACACTTGTCTATATCCTTTTTAAGAGATGGTAAGCCATGTACCTATATTACACCAGTGAAGTGTATCGAAATAATTGAAACTAACATGACCAAGTCTCCGATGCCACAACTGTGAAAAGGTAGAATTCTTAGATAAAAGTGATTGATCATCTCTGTGGAAAAAATCAAGCTGGAACATGCGTCTCACATTGGAGGATTTTGAAATTATTTTCGAGCCTCAATTTTTGTCTTGAATTAAAAATGTTTTCTTGCAAGAATGACTATAACAGTTAATTGTTAAGTTATGATCAAGGAGTTGATTGAATGACGATAAATTTTTAGTCAACCCAAGGATATATAGAACATCTGACAATCTACAATTACGTGAACAAAAAGGTAGAGAAATCTTCCCAAACCCTGTACTATGTATAAAGAATCATCACCTAACAAAACATGGGTTTTCGAAGGCATGTCCCTCATTGAGGTAAAGTAGTCCTTATTTCCATTCATGTGTTGAGTGGATCTCGAGTCAATATACCAGAAATCACTAGATAATGTGGAAGGTTCACTTGATCGAGAAGTTTACAAGTAGTCTTCATTATCTTAATGTTCTTCTTCCTCAACAATATTTCCTTGCTGATAGGGTTTTCTTTTCTAGTTCCCTTTTTATGCCCATGATTATATTTCATATGTCCCTTGTGAGATTGGTTGTGTTAAGGTCCATAATTATTTGATGAAACTTCCTTGTATGTATTATACTAACAATCATTTAACTCATGTCCTCTTTTATAGACTGGACATTGTTTCTTCTATTATTTATCCCCTTAATGTTGATACTAATTCTGATGTTGGGAATTTTGATAGGAATTAGGTTTTCCTTTTTCATTTCCTTTCCATTTTTGGTCGGAAGAACATTCCTTCTTCTCTTCATCATCCTTACTATACATGGCTTCCTCTTGTTGCAGTAGGTTTACCACTTGTCAAAACTATCTGTGGGATCTAACAATTTTTTTGTTGTTACAAAAATGTGGTATGAAGTAGGGAGTGTTCTTAGAAAAATGGGAATGAGAGCGTCATTAGTGACATCCTCTCCTAGGGCTAGAAGTGAAGGTCTAAACTTTATAATTCTTCTTAAGAAAGCTTCAATTTTCTCATATTTTTTAAACTTCAGTGTGTGTAACTAACTCTAAAAATTTAGAATGGCATTCTTGTTTTTGGCCTTGTATACCATGCTCAACTTATCCACACTTCTTTATCTATCTTTTTTCATTTGAATGTGGGGTTGTGCATCATTAGAAACTCCAAAAAGATGATTAACTTGGCCTTCTGATCTGATATATCAAACTATCACTGTTGTGTTGTATCAATTGTTTATCTGGTTAGAGTACCATTCACAATGAGCCAGATCTCTTCAAACTCAAGTTGTGTCTTGAGTTTTGTGTTCCATGTATCATAGTTGTTTCCTCTGAGTAGTTGTGAATCGAAAGAAAGAATTTGCAGGGCATTTGTGCCCATTTTTCAAAATCCACTTATAGGGTTAGGCTCTTATCACTCTAGGTATAGGGTTTCCCAATCTATTTAACATCAGTCCAATATACCAAACCTTTCTATATACGTGGCCTTTCGATATACCCTTCGGTACGTGGAAGAAGCTCGCGCTTTCTATATACTAGGTAGTACATTAAAGAGGCATTAGCGTACGTGAAAGAATTTGATACGTGGTACCAAGATAATACTGAAAGGATTCTGTGTGATTATTGACACTGGATCAAAGAAATATCCTCATATGCGTGCATAACTTCACTATATATGGATTTATGTCATGTAATCATTCATAGACGGATGGGATGGCTCATAGTGTGTGCACCATGTCATTATTACTACCTGTCGATTTAAAGGGTTGATGCCTAGACGACATTGTTGCAGATATATTAGGTGTTAAGTGTAGTAGTAGTCATGACAACTTTACCGGTAAGCGCTTCCTAGAGGCACTATATATACCGAACGCTGTGAATGAGATCTAGGATCTGCTAAGTGTTTTAGAACAAAATTTCACTTTTTTTTATTACAATTATCTCCCAATTTTTTAGTAGTTACAATGTCTATGGTTGACTAGGGAAAACTACAAATTAGTAAAATATACTGAAGTATACAATTACATTCAAAAAAATTTAAAAATTGAATGCCAGGATTTTTTTATTTTTTCTTCGGGGCCTTGGTGGCCTGCGGAGCTCAATAGGACTTGTTAGGAAAAAATCATTAAAAATATCTCAAAATGAAGTTTTTAGGTATTCCACCTTTGGAAAATGTTGTCCGGAATGCAAAAATATGAAGAGTGGAAGAAAACAGATTTTTTTTCCCTAAAATAGGGTTTTTCTCGCTAAACTTAGTTAGTTATAGCTAAATTTAAATTTCCGCTAAAGTTAGCGGTTCCACTAAATTTCCGCAAAATTTAGTAGTGGGTGAAGGAGGGGGATTTGATCCCTTGACCTGTCTTGATGGGAAGTGTCTTACAGAAGTTATGCTAGCCACTTAGGCGGGTAAGCTAAACAAGCATATATAAAGAGAAAATTGTAAATAAACACTTCTAAACTGTAAAATCATACCTCTTTAGAAAACCATGGTTTGGGAAAGGTGGTTTTAAATAAAAATTTCAGCAAAGAGAAAAAATGACAGGTGGTTTTGGGAATAATGAAGGAGGTTTTGAGTGTGTATGGTGCCTTAGATCAATTTTTCTTCCTTAGTGTAATCTATCCTCCTCGACCTTAATTGCAATAAATAAAGGTGGTTTTGATGAATTTGATGGAAGTTTTGAAGAATTTGATGGTGATATTGCAGGGGATGGGGCTAGGAAGTTACAGAGGCAAATTTGTCTCTCCTTTGCTTGCGCGAAGTTTCTCCAATGCTCTTCAAATTTGCGCAATCCTCCAATATCGTTCAACCTACTCGAAACCAAATGCGAAACAAGGAAGGAAGCATGTATTATTTTGTTAATCATCAAAATCAATTAACAATAAATGTGTTGTAATATTTATACATATTGGACAACAATATATATAAAAAATGGGTTACATAGGTACAACCAAAATCACAACAACTTCAAAAATACATCTGGGAAGCAACAATAATAAAATACAAACAAATAATAATGTTTACAACTAGACAACAATATAACCTATGTAATAATATGACAAATATTAGTATAAAAATTTATAACAATATATAAACTAATTACCTTATTAAATAATTACTTAAGGTAATCTAATGTGTAAATTAATCTAACACCTCTATCATCCCATTTTTGTATTTTCTTCTTTGGTACTTGTGCATATCCGACACATACAAAATTTCTCAAGTGCTCAACACTTTTTTTTCTTCGAATCCATGCTTCTTGAGGTATTTTTTTACTCACACTCTTCATAGGACATATATTCATTAGATATACGGCTATCCTAACTACTTCTTCCCAAAACTCATCAGAGAATCCTCTTTCTTTCAACATGCTTCTTGTCATTTCTATAATGGTTCTATTCTTCTTCTCGCTAAACCATTATGCTGAGGTGTATACCTTAATTTGAATTTATTGTTGATCCCGTGCTCTTTACAGAAGTTTCAAAACTCATTTTATATAGAATCTCCCTCTCTATCAATTCTCAATGCCTATATATAATGGTGAATATGCTTCTCAACCATGTACCGTAAATTGCTTGAATACGTCAAATGTTTCTGATTTATTTTTCAAGGAATAAAATTTTAGACATAGAGGGAGTTTTCATGGGACCACACAAATATCAATGTATAAGATCAAGAGGTGAGCTTTCTCTCTATGATTTACCTGAGGGAAAATAATTTATATGTTGCTTCCGCAATATGAATGCCTCACAAACATTTTCTTATTGTTAAATAGGAGGAAATCCCTTAACCATTTTCTTATTATAAAGGACATCCAATCCACCAGATATTAGATGCCCATACATGTGATGCCGAGAGATTCGATTGATCAATGGCTGTTGTCTTGAATGTTATTGCACCTTCTACATTTTGTATCCTCAAAATGAACATTCTATTTTGTGTCATCGCATTATTGAAATCATCTTCTTGCTTCCACATTTATCATTTAAGATGCATTATCCATTATTTATTTATTTTTTTATAGTTAAGGTGGGTTTAAGGGACCCATTCCCTATTAAAAATCTGAGGCTAAATCCTCAAGAAAATAAGAGGGATACAAAGCCAAAAAATAGCTATAAGCCAACTTTACAATAGATAGAGCTATCCTAAAATTCCTTCCCACCCTGGGATGGAAAATAATCATCAATGCTGCCCATGCGACCTTTTTTATTTTTTCACCTCTTTACTTCTTTCCATTTTCCGAGATCAGACGAGATAACCAACACAAGGTCACTAGGCTTTGCCAAGGCCATCAAATTACCTGGCACAAAATCCTGATCTGATTCTAAACTTTTTGAAGAATGACCCCTTTTATGCCACCTCCAACCAATTTCTCATCTTGAAATTACATCTTTGTATCATTCTTATAAAGCTGTTTTATAATCAGAGGTAGGATTATATGGTTTATCTTTAAATTTGATGCGGGAACCAAATGCGGGTTTACTGAGAACCCCATCTACTTGAGGATGACGATCCATTTTTAAACATTTTTTATTCTTATTAAAGGTATGGGATTCTTGCAAATTTCTTGCATTTCGTATAGTCTATATTGAAATGCGGTATTCTCATAGTTTAAGCCCTAGGTATGCTGAAAATTACCAAATCTATGGTTAATTTGTTCAGGTATTCCTTTTCTTAAATCAATTTCAATGTGAATTCATGCAAATGAACATAGGCTCGAATGAGTTTCATCCAAATCCTATTTTATAAATTTTCCCAAAGTGTTTCCAATATCTTCCAGGGAATACCATAGATGTAGGGGGATGTTAGGAAGCCTGATTGAAACTAGTGTTTTTGCCATTGAATAACTATTCAAATAAAAATATGAGAACCATGGGGTGATGAATAAACCCACATGATCCAGAGAACTGTGGTCTATCTATCAAAAATGCTTTGGTAATCTTCTGGTTCCCTAAAATGGACAACGAAAAAACCCTTAGAACAGAGAGAAATTTCACATTTATTGGTCCAGTTTTTGAAAACCCAATGATATAGAGCTGTGCAAGAAGGAAAAAACCCATTAAAACTACTAACCACCACATCCCACGTTATATTTTTTGAATATTCTTCAACTTCTTTATTTTCAATGGTGAGTGACAGAATTTCCTTGGCAGATCCACGGGTAGACCTAGTTAGTTGTTGTATGCTTTCCCAAAAAATGGTTGCCCCTGTTTTCCAGAGCCTCCTAGAAGGAATTCACCTACTTATGATTCCCCAAGCCATGGTTCCCTAAACCACCACCCCATGGTTCCTTTCTCTATGGCTACCCTATCCCCAACACCATCCAGATACGCATTAGTTTTGATGCCCTATGGTTAGGGTGCATTACCGTCTCCTCCTTCTCTTGGTCATCTCTATCCAGCATTCCTTTACCAACTCGTGACTCTCCCACAACTCGGTTGGTTCCCTGCACATCTTCTTTCTTCCCCTGTGGATCTTCCTTCCTGTCATCGACTCTCTTCGTACTCACATCTCTCACATTCTTTTTCTCCATTGTCACCACTGTCAGATATCAACGCATTCTCCATTCTTAAAATTCACTTTATATACATTTTGGACAAGTTTTCCAATGCAGAGAAGATTATACTTCAGTCTTGGAACAAAGAAAACATTATCAATATCCTTCTTTTGTCCTTTCTTAGTGAGAATGGATACAATTGTTTTACCCATCATAGGAACCTTATTATTTGTTCCCATATTCACTTCAGATATGACTACTTCATCTATATTACTAAAAATTTCTTTATTTCCAAACATATGATTGTTGTAAGAACTATCCAAATACCAAAATTTCCTACTTCCTTGCTTATCTACATTTCAAGTTAAGAGGAAGGTTCAACTCTTTTCATTCTTCTCATGTGAATCTTCTTTTGCATTAGAGAAGCTTTCATTATGATTATGATTTCTCAAATCATATTCTTTCTTTTTACATTCACTGGCATAGTGCCCAAAATTTTTGCAATAATAGCATTGTACATTTGATTTATCATACCTTTGTGAAGAACCACCTCTGGAAGTGTTGTTTCTCCTTCCTCTTCCTCTTTCATGTGGCTCTTGATAGTGGTTATGAATTCCACCTTCTTGCTGGTTGTTAAATATTACTCTTCCTCTTCCTCTATTGTATGCTCCTCTCCCCCTTCCTCTAACATTTTTTTTTTTGAAGGCTTGTTCATTGGAGGAGCTGGCTGATCTACACATTCTTTGTTCATGGGACTGTAAAGAACCCACCAGTTCATTAAAACTCATTTGTTTTAAGTCCTTATATTTTAATATGGCTACCACAATTGGGATAAATCTAGCTGTTGTGCTTCTCAATACCTTCTCTATTATTCTATGTTCTTATGCCACATTACCATTTGTTCTTATTTTATTTACAATGGTCATAGTCCTTGTAGAGAATTCCTTTACATACTCCATGTATTTCATGAGAAGAGTTTAAAACCCTCTCCTTCGCATCTCTGTCTCACAAATTTCACTTTGTCACTACCTTGATATGAATCTTTCAAAGTATCTCAAGCTTGCTTTGAGTTAATACTTGTATTATCCTTGAAATACTAAATATTTGAATGGATTCTAGATGTAGCTCAATTTTTTTGTGTCCTTTCTTCTATTCTCCTTTAAATAATTGGTTTGTGCTTGAGTCAATGCATTGAATACAACCTACTCTTCTACCTCTGTATAGCCTCCTTCGATAAATTCCCATAGATTTTGAAAAGAGAAAAAATTATTCCTTTTAATGCACCAAATGTCATAGTTCTTCCAAACAAATATTAGGGGTTGTTGCCAAGAGTTCTTTGTTGGAAGCCATTAAAACTTAACCCAGAAAATTAAAACACAAACCCACAAAATATTGAGCTCCTATTTTCTTTGATACCAAATTGTTGAGAAAATGTAGTGTCAAATACAACTAGTAAGGGAAAGACAAAACCATAAAAATAAATAAAAAGACACACACACACACAAAATATATTATATTAATTTGAGAATTTTTACAATCTCATAGTACTTTCTCTTATTTTCAATTGTTTATCTTCTTGTGTCTAAATATATTTTTTTCTTACAAAATTTCCTTTGCTACACACATCTATTTGCAAAATATTCCCTTTCTATTTTCTCTTCTATTTCTATTGTGTTGCTGCACTTTGTCTCTTTTCTTCTCTCTATATTTCCCTTCTTCTATTTACGTGTTGCTGCACTTTTCTTCTCCTCTCTCTTTTTATTTTCTTCTCTCTATATTTTCCAAGTTCTTGTTCTTTACATTTCTCAATTCTATGCTACTGCATATATATATCAAAATACATTTCTCTTTCTAAATTTTAATATTTACTTTTTCCTTTGTTGCACACAAACATGCCAAAAATATATTAAATATAATGTTTACGCCCACATATAAAAACCACGACAAATATTAAGGGTGGACCTGAAATATTATTAAAAATAATGAATCTTGACATTTTTATGTCCATGGGGAAGAAAATGAGAAAGGGCTCACAGAATTGAGCCACATGGTATGGGGAAAGTGCATGGGCAATTTAAAAGTTCAATGAAAAAAGAAATTATGGAAAAATATATTGTTAACTGTCTATGCGGTGCTTGAGGGAGCGGAAAAAGTTTGAAATATTCCAGGACACAAGATTATCGTGCCCATGTAATTATGACAATTACTACTACAAGGCAATAAAATGATCGAATCCCAAGCTACAAACAAGATAGGATTTCACTTTGCAACATTAAAGGTATGTTCAAACGAGTTTCGACCACAATTTCCTTTGGAGTTTTTGCTATTGCAAAATCTTATTTTTATGAAGGTCATTCTCTTATGAGCCTAATATTGCAAAAAAATGTGAGCTTAGATAATTATGTTGACTAGTGGGCTTCATGTCTTCTTGAACTATTTTTCCTTTGGATACTTGTTTAAGATTTTTCTTATTTTTTCTACCAACAAATTGAAATTCCTTCTTACCTATGTTTTGTAGTGACAATCCTCATTTCTATGTTAGGACTTTGGGGACAATTGTGATGAAAATCTCCATGATTGTGACACAAGAGACATAAAACATAGAGGTTTTGCATTTAAAGATTGTTCAAATAAATTATCTTTTATAGATTTCAACAATACTCTTTTAAGAAGAGAATTTCTCACATTAATTTGAACACAAATTTGTATCATCAATGACATTTCTTATTGTATCTATAAAATAGCCTCTACCCACAAATGAGCAAGTAAAATGAAAAAGTGTGGTCCATATTGGTGTCACTATTGCATCTTCTTGTTAATAAAAAACATTCGAGCTCGAAAACATCATGAATAAACATGATCTACCAACAAACATAGTGTCCTTACTCAAAAACACTGGCTCTATCCTCTTCCGTAGAAATTACAAAACTAAATAAACGTCACGATCTATTGCAAATATGATCATAGCATCAACTTGTATTAATCTATTATCCAGATATATCCTCATCAACAAGGAAAATTATCCTAAGGAGAATTACTTTTCATAATTTCATTGTTCGAAACAAAATAGAGAAGTGTATAACATTTCTCATAAACATGTATCCACATATTGAGCTAAAAATTCAATACATGAATGAAAATATTGATTCACAAAGATATGAAGGATAACATTTAAGGTGCATTGTATCTGTTAGCTTGTGTGAATGAGTATGGACATATTACTCTTACAATTTGGTTTTGGATACAAAATAAAAAATCTAAGGTATTCGATGGTGTTAGTTTGTTAGCTTCAACAGTTGTTCGTCCATTTGCTAAGATTAGATAATAGTTATATTATTGTTCACAATGTATTAATTTTTTTCTAATTATTGATTTCATTTAGTGACACCTTGCAACCAAATTTGTTATGATTGTTAAGTTGTTATGTATCTCAGCCATCGATTGAGAATCAATCTCGGTCATTGGTGTTCCAATGAGAGTAGTATAAAAGGAGGTCATTAGGTATTTAGAAAGAAAAAGTTTTGGAGATTCATTTGCAGTGCTAGCAAATGATTTTGTAAGTTTGCAATGATAGCAAATAGTCTTGCAGTGTTAGTAAGGGCATAGTGATAGCGTTGGGGATAGCAATGGGAGAATATCAGTGGGATTGGTGATTGTCCATGTTTTGCAAGTAAGAGGCAAGGAATATTTGTATATCTTAATTTGATGAAGTTAATATAATTTCTCATCGTAGAACTCGTTTTCCCCTTAGGGGTTTTTCAGGAGAATGTTGCGGTTGTGTTATTTTTTTATATTAGTTGTGAATTAGTTTTCAGCAGTTAAATAATATTTTAAGATAGGAGATTAATAATCATTTACTGCAATAGAATTTTCACATGGTATGAGAGCAGTGTTAAGGGTAGAAAAGGTTTGCCCTAGAAAATAAATTGAGGGTTTCTATAACCTAGTTTGATCTCTTTAAATTCTTATTACTTTTATCCTTTGAGATGGCTTTAGCTGGTTTGAGAGATCATGATAGATTAGATGGTGCCTCAAATTTTGGTGTCTGGAAGGCTAGACTTTCTTTATTGTAGGAAGAGAATGGTATAAAGCGATTATGTAACCACTTTATTTGTAGTTTGTACCTACAGACGCAACATAGCTTGCAACATACAAGAAAGAGGATGCCAAGGCGAGGAGGATTTTCCTTGATGGTGTCAAGGATCATATTGTTCCACACATCTTTGAGTTAGATATGGTAAATAAGATGTGGGATGCCATTCAAAATCTGTGCAGAATGCGACTACCAATAGGAAGATTATTCTTAGAGAAACGTTGAAGAATACTTGGATGAACAAGGGAGAAGATGTTACAAGTTACATCACCAAACTTAGACTTGTCAAGGATGAGTTAGAAAGTGTTGGGGATAGCCCTAGAAATGATGAGCTGGTAGGGATAGCCCTAAATGGGTGTACTAAACAATGGGATGTTTTTGTTGAAGTTGTTAGTTGATGAGACACCTTACCGAGATGGGATTGACTATGGAATGATTTAACTCAGTGGGAGTTTAGACTAAGTCTTGTCAATGGCGCTAACAAGAGGCATAAAAGTGAGGGAGAACAAGAAAATGTTTCCCTAGTGTGAAAAGGGAAAGAAAAGAAAGGATTTAGCAAAGTATCAAATTATCAAAGTTAGAAGAATAAGGACTTGTCTAAGGTCAAGTGCTTTGGTTTTCATGAGTTTGGACACTATGTCAGTGAATACCTGGATAGGAAGAAGGGTAAGAAGCAAGTGGCAACTTCAACAAGTGCAAAAGAACTCTCAATAGAATGGAAGACAAGTTTACACTCATAGATTGTATGGTCAGGTCAACCTCATAGTGTGTTTGGTATATAGATAGTGGGGTGTCATTTCATATGATAGGAGTTAGAGAGTACTTCTCTAGTTACAAGGAGGACACCAATATCCAGATTTCTATGGGGAACTTGTCCAAGCTCAACCCAGTTGGGAAAGGGACTATTTAGTTTCAGAGGGAGAATGGAAAGATAGTTCCACTTCATGATGTCTTGCATGTGCCAGGCTTAGGTATGAATCTGATTTATGTATCTGTTCTTCAAGATAAAGGGTATAATGTACTTTTTAGAGGGACACATGTGTTGATTAAGCACAAGGATTGGAAATCACCCATAACTATTGGAGTTAGGAGTGGTCACCTTTATAGGTTACAGTTTGATACTCCTAAGGAACTTATGAGTAGTAGTAATATGGCATAGGAGGATGGGCCATATTCATGATGGAGCAATTATATTACTTAGTGACATAGTGACGGGTGTTCCAAAGGTGAGCACAGAACATGATGATGTATGTAAGGGATGTGTGTTAGGGAAGTTTGCAAAAGCATATTTTCCAAGGAGTGATAATAGATCTTAGGGTGTTCTTGATCTAGTACATTCATATATGTATGTGGACCAATGTCGAAAAAGTATCTAGATGATATGTGTACTATTTTACCTTTATTGATTATTTCTCTAGAAAGACTTAGATATACTTCTTGAAGACCAAGGATGAGGTTTTCAGTCACTTCCAAGAGTTCAAGGCTCTTGTGGAGAACTTGACAGGAAGGAAGATAAAGGTTCTTCGGTCAGATAATGGAGGCGAGTACAAAGGAAATGACTTCTAGGATTTTTGTACTAGAGAAGGAATCAAGAGAGAGTGGATGGTTCCTTACAATCCACAGCAGAATGGAGTTGTTGAGAGGAAGAACCGTTCTATATCGAGAGGTAGCAAGGGCTATGCTACATGACCAAGACATGCCCCACTACCTATGGCAGAGGCATGTAGTACAACAATTTACATTTAGAACAGGGTTCCACACAAGGTACTAGGGAAGATGACACTAGAGGAAGATTTCACAGGGAAGAAGCTAGATGTAGGTCACTTCAGGATATTTAGGAGTTTGGCATATTGTCATATTCTAGAAGATACATGTACCAATTTAGATTAGATTGCAGAGAAGGGTACCTTGTTGGGTACAGTGAAACTTCAAAGGCATATAGGATTTTTATTCCAGGGACCAAAAGAATTATTGTCAGACATGATGTCAAGTTCATGGAGGAAAAAGCATTTATAAGGTCTAGAGATTTTTCAGTAGATAATCAAAGTGAGCAGCCAAGAAAAGCTCAAGTACAATTACTAGTATAAGAATAGACTCAGGTAGTGAAGATTCATAGAGTATGGAGCAACTGATGTAGTAGGATATGCATCTAGAAGATTTAGTGGTTAATATTTCGTCCTCTACAGTTTGCAACAAGAATCGTGAGGTTAAAAACACACAAAGGGATACTCACGAGTTTGTGGGAGATCCTAGGAAGAGTAGGAGATAGAGGAGAGAACTAGCCAAGTTCAATGACTATGCGGCATTAGTCAACCATTTGGTAGATAGTGAACCTTCCAGCTATCAAGGGGCTACACAACATCAGGTATAGTAGGATGTTATGGTTGAGGAATATACTTCAATAATGTAGAATGATGTGTGGGAGGTAGTGCCTAGACCAACAGATAGGGTAGTAGTTGGATCATTTGGATCTTCAAGATAAAGCATGGTGCGAGATGGTAGCATCGAAAATACAAGGAAAGGTTTGTGGTAAAGGGGTTCTCTCGGAAGGAGGGAATAGACTATGAGGAGACATTTGCTCCGGTGGCGTGTATACTTCTATACAAGCTGTAATATCATTTGCAATGTAGATGGGATGGCAGATCTATCAAGTGGATGTCAACACAACATTCCTTAATGGTGAACTCAAGGAGTTATACATAGAAAAACTACAAGTCTTTGTAGCACACAACAAAGAGACCCACGTGTGCAGATTGAAGAAAGCCTTGTACGGACTCAAGTACACTATTAGAGGATGGTATGAACACATTGATTCGTACTTGTGGGAAATGGGCTTTATGAAGAGTGAGGTAGATGCTAACCTCTACTACTTGGTGGTTAGGGGCGAGTCTCTCATTCTTGTTCTATATGTAGATGACTTGTTTCTTATAGGTGCACTAGGGCTCATAGAGGATTGTAAGAGGGACCTTGCAGAAGAGTTCGAGATGAAGGACTTGGCACTCATGCACTATTTTCTAGGCATGGAGGTGTGGCAAACAGATGGAGAGATTTTCCTTGGTCAAGGGAAATATTACATTGAAATATTGAAGAGATTTGAGATGGGGATTGCAAAGCCATGTCTACACCTAGGATTAGTAATTGGAGGAAGGTAGATACATCTAAGGACAAAGATGTAGATCCCATCTTATACAAGTAGTTAATTGGTTTGCTCATGTATTTGGTCAACACCAGGCCGGATATAGAATTTGTAGTAAACTCTCTTAGTTAGTTCATGGTTGAGCCAAAGAGAGTGCATTGGACAATGACTAAGCATGTGTTGTGTTATTTGTATGGTTCGAGTTGAGTAAGAGATCAGTTATATTCGAGGTCAAGGAATCAAGTTGATAGGATATCTTGATGAAGATTGGGTAGGCAATACAACAAAGAAAAGGAGCACTTCAGGGTGTTGTTTCTTGGTTCAGTAGCAAGTAGAAATATGTGGCTTTGAGTTCATAAGAAGCAGAATATATTGCAGCTAGCATGGTGACATGTGAAACTATATGGCTTCAGAAGTTGCTAGTGGCCTTTGTTTGGTCATAGAAGGTTGAGACTCTTGTGTGATACACTTTGCGCGACAACCAGAGTTGCATCAAGTTGTCTGAGAATCCAGTGTTTCATGATAGGTCTAAACATATAGATATCAGGTATCACTTCATTAGGGATTGTGTACAGCGAGGTATTGTTCAACTACAATACATACCTACAGAGGAGTAGGTAGCAGACATTCTGACTAAGGCATTGGGGAAGGAAAAATTTATCTTCTTTAGAGATAAGATGGGTGTCGTGCAGAACAACTTCCTCGCTAAGAGGGAGTGTTAGTTTGTTAGCTTGGACAGTTGTTTGTCCATTTGCTAAGATTAGATAATAGTTATCTTATTGTTGAGAATGTATTAATTATTTTCTAATTATTGATTTCTTTTAGTGACACCTTGCAACCAAATTTGTTATGATTGTTAAGTTGTTATGTATCTCAGTCGTTGGTGTTCCAATGAGAGTAGTATAAAAGGAGGTCATTGGGCATTTGGAAAGTACAAGTTTTGGACAAGTGTTTGCAATGCTAACAAATGAGTTTGTAAGTTTGCAGTCATAACAAATAGTCTTGCAGTGATAGCGTTGGGGATAACAATGGGGGAATAGCAGCGGGAGAAGTTGGGAGATTTGTGAAGTTCTGCTAGAAGAGGCAAGGAATCTTTGTGTCTCTTAATTTGCTGAAGTTAATATAATTTCTCATCTGTAGAACTGGTTTTCCCCTTAGGGGTTTTTCCAAGGAAAATTTGTCCAAAAATATTGTGCTCATTGTGTTACGCATTTCTTTCTATATTCTTATTATTGAAGTTGCAGTTGTGTTATTTTTCAATATTAGTTGTGAATTAGTTTTCAGCAGTTAAATAATCTTTTAAGATAGGAGATTAATAATCAGTGACTGCAATAGAATTTTCACATATGGAATGATCAATTCTGCTTCTTCAATGTCATAAGGAGATGATGGTAATGGTGGGTTCTCAAGCTATCGACCGCCAGATTACAAATTTTAAGTAATAAAAAAGGATGATAAATTGTGAGTGATAAATTTTGAGAATTAAACATAGTAGAAGATAAATTTGAAGAAATTGATACCATGCAATCCTAGAGAGTGAACCAAAAAAGATTGATTATCGTCACAACTGATACTAATTAATATTAATTAAATAAGTCTAATAGGATTTGACTGTTTATTCTTGTAAATCAAAAAAAGAAGAAAAAACGCACATGACCGTTCCATAAGAAAGTAGAACTTTTAAACAATATCATCATTCCTCGAAGTAAAGAGATCAGTTTGCATTAATATTTTAAATCTACAATCTTCTCCTTTATATCCAACAATTACACAAGCTTTACATATATCCTGGGCTAGTGGTGCCCAGGATTGGGAACGAGAACTCCAAATCCTCTTTCAAATCAACATCTTCATTGTTATCACATTTAACTCTCTCATCGCTATTATTCTGCACAATTTTACAACACATAATATCAGCAACTAATAAATCTGAACTATCTACCTGCATATTCCCAAGGCTGGCTGCAAGCTAATTATATGAAGGAAAAGTAGACATTTTTTTGTGTATGCAAACCTTATGATTCGTTGGATTTTTCCCATGTTGCAATTGCTCCTTTTTCCTGAGAGATGGACACGAAATGCTTCCTAACATCCAAAACAATTAAAAATGATTAGACACAAAATCCATAACAAAACTTTCTAGAAGCGGGAACATAATGCTGTTCATTAATTTATAGATAAAAAATAAAGAACCCGACCAAAAATAAGGCAAGCTTGGCAGTTAGATGTTTCTTCCCGGGAGACTAGGATTGGGAATGAGAACTCCAAATCCTCTTTCAAATCAACATCTTCATTGTTATCACATTTAACTCTCTCATCGCTCTTATTCTGCACAATTTTACAACACATAATATCAGCAACTAATAAATCTGAACTATCTACCTGCATATTCCCAAGGCTGGCTGCAAACCAATTATATGAAGGAAAAGTAGACATTTTTTTGTGTATGCAAACCTTATGATTCGTTGGATTTTTCCCATGTTGCAATTGCTCCTTTTCCCTGAGAGATGGACACGAAATGCTTCCTAACATCCAAAACAATTAAAAATGATTAGTCACAAAATCCATAACAAAACTTTCTAGAAGCGGGAACATAATGCTGTTCATTAATTTATAGACAAAAAATAAAGAACCCGACCAAAAATAAGGCAAGCTTGGCATTTAGATGTTTCTTCCCGGGAGACTAGGATTGGGAATGAGAACTCCAAATTCTCTTTCAGATCAACTTCTTCTTTGTTGTTCTGCACATTATACAAAGTAAACTAATCAATCTGAGCGATTTAAACCAAGATTTCGATATCAAGAGATTTAAGAATTGCTACAATATAAAAGTTATCTTATTTCTTCTCAAAAGTACGAGTTTATATCCTACCTAACAACAAAGCAATTATCAATATTGCTGGTAATAAAAAGAATTAGACACCACACCCATATTTTACATAGAAAACAACTACTCAACCTGGTCAAGAACGACACATTTTTTCAGAATTGGATATTCAGTGTCATTATAGAAAAAACTTTGATCATCACTGTTATCACACATCATCTTTGTAGAGTCGGATGGACTGGTTAAACTGTTATCACTGTTATCACACATCATCTTTGTAGAGTCGGATGGACTGGTTAAACTGTTATCACTGTTATCACACATCATCTTTGTAGAGTAGAATTAGATGGACTGCTTGAATAGTTTGCTTATTGCCGGTGTTGCTTTAAACCATAAAATTGAGTGAACCGAATGTTTGAAGATAATGGAGGAAATAAATGAATTAAATGGATAACAGTATGTCGTGTCCATCTTTATTGATGTCATTAAGATTTTGAGGAGACTAGGCTGCTTTTTATGCATGTTTGAATCTTTAATCGGTCATTTATTACATTCATCAATTTTCCATCACAATTTTAATTTAATGAGTTTCCATGCATATCGGCAATCCTCGGGAGATTTCAGTTTATAGCTTGCATGATTTTTTTAGTGTCTGATTCTTTCGATTTTTCCCATGTTGCAATTGCTCCTTGCCTTCTTTTCTTTAATTCTAAATTTGTTTGTTCATTGTTGTTTTGTCTTAATGTAAAATGAGAGATACAGTATGGTTTTCATGATGCTGTAGGGGCAACTGCAAGCCGTTACAATGTTACTTGAAGTGATGCACATTGTTATGATATGATGCAGTCCAGTAAGTCCATAACGAATTTAATGAACACAATTTATGAAGCCATGTCGGTAGCTGTCTTTCAGTTACTGAATGAAGGAATTCGATTGTTATATAATCTAATTTTGTAGCTGTCAAGGTTCTGCATGCATTCAATACCTGTCATTCATATTATTATCGTTTATGCCTATCAATTACTGCCAGGTTTTCTCTTTACTGAATAAATATACCTATTAAAAACGTTGAATACGATATATATATATATATATATATATATATATATATATCACTATAACAATAAAATTCTTCAATTAATTAAACCTAATTAATGAATTCCAAAGTCACACAAGAGAGTGGATATGCAAGTTATGTGTAGGTTTAGGATAATTTAAGATGTTTATGTAGAAACATGATTACTCTAATTACATATACCAATCTACTTAGATATGTCTATTGGTAGTTTGTTGTTCTGTGATGCGGATTGTAAAATATGACCTTTAGCGCATTAATACTAAAGTAGATTGATGGTTTTCTTAATATCATGTTTGTTGCGATCACAAGAAAACCATCATGATTGGGAAGAAAATTAGAATTTTTCTTTGATTGACCCAATACCCAACACTCTAAGGTTCCACGATTTATGAGAAATTTCCTCTGAATGTTTGACAATTGTTTTCTCTCAAGGGTAAGTTAAGAAATATCAACAAACTGATGTACTAGGGAAACATCATAATTCTTGGGAATTGATATGATGCCTACAAAATCATCTAGTACCAGTGCACCTGAATGTGTTACATTATCATTTTGGTTCCACAAGGCACAAATTGTAAAATATCGCCTTCAACAACTTAACACTTGTAGCCACCACTCCCAATTTTTTTTTGTAGAAAATAGAGTGCCCCTTCCTTTTTAGACATAAGACAAGGTTATGTACTTTCTACAATTCCTTGAAAAACTATTATGAGAAAAACATGATATACATAATATTAACCATTCAACATTTGCATGTTTAGAGTATAACTTGCTCATAATCAATTAATTTAGTATAAATTAATTAATTTTATCAATAAGTAAAATGCGTTTATTATATATTTAAGTTTTTGGTGTTAAAATATGGTTGTTGAAGAGTTAGAAGAATATTGGATTCCTTTGAGAGCTATTTAAATCTAATTAGTAAATTCTAAAGTTAGACAAAAGAGTTGATATACAAGGTTTACCTAGGTTTAGGTTTATTGAATTTTATCTTACAAATTTGTGAAAATTTCCCCTATATAAAAGTAAAAATCTACACCCTAAATTGATACACATGTGACCTACATATTTCTTGATAAGAAAAGTCCTTTATAAATGTTTCGTATTCTCTTTGTACCATGCAAATCATTTGGAAAATATTATTTTATCCAAGAAATTCTAAAACAAATTGACGACTATGTCCATATGGTATTCATCTTTAAAAATCTCACCAAATTTTTAAAAATACAATCATTTGTGTCTTAAATATTTGACTCTATATACCATACATATATCCTTTCTATGTTAGAGTTGATAGCGAATGTTGTAGATGGAATCTTTCCGAAATAATAACTTACATACACATCACTAAATATGAGACAACTATAACCCTTAAATTTGGATTCAAGGACTGTCAAAAAAATATCTTGAGCACCTTTCCCTTTCCTAGAAATTTCCAAAGTATTGGGAGACACTAGTAAAATGAGGTGTATGAATAAATCATATGACAAATATAATCACTTGGTTATATTTTGGAGATCTTGTTTATATTTTTTTTTCCTTTGATCATAGGATAAGATATTCTTCTCAATGTAATTAGGAAATGATAGGTAAAATCTAGTTGGAAAACAAGAATTTGGGTATATGTAGTAAATCAGAGAATAGAAAAACTACATTGATATTTGTTAAATTCATAAAAGGTAACAATATATTTAAAAGTAATTAACATCATTAATTGTACTTATACTAACTTGTAAATCACTATTATAGGGTACTTGTTTAACATAAAAATTTGGGATTCCATCAATAATCTAATGATTTATGGATTTCCTCTAAAATATTTGTACAATTATTTCTATAAAATTATAAATAATAAAATAAAGTCTTTATATTTTTCTATCTAAATGAACTATAATATGTATAATTTATAGACAATTGAATTATAATTAGAAACATTATTGACATCACATTCTAATTGAAATAATAATGGCTAAAAACTTAGAATTTGATCACACATGATGGGTTATCCTTCACCAAAGTGGGGCACTAAAATAATATGATCGTGGGGAAGAGTGACCAAGGAGAATACTTTATCTTTTATACAATCCACTATACGCTTTAATAATAAAACATAAGAGTGTTAGGACCCTTTGGCCTACATTTCTCTTTATAATCTTGTTATAATAGATATTATGAATGTGTATTCTTTATAATTCATCCACTGATCTATAGTAATAATCCCACATGAATGAGAGATACTTGTTATCTTAAGTAGAAATAGTATAAATGGGATGTATAAGCTAGTTGAATACATCAATAAATATGACACTACTTCAAAGTGGCATACAATGAGGTAATGCAATTTATATCTTTTAGTGCATTAAAGTTGTTAGTCTTCATTTCACAATATTTTAATCTCAATATTTATTTGCTAGCCTATTTTATTTCAAACTGGATCCTCACATATGATATCAAAGCTCAATATAGGGCCCATTTATTTGCAATATTATCATCTAGTTTTCTAAAGTCATCAATCAAAATGTCTCATCTCTCACTTAGTTGGAACTTAGTGATCAAAAAGAGGTAACATAAGTACAAATGTTAATCCCTTCAATAGATTTTTTATCAAATTGTTTTATTATTTGGGTATAAACCATTTGTTAGATATTTTAAAGTTCACTAGAAACTATCATTTTAGGATAATAAGTAATTAGTTTGAGTGATCCGTGGATTCAAAGATAATTAAAAAATAGACAAGAAATTAGAAATGGTTATGTATGGAATTAATATTCCACATACTTGGAGGTATATTTAAGAGTTACATAGTGTTTTTGAAACCTAACCATCAGAAAGATTAGGCATTTTTTATTTACTAGGGGACTGCAAAGTGGTAATCCTTGAGAAATTACTTAAAATTGATCACAGAGACACGATAGCATCTCATGAGTATGGTATCCTCCATAGTTAGCACATTAAACTAGTGTAAACACTATTTATAAATAGGATAAGTCTAAATGAAATACAACACTACCAAACTTGCCCTCTTACAATCTTATCATTTCTACAAAGTAGTGTGACCTTCATTTTTTGGAGTTGGAAAGAACAATCACTAAATGATTGAACTAAAATATTTCTATAGTTTATTATTAATGTTCACATCATACAAAAAATCTATAGAAAACAAGGATCACATAGAGCTTGTACAAATATGGTGAAATACATCAATGAAAACAAAGTTACTTAAGTTATCCATTTAATATATATTATTAAATCAAGAAGAAATATTCATGAAATGGTGGACCAAAAGGTGGCCAAAAATATGTTTGAGAGAAATTTTGATTATAACATACTCACGTTATAGCTCAGTCACTTTATAAAAACTTTATTATAACTTTGTCATAGTATAACACAAGAACATTGTGTATTGGTATCTCAATTTCATAACGGGTTTTCATTATAATGTGAGTGTGTTGTGTCTATGTAAAAAAGAAATAAAAATATCAACTAAGGTTAAGCCTATTCACAATTTTTCATTTGATAAAATGCAAGCGAGGAAAACATGATTGATATATAATGCAAAGGTGTTTTATCTTACTTAATCCTTTGATGAACTTAAAAAAAATGTTTGAAAATTTCCACAAGATAATTTAAAACCATTTTAAGGGTAATTATAGTGATTAAACTATTTTTGTATTGATTTTAATTCATTCAAATGTTTCCATTTTAGTTGATCTACACCCTTCTCCACCTCAATACCATTTTTAAAAAATAAATATAGATAAAGAAAGAAAGGATGTTACAATAGCATGTAGAAGAAAAACACTCAAACTCATTCTACAATTTCCACATGTCCTCATGAAATATAAGATTTTATTTTAAATAACAAATATCAAATGCAAGGTTTTATAGAAACCTTGAAAAAGTGTAATTCCAAAAATACATAGTTCTTAACACTTGCAACATCATTAGATTCATTAATATCCCATCTTAAACCTTTGATTGAACAAATAAAAAAATTCAAAAACCAAAATATAAGTATAATTGATTTTATGTAAAAAATATCCTATGATATGGTGATGAAAACAATATTACCAAAGACAAGTTATGTGTTTTTCTCATTGAATCAAAAGAAATGAGCATTTACAATTCAACTCCCAAATATTATCAATCTATTGGCGAAACTATAATAGAATAAAAATAACTTTAGGGACAAATGGTGGTGTGTGTATGACCACCCTTCTTGAAATAAATTCAATGAAAAATTTAAATAATTTGAGATTTGATATTTGTAGGAATGGAAAAAGGATCTACATAGGATAGATTGGGTTCAAAATGTTTACAGAACTAGATAATGAGATCCCATTCATATCCATTCATTCAACATGTGAAAATACATTTAAAAATGTTGGATAATATTGAGGTTAAAGTAATATATTCCATTAGTTATTTGACATACTCTTTGGTTTAGAATGATGTGAATGTGTCATAGGTTGATGAGGGAAATCTTCAAGGTATTAGGTAAAACAAAAATTTAGTTATCATGATTGTGTGTCTTTATTTACTTATGAGGATGATGAGGTTAGTACGCAATCTAGATCATGTGGGGGCATTAGGAACTTAGATGTCTCAAGGTTATGAGAAGAACAGATAAGTTTTTTTACACTATGAGGAGGTGTGAGTTTATTCTAATTCAAAATGTGAAAAAGTGAAATTGGAAGGTAAATGTTTGTTATGTAAGAACTAGGTTAAATTAGTGGTTTTATGCCTAATAAGGCCTATGGTGATGTGTTAAAGAGTTTACATAGAAGGTTGAACAAGTGACAGTGTAATAGGAGGTGATTTCAAATCCATGCTTATGTTTGGCATATTGTTGAGCTCTTAGGAGCTGAAAAAAGTCAATTTTAGCAGTTTTTAAGATATGAAAATCTCTGGAATGAGTTGGAATAATGCATGAAAATGAAGGATGGGCATGCGGAATAATTTAGGAGAGATAATGAGCATGTATGAAGCATTTTATAGGTGAATAAAGTATATTTTTGTATCATATTACTTACCTTTTCCTAGACTTTATGTATAAACTCTTTCTCAAGCAGAATAGAGAAATTTACACATTAAACAAATGGTGAGTTTCAAAGATCTATTATTGCATGGATGGATAGAGGAAGGTTAGTAGTTGAATCATGAATTGTTTTGCCTCTTGAAATCTAATAATATTTCTTGTAGACCTAAGTTTTCCCTCTCAGGCCCTAACTAGAGAAAATAGTATCTGAAATTCTATCTAGTAAAAATAGACAAAAGTATGTGAGCATATCTATCTAGGTGATATCTTGTATTTTTCCAAATATCAGATCTCAACTCACATGTGTGAAGGAATTACTTCATTGCTTGCATATTTTATGAGGAACTTGGTGGAAAATGATGTTTTTAGGTTGCATGAAGGGTTAAATCTTCAAGTCAAAGCTTGAAATTCACTGTGATGTATCATGAAGATATGAAAAACGTGAATCAAATTTTTTTATGGTTATTCTACATGCCTAAATGTGTATTGTCATGTTTAGGGATTATAAAATTCTTGATTTACATGGTTCAGTTTAAAGGAAGTGTGATTCCGTACAAAGGATGAAGTAGAGATTTTGACATATGCTCAAGAAACCCATAAAGGAAATTAACATCACATTTTTTATATGGTTCTTTCAAACAACCCCGAGATCAAACTCATTTTTGTTGTTTTAGGGGTGGTTAGACAAGAGGCCTTAAAGATAGACTGCATGTGAAATATAGGGTATTATTGTAAAAAGGGTCTAAACACCTTGATATAGGGTAGATAAGGTGTTCTAAGAATATAATGAATGATCAAAGACTCTACATGTTGTTTTAGGCACCTTCACCATGTAGACCTATATGGGCTATGCCTAGTGTAAAGGTACATTTCTTGGTAGAGGTAGATTAGAGGATAGATTGAAGAATAAATGGAACTAGGAATGAGTAGGGTTTGTCCTAAGGATAATTATGGCTGGTAAAAATAGTCACTCCATCTACAAATAATTCAAGGAAATCATTCTTTTTTGCATGCATATTGTGGTTATTTGAGAAGAAGTATTGCTTTGTGGTGGGATAGAGACATCATTGTGAGCTAGTGTGAAACATGTATATAAGGAATAAATTGTGTGATAAGATCATGTAATCTCAATTTTTCCCCCCAGAAAAATTGATCAAACATAACCTTGTGTAGGAAGAAATCCACGGGATGATTCCATCGTATGAGCCCACATTTTAAATCTAACAAACAGGTTGCAGGCAGGCTCTACAATGGAGTAGCATGGTTGGCGAAAGGCCAAACGACATTAAAAAGAAACCAGAGACTATTAGGAGAGAACAAGAAAGCCTCAAAGTCTTCGATCTTTACAAACCATTCAGAACGGGCCCAAATTGGCTAAGTATGGAGGAATAAGTGGAAGCTTCCATGTGCCTCATCGACGCTTCTCCAAAGGGTTAAACCCAAAAGGTAGTCTTAAACAAGTGTGAAGCTTCCACGTGTCCTAGGCCCAAAAAGGGGTAGAGCTGGCCGTTGAAAATTCCAAATGAGTAAAAATAAACCAAGTGTTAGCTCAGCGTAATTTCAAAAGTAGGAGCCCAAGGTAGAGACCCAAACTAGTGCCAGCTCTCCGCGTCGCAAAGGTCCAACAGAATTCAAAGGATAGAAGGACCAAATCGGTTAAGTATAAGAGTGTCGACGGAGAGCACCATGTGTCTCAACGGTGCACATTTAAAGGTGGGAACCAAACCGGATGCTAAAATGAGTGTGGGGCTTCCACATGTGTTGGGTTTGAAAAAGGCATCGGCCTGAATCAGCTAAGTATAAAAACTCACAAAAGGCACCATGTGTCATCCTTGTGCATCTTCAAAGGTAACTCTAAAAGTAGGTCTCCCAAACAAGATTTGAGTCTCCACGTGTCCCGGGTCAGATATATGGCCCAACGAAACAAAAGGACTTAGCCAGAAAATAAGGAAACAGAACAAGCCATGGAAGGCACCACATGTCTCTTCCGCACAACCTTAACAAAAAAATCCAAAAGTGGTCACCAAACTAGTGTCGGCTCGCCACATGGCCATGTTGAAAAGTCAAAGTGGGAAGGAGGGTCATCAGAGGCAATTCAAAAATTTTATCCCAAAAGGCGTAAAGTATAAAATTTAGCCACACATCGACTGATGCCCAAGGATCCATGTGTCAAACCTCAATGGCATGCAGGAAGATGGGCTTGGGAGGACTTTTTACCCAAATGGAAAATGCAGATTGGTGGGTCCGAAGATGGTTTTTTGAAAAAAAAATTGTGGGGCTCCACGCCAATTTTTAAATTTTGTATTTTTGGTGTCAAAAGGTGTAAAGTGAGTTTTGGGGCTGCGGACCCATTCTCCTAAACTATTTTTCACCATTTTTGTACAAACCCGACCCAAATATTCAAATGGGCATATCTTTCGATCTAGTGCCTGAAATTTAACAAATTTAGTACCATTGGAAAGGTCTCAACGTCATCTACACCATGGAAAATTGAATATTTAATTTTGATAAGGTTGGGCGGGTGAAAAATGGGAAAATTTATTCATTCCATTAATATGAAATCCGATCGTCCCTAACAACCAGATTAGATTTGATTTGATCTGCCATCCTTCCTTCTTTAAACACAGGGAACAGACATAGAGTGGTGAACTCAAAATATTGTCGGCGGATTTACAACAGAAATGATGGCCGGTAGATGAGCTCCAAAATAAATTTTCCCACCTATTTTCTTCACTACATCTATTAAAGAAGGGGATGGGTTCATTGTAAAGGGTTAGACATTTTCTATTTTGCACCCTCCCTTCTCCTCTGGTTTGTGGATGAGTTCGCGGAGTCCAAACCTCCCATTCAAGTTACAATACAAATTGTTTTGCCTTTTGGCTAACTGTAATGTATTGTATCAACTCTGGAGAAATAATATATGTCTTTTGATTATTCTCAACCCTCTCATGTGTTCATTGTTATATTATGATCTCTCATTATAATTTGGTTTTCTGTGCATGGTATTTGTACTGTATTTGTATGGTCTGTGTTATTTTTATCAAAATGAGTATTTAACATTCCTTTGGTGCATGACCTTATTAGATTATGTTTATTTATTTCACCTCTTCTCAACCCTATCCTATTGGTAAGATATAGTAGGATTAGAGTAGATCCTCTGCAATTTATTTGTGTGCACGTGAATAGAGGAATCAGAACTAGCCTTCATTTCGAGAGCTCTCTCAATTTCAAAGTCTCAAACTTTGAGAGATGCTCCATGTTATGCTATCACACTAAGAGTCTCAACCCAGTAAGTTGTAGAAATTTAGGGGTGTTGTGATTTTGTGCTAACAGTTTTAGCATGCCCAGTGGGACCAAAGAAGTCTCCCTCTTTATTCCAACAAAGTATTGATGTGCACTTACTCTAAGTTTCCTCTTTTAAGAAGCTTTGAAATTACACCTCTAGAGACTCCAAAAGGATCAGAGTCCATTGGTTTCAGCAGCCCAGGCTTGGTAGATTCATGAGAAGGATTCAAACCAAATCAAGAACCAAAGAAGAAGGATTGTTTGTCTATCTACATGTGTCCCTAGACAGAAGGGGAATGGGGAGAAGAGGACAAAGGTATCCATCTCCACCAAACAGACCTTTTCAACACCTCCCACTAGTAGGCCATTCATTTAATAAACAATGGTTCTCAGGCCAATCATAATGGCAGAACCACCGAAACCCTATGTTGACTTCACTGGCAGCAGCCCACTCACCATCAATGCATAAAATCCAATCCCAGTTCTAGCATTAAAGAGAATCCTATATTTCACTAGAGAGAACTAGACTTCTCCTAATGATCACATTCAAGACATTGCAACTTTCTTCATAATTCATGAGATCACTAAGATGGGTATTGTAGTCAAATTTTTAGCCTCCTCACTCAAGGGTAAACCTTCGCAATGGTTCAGGAGTCTAATAGCAGTCTATATTAAGACTTGGGACCATCTGTGTAGAGCTCTTCATAATCAATTTGGAGAGAAGGGAGATAATCTATCCTTGTTAGAGCAACTAACAAGAATCAAGAGGGCCCCTAACAAGAAGTTGACATATTTCAACCTTAGATTTCAAAGGACATAGGATAGGATTCCATTGGTTGTGAGGCCCACAGATGAAGGTGCTTTGTTATACTTTCTTAGAGATTTAAATTCTGATATTTCATTAATGATTCAATCAATGGGAGGCACAACCTTACTTGCAACCTATAACATTTCTATTAGAGCTGAAAATTGTTTAATTCAGGCTGGTAAAATTGCTCCTAGGCCACCTATGCCTCTGTATCCAAAACTAGGAGTCCCAAGAACTAGTCAAACACCCACATTAGCTCCCATACCCACTCCAAGCAATCAGATTTTAGCTGAAGCTTCCATCTCATCCTCTAACACTTAAAAATAGCTACAAGAGGTTATAAAACAACTACAAAACCTAGGGAATGAGCTAGTGAACATCAAAAGGCAACAAGCTCAAATTTCTTGGCCATATCAGCCTCAAACGAGTATCAAGCTAGGCCCCCATACTAGAAAAATACACCACCAGCTTAGGATGTAAATAAAAATCAAAACCAAGGACAACCTCAAGCTGCTAGGCTTTACCAACCATATGATCAAAGACAACTTCAACATCGAGAGCCTTGGTTCCTACACAAAACAACACGACACAAGAATATGATTGGTCTTTCCCATATGGTCAGCCCCATAACCTATCAATGTATTTCAATGGTGTGTTGAACCAGGCATTGATGGTGCAGAACATTGGTGTGTCCCAAGATCCCATTCAAGAGGAAAAATTGTAGCAAGAAACCTAGAAAGAGGCACCTCCAAGTGATACCATGCTTGTCAATTGGTAGGCTAAAGATTTTTGTGGGATGAATCAAACACCTTCTCAAAGTTTAGCTACCAATACACAATCCAAGAAAAGGAATATTAGAGAGGGATAGTTATCAAACTTAGGTAATCCTTAACCCTCTATTATTCCACAAGGTATTGTAAGTCAAAGTATAACTCCCAATGTACAAAGTCATCTGAAGCCACCTTCCAGACCCACTCAGACACCGGTTGTAATGACCCATGTGCCAGAGAAGAGTGTGCAAGTGAAGGGGTAGAAAAAGATAGCTCATCCCCATTCAACATCATTGAACAAATGAAGACAAAAATGTGAATATTTCAATTTGGGAGTCATTGGCTATCCCAGGGAAGAGAGACATGTAGTAGGTTTCTACAGCCAACTTGTCAGCCTCAAATTAGCCCCACAATCAACAAGAGAAAGTACTTACCAATACAGCTTGGCCTGAAGGGTACCATGGAGGACAACAACGTAAGAATATGAAGCCTCCTACCTTCTATTTTTAGTTGATCATTGGGGACAAATTAGTACATAATTGCATGATTGATTTGGGAACAAGTAGCTCTGTAATGTCAAAGTAAATAGCTGATTAGCTGGGTATTCAATATGAAGCCATCTCCAAGGGCGTAGTGCAATTGAATGGGACAATGGTAACAACGATTGGATTCATCAATTATTTGAGCCTCACACTACACCCATGCCCTAATGTGACTGTATTTCAAAACATATCAGTCATAGACTTTCCACCACATTTTGCATTGTGTTTGTCAAGAGACATCACTATTAAAATTAGAGGCTATTTGTCTACTGATTGGTCGCGCATGCTTTTTAGAACAAGATATGGAGCCATGGTTATGATAAGATCTGAGCCCATTGTTGATTACCATATTGAGCATCATGTACCAAGCCCAATCAATGTGAACTATTCAAATTTTGATCAGGAAGACGTCCAGAGTACTTATGAGGTAGATACCAAGGTTGGTTGTATTCCAGACTGGACCCTCGATGAATGGGCGAACAAGAGGCATTCTTTTGACCCTTATAAGGAAATGGAGGAATCTAAGCTAGGATGCTACTGTTCACATGAGGAGAATCATCCTCTTCCTGACATCATCAAGATAGGCCACAAATATGATAATTAGGTATGGTAGTTATTCTTTGATGGCTCAAGAAGTAGGCAAAGAGCCCGTTGGTGCCCATTTTGATCCTTTGGCATTTTACCCTAAATTTTCCTTTGGTTTGCATGCTCTAGAACGTTTTTTCTCTTAAATTGGTGGTCTGTAACGTTTCCCTCCACATTGAATGCCTTGAAATGCTCATAAACTTATTGTTTTTCCCTAATTTGAAAGAAATATGCATGTATGCCTGTTTTGTGCCCTAATTTTTCCCTTTTCAAATACCTCTGCCATTTTTTCCACTTTTCCCAGCCTTTGGAGCTTATGATTGTTCGTTTTATGCATATTTTCCCTCAAAAATTCCTTTTGATTATCGTAAATTTCCTAAAATCACTTCCCATTTGTTTTATGATAAAAAAATTCTTCACCCACGAAGAAAAAATCGAATTCAGGCATCTCTAGCAATTTTCTACGTTTTTTGATGGTCATACGAGCATCATTTGCCTGCCAATTTCTAGCTCACATTCATCAGAAACATGGTTTTTGTAATTAGACAGGGATCATCGGGTTTACTCAAAAAACATAACATTTTTCGTGCCATGGAAAAAGTTGCAAGTTGCTTCCACAGGCCCTAGAAGAGGACACGTGGTAGGCGGGATGGAAGGGTAGAGTGGTGGAGGACTTCAAGGAATTTTTCCTTTAGGTGAAAATGGATGGAAGTTGCGAAAAGGGGCATAGGCCCACATCAAGTTAGTAGTGGACATGTGTCAATGTCAGAGCACAAGGTGGGCTGATGGAAGAAAAGTGGGAACATTTCCCATGGTGAAGAAGGGAGTTGAAATGTGAAATGAGCCCACAGATCCTCAACGATAAAGAAGGTGACACGTGTCAAGGTTAGAGGAGGAGGTGCGGGCCTGCGGAGATTTTTTGGAAAATTTTCCTGTTTTCCAAAAAAGGTTGAAATGTGAAGAATCAATCCACGATTCCAATGGGGCCCACATTGTGCCATGTGTCAGCACCAAATTTCAAGGGTAGAGGGTAGAGAAAAATGTCAAAATTTCACATTTTTCAAAAAATGTTAAAAAGTCAAAAAGTGATCCCAAATCCATTTCCAATCACATTATGACACGTGCAGGGCTCAGCTTGAAGGGAGAAAGGTAGATCAATGGTGACTGTGCATTTTTAGTTTGGCCACCATTTGAGCTCCAGGAAGCTTCGAGATGCGAATTTTGTATTAATTTTCATCATTTTTTGGCAAATTCATGTTGATTGTGCCTAAAAGGACTAATGTAATTGGTGTTAAGGATCAATTTGCATATTTGAGATGTTTTTGAAGTAAATTTTGTCCCTAGCCTATGTAAAAATGTGAAATATCAAATCAAGAAGTTGTAGAGCCAAATTTTTTATGGATAAGGATGAACTGATGAAATGAAAGGGGCCTCCACGCTTCGAAGATGAAAAACGTGCCCCCAAATGGATAATGATGAAATTTTTGTAATTATTCACCTTTTGAAAGAACAACTGGTAACTTTTTGTGAGTTTGTTAGATGTCATTTTCCAAAAATATTGCAAAGAAAAGGTGCTCCGAATATTCCACTTTTGGAGGGAAGATTTGAGAGGAAAAGGATCAATTGTAATAAAAAGTTATATATTGCATGAATTTGTCATGCAAATGGTCAAAGAAACTTAGAATTTCATGGGAAAATCTTGGAAGCTGCCCATTCTTTGAGAAACCACCTGAGAACCATTTCTAATTCCTTTTTTTTTGCATCATATTTGTATCATGTTGAGTTGGTTTCAGTTGTAAAGCCATCAACAAGCTGAGATTGTTCTTGAAACATTCCCCTGCTAGTAAATTTGATCATTTCTGGATTATTTTTGTGTTGTCTCTTGGCAAAATTTGCATAAACTTATGTTTCAAAATGTTTTCAATTTGTGTTTCTTACTCATGTTACAGTCGTGTGTTTAAAATCTCTCTTGATCATACATGGTCTCATTTCTTGTTGATAGTTTAGTGGCATTTGCAATCTCACATTCAGAAGAGTTTTCATCTAATGAAGAGATAAACAAATTCAAAATTACTTTACCTTCTTTGAATTCTAAGATTCTTTGTAAACCTTTGGGTGCACCTTAGGTCATGATATAATAGATTTTTCTACATACTGTGTTGGTTCATCTTCTTTAAGATTTTGTGGTAGGTTTTCAAATATTGTGTGGAAGAGTGCAAATATGGGCCTCCATTTATTGCACATATCCTAGTTGAAGGAATGCCTTAATCTCTTTGAAGCATTCTGCTGTTTAGGTATTACAAGTATTTGTGTAGACAATGGGTTGGCAAAAAGATGAGGACAACAATCAATGTGATCAAGAAGGAAAATGACACATTCTAAATAATTTTGTCGAGACTTGGAGATTACTGAAAATAACATGTAGAAATGGCAATAATAGAATGAAAATAAATGCAATGTTTAATGAAATCATATAATAGTTCAAAACTTTCTTGTATTCTAATATCACACGTCTCTTTGAGGGCATATACTCTTTTTGATGATAGCTCAATTCAAAAAACACCCCTTATCTAAGCAAAATATACATATATATAAAATGCAACCATAGGCTTAATACTCATAGGTCCACCTTACAACACATATGCGGCTAAACTTCATTACAAACCCCAATCCTAGTGTTGAATGGTTGCAATATAGAAAAAATAATAATTAAAATTAAATGAAAACGAATACTACTACAATTTCAAAATATTAATACATGGAAATATAATGAAATTAGCTTCTTAATAAAAATGTGTTTCACCTTCTGAAAGTTTTTTCGTTATTGTTCCAATAGTGGAATTTCTTGCCTATTATCCATAGTTATTCTCAAGTTGTATCTTTCACTTGTATGACCCACTATCAGACAAATACATTAGTGATGGCATAGTTGTAAAGTATGTACATTCATTTGCAACATATAACCTTATGTTTGAGGTTGATGGATCTCTCTTCATCAGAATTTTGGAGAGTCAACTACAATAGAGCTAATTTCCCAAGGACCTTTACAAGACATGACACATGGCAAATAAGATGAATAATGGAAGAATGGTGTCACTCTAATTTACTTATGATATTATAAAATTTTCCCCATTCAGAGCAGTCCTTAGAATTTTGGTTCCAATTTTTAACTACATATGGGTTTTAAGAAATTATTCTTCTACTTTTGTAAATTCGTAAAGAACATAAAAAGACTGAAAAAAATGATTTATAATGTTGTTTAAATTCGTGGTTCTTAATCTAGTTTTGAACCTATAAAATTCTATCATTTACAACATAGTGTAGATTATCATAGCGGCATAGAGTTGAATAAATGGAATGCACCATGTAATGGCATTGAAGGTAAGATATCATATATGGTGGTCGTTAGCCATACATAGTGTCATATATGATATTATCATGGTAGATATGCTATGATAAGTGTTATATTAACATTCAATAATAGGCACAAATTTTATCTAGTAAGTGTATTATTCGAGGAAAAATAATGCAAGCATATCTCAAAGAATTTATTGATGATATCTATATTACCATAAGTTTGAGGCTAGTGTGTTGATCTTATTTTAGATTACATCCCATTCCTAATAAACACCTATTTTGGTAAGTCAATAATGAAAGTGGGATTGTGATCTAATTTTATGGAAAATGACATAACATTGAGGTATAAAATTTGATAAATCAATAATAAGAAAGTAACCAGGTTAAACAAAATTAATGAAATAGTTATTAAAGATAGAATTTGTTGAGCTTATGGAATGGAAATTTATATCCCTCACCATTTCTAATGATGATAGTTGCATTTCTCTATGACTGTTCCAAACCCGACCATCTCTTCATCTCTACCCTCAAATAAGGGGCTTTCACATGTATCTTATTCTCAATCCGAGTAATGGACCAATTTTATGGGTGTATACCTTGTATGAGGTTTTCTTACCTAAACATTTATCTCAATATTTACTTCCACTAAAAAGGTCTCCCTATATGTGAAAAGTGAGAAGGTGCATAGGTCAGATAATGAATGCGAGGGAAGAATACAAATGACACTAGTAGTTATGGAATAAAGAATCATACCTTAACACCTCTCTATAACCTTGATGAGAGAGAATATGATAATGCTTTTCATTCAACTAAAAAAGCGGTCTGCAAATGAAAACTTTCTCTTCTCTCTACAAATGAGGATCTTTATCCAAGCCATTGTTACTTCCATTCCTAGAGAATTTTAGAGGTACCAAGAATGATTTATAAAATTCATTATAATCCTTCCATCATACCTATGGTGTGTACAAAAATTGAGAATTCAATTCTTTTCATTTGCTTTCCATATCTAACTTTTTCTCTTTATTGCTTACAATGCTTCTACTAACCTGGGGAAGTCTTCTATCATGAATAACTTTGTGTATAAAATTCAAATCATAATTTACCTAGAAAATGTTCTTAATATTCTACCCTCTAAATTTCATAAAATAAATCCTCAAAAAACGTTATTTATGTTCATTTTACAAGGAAGGCATTATGTCGAACAATTTGCATGCAATATGAGTCCATACAGGAAAATAATTCATAAGTCAAAAATAACTCATAATGAAGGGAAAATATTGAAATTCCATCTGCCCACAATTATCATCCTTATATGGTAAAAATTTTAGATCATTTTGAGTTAAAATTAAAAAAGTATGGTGACTGTCCTGAGACAAATTAAAACTCTGTTACACAATCTTACAAACAATCACTAGTTGCTTCAAAATTATTCAAAAAAAGGTTTAATTTCCAAATCTCACTGTCACTAACACATAAAAACAATTATTCATAGCAAAAAAATCATCCATAAGATCCTAAATAGATCTTATTTCTTGAAATGCAAGAACATGAGATGCTAGATACACAAACTATCATGTACAAAAATAGAGTTAGCTTAAAAAATAGAACTTATATTCATATCCATTGTGTTTCTTACAAAATGTTATGCTTCAAATCTACCTCCCTCCTATAATGTGTGATGATTGATTTACTTACTCCTATCTTTCACATATTTCAATTCGCACATGCATGTAACTCCTTTAATGTGTATCTCCTTTCATGATGACTCATTATGACTATCTTTTGTGACTCTTGAACTTCCATATGCCCTCTAGATGCATGACTTCCCTTTCTACACTAATTTAAGAATTATCATGACAAACCCCCACACATAGGCCTCTTTTACATATCTTATGACTCAACAAGACACTTTAACTCCTAACCAACCTCTAGAACTATTGACATGCCTTTGTAATTCCAAATTCCCTTTTTGGTGGGAAAATACAAAAGAAGGATAATTCAAATCTTCTTTTCTTCACTCTTTATCATCTTCATCAATTGAAATCTCTGATTTCTTCTGTATATCTGTAGTATATGCCACTTTATCTTCTTCTTCTTCTTATTTTGTAGGTAAGTGTGAAGAGGATTATATAGCCTAGAGGGGAGCATGAAACCTAAAGTGCCCTAGTCCATGTTGGGCACCCGAGCCATAAATATGAAAATAAAAAAATAACAACACAGACTAGAAAAATTTTGGTAGCAGATCGAAACCTGAAGTGTAAAGAAAAATAAAGTGGCCAAAGGCATGGATTAATTACTACTCTTTTTCACTCAATAACCATATGAATATTAGTATGAAAATGAGACTAAATAATTACCCAAAGTGTGTGAATTAGTGTCTACAACTTATCCCTATGCCTTAAATTCTCCAGCACAACCAAGGTGGCTTCGATTTTCATGGACGAAAAAAATCCCATAAGAAGTTATTAGACCCTTCTTCATTCTCAGATTCTCTTAACAACTGGTTCAAAGGGCCCATTCAAAAGGGCCTAAAATCCTCCTCTCCACTCCTGGTATCATAGCCCAACTCATAGTGTTGATTCTACAGAGGAGGAATACAACATAGAATATGTTGGCTGAAGTAAAATTAAGTTACAAGATTTATTGAAGAATAATAATGCTCAATATCTGAAGAATTAGTTTGATGCCTTGGATGGCTTATATGCAGACAATATGGCCCTCAACCACCATTTACAATGAATTTCATATCATGGAATGTGCAGGGTCTTAAAGAATCCAACCAAAAGTATATTCTTTGAGATGTTTGTCAAAAAATTACCAATTTAGATGTGTTGTGTTTACAAGAAGTGAAAGTTACTGGTTTTTAGTTAGAGATCGTTTGTAAATTCATCCGGCCTCATAGTCTAACATTCTATAGTAATGCGGGAATGGGCGTTTAATATCCATTTTCTCCTAAATTTCATACTTTTCTATTGATCATGGTGTTAACCACACGAATCATGCCATATGGGTGTTATTTAATATTTGCAATCATCCTTTTGGCCTCATCAACATTTATGTCTCTAATGATGCACTGAAAGGGCCAATATTTAGAGGTGGATATCCATTGAAATTCCCGATGCATATTGGGTTATTTGTGGCAATTTTAATATTGTAGAGATTTAGAATGATAAATGCTTGCCTCTACCTATGTGATGGATAACTGGTGAAAGGAAGGCATAGTTATATATGCACATTAAATTCAAGTTTTATGACCCTAACGCCTCTTGCACTTACACCTCTGAAGCTTGGTTCACTTGGTCTAATATCCATGGTAGATGGGATTTTTCTTCAAATGGATCGTCAGAGATATGCTATCAAAGAAATATTTTCTTGAGTTTGACAACATTTATTCCTTATATGTGGAAGTAATTCCGAGTTTTTTCTTTTCGTAACACTCCCCCCTATGATTTCGTATCATTTGGAAAGATAGGAAAAAATTTTATCATAAAATTCAGTGTTTCCACAATACTATAGGTTTATGGGACATGGGCCCACCCTTAACCACATCAAACAGGTGTGGAATTTATCTCCTTAGCCACATCATTTCTATAAGTATCTGATCTAGGAGGATTTTTCACTATGAAAATTTTCCCTAAACTTCCCTAAAATTGGACCATGCTGAAGGGCTTATTGAGACCTTTCCGACGGTATGCTGAACTCCAGAAACAGAGTCCGTATGCAAATTCTATCGCCGGTCGAAGATGGGCCTCCAAACGGGTCAACTCTGGTCAATAGGTCAACCAGTGGACCAATGACAAGGTGACACGTGGCAGTTGGTGATGAGAAAAAATTGATGGTACTGTAATGTTTCAAAATCAGTTCCATGGTATAGAGCTCATCGCAAGCTTTCCGACGCATTTTGAACGGACCAAATCTGAGTTCGTATGCGAAAGATATGCATAGTCAAAGTTGCGGTCAAATGATGACGTGGCACACTCTAACGTGGACAAATGGCATATTATTGGCGTGACACTTGGCAGGTTTGTAGTGGATTTAGATTTTAAAATAATAATTTTAAAAATCTATTTAATCCATTCCATGTGAATAAATTCAAATCCCATGGTATAAGGAGGATTTTGTGGCCAAAAAAGCTATTTTAAGGCTTATCTTATCTCTTTCCCACCAAACGTGGGGTCAATGGCTAAATTGGGCTCCTAAACCTATGGAAGGGGGATTTGAACCTTTTCCAAAATAGTAATCAGCCTTCCCAAGCTGCCACTTTGTAGCAAGTGATAGAGAAGGAGATCACATCTATTTAAAGGGAAGCTTTTGGTAGGTTGGAAAGGGGGACAGCCAAGGACCAGTTTGCAGAGATCACAATTTTCGAGGCACTTATGGTTCGAATTAGGACTTGGTGTAAAAATGAAAGTTGTTAAAAATTATGAGATATTTCCAGAAAGGTAACTTTTGTTGCATGAAGTGCTATATATTTTTCTGTGTAGGCGTTTTTCCATCGCAGTTTCACAGAACAGGCACGAGGGGCAAGCAGAGATCTGTATTTTGCATCCACTTCTGATCCGAATCAGACCATGAAGTAAAAGGGGAAGTTTTTAATAATTTCCTAAATTTTCCAGAAATGTAAACCTTATCTATATAGGTCTTTTTATTTCAAGTTGTAGACATTTTTTGAACGTATTTGCACAGGGAACAAACAGAAGAAATACTGTAGGAGCCACGGATGAACTTGGGAATGATTATGGTAAATTGCAGAATTCCTTGAGGTTTGAATCAGCTCATTTGCAGGTATAAAGGTCTGTTAAGTCAAGATTGAAGGGATATTGTACTTCATTGGACGTTTAATGGATCGATTCACTTTTTGTGAATCCGGAGATGTAGCCTTCGGGTGAACTCCGTTATCAATTTCTTGTTTTGTGGATTTGTGCATTTCAGTTTTTAAAGCTTTTTATCAGTTGAAATTCATCATTGGATTAATTTTATTAATTGATAAAATAAGTATAAAACTGGAGTAAATGGATTGAAGGAACTTTCAGTATCCATAACCCACAACAAGATTTGAATACACTTATCATCTTAGATTCAAATGTCAGTTTGAGTGTATGATTAAAAATCAACTGTGAAGTAAAATGGATTTGTATTAGATTCAAGTGATTCACTTAAAGTTGAAAAATCAGATTAATTGGTCTTTTTGGAAGAGTTGAGGATTTGGGTTTCAAGACACCTAAAAATTGGATCAAATTAACTCAAGATCAATGTTGAGTCTGTAAATTTCAAAATCTGGAAATTTTCTAAGTACTTCAAAAATAAATAAATAAATAAGTACCATTTTCAGATCAATATCATCCACCTATGTATGCCAACAAGACCCAATGGTGCGAGGATATTATGAATAGGATGACTAGATTACTCAAAATGTATTGTCAACAACTTGTAAAAATTTAATGTCATTCATACTGCTACCTCCTCCTCGGTCTTAGTCAATCGGTGATTGCATTTGATGGAAATCCTTTCTCGGATGTTCTGCAGCTCTAGGTTGCATAACTTCATCAGAAAGTGGAAATTGTGAACACCTATTATGCTCAGGGAGCTTAAATTCATGCCCATTTGCACTAGCTTAAATTTGGGGATCACATGTCAAAATATTTTTGTTTATACCCTCAAATCCATGGTACATTCTTAGAAAATTCATGTCATTCATGACGTTGGAACTCAGGTTATGGACTCCTAGGGTATACTGCAAGAATTTTTCACCCATTATAAGCTTGGTTTTCAAACTGAAGCTCCCTCAGAGGAGTGATAGGTGAGTCTTAACCAATGTCATGTTGGTGTTCCTTACAAAATATCTCCATCTTAGAAGATTACTTGCAATCATATACTTACTCTTGCTAGCCTATATGAAGCAGTCATGCAAATGGATAATGATAATGCTCCCAGGTGTGATGGCTTCCCATGTGAATTCCATAAATCTCTTTGGGATACTATTGGCCCAGACCTCCATCTATTCCATCTTCAAGGATTCCAGAACTAGTAGCTTGGCACTTACATCAACAAGGGGAATATTAATTTCACTCCCAAACCAGTAGTTGTTGAGTAAATTACCCACCGGAGTTTTATCACCTTTCTTATTATTTTGTAGAAGATTATTGCGAAGGCCTTTATGATTCAACTGTGTCATATTCTTCTCACCATCATTTAAGCGGAGCAGATCGAATTCATTAAGGGATGCTACATTCTTGACAATATGTAGTGCCCACTTCCCTTTGACACCTTTTGATACTGATCATGATACTGTTGATTATATTATGGACATGATTATGGACTTTATTATAGTATGATGTTAGATGTTAGATCATGGATTATTGTTGAATTTGATTCAATTATGATGCATGATGATTATTAGAGACATTTTGGATATTGATGTTGATATACTATTTGACATGGTTATATTATGGGTGTTGTTCGGACATGTGATATTTGGATATTGTGAGTAGACCTAGAAATGGAAAATTATTTGATGATGATATAGTTGTTGAGTAAAATTGCAAATGATCTTGTTGGTTGGTTGGATGTTGTTGTGATTCATATATCTAGATGATTTTGGAATTTTATTTATATTATTTTGGATGTTCTGATATGGCCATGAGGCTAAAGGAGGTATTTGTGTTTGTAGGTTAAAATATAACAACAAACATCGGGGATTGGAGACCAACCACATTGGAATTCTAGATGAATTCAACAAGGTCACCATGGCAACTTGTATTGTTTATGTGTGGTTGTTTTGTTAGGGATTCCCATGGGGGATCACCTTTAAATGTGACCAAGGGGTTATGTGTATTTATTTATTTGGTTCTTTTGTTTAATGTTTTCATGTGTTTTATGTGGTGCACTTACCCCTTTCATTATTTAATTAATGTGGTGTTAATATTGTGAGTAATCATGTTGTTAAGTTAATTAATTAAAATATATCATGAGAATGTAATTAATATTGTTGTTGGTTATGATTTAAAGTGTTGTAAGAATGTGTAAGTAATATGTAAGTGATGTGTAAGTTAACTTTTGAGTGTGAAACACTCCACCTTCTTGGAAATTCGAAATTGTCCCTAGAGGCTGAATTTAGAGGCTTGTGGGATAATTTAAAATTGTCCCATACCTCTTCAATTTACTTACCAACCATCCCTATGGTTTGAGGGTTAAAGTTAGACTTTTATACTACTTTTCGAGAGGATAAATTGTAAGTTTTAATTACACTTTTCTTACATGGTTTAATTTTAGTCCTTTGGGGTCTGTGTTGGATTTGAGTATGTAAGTAAACTGTCATATTATTCACCCACCTATTTATTATGCATTGGAGAATAAAATTTATTTTTAGATTGAGGTTGAGGATGTGTGATGTGGCATCCTACATGGATAAACCTCATCATCTTCTCTTCCCTCTTCTATAAAATTGCTTGCCTTGTTTTGGGTTGCTTCACTTTTGGAAACTCCTTTTGGGGTAAATTATTTTGTTATTTTAGAGCTCTTCTTTGGATCTTTTTTGGGAAGATAGTTACATGATTGTGCTTAGATGATTTGGATTACTTGCATCAAGATAAAGCTTGTTGTTTTGGAAGTTGGAACAACTCCATCATGGAGAGGTAGGAACTTCGATATTGAAATGCTTCCTTTTATTTATGAAAATTGTTTTGTTGTGAATGTGATGGCATGTTTGTGGGATGTTGGGTAGATGGCCTAGGAATGGTGTAGGAGAAGACTATGGGGTTTATTTTGTGGGAGGCATAAGTGTGGAGGGAGTTGGGATTTGGTTTCCACCTTACAAAGAAATAACTTGCATTTATTTATTCATTATGGTGTGTCATAAGAGGTTGGGGAAGCATAAGGAAATGTGAGGAATAAGGGGTACTTGGGGGAGGCATAAGGGAAATGTCAGGGATTTGATATACTATATTTTTCCAGTTTGAAATCAGGTGGTGATACCCATTTTCCCTTTGGGAGGCATAAGTAGCATCCCCCATAGTTTCTTGCTCCTTTGGCTTGCATGATGAAGCCTGAATTTTGTTTGCTATGTTTTAATGTGGTTGCAAACTACATTATGTTTTAGAATGTGTTTTAATTGTGAAATTTTCATGTGTGTTTGTGGAATCTTGTTGTTGTCATGAGTAGAAACACATCTTTTATTGCATTGTGGTTGGGGCACGAGGGGCAATGAAGAAGGATGGATTCTCATTTTCATTGGATGTCTTGGTTGGGCGGAGAGCATTTCCTTTCCCTTTCTCTTGTTTTGCTTAGAATTGGAAGAATGATAAAACTACATGTTGTTGTTCTAGAGCAAAGGAGAAAGAAAAAAAGAGAGAAAAACAGTTTGACAGTCCCTTGTTGAAAAGAAATCTTATTGTAACCTTTCGCACTCGAAGTGGATGAACTCATATATGTTTTGTAATGGAAATATGTTTTATTGAATATGAATTTTTTATTTTGAAATATAAAGAAGAGATATAGACTCTTTTTTTGTTTTGAAAGAAAGATATTTACTTTGTATAGTATATTGTGAAAATCAACAGAAAAGAGAAGTTGTAAAAGAAGGAAATCTTGTATTTTGTATAATAGTTGCATTCATTTCCATGATTGGAACTACAACTCCTTAAAATATGAGTTTGAAATTTATTTAAAATGTTTGTTTGAAAGGAAGAAATACCTCGAGGAAAATACATAACTCTATCTTTTGAAAAGTGTAAAATTGGAAATGAGAATTTCATTTTGGTTTTGAATAGTTTGATTTGAATCAAATAAATGTATTAGATTAGAATTGGAATGAATTCTAATACTTGGAAGATGAAAATGAAAAATATATCCTTTAAAATTTGATCTTTGTTTTGTATTTTCAAACTGGTAAATACTTTATCCAAAAATGCACATATCGAACCTGCAACAAGGAAATAACAAATTAAATCATTAAATTGAATTATTATTCTCTAATAGAATTCAATTGGACAAAAACACTTAAGGAATTTCTTAGGAAACTTAGCAAAATAGGACTCAAACCGTTTTGCTGTCATTTTTACTGTCAAATTTTTTTTTTTCTTATTGGAAGTCAATAAAAAAATACCTTCTAAATCCATCTAAGAGAAATTCTCCAGGTTTAATTGACATGTTGAGAGACGAAGAAGATCAATTGATTAAAATTTCATAAGTTAAAATTTACAAGTTTGCCTTTTAAAATATTACAGATCATTTTCATGAAATTGACCCCTTAAACATTATAGAAATGAAATTTTAATGATTCTTGTGCAAATAGGGCATTGAGATATTTCTGAAAAGTCCTCATTTTCCAAAAATGAGTTTCCAATCAAAATTTATGGCCTTCTGAAGTTTTCACTTCATTTTGGCTTCAAAATTTTCTAACTGTTAAATTTAATTAATAAATTTTTTGGGAAAAATTTCTAAGTTTTCCCCACGTCCCCACCAGCCATAGCCAATCATTGACTAACATGTGGCTTAGAGAGGCATTGGTAGATGCGCAGATATTTTTTTTTTTTACCTTAGCACTTCAAAAGAAAATTTTGGCAAATTTTCCTAACTTCTCCCGTAGGCCCGCCGACCCACACCAATGAATGGATGACACGTGTCCCCACGATGCGTTGGCGGAGGCACAGAGTGTCCCAAAGCTTTACACTTCAAAAATCAACTTTTCCCAAATCTCCTGTTGACCGATCGATCTGCAGCTAATGAACGTCTGACACGTGGCATTGTGAGGCACCGGCGGAGGCATGAGAGGATTTTAATCTCATGCGCCTTTTTAACCCTCAAGGAAAAAATGCATTTTTTTCCCCACTAACCCACTTCCCCACATTGGCTTATAGTGTGCCACATGTCCGTTGTGGCCCGAGGTATAATATCATTTTTGGGCGTAGAGTCCCGCTTAGATGCTTGAGGGAAAAGTGAACTTTTCGCCCCAAGCGCCAATAATCCAACTTTCCTCCCCTGCTCCGCCGACCCGAAAACCTTTGGGATAAATTTCTTCCTATGTCTCATAGGCCCACACATAAGAAAAATTTAGTCCCGTGGCCCACAGGCCTGCACATGGGAAAAATTTCCTCATGCGGCCCTTGCAGCCCGCACATGAAAGTTTTTCTCCCCTAGGCCCGTAGACCGCTCTTGAGAAAATTTTCCTCCCAAGTTCTTTCGGCCCCTAAGTTGAGAAATATGAGGAGTTAGGATTACTTTTTAAGATCACCAGAAAGGTGAGGAAATTTACTATCTAATGGGAATGTTTTTAGAAATTTTTGAGGGTGTTAATTTTGAGAAAAATTAAGTCGAATCTTTTAAGCCTGTTAGAAAGTGGTATAGTGAGAAATTACCCTCTTAACCTAATTGATTAATATAACCCTATTTTTGGACCTTGCGATCTTTTATAATTTTCATATTAATATAAATATAAGCTATTAATAGCATATTGGCTTTGAAACTTTCTTGTGATAACGATTGTCTTGTAACCTGGTTGTAGGATCTTGTAAAACAACACAAAAAAAATTATTCCTTGATTTTTTTTCTAACTAATCCTAGGTTATTCTTAGGTCTCAAGTGGGTTGTTCTTAGTGGGTGTTAAACAATATCATTACGATATAAGAGGTCATGGAATGGGCTCGCAAATCCAACCAACCTACTATGTTCATTAAAATTGACTTTGATAAATATTACAAGAGAATTGAATGGCCGTTTATTATCACCATGTTTCAAGGCTTAAGATTTGGCTATATCTTCATTCAATCTATCAAAATTATTTTTACAAGTGCCTTGGCCTAAATAACCATTAATGGCCACATCCCAATTCCTTTTAGCTTCTTTCGCTGAATACGCTAAGGTTTCCCTTTAACACCTACTCTTTATGTTCTTGAAACAGAAGGTTTTTTTATTTTCTTGCCCAAGAAAAGTCCCAAGGGATTGTTAAGGGGATTGTGCCACCTACTGCAGATAGGTCTCAATTTCTCAATGGGCACTTTCCATATGATTCTTTCCTTACCATAATTGAGGAAGAAAATAATATTTGAAATTCTATGCATTTCCTACATATATTCTATTTGGCTTGAGGTTCCTTCATTCAATAACAAAAAAAGTAGTGTTATAGACAATCTTTCCTCCCTGTGCCCTCTTGGATGGATTCTTATGATTGGAAAATGTTAGGCCATGGTGAGATGTTTACATTTTTTGGCATTCCTTTTCAATTTCATGTGTCACTTGACGAAGCTTTGATAAAGTATGTGGTTTAAGAGATGGCCAAAAAGCTATAATACTAGATCACCAAACCACTTTCCTTAGTGGGTAAATTCAAAATTTGTTCCAAATTCCTTGAAGCCACTCATATTTATTATTCGTATTCTTGGGTGCCATCCCAAACTTCTATGCAGAATTTTTAAAAGCTTCTCAAATATTTTCTTTGGGCTAATGCCTCCTCTGGAAAAGTGTTTTAGATAGTCAAATGGGAGACCTATTACCTTCATTATGAATATAAGGGATGGATATTATTGATATTTTGCAACAAGGGCATGTACTCTGTGCTAAATGGATAATTCATATTATTGAAGGTAAAGAAGCTTGGAAAGTGCTTCTACGTTGTGGCATTAAAGAGGGTTCCCCTTATGACTACCCAGTTTAGAAGGGTTTAGGGTTTTCCAATTTCCTCATTACTCCAGTTTCTATCAAATATCTGGAAAGCATGATAACGAATCAAAGGATGGATTCAATGGAAATAAAAATTATTTTGCAATTTCCTTTCCCTCAACTATCACTCTCTATGGTGGTATCATGTCAATCAAATCTAGGATCCATGTCTCATGGAGGTCGTTGGAATTCTAAAACTCAAGCTCTTGAACTACGGAAATCATTCCATTTATTAAATTTATTGCAAGAGTATTGAATCTTGGTGTCTTTAGAATGAGCTAAAATATCTATATAAACTTACAACCCATGATCATGCAACTATCATTGAAATCATTGATTCAGTTCCCAATCATATGATTAATAAGATCTTTGTGCATCCTTCCCATCCTCGGTGGATAGAATGGAATTTTTTCATTGATACCCCATTCTAAAATTACTCAGAAAGTAAAGGATATCACTAGCTCTCACAACATTTTACCATGGTTTATAATCTTCACACTTGGCAGGGGCTTCATTCCTCTCCTTCTAGTTAGAGAAGGAGGTTTGACACAATATGATCTTCCTATGTTGAGCCTAAAATTGTGCATTTTTTGTGGTGTATTTCACATCAAGGTCTCATGATTGGTACTCAGCTCATGCAAACTGGTGTTTTTTATCCCAAGTGTCCTTTTTGTTGGCACTTAGAAACCTTATTTCACTTGTTTTGGTTTGTTTTAATTACTAGTAGGCTTGGACTTGGATTCATTCATTCTTTTTCCCCCTCTGGTCAGAGTTTTTTACCTAGTAACACATTCTTGTAGGAGATAGTCCCATAATGCCTCACATGTTTACCCATATTTGACATGATTCGAGAGGGGAAATTATATTTTAGCTATGGAAGGAAATGAATTTTTTTTTATTATTAATGAAGTTGATCAACAGTTTTCCATGTATAATAAATTGGCAGTTCTCTAATGTGTTATTTCAAATTCATGTTCAAGCTAGAAAGGTGGCCCTTGAGATGGAGCACATCTAAAATCTTCGTATCATTGGGGTGATGTCTGGTGTAATGTTCCTTGGGAGACACCTTCACCCTCACGGCGCTCTTTGCCCAGCAGTGGCCATCCCTGAGAAGGTCACTGGAGCCGTTCTTAGAGGAACTCTTTCAGCCATGCTTGTCAGTCTCCGCGCAGATAATTCTCTCTTCTATCTCACCATAATGATTACCCCCCTTCATGCTCGTCATCTTATTTAGGGCTCGCTTATGAATTCTAAGCCACACACCTATTATGATTGGAGCCTCTCACTTCCGCCTTTTCCTTTGCCTACATTGAATAAGTTCCACTAGATGGCTCTCGCCGTTTCTCCTGCACAAGTTGCTGCTAATAATGAAGAAGAAGAAACCTCAGGATCTTTTTGGGATGTTTCGGACACTGGAAAATACCTTCCTAGTTCTGGTTGACCAAATGATCATGACACCCATTTTCTAGTCTTTTTGCTACAACTTATTAACTTCAGTGTTTCTTAAATTCTTTTGGTTGAATTCCTTGATGTGACCTAGTTTTCTTGTGGATTTGGGGTGTGCTCTCATACCACCTACTTTATTGTTAAAATTATCTTCTATAAGTTTATTTTAATATAATATAGGATCATTTTCATAAAGAAATGAATCAATGAAATTCTAAGTTAAATTGGGAATTAATAATAAAGTTCCGATAATGAGGAAAGACAAAGTCAATATTTTTACAGAACATAGTGATAAGAAGTTCACTCAATATGTTTAATGTGTTCTTGGTCTAAAGTATAATTTTATGAGTGCTAACTAACTTATAGAAAAAAGATATATAATCTATTTTGAGTGAAATTTGTGTGTAATTATTTATTATAGTCCCCAAAAAGGTTAAATATCAAGATTGAAATGACCTTAAATTACATATTCCAAATACAAAGTAATAGTTAAATGCCTTTATACATTCTCATTGGAGGGGATATCATAATGCTATGTATTCTCATTCAACCTTCACTCTCTTTCCGCAATAAGTATTAACTCCCAACATCTATCAAATATTATTTCATCACAAGTTCTAGCCAATATTTATTTTTCCTAATAATCAATCTTCATGTAATTTTGCCCACACCAAGATTCCTATAATTCTTTCTAAGGAAAGACCTCAATGTACTTATGCGTCAAATGCATTATGTAATAAAATTAAACCTAATTGTGCTCATGCGAGATATTTTCCTTGCACCAAAATTTCTTTTGAAGTCTCGATCAAGGGTTAAATTTGACACCCACCTATGCCTGTCAAACAATTTTGGGTGACGGTAATTTTTCAATACCACCCTTCAAAAACACAAAATAATGTTATTTTTACTAATTATTCTATATTTATTATATCTTTTATAATATAAATTTACATATTTTTTTATAATATTTATACAAATCTATATAAAAAATGATGGTCATGTTTTAAATATGCAAGTTGCGTGTGATAGTTAGATCAGATATTTACAAGTATTTTATGTCTAAAATCACAAAAATGTGTAAACGGTCATCAAATTTAACCCCTGGTCCCGATGGATGTGAGGTATCTAATGTGCCGAGTTTCAAATGGAAATTCCACCAAGTAAATAAATGCAAAATTTTGGGACAAAATAGGTCAATCAAATTTCTTCAACGAGATATCATATCCGACATTAATGCAACTCCAATTAGTATGTGGTTGATGACACCAAAGTAGTTTTCTCTATGATGACATCTTATAAATTTTGGACATGTAATGTTCCATATATACGAGATGTCACTAAAATGAAAAGTGGTAATAGTATTTTGGACTATAGTCCATGTCGATCTTAATCAATCAAAAATATCTCCATGATGGGAGTTCTCTCCATCAATAAAATGACATTGAAATTAAGTATTAGTGCAGCAACATTTCAATGTGCAGTTGAAATTAATTTATTTTTGTTGGAAAACCATTTCACAAACACATTGAAGCAACAATTTACACACACACACACACACACACACACACACACACACACACACTATATATATATATATATATATATATATATATATATATATATATATATATATATATATATATATGGGAAAATTTTAAATATTTCTTGTGTATATTATTAAGTAAAAATTTAAATTTAAAAGTGTCTTTCACAAATCAATCATGGTTTTGCATCTCAAATTTAGTCACTTGATATTGAGGTTTAAGTTTGTTGAATTAGAAAAATATGGTGAATGGGTTATCATACATATAAAAACCAATAAAAACATGTGAGAATTTTATCATAGAAAAAAAAATACATGGAGTCATTTATAGAAGGATAATCATATAAAACTAGATCTATTTTATAATTGATTTATATGTATACAAGCAAGCTATCTCCATAAGAAAAAAGCATACATTTTTTGAATTTTAATGACGATTTGAGAAAGAAAACATGGTTTAAGCTGTTTGTGAAGCATAAGTAACGAATATTAATTATTTTTCATAGAATTGAAGGCCATGGTAAAGAAATAGTTTTCATAATACTATAGAAGAAGTAAAAAATGTAATAGTTATGGAGATAAATAGAAGTAGGTTTAAGGAGAAACATGTAACAAATTAATATTTGGCTAAAGAAATAACATATAGATAACATATGCACTCTATATCTTGAATAGATGCCCATAAAATACTATTAGGGGAAAAGTTCCTAAAGAAACTTGCACTAGTAAAAATCAGTGTATATCTTTTTAGTTTGTATGAATATGTGGCATACACTCATGTAACAAGATATATAGACAATCTTGATGAATAAGATAAAAAATGTATTTCTATCGGTAATTTTGAGTAATCAAAGGAATATAAGTTGTGTAATCTCATTATAGAGTAAATAATTATAAGAAGATATGTTATATTTGTTGATGAAGAGGCATGTGATGAAAACATTAATAATTCAACAAAAATCATTGTAATGATACCTAAAAATGATGATGATTTAGTTGATTAAAGTACTGTGCAAAGTGGTCAAAATGTTCCATAAGGTATAACTCCAATGACACCTTATGTTTATGATCCAATGAATACTTAGCTAGAAGAAGTGTTAAGGAACATAGTTAACAGGGTATATTTTAAGACCCCCCTCCCAAAATAAAAAATAAAAAATAAAATTAAGCATAGATATTATTGAATTTCTATATAAGACATTAAAAATATTTGCGAATCCCATAAAGTGAAAGGAAATGTTTTCATTCCATATCAGTCATCAGGTGGTAGAATTATTATACCAACCGGTAGAAAATTCCTCTTTTGTGAAGATGGTATAGGTGATTTCGATATAAAAAATTGGTTATTGCTTTAAACACTATCCAATCAACCCAAAAAATTAACTTGTACGCATAAAATTGAGGTGAAATAGCAAGCAACTCACCTGCAAGTGACCCAAATCAAAATTAAAAACCCCCAAATATTAGTGAATTAACGAAGATTAGCCACAATAATTTTCACTCATAGGAAATTCACATGGTAGTGATTACTCAAATCCTACATTAGCCTCAATGAGATCTCATCTTGGTGATAATTCAAGGGGGAAATTTATTCTCAAAGATATTTATGATCATTTTCAAGGTGAAGTAAATGTTTATTTCTATTACATTTTCTTATGATGCTATTTATTTTGAATAGGTAGTAAAATATGAAAATTAGATAAATGTAGTTGATGATGAAATTGATTCAATTAAAAGGAATAATTTATTTAGTGTTTTTTCTAAAAGGAAAAGAGTTAGTTTATGTGAAATGGGTTTATAAGAGAAAATACAAAGAAACATAAAATGTTGAAAAATACAAAGAAAAATTAGTTACAAAGGGATTTATAGAGAAACCTAGAGTTGGTTATAATGAGACATTTAGACTAGTAGCAAGACTTGACATTATTATAACAATACTAGTTATAGTAGTGTAAAACAATTGGAAAGTATACCATATGAATGTTACATTGACATTATTGAATGGATTTTTATAATAAGAAGTGTTTGTGCAAAAACCATCAGATTATGAAATTGAAAACAAAAAATTATTGTGGATACTCAAGAAATGTGTTTATGGTCTCAAGAAATTGTTTTCACCCTTTTTAGATTTGGTACTAGATGTACACTTATAAAAAATGAATGGAATAAAAACTATGGGGGTTATTTAGATTAATTAACTTCTAACATTAATCATTTAATACCAGACCAATGCATTATTACTTCCAAAAATATATATTGGATATAAGTTCAAAAACACAATGGATGAGCACACCTCATTGATTACAAATGATTCTGGACTAATCTTAGTGATTTAATCTATGTAATAGATATATATTGAACTTAAAGTGCTTCAATACTAGAAGTGTGATCTTAAGATGCTCCTTGGTAGGAACATACAATAGAGGTAGAAATTTATGTAGGATCTTGACGTATTTGTATGGTATTGACCACATTAAGAACTATGATATTTAACTATCTAGGATTGAATCTAATCTTTATATATTCTTCACTCTATGTCATTCATTGTCGATTACACCTTTGTGAGAAATTTTAAATACATTGATAAATATTTTGAACCCTAAGCAAGGAAGAGGAGTCCTAAAAATAAACTTTAGTTAGAATGTGACAACTCCATGCACCAAAAAAATTGAAGCCCTAAAGAGGCCTCAAATTACACATCATTCTTCACTTAGCATGTGATATCTATTTCTAGTGCAATAAAATTTGACATCCTTCCTTTGACCAAGCTTAACTTGACTTTCTCTCTTGCAAATGTACTTGAGTGAGTGATTTTAAGTTCTTGCAAATTTGGGAAGTAGTCCCCTATTCCTAGTGAGGAGTATCAGACTTATAGATGGTACTACCTAATTAATTTGCAAAGGTATTTCTTGAGTGTGCAAAGATTTAGGTTATTTATATGTGTTATATTTATCTATAGGATTCCATAAGACTTCTAGGTTTTAAATGAGGTGAGTTTTACTTACTTATATATGCTTCGAAGAAAATTTAAATTGTAAAGAATGACCGAGAAAGAGTAAAATGACCCATAAATAATGTAAAGATGAATGTTTAGGATCAAAGCGAGAAGGGGAAAAAAATTACAATAGGGTCAGTAATTGATGTAGGAGCATCATCATAAGGCATATTGGTCATGAACAAGTATGAATAATCCTTCTTAAGGCATTCATAGCATGTATTAGGATATTCATACTTTCCCTCCTAAAAGTGATGTTTGAATATTTGAAATTGTGATGTAAAAATCTTATGAAGGAGTAAAAGGTTAATGTTGGGTATCTTAGGTGTGTGTGAGTTGTCTTATCTCCACCAACTAAGTAGAAGGAGAAGAGAAATAGCCTAATATATTGTGTTTAGTTGTTCAAGGTCATAGTTGACCAACAAACTCCTTAAATGTTGCATGTGTAGATGAGAATCTCAACTAAATTTGGAGTTTAGATCTTGATAAGGAGCATCAAACTTAAGTAAATCTATTAAAGGGAGCATGGGGTTAAATGGGATTTAGAGGAATATTAAGAGGTGAAATTCTAGCTTCAAGAAGCATAGAGGAGATGAAATATGAAGAAATGAAATGAACATGTATGAAGAAGTCTGGCATTTTTAGTCATGAATAAAGGCATATATGAGTTTTATGAATGCATGATGATCTAGAATTTCTGCCTTGCATATATGAATGATCTCAGATGTATACATGTGTATTTGATAAGATAAAATGATAGACTATATGTTCAGTTGACTGTGTTGAAATAATGTGAAAAGGTAGTGATGAATAAACCCTCGATGCATCTTATTCATCTTGAATGACTTGAATCATAAATGGAACATATGTTCCAGGTATTAAGGAGAAGATGAATATTTTTATAATTCTTGATGATACATATTTTGAGTTTTGTGCTTAAAACCATGCTCTCAGCCCTGATCTAGGGATCATATATCTATCGATTTCACCAATGAAAAATCTTGAGACTTGGTAGAAAGTTTTGTCCCATGATAAGCTAGAAGTTTCTAGAATTTAATGGTGAATGGGATTTCATATAAAAATATATGAATGACTGTGATTTAATTGTGCAGGAGGTATGAAAGAGTACAGAAAAGCAAGGGAAAAGAAAGTTTTTTCTCAAGTACTTCATGATCATGACTTTAGTCCTTGTATGAAGTTGAAATGAGATGTATATAATGTGTTGGAATAAAATTTGGGAGGATTCCATGAATATAATTCTATTATATCCTTGAAAAAGACTGATTATGCATATAATGAGATCTAGTTAGGTCATTAAACAACTATAAAAGAGCTTGGAAGAATATATTAGTAACTAATGTATGAAAGTCTGGGAACACTAATTTCTTGCTAGAGGACATCTGAAAACGATAATTTCATGCCTTGACAAGTATTTGTTTTTACTTTAGTATTTTATTTGGTATGAAGAAGGGAAAAAAATGAGCATAGGGAAGTGGGTGTAGTAATATAGTGAATACTAATGCATGATCAACCTCAAATGATGTCACTATCATGGTGAAATAGGTATGGGTGATTCAGTAAGTGTCTCTATTAATATATTTCCTCTATCAATATAGTTTTACTTTTGGTCAATGCATAGTACAAATGACTATAATTGTAAGAATGAATCTTGGATATGAAAACAACTTTGAAGGTGTAGATAGAAAGAATGAATACCTATATGGAATTGATTCAGTGATCCAAAAAGATCAAATTGATAGCCAGAAGCAAAGATACTAGTAATGTAATACCTAAATACTATAATTCTATCGTCTTAAGAGTAATTCTGACCTACACTTTGAATAAGACAGGTAATGACAGTTATATGGCTCTTATAAACAAGTTAAAGTTGTATATATGTTGGAACAATATCATAAGAGTATATTAGCTCACTAATACGGGAATTGGATCTCAAGAAGTAAACCATCAAAGGACTATCCATCTAGATTCATCAAATAAACAAAGCACATGACTTTAGACAGAGGAATTATTTTAGGGCTATAATAGATGACTACATATGCATGTTGGATGATGCTTTAGGAAAGGATAAAGAGTTGCAAGATCTCTCTTACAAATGTGAATTATCACCTTGGCATTCAGAGGTAAGTAATCTTGAATGTATAGTCATTGAGATTGGAAGAGAAAGTGTTGTAAAATGAGAGTATATTGGTGCATGAAGGACATGACATATAAGGCTAGAGGACCTATTCGTAACCTCAAAAGAGAGACATCATTAGCAACAAGATATCTAACCTTGTTTGATGGCCTTAATGGTCTAATGCATGTGATGTATCATTTGAATACCTCTAACCAAGTGTTTTTATTATCTTGTGAGGTTGATATATGCTTCTAAAAGGTTGAATCAAGATTACATTCTAAATTACCTCTCCTTATGGGTTTCTCAAAAAACATGTAGCCGAAAGGAAGGCATGTGGGTTAATTAGGAGGATGATCTGATCAAGATCATAGAGATGAGCTAAGAAGATATGCACCATTTAGGTATCAAATATGTCTCCTCTGTTATAATAAGGTATATTTCAGGTTTGTGGAGAAGGAAAAGAAGCCAAGTGAGGCTTAAGAAAAAGCTCAAGAGAAGAAAGAGGAAGTTGTGAGCTAGTGAAGAGAGAGGGAAAAAAATGGAGATGGAGATAGCATGGAGAGTGATGAGAGAGATCTCTAGGGATAAAGAGATAAAGAGAAAGAGAAGATAAGAGAAACACCAAAGAGAGGTAGAAGAAATTAAGATGATAAGAGAAAGAATTGAAGAAATAGAGTCTATGATGGAAACTAGGATGAAGCTACTAATCCAAGGAGTTGGATGGAGGATGAAGAAAAGAGTGAAGTGGCCATTGAAGCTACTTGCAAAGAAAATAAGGAAAGAGATTATTTCCATAAGGAAGAGAGAGAGTGAATCACCATGTGAAGATGAAGAAGTGGTGAAAGAATCTCTCATTGTTGAGAACAAGGAAGAAGGAAAAGTGCCAGAACAAGCACTTAAGGAAGGAAATAAGAATGAGAAGAAGGTGCTAAGGAAAGGAACACTCATGGAGACACTATGGTATCTTTTTTATATCTAATGTTGTCTTTTAATGGGTATATGCAAGTATAGGCAGCCTTGTGGAGAAGGTCAAGAGAAATACCTTGCAAAGTGAAAAGATTTGTGCATAAGAAGTAACCAACCACACAAGTGAATGTGTCAAGAATGAAGGAAGAGATTGTTGTTGTCTACCTAGAGGAAGAGATGCATTACCCAATGCATGATATAGGTACTGAAGATCTTGAACCAATAAATTATGAAGATGAATTTTATGATGCCATGGAGTACCTAGAAAGAACATGTGAACAGCCATGCATGAAGAAGGAAGAAAGTAAAAATAATCAAGAAGCCATGCAAGTGAGCGAATCCATGGATCATATCATCCAGGTAAAAGTAACTTCAAATTCATATTCTTCCCATGCATATAAGAGTAAGATTACTAATGTACAGATGGAGATAAAGAAAATCAATAAAAAGCCTTCAAAACCAACAATAGACCATGGCTATGTGGTACCAAAATGGCTCAAGGGATCAACAAATGCAAAGAAGGACACAAAGTGTAGTAAAACGAGGAATCAAGGAAGAATCAAATAAAAAGCATGACGGACAAGGTAGAATGCAAAGTGAGAAGGAAAGTTGTCAAGCAAGATAACATGAAGATGTCAAAGAGTAGAAATTGGTTGGGGAATTGAACAAGTACCATCCTAAATCTATGAAGAAGGTATGGGTGGCTAAAAGCACAAGAAGCAATGGTGATACATCTCAAGAAGGTGTATATCATGATGATGCATTTGGAAAGGTAATGATGGCATCAAGAAGCACATGGAAGAAAGTTGAAGAACTTCCAAGTAAGCAAGAGAATGAAGATGAAATTTAGAGTATGCAAGAAGAACTCCATGAACCCAAGAAGTACACAAGGGAAATGAAAGGTAAGTGAATATATAGAAATGAATGAAATGATGATGTTTTTGAATCATTTAATGATCTTTTTATGGAAAATAAGGAATGGAAGTTTTCTATGAAAAATAATGTGCAGGACGGAAATAATTTAAAGTGGATGGGTGATGAAAGTAGATATTTGAAATAAGTTCACATGTTTGGTAAGAGTAAGGAAATATAAGGTAATGGTGCTTGAATTGTTTCGATGAATAAATTGATGAAGAAGTTGATTTATAGGAGGAAACCATACAGGGGATAAATGTATTTATAGATGATGAAATGCAATATGGTCCTAAGTTTGATACAAGACATGAATATTTAGATGAGTTTTTGTTAAATGAAGAGTTAAAAAGGATAGATGAATTGTTAAATGATTCTAAGGGGTTGTTTTGAGCTCAAATCATATTGATAATTTCATGGATAATCTTCAAAATAAGTTAAACCAAGAACAAAGCATAAAGAAGAGGAAGGAATTGAATGATGTCATTGACGAAGTAACCAAGGAAGAAGAAATACAACAACATGAAGACAACCAATGGGCTTCATGGCCTCAAATTTTTACTTCTAATATTTATTTTGATGTTGTGAATAAAGATATAGAAGATGAGAAGATGAGAAGATGAATGAAGTCCATAACTCAATAGACAAGCTCATAATGCAAGAAGAACTAGAAGATTTTGAAGGAACATGTGCGAAATGAAAAGTTTGCAATCTTATAAAATGGGGTAAGAGTACAAAATATGCCCCAAAACATTTGAACAAACAACTCAATGACCATCAGATTATAGATAAGAAAGAGCTACCTATTTGCATACATATACAAAGCTTGAAAAAAACAATCAAGGTTTGTAAACATAACAATATTAGTTCTCTACTCTATGAAATATTATAATAAATGAACCTATTAAAGCTCTAACAATCAGTTTTATGATTTTTGATGTTTTATAATCTTAAGAAGGCAATCTTACCATTAATGGCTTCTCCCATTTACCTAAAGCTTTGAAATGGATTAGCAAATAACAAGCAAATAGTTCAAATAAACTATAAAAGTAACTCTAAGAAACTTAAAATGGCTTAAACAAGAAATTAGAGAGAGAGACAAAGTGTGTGTTCTTAGGAAAGGTGGGAGGGGTATTGCTCTATTTATATTTTTAGAATGTATAAAATGTTGGTTTGGATGCATGTGGGACTAAAAAGGGTTTAAAAACTTGATTTCTAGAAAAACATATTTGGAGGTGTGAATAGGATTTTAGGAAGCTATGTGGCTATTTGGAAAGGTAAGATATTTGTTTTAGAAAGTCTAATCCTTCTTAGAAAGTCAACAAGAGAGTTACTTAACATGAATAATGTTAATTAAAATGAAACAAGGTTATAGAAGCTAGTTAGAGATGGATTAATAGGGTTTAGGGGTGTACGAGAGGTTAGAAAGGATAATTTACAAGAGCATTGTAGTAAATTAACATGAGACTAGGATAGTTAGTATGATCTTAGTAATAAGATCATGTAGACCAAATTATAGGTGTCTACATTTTCCCCTCTTTGAGGTGACGTATGCGATGTCACTTCAAAGAAAGTAGAAAAATAAAAACAACTAAATTTTTTGAAGGGGTAGAAGAAAAATTAGTAGGATGAAGGATGCCCCCTCGAGTGTTGATGGCGTGATGGAGGAACTCGATCAATGATCGAAAGGAGAATAGAAGAAAGAATATTAGGAAGATAAGAAAGGGGAGATACAATAGAAACAACAAGATCAGGGTTTTTGAGCTATCTGCAAACTAGTGCTATAGAAATAATTCTATTCATCATATTGCTTGTAATCTTCATCATCGATCCTTATTAAAATATGAACATATGAAAAAATAAAATTACATGAAAATACAAGATACAAATAACTATCCATTCCTAAAAATGGCCAACTCCATGCAACATACATGAATACAATGCAACATGAGAAGCCAACAAACTCGCCTAATAGGTTAATAAGTACAATCAAACATACACAAACCAAAAATGTTTAAGATAGTTCCACCAATATTTTATTATCAAGCTGTAATCCCAATTTTTTTGATAAATGAAAAGGGTTTGAAATGATGCCCCAAGAAATTTATATATGCAAGGGAAAGGATGGAGGACACTTAGGTCCGATGAAAAAGTATTGTGTACAATGAAACAATACCATGCAACTCGTACCCCAAATTATCGATGAAGTAGGTAGCATAGAATTTGTAAATTATTTGGAGATCCGGAGGATATGTTGGTCAATATCTCAATATGCATGGAAATTCCAACATGATATGAGATGAACGTCATGTGAGAGACATAAATTTCAACCATGTTTTGAGCTTGGAACCAATTTTTGTCAATTTTCAAAATTTTACAATTTCTTTTGTTTATTTGAATGATTTTATAATTTTTAATTTTTTTATCGGTCATAAGAATTTAAGAAATGGAATATCTCCTAGAAGCACGCAAAAATGCTCCAGAGTGAGGAGAACGGGCATTTGGTAGTAATAACATGCCCGGTGAGAAGAAAAATGGGCCAAAAATAACTATTTAAAAATAATAATGGCGATAGTTAAAGATAGAATAAAATAGAACGAAAAATAGTTCTTCAAAATATTTTAAAATGTCCCAAGGTGAAGATATAATCTTTTGGTGGAAAATAGTTCCCCAGGCTAGAGGAAAATTAATAACAAATAATTATTTAATAAAAAAATTCATTTTAGTGAAGAGAAGAAGTGTTAGAGTGATCAGAGTGGAGAAAACATGCCCCGGGGCATTGCGGCAGCATAATATACCCACCCATTGGGGGTTAAATAAATCACGAACAATTCATTTATGATCAGATATTTTGATAATTTTTAATGCGAGCGAGTGCAAGAGAGGTTAAGTGAGATGTCGAAGATTTTGAGGAGGAGGAGACAAGAAGACCACATCTAAGAGTATCTTTAGGATGCAGTGGATGGACCCTTCATGAGAGTTATATCCTTTCTTTGTCATTTTCATATTTAATTACGTTTTTAGCTCTTTCTAGGTTATTTTTAGGACAAAAAGACGTATGCGCATATGCGCATGTGCTTAAAACATAGGTACGCATAGGTGTACCTATCAAAATGTAGTTACACACATGATTATCTATTGAAGGAGACATGTATGTGTCAAGGGAGGGAAAACACTTACACACACGTGTACACATCAAATGAGAGGTGTAGGTGTCAGACTTGGAACATATGTGTCCTCTATAGCAAGGGGATTGGTGGAGAAGGTTGGGAGCATACGCATCAATGATATGGACATGTATGTGTTGAAAATGGAGTGTATATGCATTATGTGTGTATGCATTGAAACACGTGTGTAGGTGTCAAAGGGGGCATGCATGTGCCAAAAGAAAATAATTAACCAATTTTTTGAAGAGAGATAAAAAATGCTAAGTGTAGATGAACATAGACTATAATGTTGTAGAAGAAAGTGAAAATTAGTATATTTAGAAGAATAAAATAAAATAAGAGATAGAAATGTAGCTCTAAAAAGTGTATTGTTTGTTGTGCATAGAGAATACTACCTATCCTTCATACCAGAGAGAGATATGGTCACCTAGCTACAATAGAGGCATAATTTGATGAGGATGATATAAGGATATTGGATGTCATTTTATATGTTATAGGGCTAGCCTACGTGGCTGATATGCCACAGATCACACTAGACCATGGCCTCCTGATAGCTGTAGTCGAGCGGTGGCATAGTAACAGTTAGTGCTTCTGACTCCCCACTGACAAGATTACTTTTACCTTGCAAGACATATGGAATATTATGCGAGTCCCCATCAAGGATGAGTTGATTCAGTATATATTTCACCATCCTAATATTGATCGGTGTATTCTACAGTTATTTGGTATTCAAGATATACCACGCCACATGGTGAGAGTGAGATTATTAGAGTGTATATCGGATCCTGAGCTTGATCGAGTCATAGTATACCTGATGACTTTTGTTAATGTATTTTTACTCCCTCACAAGACCAAAGCTTCATTTCCACTTGGTCTCAATAGAGTGATATGTGGTTTGATTGATGGCAAGACATAATGTTGGGGCCAATGCATACTAACACATTTATACTGGGACCATTAGAAAGTGGTAGGACTTGTCATATTGTTACAGATTTGGGCATGGGATCATATTGTTATTTGTTATCCCATAGGTGTATTGAGAGCTTGAGCTCCAGATGAGCCTTTTACTATGGGTTGGGTTCCAATCGGTGATGATGTGTAGCCAAACATGGGAGATACCTACCATTACCTTTGAGAGTTGGATGAATTACAACAAGACATGGTATTATCTAGGCCATATACTTATAGAAATTTCTAGTGGCTTGAGGATGGCTTAAAGCTGAGTATAGCGATCATGGAGCGCTTTATATAAGGTAGTCTTAGCTATATGTGGGAGTTTTATAGAGTCTATCGGTGCTAAAGATAGTTTGGCATAATATAGGATGTACTAGAGATATGAGTTACACAAAGAGAGTATGGTCCATGGTACCACAAATTTTTACCTCATGATTGACGATTCCTAGAGTAGCATGGGATGTAGGAGTGAGAGCACCTCTAGTGGAGCCTCCTAGCAGTGGCAATGAGGGTGGTGGGGATGATGGAGATGAGGATGAGGAAGATTATCCTTTTGATGACCAACGTCATGATGGGGGTGGGGACAGGGTTCTCCACCACAACATCCACACAAATAGGGGCCTAGGCCTAGGAAAATATAGGTGCCCCAGGCTCCTCATATACAGTTGCCTCTAGTAGGCATTATAATGGGGGTGTACATTCCATTATAGTAGGTGTATCCACAGCAAGGTCCACCACCTCATGCTCCATGTGATGCTAGAGATGATGGAAAGTTAGTTTTCCTTTAATAGCAATTAAAGGTGGTGATAGCCATTCAGTTATAGGTGGCGACTGAGAGGGATCAAGCTAGAGCACAAATAAATTTCATGAAAGCAAAGAGAGACCAAGAAATAGCCTAAGCATCTCGGGGTGGAGATGGGGTAGCATGAAAACAACAGATATAGAATCTAGTGGGGTAGGACACTCAAATATTGAGCCTCTTACATCTGGCACCGACACATGCATATGGTGTCACTGCACAATGGGACCAAACCTAGGCGTAGGCACAGGGTATTACTATTAGAGAGAGAGGCATGGCCCCAAGTCTATACCATTACTATGGTGCCCACTTCCCTTCGACACTAAGTACTTTTGATTTCAATTATAGTTGGTTATCATGGATATTATTGTATCATTTTAACTTAGCATGATGATTAGACAATAGAGATACTTGGACTATTGTTGCATTTTGATTCATAGTATGATGTGTGTGGATTATTAGAGAAATTTTATATGGATGATGATGTGTTGTTGACATAGTATATATTTCTTACATTCGATATTTTCTTCATATTGAGTAGACCTTAACAATTGATCTAATTTTGTGATCCTATTGATATTGATGAAATGTAGAATTGAGATGTTGTTAGAAATTGAAAATAATAACGTTACTTGCCTAGATGATGATTTAATTCACATGTAGATGATTGTGGATTTATATTTTTATATTTTATCTTTTATGTTTTGATTCATCCATGAGGCTGAAGGAGGTATTATGTGTTTTGTAGGTAAACATATCACAACAATCAATGGGGATTGGAGACCAACCACATCAAAATGCTAGATGGATTCAATAATTGTCACCATGGCAACTTGTGTTATATTTTGTGTGTGTTCGAATTATTGTTAGGGTGATTCCCATGGGGGGGATTACCTCACATTTTGACCAAGGGGGCTTGTTTGTTATTATTTTATTTTCCTTTATTTAATTTTAGTATGTGATTTTATAGTGATGTATTTTCCTTTTATTAATTATTTAAATTGTGTCTAGATTAGAAAATTTATCATGTTACTAAACTAATTATGGATGGGTAAAAGAATTTATTTATTATATTATATGGCTCTTGGGTTATGTGTTGTAAGTTGAGTTCTTGGGACCTTGAGTGTTGTACACTCTATCCCATATTGGAAATTCGGATTTGGTCTTAAGGGCCAATTTTGGAGGCTTGTGGGACAAGTTAAACTTGTCCTACACCTCTTAAATTACTATAGCAACCATACCTATGGATTTAGGGGTCAAAAATATAACTCATTATGTATTTTGTAAGATAAAAGTTGAATTTATTGCACTTTTATTACATGGGTTTTTAATTTTGTCCTTAAGGGGTGTGTGTTTGGATTGTGTGTAAGAGGCTTGTTATTCCTCTCAACCACCAATTTATTGTGCATTAGGGTTGAGTTTTGAATTGTGAGGTTGAGTTGAGGATAAATGATTTGACATCCTACATATAGCCACATCACCCTCCTCTCTCCCTTTTCCATTTATGCTATTTCTTTTGTTTGTTTGGGGGTTACTTCATTTCATTTGTGTGCACTAGTATTTTGGAGTTGGAGAATTTTGGAGTGCTTTGGATTATTATTTGGATATTTTCGGTGTTGGAGTGGTCTTGAAGGAGATTAGTGTGTGAATCTTGGATCAAGCTCTACCATGGAAAGGTAGGAGCTACACTCTTGTTTAATTGTTTTCTTTTATTTGTGTATATGTGTATGTTATTGAATGTTTTGGTATGCTTGTTGGGTTCTTGGGTAGATTTCCTAAGTGTGGTGTAGGAGAGGGCTATGGGGATCTTATATTTAGGGATGCATAAGAGTTTATTTCATATTTTGCAGGGATTTGGGTTGGGTGCCCCATCTTGGACAATAAAATGCTTTCATTTCTTACTTGGTTTTTATGAGGGAGACATAAGAGATAGTAGGAAGGCATAAGAGAATGTGGGTGGCATAAGAGGATCTTGAGGGATGCATAGGAGTTGTGTAGGGGTTTGAGATGTATATTGGAGGGTTTTAAGGTAGGAAAATATTTCCCATTGGGAGGTATAAGTGACCTCCCCATAGATCCTTTCTCCTTTGGCTTTGTATTTTTGAAGCCTTGTATATTTTGTTAGTTACTTCTTGTGATTGTAGTTTGTGTTGATTGTGTTTTGGCATGGTTGTGAAATATTTGTATTGTTGCCATGAGTTGGATCCACCTTTTATTGCATTTTGGTTGGTGCTCGGGGGCCAATGAGGATAACTTCTTCTCCTCATTGGCTTATTGGTTGGGTGGAGAGTGTTTCCTCTACCCCATTTTTGGTTGTTGTGATGAAGTGAAGACATGGTGGGGCTCTCATTAGTGATGTGAAACTTGGAGCATTTGTTGATGTCCAAAAGAAATCCTTTCTTTTGAGAAAACCTTTTTTATTCCCATTTGAGGTGGAAGACTTGTAGTATTGTATATTTTTTTTAAAAAAATTGCATTGTAAGTTTCATTTACCAAGTTGTATTATTATTTTGAAGGAATCTCATTGAGGAATTGTATAATTTCCTTTCTCCTCAAATTGTAGTATGTAAAGAAATGAATCAAAAGGAAATCATGTTTAAAATTTTAGTTATAATTTGTATTGTGAGAAAGTAAGTTCTTTGCATTAAAAGAAATGAGTTATGCTCAAGGAAAATAAATTTCATTATCATTGTTGAAGTTATAGTATTCTGAAAAGGAAGAATATAGAAGTTGGAAAATACAACTATTCTTGGAAACCTGGAATGTGGAGCAAAGTTGTTAGTAGTTATTTGAATAAATGGTTATAGTGGAAAAAAATATGCAACAAATTTTAAGTATATTATTATGTTGAAATATTGCATTTTGTAGTAAGGAAAAACAACAACATTAGAAGTAAATTTAGTTTCATTTCTACTTTTGGTCTTGAATGAAAATGAAAATGATCTTGTAGTTGTTACTATTGAAATAGGAAATTATTTAAAATGAGTAATTTTACTATGGAATGAATAGATGGATTAAACCTTTCAAATGGAAACTTTAGGCACATAAATTTAAGTTCATAATGACTTTTAAAACAGTCTAGTTATTTTTGTTTTTGAAAAACCTCGAAATTGAAGGTTCTATTTTCAAAAAACAGGATTGTTTCCCTGTGTAGACTGGTGATCTCTGAATTGCCGCTTAGGCAAGGTGATAGTTTGCGAATCATCACCAAGGTAGGGCGGTGGTCCCAGGACAGCCGACCTACTTTGGGCGGTGGTTTTATCACTAACGGCGGAAAAATGTAAATCTACACTTGTGTAAATTTTAACTTAGTCTAACTTAAATTTAAGTTTACAAAAATTAAAGAGGAAACCTCTAACAAGAAAATGAAGGTAAAATTTCATTGTTCAAAGCAAGTAAATATTCAAATGGATAATTAAAAGTTCTCAATCTCATACATATTAATGGAGGTAGGGTTTGGCCCAAATAGAGAACTGAAAATAACAATGATTTTTAACAACTCCAAATTCGAGTGGAAACCCCTTCAATATTTGAATGAAAGAAATTACAATGATAAATCTACAACCTAGACTAAACTAAGCTTGATTTTGTAAATTCCTCCATAGTTCTTCCTTTCTTGCTCCCATGGCTTCCATTTCTCCAACCTGCAAATTAAACAAAGGAAAAGTGACCAAATGAGGAGACTAGGGTAAAGAAAAGGATTTAATAAGAATTCATAAGGATATTTAGGGTTAGTTTGGAACCCTAGGATCTAGTGGCCACAATTGAATTGATCCAAGGGTTGAGGATCAACCCTACAATTATTTGGTAGGAATGAATTTTATGGGTGTTTTAAATAAATTTAAATGTATATGTAGATGAGTGGATGGGAAATTTAAACACCTTGGTGTGCAAAATCATTATTTAGTTCCTTGTATTTTTAGAAAATTAATGAAATGGAATTTTAAGCTATTAAGATTGTGGAACTAAAGTAACTAAGTATAAGGTTAATAATTTTTTGTTTGAATGTTAATTAAGAAGGTGAAAAATATTTATCCAAGTAAATTAAATTATGACATCTTCCTAGTTGATTTGATTTATTTGACCTTAGAGACAATTTAAGAATATTTAATCATTTAACTTAGACTTGGTCCATCATTTGTGAAGTAGAGATTAATGGTGAAAATTAATTTAACGTACACTAGGGGTTGGCACCCTAGCATCCTTATATCTTTAACAAAAATTTTACAAAAAGAATTGCCACAACCTTCTCGGATAAGTGTATGATTTTTAATGTGTTCCTAAAACATCATTATTGTGGGCATTACCATTATGACAGACAAATATCGGCAAGCCACATCTTTTAGATAGGACCATGCTAATATTGGTAGAATAACATGGGAGCGATATTCTACTATACAAGAATTCATAAATTTTGGTGACATGGAGATGATAGAAGGTATCATGAGATCTAGTGGTGAGGCCTCATATTACAAGGCCACCTAATATCAGTAGTGTCAGAGAGATAAAGAGTGACTCCATTTGATAAGCTGGGTATAAGTAGGATAGGATCAAGGTCACGAAGGCTAGGGTAGTCAGTTAGATCAGTACAACAACCAACAGGTGGGGTGGTACACCCATAGCTGGCCCACCACATTAGCTGTTGTTTCATCCTCCAAGCCACAAACTAGGTATCCTAGGAGAGAGCGTGAGATTCATGGTTGAATCTATCTTATTGTACTAATATATGTATGTATGCATGCCTCTTATAACGACTTGTTTTGATCAATGTATGTATAAATGTATCACTTTTTATTATGCCTTGTGATGAAGGCCTAGTTTTGATTCATGCCCTTTAGATGAGATATTTTTATCGATGATGTATATCTTATTTTAAGACAAATATTTATATATAAATATATGGACATTTGATGTTTTATATTGTCATGTTTTTTTATGCTCTATGATGAGTATATCCTGATGTTGTATGATTTCATTTCTCATTTATGTATTCTGATAGATTGTGATTATTTTACATCATATGTTGTAGATTGATGATATATCCTTAGCTAATATCATATCTTTTGTACATGAGATACTTTAGAAGATGTTAGCATATGGGATGATATAGATGATATTGGCGTAGGGGAGATAGATTTGTGATTATGTCCAACCCTTATTTACCCATTGTTAATAGGATATGTATGATTAGCTTAGTATACATGCATGATGTAAAAATTAGCATTTTTTTGTATATATGATGTATTTTGATGGTGTTAGATGTGATGAGAAATGATAGATGATAGATGTGATATATGTAATGATGAAAAAAATTGTACAATCAATTTACAAGCACAACCTAATTACAAACTAACATACTACAAATAATCAAAAGCATGCAAAGTGAATCTAATGCAACAAATTAAGTAAACACTTAACTAAAGTAAGCATTTGAACTCAATCATATAAACATGTCACACAATGCAATTTAAACAAAAGGAATGAAAACAATACTATTATAAACAAGTATTCATGACAAAATGAACTAAATGTAATAGTTAAGTAAAACTTAACCTAAGCAAATGAATCCAATTTCATACATACAACATGGGAATAAAAGGATATCAACACTCTACAAAACAACCACTAAAGAAATCAAAATAAGACTTTATTTTTGTAAGAAATTTTGATATTATTTTTGTTGTTTTTGTATCATTGTAAAAGACAACTTTTCAAGGCTATTGCTAACATTGTTTTTGGGGTTACCTAGAGACAATTTTATTTGGATTTATGTAGCGCCATCCCTAGAAGGGGCGGTTCAAATGTTTAGATTTTTTATATCTTTTCTAAATGTTTTTATGTTTTGTAAGGTCTATTTTCAAATAGATGTACAATGAAAAAGAAGCGTGGATGCCCCTAGCATGATGTGGGAATATAAAAAAGGAGGAGTGTGAATGGAATTTTGATACGCCCAAAAGGAAATATGTATCTTTAAGCACCAATTATGTCCAGATTACTTGTCATTTTATCCATGATCTGGAAAACATGTTTATTTGTGGCCTTAGATTTTTCATTACCTTGAGGGTAATGGGGGATGGACCACTTGAGTTTAATCTCAAAGCATTGACATAACGTTTTGACCATTTTATTCTTGAAGGACATACCATTATCATTGATAATGGTAGAAGGGATTTCATAGCAGAAAATGAGGTGATTTATAGTGAATTTAGAAATTTGTGCACCAATGACATAAGTGAGAGGTACAACCTCTACCGATTTAGTAAAATATTCAGTGGCAATAATAATGTGGGTATGACCATTTGATGAGGTAGGATGGAGATTCCTATTAGATCTCTTCCTCACCTATAAAATAGCCAAGGTGTTGCGATAAGTTGTAAATCCTATGCTGGTGCATGTATTAAGTTTCTATAGTTTTGAAAAAACTCACATTTCTTTACAAAATTACAATAGTCGGCTTCTATGGTGGGCCAATAATAGCCCACTCTTAATATTTTCTTAGCCAAGACCATGTTTCTAGTGTGCACTCCACAAAGACCTCTGTGCACTTATTTAATACTATGGAATGATTCAATAACATCCAAACATTGAAGTAGATTTCTTTCATAGCCACGAGGATAGAGGGTTCTTCCTAGGAGGGTATAACGGAATTTACGGTGGATAAGAGATTCTTTTAGAATGGGTAATGTTTGGGGGAAATGTTCCATCTTGTAGATATGAAAATATATGGTCATACCAAGGGTAGAAGGGACCAACAACCTCACATGCCAAACATGACTCTAGCATGTCATATGCGGGCACTCATAAATGCTCTACAAAGAATGAAATTTTACTTGTATGAGGTAAAATGCATAACAATGATCCAATGGTATGCATATTAGACAAGTTGTAGAATCGACAATAATATCAAAATTAGGCAACGATTTATCATCTTTGGGACATGCTTTAATGATTTTGTGGAAGTTAATGTAGATTCTTATATAAACCAGCGTCTTTTGAAGCGGGACTATGTTGGATATCGAATCCGAATAGTCAATAGGTTTAATAAAATCAATAGCTAATAACTTTTCAAGTTCCTCTTTGACCAGCAGTGTAACCTTTGGGTGCATCTTTCTCAACTTTTTCTTGATAAGTTTTTTATCTAAGTGCACAACAAGGTTATGCATGACTATGTCCTAGTATAAACTAGGCATAAATTTGTATGACCATGCAAATATATCTACATATTATTGCAATAGTTTCAAAAAGACCTTATGTTCTTGTGTTGAGAGTGAAGCTCCCAACTTTATCATTCTAGGCTCCTCTTCTAATCCAATATTGACACTGATCATTTCTTCTACAAGAATTTTGGAAGCATCCTCTGTCTGTGTAGGATCTATGGGAAGAGTAAGATTAAATTCAATAGGAGGTGTGAGATCATATTTATAAAATTATTATACCTTTTTTATGATTTATTCATTTCTCTTATCTACAAGGGTCTCAAAATATTTGTCACTATGAGACTTGAATTTTTTATTCCTATAAAGCTTCTCTTATGTATTCTTATTCTTGCTTACAACCTTCATACTCAGGCATCCACACATATCTGCTTCTTATCTAAAGTATGCACAAGCATCTAGTTTGATGGAAAATCCTTTCTTGTGATCCTCTGTTGGAATAGAATCCCGTAGTCCCATGAATTTTGTGAATGACTTGTAATTTTCAAAGAAATCAAGTGGCACATGAAATTGTTGATCCCAATCTACAAGTTCTAGATATATAAGGGTTACTTGATAATTTGTTTGGGAATTTGATCTGGATAATGAATAAATATCTCAATCAGGGAATATGTTCATGGAGGTAAGATCCTTGTAGAGGCTACATTGGGAATCTGCGGCACTATCTGGATGAGATGAGTCTTCTTCACATTTAAGAGAGGTGGCATCAATCTGAAATGGTAAATCATCATGAGCTATAATTCTAAGGCCATGTTTTTAAGATTTGAAATAAGGGATAGGAACAGGCTTTAACTATCCTTATGCATTGATATTGCATCAAAATCCATTGTAACCCATGACATATATCATGTAGTGGCCTTTGGCATATTGTGAGGCTTGATGGCATGATGCCATGATGCCCTCAGGTAATCTCTTAGATGGATCTTCTGTCATTTTTACTCGAGATAAGAGACTAATAGGGATGGATCTCTTAATGGGTTTAGGGCATCTATCTCTAGTGATTTTGAATTGAAAGTAAGGTTTTCCCTATGTCCTTGGTGATACTGAAATATCTGATATTAGTAAGGCCTTTTGAAGAGTAAACTGCTCACCTAGGCCATACTTTGTAGATATTGCCTCCCATTATGTGAAAGGTTTTACTAACGAAGGAAATTTATGATTACAAAGAGTTAGAGTATATAGATGGACACACTTTCCTTTATATCCTCTTTCTATAAGAGTGTTTTTAGCGATTTTGACTTTGTAAAATTAATAAAAATATTTTTTTGATTGTTTTTAATTTTTTTATTTTGCATCATCTATTGCTCTCACCATGTTTGTCTCATTTTTTTGATCGTTCTGGTCTTCATTTCATCCATTTCGGGATAGAACTCCTCCCGCAGGTCTTAAAATGCATTAATAATTAATTAATTAATATTTAGTTAATTTATTATCCTTTATTTGATAAAATCATTTTTATTAAATTTGGGGTTTTCAATTAAATAAATATTAATATAATAATAATTAAAATTCATTCAACAAAATTTTTATTTTATTGCGGGGAAGTAAGCTTGATCTTCCAATCACGAGAATACCAAATTGGCTTGGACCGAACCCGGATTTCCCCTTTCCTGGAAAATTTATTTTAATTTTCCAGTTGTGGTATTTTTTCTGCGATTGCCAAATCAATGAATTTGCAAACGGGTAAACAATATCTCGGTTTCCCATAGTGGGGAATAAAACAGGGATTTATAGCTAGCCTTGCCATTTCTGCTCGTAATTGGTAATTTATTTCCCCACTTTCCCCTAACAATTAATGCCACTACCTGGGAAAGAGGGAAGTGTTTTTAATGAGATGTATTAATCCTCATAAAATTATTCAGTCAAACTCGTTGGAAGAAGTCGTATGAAGATTTCCAAAAGTAATATTTTATCACATCCCTCAATAATTTCCCAATAGCTCTACATGCATTCTACCAAAGTTTCCATACAAGTAAATGAAGTCTCCATCCATTGGCCAAGGAAAAGAGAGCTATTACCAGGTGTGAGAGATAAATAATTACTCAAGGCATTTGCTAAGGAGAAGTCTAAAGGAGAAATAACTTGAAGGAAAGAATAAAAAGGAGGCCAATGAACACTCAAGGCAGTATACAATGTAGTTGTAACCAAAAATTTCCCACACCTATAGAAGGAAAACAACATATGAATAAAAAAAAAGATAAATAAAGTTCTGCTCCATGCATTCATTAAGGAAGAAGACAAAACAGTCCAAGATTTTCAACGCAGGCTCAAGAAGATTCCACCGCACAACCATAATGGGGGAAGTAATAAGTTAATGTGTCAAAAGAAAAAGAAAAAGCAGTTTTCTCTTCCCACGCATTGGGAAAACATAAAGATTGGGAAATCAATATGTAAAATAGTCCAAAGAAGGCTACGCACAACCCAAGGGAAAACAACAAAGGAGAATGCCACACAATAGAAGACAGGGAGGGACAACTGAAGATCATCACGCAAGTGACAGAAATAAATGTATCAGCTAGTGGCATTGATCAAAGATAGGTCCATGCACCCAAGAAACTAAAGTCCACGCAAGTTTAAGGAAATTAGTTGGATTTTGATTCCCACACAGGGGAAGAGGAAACAATTCATCCGCACACCAGTAAAGGAAATAAACACGGGCCCACGTGCTAGAGGTTAGAGGAAAGCCAATGTATTGGTAAAAATAGTCCAAAATCAAACCAAAAGAAAACAAAAGAAAGAACACTTTTCAATGCTTAGGAAGGAGGAGTAGTTTAAAGCATTCGGGCCATGAATGCACTATTTTTTAGTTTATTTCCAACGCGGATCTAAAACCAAAGTTTAAAAATAATTTTCAACACACTAGGGAGAAGAAAGAAACAATCCTCCATGCTTTGGTAAATACACTTGGTTCATGCAGGTCAAACCTAAAATTTTCCAATGCCTGGTAAAAATATCCAATGCCCACGTAGATAAAAAAATCCAAACATTGCTGTCAAGGAAGGGAGAAGAACAAAGCCATAGGTAATAAGCTCTCACGTAGTCCAAAGAATAATACTCACACATTGGTCAAAAAAAAACATAGTTAGAAAATAATCCAAGCATACTCCATGCATTTTTTCAATTCCCACGCATTCAACAGGCAGTTTTAGAGATAATGCATTCAGAAATCAAAGATAGTTGTCACACATTTGTCAAGAAAATGAGATAACATGCAACCCATGTATTTATCAAAAGTATGGAAGAAATCAAGACGTCATGCCAAAGATATTCACACATTCTATAGGAGTATCAACGGATTTCTAGGAGCATTTAGCAAGTATAGTCATGCATACCAGGGAGAATTTGCACCAACAATTTTTTTAAAATAATAATTTATTTTGTAAGATGATCGATTATTATTATTATTATTATTTTTAAAATAATAATAATAATAATAATAAAACGTATCATATTTTTCTTGCATTTACGGGAGTTTCGGAGACTGAGACCTAGCCCCGCTTGCATGATTTTCCATGCCTAAGTTATTTTTCTATAAAATTCATAATGGCTGAAAAATCTATTAAATCTACAGGAAGATCAAGGAAGCCAGTGGAGAAATCAAAAAATATGTGCTCAAGTATGAATTCCAAGGAATCATCCCTCCTAGTTCCATTAAGTCAGCATATGAAAATATCACTGATACAAATCTGGGTCACATCAATGTGCAACAATTTTGCGAACGGGTGAAAAATGAAGGCAAAACCATATTCTCGGATAGGATTTACCATAGTGGTCTACCCCAAGCAACAACATTTCCTTTCTCGGTGTACTATCCAGAGATTATTATTTCTTGTGGGGAACATTATGATCTTGAGATACAAGGAATTTTTAAATAAAATCGCAAGCCTTTCCTCTTAATCACACCAGAGTACATTGAGGAATTTCTCGGCATACCTAAATTTCCTAAGAATGCAGATATCACTCACTAGTTAGCATAGTAATTTTGGGATTAAGAACCCCTCAGGTGGAGTAATATGGTTAATAACAACTGGTTAGTGACCAAGAGGCCTCGAATTGACTAGCTTCCTAAAGAACTGTACCATGTTGAGTTCGTGCAAAAAATTGGGGACATGATTACTCTCCTAAGTCAAGTTTTCGGTTTACCCTCTACCAGGATTTTCCACCCATGGATGTCTCAATTTATCTGTATCATCCTTGCAAGAAAAAGTCTGTAGATTAGGTCACCATCATAAGTGATACCCTTCACAAACAGTTGATCGAAGTTAATATGACTGGATGCTTCTACATGACATCATATTTGACTTATGTAGTGGCTAGAAGAAAGTTATTTTCTAGACTTGAAACAAGAGGATTCATGGGGCCATTAAATAGTGTTTTTCATTATCACCCACAACTAAGTTTCAAAAATAGCTCTCACCAACAATGCATTTACTTTCCGCGTGATTCAGAACCTGAATAGGAATATAGATGAAAGATTTTCCAAAGAAGCCATGAATGTCATTTCCCAATGGGGAACACGGTTTATTCAATTTTCATATTTTTCCTACGTTTGTGTAAGTGGCTTTGCAGGTATCTCATGGAGAATTCCTAAGTACGCCAGTGACAAATGGGTGTTAATGGAGCTTGCGCAACAACTAATCCAACTTCATTTTATTCTTAGTGACAAGCATCATTTAGGAATTCATTTCCCAATCCAAATCAGGGAATACCAATGTCCAAATCATTTCAATGCACAACTCATGGATAAAGAGTTCTCCTAATCACAATTCATCTATATGTGAAGAGAGACTAGTTTGATATCAATAAATATATGCATAATATTCTTGGAGAAAAGTATCAAAATAATCCTACTATGAATATTTTTGGGTTTCCTATTCAGACGAACATGAAGTAATAAGACGATATTTTTCTCGCATAACCCTTGCTTAGATCAAGGCCTTTCACATTAAGAACCCTCTAGATTCATTTGTAAATGATGATGAAGATGTTATTGATCCTTCATATAATGAAATTTCTTTTACCCCGTTGCCTCGAATTGACTGGACCAAGAGAGATGAATTTTCTCTTGGTAGAAAGAATCAACCAATCCTTGAAAGAAGCATATCGTGTTAGGAAAGATAACTTGCCAAGTTACAGTCCATGCAAGATCATAGTTTAGGATCATAGAAATTACCAGCTGGAGGAGGTATTTAATCAACCAAAGCCCCTTCTCAATCAACTTCTGTGCCATTCAATCATACAAAATCAACAACAAAGGAGTGGTTTCAAAAATCCCATTCGCCAAATAATGTGTCATGAGGAGAAAAACCTAAGGGTCCTAGCCCTAGTGATGGCAGAGAGAGTGTCTCAGGATTTTCTAATTCAAGTAGAGATCGTTCTACTAACATTTTAAATAGTTCTCAAAACCTAGTGACAAAGGATTCTCATCCATGCCTTGTACAAACATCCACTCAAGTACAGGTAGTCCAAATATCAAACACTTCGGAGCATACAGTTCATGAAGAGAACTTCTAAAATCTCCCAAGTGAACAGGAGGTGGATATTGAGGTTATTTATCCTGAAATCAGCATCATGTAAAGGGTTCTTCAATAATCTCATGATGTCAAGACCAACGAGAATGTTGCTTTGAGCTCCAGGATTTTGTATGAAAAAATAGTGAATGATACTCCTTCCTGGTTGATTCTGAGGTTAAGAAAAGGAAGATGGTTGTCAAGGCAATTGATGTTGATTTTGATGCCATTTTAAAAATTTAAAATGATGTCATTCCCAACAATCCTAAGGTGCTTTCTCAAATAATGGTGGATAATGATGGAAATAGAATTACAGATCTCGCCATCCCACAAGATGACAAGGAGTGTGATGCCATGATATCTGCTGATTATGAAGTTTCTAGACTTGGACTAGGGAGGTCCTGTCGACACTAAAATTTTCCTCCATAATTTCTATTTCATTAATGTATGTATTAGGAATAGGATGATGTTAAGTATAATTAGTAGTAGCGTCCGATAGATAGATAACGGCGCTGCCGATGATGACGCCGCCAATAATGTATAGTACGATAATAGTCAAAAGTACAATAGGAATGTTGTGGTAAAAAGTAAATATTTGTCATAAGTGGTCCGGTAATGTTAAAATGTCAAAGTTTGGGTAAGTAGAGAAGTAGAGTCTACATGATTAGGAATTAGAAATATTATATTGGTAATAAGGATAAGGAGTGAGGTCATAAATATTTTGTGTATTTTATTTATAAAAAGTCTAAAAATGTGGAACCCATGTGAAATGATAAGGTTTATCTTATCTTAAAAGATAAGCTTACATGTACAAATAAGAGTTAAGGTATGGAATATGATTCGTCAAAGTGGATTTCTTATCCTATCTTAGAGATAAGATGGATAAGCCTGGAAGTTCTATAAATAAAGAGGCCACCCCCCTCATTTAGCATAGAAGGAAGTAGTGAGAAATATTGTAGGAAGTGTGTAAAGGAAGCCATCAATTTAAAGGTGTGTTGAAGAAGCCATTAAGAGGTGTAATTGTAAAGTTTCTCCCATAGTCTTGGTGAAAGGCAAGTGAAGTCAATAACACTTGAAGTACCTCATGGGTGAGATTGTAACAATTTCATGTTAATATTATAATTTACTTTGATATTTCAGATTTATCATCATTCCTTCTTATCATAGTCTATGGTATTCTTGTGTTATGTTTGTTGTTGTGTTTCCAGATTACATCCACCAAACTAAAGGCTGTGCATTAGTAAATAATCATAGCACGAGGAGTTCCCGGTGAAGAATTATCATAGTGTCGATTGGTGATGACATTTTGGTTCCGTTCTTTGGGACCATTCTCCCTCGTTGGTGGATTTTACGGAGAGATATTCCCACTTAGTCAAAAATCAATTGGAGGGTAACCTTATTTTTACTATGCATAGTAGTTACCATGGTAAAGTCATTTTTGCCATGAATAGTGGTTACCATGGTAAAGTCATTTTTGCTATGAATAGTATTTATCACACTAAAGTCACTTTTTATCATGAATAGTATTTACTCGCAGTAACTTCACTTTTTATTGTGAATAGTGTTTACCACAGTAAAGTCAGTTTTTACCTCAGTAAGTCAAGTTTTACCATAGTTACCGTGGTCATTTCTATTTTACTGTAGAAAGGTGTAAAGTCACTTTCTATTACAATGATTCCAATTATTTGTGCACATAAGTCTTGTTGATTTTACTTGTGGGTTGGTATTTTACGGTGGTTACTTTTGAAAATGGGGAAGATTCTGTTTTTTTAGCCCAATCTAATGAAGATGCTTCCTCTTTCATTTAAGAGTTTAAATGATCTTGTATTTGTAATGGCCTCATAAGAAGGGAACAATGGACTGAATTTTTTCCTACTTTTTTGGATGGTTCACCACTTAGGTGGTTTGAAACACTAGGTGATAATGTGAAAAATTCATGGGATATATTAACCGAAAGTTTTCTTGAAGAATTTTGTGAACAACAAAAATATGCAGATCTCATGATCGAGATCAAAAGCTATCCCAAGGAGAGAAGGAGAAGATAAGGGATTATCATGCTCGTGTTCTAGAGCTAAGGAGGAAGCTCGATGCCCAGATCTGGAAGGAAGGATTAGCGGATGGGTTGATGAATGGCATGGATAATCTCCTATGTAAGCACTTCATTCTTGGGATGAAGCCAGAGATTAGACAATGAGTTAAGTATGACCATCTAGCTACCATTAAACAAGAAAAGGAGATTGCAAGAAGGCAAGAAGAAAGCATGGAAGAGGAGCCCAAAGAAATTGTTGCTAAAGTAGAGCCTACACCAGCACCTTTGGTCCAGAATCCACAACCACTCCTAGTGAGCACAAATATTTCTCCTAGTACATCTACTAAGTATGAAGATCTGCTAAAAAAGATGGGTCAGTTAACTATTAATCTTCTTCAATGAAAAGAATTTAGTTCTCAAGGAGGAGATAGAGGTCCAAAAAGAAATATTTTTGAAGTTGTATGTTATGGCTGTTATAAAAATGTCATTATAAGTATAATTTTCCAGATAGAGGTTCTACATCCGGTAAAGGAGATAATGATAAAGGAAAAGAACTGTGAATTCAATTGATGTAGTAGATAAGAGTAGAAATAATGAATTAGATGTGTTTGTAACAAAAAGAAAGAAAGAAAAAGATAATCAAGATGGAAATGATCCTAAGAAGATGAAAGGAGAAACTAGTAAGAAACATAGCGAGAAGAAAGTTGGGTGTGCAAGATTTTCTTGTTTCACAGGGGCAAGGACCATACTCCATCTTGAAAGATTTGTCCAAAAGGCTTGCAAATATTACATATGGTCAACTCTTGGCTATGTCTTCGAGAAGAGGCGGGAGCTGCTGAAGTGGACTCAATGCTCGACGAAGGAAGGAGGTTGAGTTCCTTATTTTGGAGGCAGAGGTAAATCCCTATGCTCCACAAGCTAAGGTATTATGTAATGGTATTTCAATTCATGATGTCTTAGTTAATGGAGGTGTTGCAGTTAATGTAATGAATGAGTATGTAATGAATATGTTGGGTTTAAAAATTGATCGCCCTTCAACACTTATGTTAAGATCATTAAATAAGGGAAAAACTAAACCAAAAGGTGTAGTTTCAAATGTGGCAATATCTGTTATGGGTATTGTATATGTGGTAGACTTTCGAGTAATGGAAAATAGTACTATTGCGTACCCAATGTTGTTGGGAAGACCACGGATAAGGAGAGTTCATGCAAGAAACTACTGGAATGAAGGTTTCATGACACTTGGACGTGGTAGAGAGAGGGTGAAGATAAACATGATCCCTTGGCATCATAAAGCGAGAACTCGTGGATTCAAGTGATGAAACCGATGATTGGACATCCTCGATTACTCTAGTACTAGTGAAGTGGACACCGAAGATGAAGAAAGTGAGGTTGATGTTTCATCATGGATATCCTTCCACCACACCGACTCATGACCCCATAAAATTATTGAAGAAGAAGTTGACGATCATCTCCAAAAAATAAAGATTGGTGATGTTGTGATGGAGAGTGAAAAGGAATCCTACCTCCAGCTCTTTCGAAGGTACATACACATATTCACTTTTGATTACAAAGAACTCCATCAAGTAAGTTGGGTAGAACATTCTATTGAGCTGGTAGATGGTGCTAAGCCCATAAATCAAATGTCATATAGAATGAATCCTAATTTTTCCAAGACTGTAAAAGAAGAAATAGATAAGTTTCTTGATGTAGGATTCATATTTGTTGTGGAGAATTCAGAATGGGTTTCTCCCATTGTGATCTTAATAAAAAAAATGGGAAGCTACGCATTTGTGTTTACTACAGGAAGCTCAATAAGGCAACAAAGAAGGATCATTACCCTCTTCCATTTTCAAATCAGATCTTGGACGAAGTAGCTGGCCAGAAGTGTTATAGTTTTGCTAATGGATATAGTGGCTACAACCAAGTTTGTATAATGAGATAAAGATCAGCTAAATACCACGTTCACCACTCCTTGGGGAACGTTTGCTTATAGAGTTATGCATTTTGGGTTGTGTAATGCTCCATCAACATTCCAGCGTTTGATGAATAGGGTGTTCGAACCCTACATTGGGAACTTCATCAGAGTATTTCTGGATGATTTTTGCATCTATGGGAGCAAGTTGGACCACCTGCACTAGATGGAGACAACATTTCAAAGGTTAGATGAAGCACAAGCCTCACTAAACCCTACAAAGTGTGTCTTTGGATGTTGTAAAGGTGTTTTGTTAGGGCATGTTGTATCCAGAGATGGTATTGGTACTGATCCGATAAAGTTTCAAAATCAAAGAGTTACCATTTCCTATGAATAGAAGTAAGTTGAGATCATTTTTAGGCCATGTAAGTTACTATAGAAGGTTCATTAAGAATTTTCAAAGATTACACACCACTAACTTGATTCTTGAAGAAGGATGTTACTTATGAACCAGGAAATAAAGCGCATGAAGCTTTTGAACAACTGAAGGAAGCCCTGGTGTCTTCACCTATTCTAAAGAATCCAGATTAGAGCAAGCCATTCATTGTGTACACTAATGCCTCAGATATAGCACTAGGAAGTACTCTGAGCCAAAAGGATGAAAATAGGAATGAACATCCAGTTTACTTTGGGAGTAGACAAATGAGTAGTGTTGAGGTAAATTATACTGTAACTGAAAAAGAGGCTCTAGCTATCATTTTTGTTGTAAAAAAGTTTAGGAATTACTTGCTAGGGAAAAAATTTCTAGTTGTAATAGATCATCAGGCTCTAAAATATATTGTAAATAAGCCTAACCCATCAGGAAGGATAGCAAGATGGATAATTTTGCTACAAGAATTTGAATTTGATATTATAGATAGGCCATGAAAGAAGCATGTCAATATAGATGCACTCTCTCAAGCCTATGATGGTTTAGGATCATCTTGTGATGATGATGATTTCCCCGATGCAGCATTGTTATCCCTTGACACAATCCCTAGTGAATACATAGATATTTGGAATTATATGAATGAATTCAAGTTTCCTGATGGTGCCAATGCAAATACTAAGAGAAAGATTACTCAAGCCAGTCGTCCATATTCTATTTTGGATGGAGTATTATTTTGAATAGGACACGATGGACAAGTATAAGAGGCGATTGGACGTGATCAAGGGAAGGAGCTGCTAGAAGAATTCCACAATGGTACATGTGGAGGGCACTTCTCTGAAAATTTACAACAAGAAGGATCTTGGATGCGCAGTTATCATTGGCCCACTCTTTTTAAAGATTGTTATAATTATTGTAAGACATGTGATGTTTGTCAAACACATGGTAACCGTAAGACTTCATCAGCTCCATTATGCCCTATTCTTCCACTTGGTCCCTTTGAAAAGTGGGGAATAGACATTGAGGTCCACTTCCAACTACCTCATGCCAAAATAAGTATATTGTATTTGCCACATGATTATTTAACCAAGTGGGTGAAGCTAGGCCATTGAAAATAACTTCCATGGATGAAGTGGCAAGGTTCATATATGAACACATTGTCACTAGATTTGGTTGTCCATTAGAAATTGTAATAGATCAAGGAAGCCACTTCATTAATGAGGTGGTAGAATCCCTAGTCAATAATTTTAATATTAAGCATAGGAAGGAAACAACATAAAATCCAAGCACAAATGGATAGGTGGAAGCGAACAAATTTTGTGTTGTGTCGAATTCTAGCAAAAGATGTAGCCTTATAGGTACATAAATGGCATAAAAGGATTCATGCAAGCATTGTGGGCATATAGGGCAACATCAAAGTCATAACAAGATACTCCCCATTTCAGTTGGCTTATGGCATTGATCCATTTCTTCCTATTGAGTTTGATATTCCCATGATCAGAGTAATGGAAAATAAAAGAATGGATGAAAGTGATTCAGTAAAAGAAAGGTTGGTACATCTTCATTTGCTAGAGGAAATGAGGGAAATAGCTGAGGATACAAGCTTTAAGAAGAAAATGAAGCAGAAGGAATACTTTGATAAAAATATCCAGTGGTCTCCATTTCATGTGAATGAATTTGTTCTAGTATATGATTCTAGATACAAAAAAAGAAGATAGAGAAAATTTCTTCCAAAATGGATGGGGCCCTACAAAATAGTAGTTGTGCATGAAAATGGTACGTACTAACTGGAGGAATTGGATGGCACTCCCATTACGAAATGGGTCAACCATGACAAGTTGAAGATTTTCCAAGCACCAGAATAGTCTACTCCGAGGATGGAGTAGAAGCTAGGAAGGGGGAAGATGTCGACACTAAAATTTTCCTCTGTAATTTCTATTTCATTAATGTATGTATTAGGAATAGGATGTTGTTAAGTATAATTAGTAGTAGCGTCCGATAGAAGATAACGGCGCTGCCAGTACGACGCTACCAATAATGTATAGTACGGTAATAGTCAAAAGTACAATAGGAATGTTGTGGTAAAAAGTAAATATTTGTCGTAAGTGGTCCGGTAATGTTAAAATGTCAAAGTTTGGGTAAGTAGAGAAGTAGGGTCTACATGATTAGGAATTAGAAATATTATATTGGTAATAAGGACAAGGAGTGAGGTCATAAATATTTTGTGTATTTTATTTGTAAAAAGTCTAAAAATGTGGAACCCATGTGAAATGATAAGGTTTATCTTATCTTAAAAGATAAGCTTACATGTACAAATAAGAGTTAAGGTATGGAATATGATTCATCAGAGTGGATTTCTTATACTATCTTAGAGATAAGATGGATAATCCTGGAAGTTCTATAAATAAAGAGGCCACCCCCCTCATTTAGCATAGAAGGAAGTAGTGAGAAATATTGTAGGAAGTGTGTAAAGGAAGCCATCAGTTTAAAGGTGTGTTGAAGAAGCCATTAAGAGGTGTAATTGTAAAGTTTCTCCCATAGTCTTGGTGAAAGGCAAGTGAAGTCAATAACACTTGAAGTACCTCATGGGTGAGATTGTAACAATTTCATGTTAATATTATAATTTACTCTGATATTTCAGATTTATCATCATTCCTTCTTATCATAGTCTATGGTATTCTTGTGTTATGTTTGTTGTTGTGTTTCCAGATTACATCCACCAAACTAAAGGCTATGCATTAGTAAATAATCATAGCACGAGGAGTTCCCGGTGAAGAATTATCATAGTGCCGGATTGGTGATGACAGTCCACATTAGAAAGTGACATGGCAATGGCTCAAGATTCAATTTATATCGTGTTAAAGAGACTTGAGAAATATAAGTCTCAAAACTCTCAGCTCAAGGATAAAAAGAATGAATTAGTGGAATATGTTCAACATTTGATAAATCCCATATCATCCACTTTCCCAAGACTGCACATGATACGGTTTGCTGCCCTTGATGAAGAAACTCTCAATTTATCAAAACAAATAAACACATTGGGCCATGTCACTAAAACCCGGCTTCGAGAGATTCTCATTTTAGGCCAAGGGACAACCAAAACAGTGGTTAAGCTCTATGAAGATGTCAGTGGGTATCTTTATCCAATTCTTTCTTTCAAGGAAACTACTGTTTCTAATGTATAAAATTTTGATGAGATATTTCCCATTCTACAAGAGATGATGTGTATGGAATCCTTAATTTTAGCCATTGAGGGAATTCTTGAATTTGAACATCGAGGGACACGTTTTCTTTAGTGTCTGCATCTCAAATCAAGGAAGACACTTCTCGAGGATTCTATGATCCATTATGAGAGCATATACAATGAATCATTCACTTCACTTTCCTCGATTCAAGAATTCATATTTGACATCCCTTACAACCTCGTGAATGAATATAATCAAAGGTGATCATAGGAATAGGTGGAAGATAAATTTTCACAATTGTTTAAGGACATGTACACTCCCACCAATAGTTTCTTGTCATTCTCAATGGAGCGGTGCAATAAATTAAAGAACTTATTTAAAAATGCTCAGTTAAAGATGGTTAATTTAAATGATATGCCATGTAGGGTTCTTGAATTATAGGTATTTTGTGAGGCTATTCTTTGACCAAATAAACCTCTAGAAGAAGAAAAGATGTTTCAAACTTTGGGAAGGTTTAGATCCTTCTAACTAGCAACAGCGACCGATCCTAATTTCAGTGACCGTTTAGGTAGATAATTTTCTTGGTATCTAATGAAGTGGGAGAATCCATTTCTCATACGTTGGAGATAGGTGGACCCCATTTCAATGGATAAGGCAATGGTTATTATTGTATATTTTAAAAAGTGGATTTTTAAGAAAAGGATGTTGTTATTTGCTTTCGGGAAGCTGTGGATAACTTAAGTGATTTCTATTTTTAGTTTTTTTAATAAATTTAGTTATAAAAATTTAAAGATCACTTAAGTTCCTTATTTAATGTTCCTGTAAAACCCTAACTACTTTGTAGCCAAATTTTGGGTTATAAACGGAATTGAGGGGCTCATTTATGAGGGTGACTTTGAGAGAGGAGAAAGAAATAATTTTGTGTGCAAGCTTTGTTTCAAGAAGAAACATTGTGTTCTTTTGTGAAAACAGTTTAGAGTTAATGAAATATGAACTTTGTGTCTCATTCATTATCTCTTGTAACATTTGATGTTCTTATGTTCATTACATGTTAGATGTTTAATTCTTGTATGCAAATATTGTCTTTGATCTTATTGCCAATTATTAAGTTGTTCTTGTTCACAGTGGTCAAGCTCTTTTTTTTACTTGCTCATGTGTGTTCCCTTTTACTCATTCTCATTTAGTTAATGAAAAATATTTTTTATTTTGTTAGTTATTGTTTGTTCTTGTCCATGCAATACTAGCCTCTGTTTTAACTAACTCTTGCATGTTCCTTCTATTCATTCCATTTCATCTCCCTGATTCACTTTTCTTTCTATTGATGTTCCAAAACACACCGCCACATACAATTTTTAATGTACAGGTGTAAATATAGTTTTTGGTTTCCAATAAAGGTAGACTCACCTTCATCGAGGAGGCACTTTGCTCCCACACTATTTCATGCCATTTGCATGCGTGCAAATCCATATGCTAACAACTTTTGGTGACTCCGCTGGGGATTCAAGAATCGTTAACCAATGCTTGGTTAAATATTTATGACTATCCCCTCTTCACAAGCTCGAGTTATTCAACTGAACCTTGTGCCCAGGTGACGAATATTTTCAAGGAGACATTGCTTCCAACATTTGAACATTAGCTTGGGAAAACCATGAAATATTACAGCAATTTGTGGCTATCAATGGAGCAATTGATAGAGAAATCTACATCGAAGACCTTAGAAGAAGAGTGCCAACACTTATGGCCAGAAGACCTCATGGACATGTGTTGATCATTGTTCACCGATGTGGTCCTCTTCCACTAAGGAAATAATCTATATGACTATTACAGTTAACCCACCTATCTTTCCACCAAATCTTCTTTTTCTAGATACTCAAAAATATATATCATCAGATTTTAGGCAATCTATTTGGGAAAAGTGCATGAACAACTATCATTTTCATCTCACCACAGTAGTACTAGATAATGAAGAAGATCAAGCCATGAGAGTTGCTAGAATTATTCAGGCACACATAACTCAAGAAGGAAAGCAAAGAGAAAAGAATAGAGCTGATCAAAACATGCCAGTGATCCCTTCACAGTAAAGATTTCAAACTGGAAGCAAAGAGGTTTACACGAGGAGAAAAATATAAAGGTCGATCTAACCCCATTTTTGAATTTCAAGGAATTTTTGGTTTCAAGTTATCTCCTCCAAAGAAGAGCGCACCTCATAGATATGCAAGCCTTGCATCAAGTCCTAAATATCAAGCAAGGAAGGAATTACTACTAGTCAAGCACTTGTCCTTGCTCACATTGTTTTACCTTCGTATACCACTTTTCCTAAAATGGAAGTCAACGTACCATGGAGAAATGTCATAGGCCCATTGGCGTTACCATCTCGACATGACCTCCCAAGAGGATTGAGGAAGATTCTTCCCAAGTTTAATGGAGATGGCAAGATGTCACCAGATGACCATATTTCTACCTTTTTCGCTACATGTGTTATTTTGTTGGTAGAATATGAATATGTTTCTATTCACCTTTTCATCAAAATATTGCATGATGTTGCTACAGATTGGTTTCATCATCTTCCAAATGGATGCATTACAAATTGGAATGATATGAAAACTAAGTTTGAAGATCGATTCAAGATGGTAGAAGATGAGCATACTCTTCTTTCCCAACTATCTCAGGTGAAGAAAGAGCCAACATAACCCATGAGAAATTTCATGGCTAAGTTCAACAAAATCATAAACAAAGTTCCTACTTGGATTCATTAAAACCTTAATGGACAAAAATGTTTCTATATTAATACAAACAACAACTAGAAGTGTGCTATCAGTTGAGAAGGGCTAGAGTTTCTACTTTGGAACTTTCTCAATCCTTGGCCATAGAAATTGAGGATGACTTAATCATGGCAGGGAAATTCAAGAAAAATTACCTCAAGGGAAATAGTGAAGAAACCCCCAATGCTTCAGAAGCTACACTCACTAAGTTGGCTAATGATGTGCTAGCTTTGAAAAACCAAGTTTCTTAAAGTAGTAAAGCTTATCCTTACAAAGACATACCATGAAAATTCTATCTTCCCAACAAAGCCAGGATTTTGAGTGCTCTGACAAGGCTTTCTATTGAAACAAATCCCGTAACTAGCTCAAAATGTGATGTCATTGAAGAAAGCGATGATGAAGTTGAAGTCATCAAGGTTGATGAGGAAGAGCCAGATTCTGGAAGATCTAAACCTGAAGTTGAAGATCCTGAGGGAGAAAGTAATAATCATTTCTTCGAGTTCCATTTAGAAGAAGAAGATGAATATGAAAAAATTATAGAAGATATGAATAGTCAATCCTTCGTTGTCTTCACACACTCTCGAAAAAGCGAGAAGAATACCACTAAGGTGGGACATAAAGAAGTTTCCAAGGAACTTCCCAAAGAATCTAAAAGTAAGGAAACTTCCAAATAATCCAAGAAAAATGAGACTCTTAAAGAGTCTAAGGAGACTGAGGTTTCCAAGGTCAAAACTATCTTAAAGAAAGGAAGGCCTTTGTCAATTCAATCAGTTGATAAATTAGCTACGAATAAAGTTTCTTCTTCCACATCCATATCAACCAAGCCCAAAGCAAAGGTCAAAAGTTTTCCATCATCAAGTTTTAAAGAACTAGTATCTGAGATGTCAAGTATGGTTACTTTACCCAAATTTTATATCATTGATCATATCAATAAAAAAATATTTTGATGTCACACGCAGAGTACTTGAAGTCTAATAAGGATCAACTCGAGAAATTGGTCCATTTTATCAAAGGTGACTCTACTGTTCATTCCTCCAAAGGAATTCTGAAAACTCCCAAAGACGAGAAGACTCGAACATTATGGCAGCCACTACACCTTCAAACAAAAATTTTGAACCTTTTTTGTGTCCTTTATGATCAACGGATGCAAATTAAGTAATTGCATTATAGATTTTGGAGCCTCGGATAATGTGATGCCCATAAAAGTAGCACATGCTCTTGGTTTGACTTGCACGAGAACAATCAGATCATGTTACTCGATGGAGACAAGACAAGTTCCTCTGATCAGGCATATTAAATATGCTCAAATGGTTTTATCCCAATTTCCTCGTAAACGAGTTAAGGTACCCATTCTAGTTGATGATATTCCTGCTTAATATGGTATGTTGTTGAGATTTGGGTGGCGAGATTCAATTGAAATGGTCTCTTATCATGAATCCTATCAATGGTGAAATGAAGAAGCTAATGCCATAGACTCAAGAAAATATCATGGTAACTTAAAACGAAGATCCTCATGCACAATTTTTTTGCAAGGCTTAAGTATGGGTAATTATATGATGAATACAGAATTTCATGCACCTGAGGTCACTTACCAAGACTCTAATGAGATATGGACTCTTGAGTTCGATGAAATTTGTTGCTTAATGGGTTCTAGTGCAGGAGTGGTGCTCATATCTCCAAATGGTAAAATATTTCCTATTTCCTACAAACTTGAATTTATGAGGCATTATATGAGGCATAATACTTGACCTCTAAGTTACAGAGGAGAAAGGGATGAAAAATTTGGAAGTCTTTGGAGATGTATAATTGATCATGAAACAAGTTAAAAATCAGTTCCAAGTAAAGAATGATCATTTGAGAGACTACAAAAATAAAGTGTGGGGTGTTATAGAAGTATTCGATGCTTTTTTCATAAAAAATTTCCCTCACTTCATTAATGATTTATCATTCATAGTTTGATCAAGACAAACACACCACTGAAATGTTTTTTAGGCCAAGTGTTCCTAACAATGCAGAAAATTGGTAAGTATTCAATGATGATCAAAAAATTATTGATTTCTTGAAAAAAAGGTATAATTTTGAATAATTGTACTTTGAAGGAAGTGATTCTACATTTTGTGAATCAACAACCTCACCCATTCAGGAAGGAGTTGAGAACGAAGATCCTAGTGATGGCATCATTCAACTCAAAGGAAATAAAATTACAGAAGGATTGGTTTCACTTGAAGAACTATTTGATAAACATTACATGTTTATCAAAGAGAAAGAGCAGGCAGGACCTATGAATTTTGCTGACTATGAGCAAGTTAACATTGGTACCAAGGAAAACCTTACCTGGTCAACATCGGTAAGTGTTGCTCACCCAAGGAGTGCAAGAAATTAATAAGTCTCCTTACCAAATATTATGACGTTTTGGCTTACTCATATGAAGACTTGAAGTATTTATAATCTAGGGAAATGGAACATGCCATACCTTTGAAGCATGGTGCAATTCCATTCAGGCAAAAGTATAGACAGTATAATCCCAAGATAGCGGGGACAATATTCCATGAAGTTAAAAAATAAGTTAGACATGCAAATAGTGTTTCCTATTCAACATTAGACTTGGATAGCTAATATTGTATTGATACACAAGAAAAATGGAGAAATTAGGATTTACGTGGATTTTCGCAATCTTAATCAAGGTTCCTTGAAAGATAATTATCCACTACCGGTCATGGACCATATTCTACAGGCAGTAACTAGATCATAAATGCTATCTATGCTAGATGGTTTCTCTGGCTATAATTAGATTGAAGTGGCTAGAGAAGATCAACATAAAACTACGTTCACCACCCCTTGGGGTACATTCACATATAGAAGAATGCCTTTTTGTTTGGTCAATGTTGGCACTACTTTTCAAAGGGCTATGGATATGGCATTCAAAAATTCTAAAGACAAGATCATCATGATATACCTAGATGAATTGACGGTGTTCTCAAAGAAATGAGAAGATCACCTAAGAGATTTAGAGAAAATATTGCAAAGGTGAATACTTCATAAGATTTCTCTAAATCCAAAAAATTCAGTGTTCAGAGTTATAAAATGGAAACTCCTAGGCCATATCATCTCTAAGGAGGGAACTAAAATTGATCCTAAGCATGTTCAAGCGATCAAGAATCTTTCCTTGCCTACGAGTAAGCCTGGGGTCCAATAATTCTTTGGGAAGGTGAATTGTTTGAGAATGTTCGTGCCAGATTTCACCAAGCTGACTAAAGAAATCACTGTTATGATGAAAGGAAAATAATCCTTCAAATGGTCAAAGGAAGGTAGAGAGGAATTTGAAAAAATCAATGGTGTTATTGCAAAAGCCCCTACATCGGTGTGTCCTTATTTTAAAAAGGATTTCATAATCTATTGGTATGCTTCACCGCACACAATCTCTATTATCTTGACTCAACACAATCAAGGAGTTAAATCTCCTATTGCATTCATGAGCTCTGGATTCAAGAAACCATGAACTTAATTACACTCCCCTTGAGAGACATGCATACGTGGTGGTGAGATCCTTGAAACACTTTGGGTACTATGTGTTGAATTTGCATACCAAAGTCTTAGTTCTAGACAACACAGTTAAATTGATGCTGAAAAATATAGAACCAAGATCTAAAAGAGGTAATTGGGTCTCCAAGATCCAGGAATATGATTTGGATATCAATTCTACCATGTTGGTTCGAGGAAGAGGACTTTGCCAACACATCGCAGAGAATGAACCACGAGATGAATCTATAGAAAAAATAGTTGAGGAAAGTTTACCATTGGTAGTTTTCGTCAGTACCACAGATGAATCGCATTCCAATATAGCCTAATTTATCGGATATGGTGAGTTTCAGAGAATCTGATAGCTAAGGAAAAATGATTTATCAAACTAAGAGCTTCTAGATATGTCATTTGGGATAACATGTTGTTTAAGAAAGGAGTTGACGACATGTTCCTCAGATGTGTTGATAAGGAACAACAAACCAGGTTGCTTGAAGCTTTTCATAATTATGCTTGTGGTGGTCATTTCTCTAACCTAGTAATGACTCACAAAATTTTGTGATCACATTATTATTGGCCTAGTATGTTTTCCGATGCTCATAATTGGGTGACAAAATGTGAATCTTGTCAGCAATTTGTTGGAAGACCAAAATTGGAAGCCTTGCCTTTGAAGCCAGTTGTCATTGAATAACCCTTTCAAGAATGGGGTTTAGATTTCATCGGATTTTTGAGTCCTAATTCTAGTGCTGGTCATACTCATGTGCTCACCACAACTGACTACTTTACAAAGTGGGTAGAAGTTATACCAATGAAACAAACATCTACTACGGTAATCTGTGACTTCATTAAATAAAATATATTGGTTCATTATGGAATTCCACACAAGATCATGATGGAAAATATATTTTTATGGGTATGGTATATCTTTATCTCATTCATCAAATTACTACCGTAAGGGAAATGGTTGAGAAAAGTCCAGTAATAAAAACATCATTACTATCGTGTGCAAGTTAGTGAAGAAAATTAAAGAACTTGGCACAAAAATTATATGATGCATTGTGGGCTGACTACATAACTCCCAAAAGAGCAATCAGGATGTCTCCATTTCAAATTTTGTGTGGAACCAATGATCTAATTCCCATCACACTGGAGTTACCAGCATTACGATTAGCTCAAGCAATTGATGATAAATTCATCACCAATGCATTAGATAAAAGGATAATTTTCCTAAGAAAGCTTGAGGAATAAAGAAGTCAATTGGAAAACATAATCGAGGAACATTAGTCCAAAGTGAAGAGGTTGTTTGACAGGAAAACTAAATATAGGAAATTCCAAATCAATGACTTGGTTCTTCTCTGGGACAAGAGACATGAAGCTGAATGGAAAGCATTAGATGTTTGATTTTTGTGGCTAGGCCCTTTAATGATCAGACATTTCTGTGGAGATAACGCCTATTACTTGGCATATCCTAATGGAACTAATTTTCCTTTTCCCTATAGCGGGCAATATCTTAGGCAATACCAAAATTAAAAATGGGTTGTTCCCCATATGTACATAGGTGATTAGGATTTTTGGTTTGTTCCTTTTCCCCATCTTTCGGTCTCCTCTCTTGTATCATTCCATTTTTGTGCTCCAATATTTTGGTCTGGGTCCATTGTTACGTCCATTAAGTCCTTGTCCCCAATTAGAGCTAGTCATTATCAACCAATTTTGACTTCACAAAATTAATAAAAATGAAAATTTTAATTTTTTTTAAAAAGTGTTACTTTGCATGATCTATCACTCTCATTGTGACCATCTCATTTTTTGATCGTTTCGGTCTTCCTTTTGTCCATTTCAGGTGAGAACTCCTCCCGCAAGGTCTTAAATTACATTAAAAATTAATTAATTAATATTTATTTAATTTATTATCCTTTATTTGATAAAATAATTTTTTATTAAATTTGGGGTTTTTAATTAAATAACTATTAATATAATAATTATTAAATGTCATTCGACAATTTTTTTATTTTGATGCTAAGGAAGTAAGCTTGTGCTTCCAATTTCCGGTAATGCCAAATTGGCTTCCCGAACCCAAATTTCCCCTTTATTGGAAAATTTATTTTAATTCCTCGCTTGTGGGATTTTTTCCAATAATTGCTAAATCAATGAATTGGCAAATGGGCAAACAATATCCCGATTTCTTACATGGGGAAATATAATGGGGATTGTTAGCCAGCCTTTCCATTTCCATTGGCAATTGGTAATGTATTTCCCCACTTCCCCCTAGCAATTAATGCTGCTACTTGGGAAAGAGGGAAGTTGTTTTAATGGGATGAATTAATCCTCATAAAATTCTTCCATCAAACTCATTGGAAGAAGTCATACGAAGCCTTCCAATAGTAATATTTTATCACATCCCTCAATAACTTCCCCAAATCTCTCCACACATTCTACCAGAGTTTCCACATAAGTAAATGAAGTCTCCACACATTGGCCAAGGAAAAGAGAGCTATTAACAGGTGTGAGAGATAAATAATTCCTCAAGGCATTTTCTAAGGAGCAGTCTAAAGGAAAAATAGCTTGAAGGAAAGAATAAGAAGGAGGCCAAAGAACACTTAAGGTAGTATTCAATGCAGGTCTTACCAATAATTTCCCACGCATGTAGAAGGAAAACAACAAATGAATAAAAAAAGAAGATAAATAAAGCTCTGCTCCACACATTCATTAAGGTATAAGACATAACAGTACAATATTTTAAACGTAGGCCCAAGAAGATTCCACACACAACCAGAAGGAGGGTGGAAGTAATAAGTTAATGTTTTAAAAGAAAAAGAAAAACATTTTTCTCTTCCCACACATTGGGACAACATAAAGATTGGGAAAGCAATATGTAAAACAATCCAAAGAAAGCTACGCATAGCCCAAGTGAAAACAACACTTCACACAGTAGAAGACAAGGAGGGACAGTTGAAGATCATCATGCAAGTGAAGGAAATAAACGTATAATTAATTGGCATTGATGAAAGATAGTTCCACGCGTCCAGGAAACTAAATTCCACACAGGTTTGAGGAAATTAGTTGGAGTTTGATTCCCACGTAGCGGAAGAGGAAGCAACTCATCCACACATGAATAAAGGAAACAAACATGGGCCTATCTATTGGAGGTTAGAGGAAAGCCAATGTATTGGTAAAAACATTCCAAAATTAGACCAAAAGAAAACAACAAAAAGAACACTTTTCAACACTTAGGAAGAAGGAGCAGTTTAAAGCATTCCCACGCATGCACTTTTTTTAATTCTATTTCCAATGGAGAGTTAAAGACAAATTTTTAAAAATAATTTTCATCGTACTAGGGATAAAAAAAAAAAATCCTCCACACTTTGCTAAATACACTTGGTTCATGCAGGTCAAAGCTAAAATTTTCCAACGCTCGGTCAAAATATCCAATGCCCACGTAGACAAAACAATCCAAACATTGTTGTCATGCAAGGGAGAAGAAAAATTCCATAGGCAATAAGCTCTCACCCAGTCCAAAGAACAATACTCATGCATTGGTCAAAAGCCAAGATTGTTAGAAAAGATACCAAGCATACTCCACGAATTTTTGCAACTCCCACACATTCATAAATCGAAGATAGTTGTCACACATTTGTCAAGAAAATGAGATAACATGCAACCCATGTATTGATCAGAAGTCTGGCAGCAAGCAAGAATCCACTTCAAATATCTTCATGCATTCTCCGATAGTATCAATGCATTTGCAAGAAGATTTAGAAAGTATAGTCACGCATACGAGGGAGAATTTTCTCTGGCAATTTTAAAAAAATAATAATAATTTATTTGTAGCCAGATTATTATTATTATTATTATTATTTTTAAAATAATAATAATAATAATAATAATAAAGCGTATCATATTTTTCTTTCATTTATGGGAGTTTCAAAGACTAAGACCCGACCCCGTTTGCATGATTTTGTGTGCCTGATTCATTTTTATATAAAATTCATAATGGTAGAAAAATCTATTAAATCTGCAGGAAGATCGAGGAAGCCAATGGAGAAATCAAACAAATCCATGCTCAAGTATGAATTCTAAGGAATAATCCCTCCCAGTTCCATTAAGTCAGCATATGACAATATCACTGATACAAATCTAGGTCACATCAATGTGCAACAATTCTGTGAACGGGTGAAAAATGAAGGCAAAACCATATTCTTGGATAGGCTTTACCATAGTGGTCTACCCTAAGCAACAACATTTCCTATCTCAGTGCAGTGTCTAGAGAATATTATCACTTGCAGAGCATTATGATCTTGAGAGATGAGAAATTTTTAAATATAATCGCGAGCCTCTCTTAATCACACCAGAGTACATTGAGGAATTTCTTGGCATACCTAAATTTCCTAAGAATGTGGATATCACTCACCAGTCAACACAATACTTTTGGGATGAAGAACCCCTCAGGTGGAGCAAGATGGTTAATAACAACTAGTTAGTGACCAAGAGGCCTTGAATTGACCATATTCCTAAAGAAATTTACCACATTGAGTTTGTGGAAGAAATCGAGGAAATGATTATTCTTATAAGTCGAGTTTTCAGTTTACCCTCTATAAGGATTTTCCACCCATGGATGTATGATTTTATCTGTATCATCCTTACCAAGAAAGATTTTTTGGATTGGGCCACCATCATCAATGATACCCTTCACAAACAATTTATCGAATTTAATATGATTAGATGCTTTGACATGACATTGTATCTGACTTATGCAGTGACAAGAAGAAAGTTATTTTCTAGACTCGAAACAAGAGGAGACATGGGGCCATCAAAAAGTGTTTTTCATTATTGCCTGCAACTAAGTTTCAAAAATAGCTCCCACCATTTCAGAAGGGTCAACGATGTGTTTACTTTCCGCATGATTCAAAACCTAAATATGAATATAGAGGAAATATTTTCCAAAGAATACATGAATGTCATTTCCCAATGGGGAACATGGTTTATTAAATTTTCATCTTTTTCCTACATTTACATAACAGGCTTTGTAGGTACCCCATGGAAACTTCCTAAGTACGTCAGTAATAACTGGGCATGAATGGAGCTTGTGTGGAAACAATTCTAAGTTCATTTTCTTCTTCGTGACAAGCATCATTTAGGAATTCATTTCCTAATCCAAATCAGGGAATACCAATGTCCAAATCTTTTCAGTGTAAAAATCATGGGAAAATATTTCACCATCATCACAATTCATCCATATGTGAAGAGATCCCATTTTGATATCAATGGATATATACAAAATATTCTTAGAGCAAAGTATCAAGATAATCCTACGATGGAATATTTTTGGGCTGCCTATTCAGACGAGCATGAAGTAAGAAGATGAGATTTTTCTCATCTAAACCTTTCTTAGATCAAGGACTTTCACATTAAGAACCCTCTAGATTCATTTGTGAATGATGATGAAGATGTTATTGACTTTTCATATGATGTATTTGATTTTACCCCCTTGCTGCGAATTGATTGGACCAAGAGATATGAATTTTCTCTTGATATCAAGAATCAAATGATCCTTGGAAGAAGCATATCGTGCTACAAACAAGAAATTTCCAAGTTATAGTCCATTCAAGATTATACTTCAAGATCACAAAAATTTCCAGCTCGAGGAGGTCTTCATTCAACTAAAGCCCGTTCTCAATCAACCTCTGTGCCATTCAATCATACACAATCAACACAAAAGGAGAGGTTGCCAAAATCCCCTTCACCGAATAATTTGTCACGAGGGGAAAAACCTAAGGGTCCTAGCCCTAGTGAGGGAATAGAGCATGTGTTAGGATTTTCTACTTCAAGTAGAGATTCTTCTACTCACATTGTTGATAGTTCTCAAAATCTTGTGACAAAGGATCCTGAACCATGCCTTGCAAAAACGAAGAGAATTCCCAAAATCTCCCAAATGAGCAGGAGGTGGATATCGATGTTATTTCTCCTGGAATTGGGGTCATGGAAAGGGTTATTATATAATCTCATGATGTCGAGAACAATGAGAATGTTTCTTTAAGCTATAGGTTTTTATATGCAAAAATAGTGAATGATACTCCTTCCTGGGTTGATTCTGAGGTTAACAAAAGGAAGATGGTTGTTAAGGAAATTAACATTGATTTTGGTGCCCTTTTCAAACTTTCAAATGAATTCATTCCCAAAAATCATAAGGTGCTTTCTATAATAATGGTGGATAATGATGGAAACAAATTTGCAGATCTTGCCATCTCACAAGCTGACAAGGAGCGTGATGCCATCACATCTGCTGATCATGAAGTTTCCATAATTGGACTAGGGAGTTTCGCATTGGAATGTGACATGGAAATGGCTCGAGATTCAATTGATATCATTCTAATGAGACTTGAGAAATATAAGTCTCAAAACTCTCAGCTCAAGGGACAAAATAATCAATTAGTGGAATATGTTCAACATCTGATAAATCCCATATCATCCACTTTTCTAGTACTTGGTGTAGTGGCTGCCCCAGATGAAGAAACTTTAAATTTATCAAAAGAAATAAACACATTGGGCCATGTCACTAAAACTGGGCTTTCAAAGATTCTATTTTAGGCCAAGGGACAATCAAAACAGTGGTTAAGCTCCATGAAGATGTCAGTGCGTATCTTTATACAATTCTTTCTTTCAAGGAAACTATTGTTTCTAACGTATAAAATTTGGATGAGATATTGCCTAGTCTACAGGAGATGACAATTATGGAATCCTCAATTTTAGCCATTGAAGGAATTCCGAATTTGAACATCGAGGACACATTTTCTTTGGTTCTGCATCTCAAATCACGGAAGACACTTCTCGAGGATACTATGATCCATTATGAGACCATATGCAATGAATCATTCACTTCACTCCCCTTGATTCAAGAATTCATAGCTCAGATCCCTTGCAACCTTGTAAATGAACATAATCATAAGTGTTCATCAGAATATGTGGAAGAGAAATTTTCTCAATTGTTTAAGGACATGTACACTCCTGCCAATAATTTCCTATCAGTCTCAATGGAGTGGTGCATCAAATTAAAGAACTTATTTGAGAATGCTCAATCAATGATGGTTAATTTAAATGATATGCCAAGTAGGATTCTTGAATTTCAGGTATTTTGTGAGGCTATTCTTCCACCAAATGAGCCTCCAGAAGAAAAAAATATGTTTGAAAGTTTGGGAAGGTTTAGATCCTTCCAACTAACAAAAGTGGTAGATCCTAATTTCACCTATTGTTCAGGGAGATAGTTTTCTTGGTATCTAACGAAGTGGGAGAGTCCATTTCTCATACATTTGAGATAGGAAGATCCCATTTTAATGGATAAGGCACTAGTTATTATTGTATATTTTAAAAGGTGGATTTTTAAGAAAAGGATGTTGTTATTTTCTTTTTGGAAGTTGTGGATAACTTAAGTGATTTCTATTTTTAGTTGTTTTTAATAAATTTGGTTAAAAAAATTCAAAGGTCACTTAAGTGCCTTATTTAATGTTCATGTAAAACCCTAACTACTTTGTAACTAACTTTTGGGTTATAAAAGGAAGTGAGGGGATCATTTGTAAGGGTTACTTTGAGAGAGGAGAAGGAAATAATTTTTTGTGCAATCTTTGTTTCAAGAAGAAACTTTGTGTTCTTTTGTGAAAACATTTTGGAGTTAATGAAATACAATCTTTGTGTCTCATTCATTATATCTTGTAACATTTGATGTTATTATGTGCATTACATGTTAGATGTTTGAATTTTGCATGCAAATATTGTATTTGATCTTAGTTTCAATGCTATTAAGTTGTTGTTCTTGTTCATAGTGATCAAGCTATGTTATTTACTTGCTCATGTTTGTTTTATTTTACTCGTTCTCGTTTAGCTGATGCAAACTCTTTTTATTTGTGTTATTTATTGTTTGTTCTTATCCATGCATTATTAGGCTCTATTTTACCTAACTCTTGCATGTTCCTTCAATTCATTCCTTTCCATTTCTTTATTTTGTTGCATTTCATCTCCCTCATTCACTTTTCTTTCCATTGATGTTCCAAAACACCCCGCACATACAATTTTGAATTTACAGGTGTAAATACAGTTTTTGTTTCTAGTAAAGGTATCATCACCTTCATTGAGGAGGGACTTTGTTACCACACTATTGCTTGTCATTTACATGCGTGTAAATCAATATGCTAACAAAGAGAATAAAAATATCTACAGAAGGACATTCATATTCCGCACGAGAAAAACTATGTTATGCACTACAATGTGTGAATGGTTCGGATCATCATGAATGTTGATTATCTATCCTTAGTGGCACATCTTGATACACGATGGAAGGTTAGGGGACTAACCCGTAAGGCGTGAATCCAAGAGCATCCCAAGAGAATGATATAGGGAAAATATAGGTCAAGGATATGCAAATTCATATCGTGACATGTCGTCCCCACTTCAATTGGAACTACTATAGTACCTCTTGACTCACACTCTTATTATCATACATTGTGATTGTAATAGTTTTAGCCCCTAGATATGTTTCTAAAACATCCAACTACTTAACCAACTTCAAAGTGAAAATATTTAAACCATATCCACCATCCACAAGTACTCTCTTGATCTTATGATGAGTGACAAACACTTCTAGGTATAGGGGTAAGTTGTGCTTTGCATCATTACACATGATTGTAGTGTGATCAAAATTGATATGATCATTGGAATCAAGGTGTGCAATCATCACTTGAAGGTGCATAGGATTTACATAAATGGAGACTCCTGAACTTTGTAGTGTTTAATATAATACATTGTTATTAGCAATATAGATTTTTAGGAGATCTAAAATTGATATCCTAGTTGGTGTCTTCTCAAATTGTTCTATTGAATTATAATGACCTTCCCAAGGAATGGGTAGGGGATCTAGTATGATCAAACGAACACATTGTGTACCTAAATCAAACTTTTTTATAAAATCCTAATAGTATTAACTTTTTCATAAGATGAATGGATATAACCTATATGGGAATCAAAGGGACTATCATTAGTTAGATAAAAATAGGTAGTAGTATTATAGTGATTGGATGTTTGTCCATGATTTGGATTCTCGTTCTTCTTATTTGCATGGTTAGGAAAGGGATCTTTGAATATACCCATTTTTTTGTTGTGACCCTATCCTAAATCAAGAGGTGAATCTAGAGCGATTTCTCCCTCTTCGATGAGGTCTTGTATATAATGTCACAGTATCAAGAACCTATCAGTTTTGTGTCCTTTGACACGATGGAAATCACAATACTCATGCTCTTTGAACCAACCCAATTTTGGAGCATCTTCTGGATACGGTACTGTCACGGTTGGGTACTATACCATATTCACCACATCTAATTGTTTATGTATAGTAGATAGTGATTCCATTAGTGGTGTAAACATACATTTTGTAGGTGCCTTTGGGAGAGGTCCCTACGAAAGTTTTAGAAGTAAACCAGTCTATATGGTTTGGGATATTTTGGAGTCTGTAATTACACCGCTAATGACATGTTTGTTTTTTTGAAGAACTTTGGTTTACCTAATGGTTTGGTTTCATGTTTTTATTTATGACTGGTTTAAGTGTACCCTTCGCAATGTGAGCCTTTTCAATTTGACTAACTTTCTCTATAACTTTTTCAAAGTTAGAGCCATAGTGCATTTGTAAATAAAAGGCTATTTCTAGGTTTAAGTTAAGGACGAATATTCTCACTTGCTATTTTTATAGCATGGCAGAAGGGAAATGACTTGCCAATCGATATCATCACTATAAGAAGCCCGAAAGCTTTGTCATTAGGTTTCTGTTTTGTGTTGTAGAGGTTGTTCATGGTGATATCATTCTCCATAGTGAAGGAGTAATGTCAAAAAAAAATTCGGCTAGTGCGGGCCATGTCATAATGGATCCCTTAGGTATACTAAAAACCATTATAACACCAGTGCTCCTAGGCTGCAAGGAAATAATTGTATTAAAAATTATCAATGTATGTGACCACTTGACAAGCCATATAGAAGTATTTGAGGTGATCATGAGGATCACCTTTTCTTTTATACTCATCAAACTTAGGGATAGTGAAATTTTTTATAAATGGTTTTCACAACATATCCTTATCAAAGGGATAAGGACATAACTCTTCATATAGGTATTTCCTATTATGTCCTATGTTGCTTTCTTGTAGCATAGTAAGTGTATTTTTCATCAATTGTAACTCTGTTGAATGATTTGTTCCTTTTTAGGTGATATTGGTCTATTTACCTTAGCAACTTTGAAATTTGCGTCATCATATGGATCAAAGTGAAACTCACCGGATTTCATCTTGAGTTTATCTTTATGCACATTTTTACTTAAAGAGCCTAAGTTTGCTAAATTTTGACTGAGTTTCAGTATCTATTTTTGGAGGATCTCTTCTTTAATGAAGGTATCATCTTCTTCATCAAACCTATTAGGTAGTGATCCTTTATTTAGTTTGTGTGAAGCCTTATACTAAGGTGTTCATGAATCACTTGTTGGTTTTGATGGGTATTCTTTAACATATTTGTTATGTTTTATAGAATTGGAAGAATACCCTACATCAAAGGGGTTATCCATGTCCTAAAGAGATATTCGTTCTTCTATTTTGCAATTAATGGTCTTAGTCTCCACTTCACATGCTTCTGGAATCTTAGCTCCTAACTCAAGAAATCTTGCAAGTACTTGATCTTTTTTAGAATAAAGGATCTCATCGAAGTGAATTAGGTCTAACTTATGTTGTTCCTCAAAAGATTAAAAATCCTCTCTTTTATGTTGGACCAAAGGTTCTGTGTCTTTGACTTGCAAAAAGAGAGGTTCTAAGTTATTACTATTGAATGGGAACAATGTAAAAGGATTTTATTCCAAGTCACACTCATTTGGTTTAGATGCCATTTTAATGATTTTTGGCATTACTAGTTGAATTTGTACTAGGTTTTATCTAAATGTATTCAAAGTTATATGTAACCTAGGTGTACATCATGTAAGTAATATGAAGTCTAAATATCCTAGTATGTCCTAAATGTAATGTTATGTTACTATTATTGTTATAGGAAAAATCACACAAACACTGTAACAAACCAAAAAATCACTCAAAATAATTTTTAGAAAGACTATTCCCTAAGCTATGATCACATCGATGGGTGCAAGATAGATAGTGACAATACCCTATAAGCATATAGGTTGAGTTAGAGTACAAACAAGACGTAAGTACCAGAGTAATATTGACACAATCTCTCCAAAAGATATACTATGAAAAGTTCAAATGCTGACAAAACATAAGTTTTTGATAATTGAAGTTGTAAATGTGGATAACGTAACAAAACTATCTTGATACATTAACCAAGAAAGTAAGGTGTTAGTATCAATATGATGTCATCATAATATAAACAAAGCAGTATTAGCACTATCAAAAGAATTAGATAATGTTGGAATCAAAACTAAGTACAAGTATATCTAGAAGGTTTTTTCCATGCAATTAACATAACGATACAATAAATAAACTTATACCAAGTTCTGAAAATGAAAACAAGATGTAAGTACCATAATTGTATAGCTAAAATTGGAGCAAAAATAACAACTCGAGGGGATATAATGATGAAACTAAATCCTAGCTATGATGAAGATCTTGAAATAAAGATCAAAGGACTATCAAAGATGTTAAAAAATACTCACACACTTTAGACGTTTAATAACCCATCCATAAACAAGGATGGGTGTAAACAAACAAAAAAGAGGTGAACATTGTCTATCATAACACTCGCAAGGTATGCCTTCTTCTTATCCCAAATGGGAAAAAAGAATGCAAGGGTATAAACCAAATGAGCTGGAAATAAAGTAAGAGTAACTTGGGTAGATTTTTGCTTCGTCCTAAGGAGAGAAACAAAATAAGCTAAGTGTTATTTCATAAAACCCATGATGAATGATACTTAGATAAAATTAAGTGGACTCTTTTCCTTGTTCAAAAAACAAGTTTTAGACTCCAAGTAAGTTGTCACTTTGTGATGTTTCAATAAGACATGATAATGGACTAGTACAATGGGATCCAAAACAAAATGGATTTCCTAATAAGATCACTCAACTAGGTGTCAACAGTTTGTCTAGTGTGATCTTGATTTACAAAGGTTTCCCAAGGAGTATCTCAGATTTACTTTACCCCCTTGAAATATGATGGGAAATAAATGCGTTCACATGTATTATCATTGGGGTCACGATATAGACAAATTTTGACTCTAATTCACAATGCAAAAACTAGTCAAGTGGGTAAGTAGAGCACTTCCATTAAATCCATGAGGTTACTTAGTGGTGGATTACTTTAGGGTTCCTAGAACCACCCCCATTATTGTAGCTTAAGGCATTACACCAAAGGGGTTATGTTCCAGTTGAGAGGATAACGACATACCCTTTTTCGAAACCTGAAATACATTTTGATGTATGTGGTGTGTTTTTTTATCTTTCTTAACTTAATATGGTTTTAAGTAACACATCATTTGGCAACCTACAATCAAACATGTATTAGTAGGTTTGTGTTTTGAACCTTCCTTTTTAGACAATGAGTTTTTTCTAAATGTAAGGACTTGTTAATTTTCCAAAAGATAAAAAAGAGATTTCACATGTTGCTTTTTATTCCCAAGATCACCAAAAGAGGTGTGAGGGAAGAGCATACACAACGCGATAAAATCAACTTTAAAATAATGGAAAATACTTGAATTTTTTTGTGAAAGAGGAATTAGTTTTAACCTTATATGATATTTAATCCATTATGAAGCATATAAATTTTTTTGAAAGCAATAAGAATTTTTTTGAAGTGTTTTTGGTTCCCAAGTGTTGTTTTGCAAATGTGCAATAGGAAATTGAAAGTTTCCAAGGATAACAACTATACCCTTATGCCAAAATTTTCAAGTCTATCATTCCTAGGCACCCGAGATCAAATCCGTCAATCTGGTCAGCCCCTATTTGATGTCAAATTGGTCCCCTAGGTGATTGAGGAAAGTCCATTCATTCCCCCTATATGATTTTAGGAGTTCTGTAAAAATGTAAATTTCGAGAAGTCATGGGAAGGGCTATCATTGGCCTTCCTAAGACTAGAAAAAATCCATGGAGTGGAGCAAAAAATCCAAAATGGATGTGGAAGTTATTAAAAGGCATAGGAACATTATGAAGGGGATTTTGGAAGGTTTAGGGAAGATTCAAAAAAGTTGGGGCAATTTTGCCAAAATTAGGAATCACAAGCCTAGGCAGTACAAAGGTCTAAAACAACTACTAGGCTTCAGAAGAAGATTCTTGGAGCTCCGGATGGAGTTAAAAGTAAAAATAAAAACATATCTAGAAATAGAATTTGAAAAACATATCTAGAAATAGAATTTGAAGACCTATTTGATGATGAAATCATATTTTTCACAACATCTTAGCGCATAGGGTTTACAGATAGGTTTTCTCAAGCATATGTAGAGTGTAAAATAAAAACCATTTTTTCAGGGATCAGATAGAAGAATAAATACATATTACCCCCACCATTGGATTCAATATTCCATTTCCAGTCAGGGTAACATAAAATGTCACCAATAAATTCCAGCAGGAGCTCAGCTCAATTTATTATCGTCCAAGTTACCCCTCTTCCGGAGTTAGTCAATTTTTGGGAGGACACGTGTCAGCACCAAGATCTGGAAGGATTTTATGTCCCCGATATCCACGAGGATAAGTACATCAACCTTGGAACAATTCTCCTAGCCCCTATATTACCACCTGGGGCTCTCATGTGACCTTCATATTTGATAGTTTAACCCCCAAGTGTATTTTTGGAGCTCAAATTCATTATCGTTGGATCAAGGACATGTGTTGTCCTCCTTCTCACTGTGGAATTTTATGTCCCTCACATACATAAGATTAGGGAATGCAAAGAAATGAAAAATCTACCCTGCTGAAACTCAAAAAATTGAAAACTTTTCTAACTAATAGTTGCTTCTTGTTGCTTCTCACTAGTAGAAGAAAATTTGCAGAGAACACTAGTCCACCACTTAACCATTTGCAAATATCAAACCAGCTCTATAACAACACATTATGCTTTAATACATGATGAAACATAGGTCACATAAGGAATATTTATAAAACCAAGAAGAAATAATGAAGAACAAAGGAAAAGAAGTCTGAAATCACCATTGCCATAAAACTAAGAATCAAACATATCTTACAAACTGTTGAACAGATTGACAAACCATTTGTTGCTAAGTTATTCTCTCTTGAAGGCCATTAAAAAATCATATTCAAACATCATATTTCCAGCAAGGAATTCTCATAGCAAAGAAATTTCACTTCCAGCTCCACAAAGAACAAAGTTCAATTTCCCATCAAATCGGTTGTCAAATTGAAGTACAATTTCACGTGAAGCACCACAAGAAAAAACCTATCGCAATGGAATTTATTTCATCAAAAACAGAAAAAATAACAATACCATAAAATTTTAGGATGCATTAATGGCCACCATGACATAGTAATGGAAAAAATCAGCGAGCTACCTCTCTGCTTCTCAGGGTTCCAATGGGTGAAATTGCCTAAAAATGGAGGAAAATGATCACTAAAAATCTAGTTTCGCGTGAAATAGTTTTCATGCCATGAAGTACCTATTTTTTAGGTATATGAAGGGCTGTTTTTTTTTAGCATTCTTTCGTCTTTGAATAAATTTTCAAATTCCGGAAGATCCGGAAGGTGAAATTATCCAAAATTCAGAGGCAAGGGTCTCAAAAAAATCTAGTTTCTCTAAAACTAGTTTCTACACGAGGAAGTTTCTAGTTTCTCGAGATATGAAGGTCTAAATTTTTATCAGTATTCTACCCTATTAGGTCCATACCCAAAGATCTTATAAGACATAAATTTCCAATTTCCATTTTTGAGTTTTTTGAAAAGAAAATTATGATGGAAATTGGAGCATGAGTCCGTGACAAAGATTCGAATCCAAAAACGTCGTTCCAATCACAAATAGAGGTCATTTTCACCACTTACTAAAAATATCATATGTTATATTTCCTTGCATGTTATAAATGACGAGTCCCATTGAATTGCAAGTTCCTTCAATCAGACAATCGAAATGGGGTAAAATGAAAAGTAAGAACAAAAATTAACTAAATCCCAAAATAACAAGACCCCAAATAACAACCTACTAAAAATACAAATGTGATAAAAATAACAATATCTAAGTAAAAAAATTGTTTTTAATATGTTAGATAATTCAAACGATGAAATTGGAACAAGACATGTGATATGTATCATAATAGCGAGAACACGAGGCTCATATTCTAAAAATAGAAAGTTTTCATTTCGGAGTGGAAAGTTGCATATGACTTCATTTTCAATTGCCTTAGTACCTTTTGGACTCCCTTTGGATTATGAGATGGTTTCATGAGTTGAAAAAGAGGAATGATAACTTCATGAAGGTCCTAGAAGCATCATCTTGAGCGTGATTTTTTACAGAAGCAAAGCAAGGCATCACAAGGCACATCATCCGGATTCATCTTCATCACTTAAAGAAGAAAGTGATCTGAAGTGAGTTGGTCAGAACAATTTCAACGATTCAAAGGGTTCATCAACCATGTTTCAAGGAGGGTCATTGTGGGAATCGTATGTGTTCATCTCAAGTTTTTAGTGGTAAACATCATAATAGTGTTTCTAGAAACTCATTCTATGGTCTTGGATGTCCATGTATCATATAGTTTGCGGTCATCACTAGATTTGGAAAATAATTAAAATTTATTCAAGGGAGAAATCTTCATCAGTGTAGAAGATCACCAATGGAATAAATCATCACTCAAATTTCATGGTTGCATCAAGGCATTCAAAGCATTTCATCACGAGGAGTGCTTTCCCCTCCATCCCTTCCCTCTCCCTCTCTTTCCCTCTCTACTTTCTCTCTCCATTCTAATTCTTCGTTATGTGTCATCATTGTATTTTTTCTTATTCATTTAAGTGACCCATTTTAATTGTAAAAATTATCTTCTCAAAATTATAAGATAAATACTTAATTCATGGAAAATGAAAGATCATGAGTGGAATATGGAAATGAAGAGTCGATTCCTATAAATTGTAATGAGCTCTTCATTCTAAAGGGTTATTGTAATTATGAAATTCTTCTAGCTGGTTGTATTCTTGTAAGTTCATGAGAGATATTTTTTTCCCTTGTCAGTGAAAAGTGTTATCCATTTCTCCCCTATCCTCAATGTATTCCATTCTCAAAATATGTACAATTTCTACTTGAGCATCAATACAAGAAGAAGGAGTTTCAAGCCTTTTTTTACTAAGGGGTTTACTGATACTTTGTTTTCATTAAATTCTAATTGGTCTTGTTGTTGTTTGCAGTATTGTTTCTTCCTAACTTTAGTGCATGTGATGAAACTTCTAACTAGTGTGTGCAGGAATATGATTTTCTACCTGCAACATTAGTTCCCCTACCTCTTTTCTCACTCACCTTTCCCTTTGTATAGAAAAATTATTCCCTAAAAATAAATTTCTAGCTTTTCCACATGGTAAGTGGAGTGCTCTGTTGGATCCTTGGCTAAAAGGCCCCCACAAAAATTCACTTTTAATCACGTATTCATATACGGAAGTTTCACCAGTTAAGTAGAGGGACTAAGATTCCCAGATTGTTGGCAATAAATCCACAATTTTTTCCACCGAAAAAAATTTCTCACTAACTCAAGATCACCTAGAAGGTGTGAGGGAAGAGCATAAACACTTTGAAAACCTCTATCAACTAAAAAAATGAAACACTTAACTAATCTAGTAAAAAAAAAATGCTACAACAACCTGTTAGAACTTACAAACAACCAGCAAAAACAACAATTTTTGATCTTACACTCGGAAAATTTGTTAATTTTTTAACATGAGACACTCTATGCACCTAGACCGACGCCTGCTCATCCCAACTAGTGGATACCCTCCCCAACCGAAAAGTACACATGGCAACAAAATATGACAGTGAGGTCTAACACCTATGTGGGTAGAAGAACGAATACGCTAGGATTTCTAGATATATGCTTCCTTTCTGACAAATATGCCTACAAGATAAAAATAATAATAAATATAGTATGTAAAAATACACTTGCGCATCCAAAGACATAGATATGCCGATGGTGAAACATGTATATGACCTTTTGTAAATGGCATGACAATGTAAAATATGAAGATACAAGTGTGTAACAAACTCGATCTCTGGGAATCTATTTCGATAGAGACACGTTCATTTAGTACCCTTACAAAAACCTGAAAACTTATGAAATTAAAAATTATAAGAAGTAAATAGGTTAGTTGTTGATCATGGAAACCTATCTTGGACCTATTAAAGGCTTAGGTAAAAGGGAGATTTAGCTTGTTTAAAACATGAAATCTATTAAAAGACAAGCCTTTTAACCCTAGAAATATTGTTATCTCTATTTTGTTCCCTGAAGAAATTGATCAAAATATGGCCTTCAATGGGAAGAAATTCAAGAAACGACTTTGTCACATGAATCCACGCTTAAAATTCAATGAACAGGCTACAAGAAAGTTCTAAAATGGAGGATTATGGTTAGGGAAGGAAGAAATCAGAGGCTCAAAGGAAAAGAAACAAAAAAAATTGAAGTCTTCGAGCTCTGGAATGACTCAGAATGAGCCCAAAAATTAGCTAAGTATAGAGAGTCAGTGGAAGCTACCAAGTGTCCAAGAGGCACATCTCCAAAGATTAAATTCAAAAGGAAGAATCAAACAAGCACCAGGCTTCGGCGTGTCCAAGAATAAAAAAGGGTGAATTTTGGGCCCAAAACAATTAAGTATAGCGAGCTAGTGGAAGCCTCCACATGTTCAAATGGCACAACTTCAAGGGGGAAAACCAAAAGGTGATTCCTAGATGAGCGCAAAGCTTCCACGTGTCTCCGACCTAAAAACTAAGAGTCATTGTTGAAAAGTCCAAACAGGAGGAACACGCCACATGTCAACCTCGACGCTCCTTCAAAAGTAAAATCTTGAGAAGGTTTCCAAATGGCGTATACCTTCCACGTGTCCCAAGTCTAAAAAAGGAGACAAAGTCGGGGTTGAATATTCAAAGTAGAGATAGGCCAGTAGAGGGAGCCAAGTGTCAGCACTGCGCTACTTCAAATGTAAAATTTTGGGAAGGTTTTAAAATAAGTGCCAAGCCTCCACGTGTCCTTGGTCAGATGTATTGCCTCACTAAAAGGACCTAGTGAAAACATGAGGAAACTGAGCAAGCCGCAGAAAATGCCACATGTTAGCCCAACACAACTTCAAAATAAAAATATAAAATTAGTTCCCAAACACGTGCTAGCCCTCCATGTGTCCATTTTCAAAAGACCCATTTTGATAACTAGTTCCCACCATTTTGTACAAACCCGATTCAAATTTTCAAATGGGCATATCTTTTTATTCAGTGCTCAAAATATGACAAATTTGGCACCGTTGGAAATATCTTGACCTCATCCACGCCATGGAGATAAGAGACTTTAATTTTTGAAGAAGCTAAGTGGGTGAAAAATGAAAAAATGTATTTGTGCCATTAATATAAGATCTATTTACTCCAACAACCAGATCAGATTTGATCTTATCCACCATTCTTCCTCCTTCAATGCACCGAACAGGAAATCAATGCAGATATGAAATATTTGGGGTGGATTTGTAGGAGCATTAGTTTCTAGTAGTTGATCTTCGAATTCATTTTCCCACTTCTCTCTCCTTCTTCTCTTTGTGTTAAATCTATAAAGGAAGGGTTAGGGATCATTGTAAAAGGTTTGATGTTTCTGTTTTATGCCCTCCCTTCTTCTTTTTCTTGTAAGAGGATTTTTGGATCTTTCCTAACCTCTCATTCGTGTTGTAATGCAATTTTTTTTATTGGTCACTGCAATATACTACATCGATTCCTAAGTAATAATATATATGTTTGTGGATGATTCTCGACCCTCTCTTGTATTCATTGTTTTCTCTTTGATCTATTATTGTAGTTTGGTCATATGTGCATGGTGTTTGTATTTCATTTCTATCTTCTGTGTTAAAAATCAAAATGAGGGTCTGACATTCCTATAGTGCATCACCTCGTTAGCTTAGTTTATTTTCTTGCATCTCCTCGATCATGTCTCCTTGGTAGAATAGAGTAGATTTAGAATAGATCTCTACAATTTATTTGTATGCACCTAAACAGAGGAATAAGAACCAACCTAAATCTAGAGATCTCTTTCAACTCGCAAGGTCCCACACTTTGAGAGATGCTCCATATTGTGCAATCACACTGAGAGTCTCAACCCATCTAGTTGTCGGCATTTAGGGGTGTTGTGATGCTGCAGTAATAGTTTTGGCATGCCCGGTAGGACAAGAGATCTTCATTTTTTACTACAGCTTGATTGATGTGCACTTGTTGCAAGTCTAGATTTTAAGAAGATCTGAAATTTGCACATCTAGCGACTCCAAAAGGGAAAAAATCTAATGGTTTCAACAATCCAAGCTTATCAAGTTCATGAGAAGAATACAAACAAGGTCTAGAACCAAAGAGGAGGGACTATTTGTCTATCTGCACTTGTCCCTAGATAGAGGGAGAAGAGAGAGGAGCATAGAGGTATTCATCTCCACCAAATGGAACCTTGTCAACACCTCCTCCTAGTAGGCCATTCATTCAACCCACAAGGGTTCTCAGGCCAATCAGGATGGCACAACCAAATCCTTATGTCAATTTCACTGGTAGCATCCCACTCACCCTTAATGCACAAAATCTAGTCCCAGTTGTAGCTTTAAAAAGCATCCCATATTTCACTTCAGAAAACTAGACTTCTCCTAGTGACCACATTCAAGACATTGCAAATGTCTATACAATCCATGAGATCACTGAGATGGACATTGCAGTCAAGTTACTAGCCTCTTCACTCAAGGGTAAAGCTTCACAATGGTTTAAGACTCTAACAACAGGCTCTATTCAAACTTAGGACCATATGTGCAGAGCTATTCATGACCATTTTGGAGAAAAGGTAGATAATCTATCCTTGTTGGAACAAATGAAAACAATAAAGAGGTATCCTAATGAAAATTTGACAGATTTCAACTTTAGATTTCAAAGGACATGGGACAGGATTCTAGTGGCTGTAAATCCCATAGATGAAGGTCCCTTCTTATAATTTCTTAGATATCTAAATTCTAATATTACCTTAATGATTTAATCAATGGAAGGCACATCCTTACTTACATCCTATAACATTTCCATAAGAGTTGAAAATTGTTTAATTTAGGCAAGAAAACTTTCTCCTAGGCCACCCATGCCTCTATATCTAGAATTAGGAATCCAAGCACTAGTAAGACACCCACATTGGCTCCTATACCTACTCCTAGGAATTAGAGTTCAGATGAAGCCTCTACCTCATATTTTAGTACCTTGAAAGACATTCAATAAGTTATGAAACAACTACAGAACCTAGGGAATGAGTTAGTAACTATCAAGAGGCAACAAGCTCAGAGTTATATGCCATATGAGCCTCAAGCTCAGTATCAGGCTAGACCCCCATATAAGTAAAATAGGCCACTAGCTCAGGCTGCAAATAAAAACCAAAGCTAAGGAAAAATTGAAGCTACTAGACCTTTCAGGTCATATGATCCAAACACAACTTCAACATCAAGGGCATTGGTTCCGGTACGAAACAACATAGACCAAGAATATGATTGGTATTTCCCATGCAATCATCCATATAACCAATCAATGTGCTTTAATGGTACAATAAACTAGGCCTTGATGGCACAGACCATTGGTGTGTCACAAGAGTCTGGTCAAGAGGAAAATTAGTAGCAAGGAGTTCAACAAGAGGCATCTCCAAGTGAGACTATACTTGTCAATTAGCAAGCTGAAGACTTCGTGGGATGAATTAAACACCTTCCCAAATTTTAGCTATCAATACACGGTCCAAGAAAAGAAGTATTGGAGAGGGAAAATCACCAAACTCAAGTAATCTTCAACCCTCCATTAATCCACAAGGCATTTACATTCAGAATGCAAATCCCAATAAGTAAAGTCAGTCCAAGAAACCTTCCAAACCCACTCAGACAATGGTTGTAATGACCCATGTGTAAGAGAATAATGTATCAGGAAAGGGGCAGAAAAAGGATATCTCATTTAATGTCATTGAACAAATGAAGAAGACAAACGTGAATATTACAATGTGGGATTCATTGGCCATTCCAGGATAGAGAGATCTGTTGCAGATTGTTATGGCCAATTGGTCAAGCTCAAATCAGCCCCCTAACCAACAAGAGAAAGTGTTTACCAATGTAGCTTAGACTAAGGGAAATCATGGAGGACAACAAGGTAAGAATATGAATCCTCCTCCATTCTATGTTTCATTGATCATTGGAGACAAATTGGTACATAATTGCATGATTGATTCGGGGGCAAGTAGTTATGTAATGCCAAAGAAAATATCCTATCAACTGGGCCTTCAATATGAAGTCATCTCTAGAGGGGTAGTGTAATCAGATTGGATAAAAGTGAAAACTATTGGAGTCATCAAATATTTGAGCCTCACATTACACACCTACCCCAATGTGACTATATTGCAAAACATATCAGTCATATACTTGCCACAACATTTTTCCTTGTGTTTCTTGAGAGACTTCACTGCTAAGATTGGAGGTTATTTGTCTACTCATTGGTCACACATGCTCTTTAGAACAAGGTATGGAGCTAAGGCTACAATTAGATCTGAGCCCATTGTAGATTACCATATTGAAACTTATGTACCCAGCCTGATCAATACCAATTTTTCAGTCTTTGATCAGGAGAATATCTCAAGCACTTGTGAAGCAGATACCAAGGTGGGGTGTATCCCAGACTTGACCCTCGACGAATGGGTGAACAAGAGACATGATTTTGACCCCTATAAAGAGATGGAGGAATCTGATCTAGGAGTCTACTATTTGCATGAGGAAAATTAGCCTCTTCTTGACATAATTAAACCCAACCACAAAGATGATAATGAGGTTTGGCAGTTATTCCTTGATGGCTCAAGAAGTAGGCAAGGATTCGGAGGAGGAGATATGCTTGTCTCCCCTACAGGTATGAAATACAACTCAGCTTTCCATTTCTAATTTTCTTGTTCAAACAATACAACAGAGTATGAGGATTTATTCCATGGAATGCATTAGGCAAGAAAATGTGGAATTAAGAACTTGTAGGTGTTTTGGGATAGTGAACTCATTGCTAATTAGGTCCAAGGACAAAATGCTTCCAAGAACAGCTTGTTAAAGAGTTACAAGAACTGGGTATGGGACCTCATTGATGATTTTTAGGCATTGAGCATCAACTCCATCCCAAGGAAGAAGAATGAAGTAGTAGACAGACTAGCTAGTTAAAAGGCTAGCTGTCCCAGAAAATAACACAAATTCGAAAGTTTTTGAAAATGATCACTAAATTTTCAACTTTCTACAATAATAAGCTGAGTTCTCCTCCAAGAATCAAGATAAATGGGAGTAGCACTATTGTGATCAAGTAGTGCAGCTAAGGAATAACAAACTACCAAAGGGTCTATTCACTTTGGAATTTATCTTCAACCCAAATTACCAGTTCCAAAAGGTGAAGGAAAACATTCAGGTAAAGGGTGAAGATTCAAAACCCATTTTTATAGAAGAAGGTAAAACATTACAGATTGCAAAAGTGAGCAATCAACAAGAAAAATATGAATTTATTCAACTCTATCAAGAATTCCCATATGTCTTTTCCTAGACTTATAAATATTTGAGAGGTTTCAACCCAAAGTGGGCACATCACACAATCGAGTTGGATCTAAGATCCAAACATTTCAGACAAAATCAAAGGCCAATAAATCCTCATAGTGAGCCTCTCATGAGGAAATAATTGAACAAGCTAATTGAGGCTAGCATCATCTTCCCCATCAAGCACTCAAGTTGGGTTGATAACTCGATACCTATCAGAAATAAAAATGGAGAAATCAGGTTGTGTGTTGACTTTCGTGATCTGAAGAGAGCATCACTTAAGGTCTATTACGCACTTCCATCAATGGAATAGATATTACAATTTGTAGCTAGTTCTGAGAGGTTTTCATTGTTAGATGGGTATTCAGGCTATAACCAGATAATGGTGAAAGAGGAGGATCAATTCAAGACAACCTTCACCACCAAATGGGGTACATATGATTATAATAAAATTCCATCTGGAATATCAAATGTTGGAGAAAAATTTGAGCTAGCTATGGACATGTCATTCAAAGGCTTAATTAACAACATAGTCCAGGTGTATCTTGATGATATCACTTTCTTCTTAAAGAATGTTGCAGACCATCTCTTTCAAATTAGACAGGTATTTCAGAGATATAGAAGGTTTGGGTGTCATTAAACCCAAAGAAGTGTGTGTTCCTGGCTCATGAAGGCAAATTGTTTGGCCACATTATCTCAAGACAAGGATTGACAATTGATCTTGAAAGGGTTGAAGCCAATTGTCCACTCAAAATTCCCTACTCTGATGAAAGTAAAAAAATTTCAAAATTTTGAGTTTAAGTGTTTTCTCTAATGTACCGAAGTCGTGAAACTGAGAAAAGTCTGCAGTTTTGGGTCATTTTGTATGTATTTCGGGCCTGTCGGACATTTTTGTCCCGCGTGTCCCAAGTCCGAAGTACGCTCTATTCCCCGATCGGCCAAAATCCTCGAAGTTGTTCCATTTTTGGGCCTGTCGGAACTTTTTGTCCCGCCTGTCCCAAGTTCAAAATTGCGCTTTGTTCCCGATCGGCGGAATCCCGACGCGCATACTTCGCTCTTTCATTTTCCAAATGTCCCAAACTTTTCATGCGAGTTGTTCCATTTTCACCCGAACCACCCGAACCACGTACTTCACTCTTTCATGTCCCAAATGTCCCAAGTTCAAACGGGCCTTTTGTTCCATTTTCGGTCGAAACACCCGAACCGCGTACTTCGCGCGTTTTCGTCCCAAATGTCCCAAAATGCATTTGTGCGTCTTCTCCCTGTTTCACCCGAATCGGCCGAGCCGCGTGTTTCGCGCATTCGCGTCTCACATGTCCCAAGTGAACCCAGTGTCATTCGTACCAGTTTTTTCCACTCTACCCGAATATCCTGCTTATTCAAATTGGTGGGTATGCATTAAATGCGCATTGATCACCCTTCTCTCTCAGTCAACGGCCAACACGTCAGTCCCTCGTGGCAGAGACATAGCTGAGGCGTTAAGGAAATTCAAGCAGCGGATTCTGAAGTCGGTGGGTCCCTCTCAGTGACTGGCCACCTGTCTTCTTCTCCTTGTTCTTTTCTCTTCTTCCCTTTCTTTTTCCGTTTTCTTTGTAAGAAGTTAAGGTATTGCGATTGGCGGTCCTTAACTGTTCTTGGTTAAAGAAGCGGTTACGAAGAGTAACTGATTTGTAAAGCTATATAATGGCCTTCCTTACGCCATTCAAAGGGGAGGAAGAACTTGGCTTATTTTCTAAAAGTGTAAATATATCATAAAGAAATCAATACAGAAGGACTTTCCATTCTTTGTCTATCTGATCTCTGTTATTCCTAAGCTTTCATTTATTTTATTTGTGAACATCATTTGTCTCAAGTTTGTTAGTCTCACCGATTGCATACTCTTCAACTTTGCAAGCCTGGTGATCTTGTATAACCAAGAAGGAACTTTGTATCCTTGATTAATGAATCTGTGTTATGTTAAGAAACTTTGTGTTCTAGCAGATGTTATTTACAGAACTTTGTGTCTCTGAATTCCATCTTATTTATCCAATACAAATGATCTTGTTTCAATTTACTATGACTTCGCATACATAATGAATTACTCTGATTCTCTATAATTCTGCATGTTGCCTTTCTGCTCGTTCTCGTCTTCTCATTCCTCTGTCCTTCTGTACTTGAACATCCTCATTGAAAACACTTTCGTGATATCCAAGTTCAACCAGAATATAATGTTTTGTATATTTGTAAATAAGTTTGTTTCTGAATAAGGGAACCTCTCCCATTAAAGAGGAGGGACTTCTTGTCCCCTAACTATTGCTCTTCTTAAAGTCCTATTTGATGATCAACAGTTTTTGGCGACTCCGCTGGGAAAATCATATTCCAGTTCTGTAATTTTTCGATCATCCTTTGATCTGGTGAGTCCACGTTTTACTCGAGGGAGAAAGGCCCTCGGTATTGAAGACTCTCAGTTTCAGCTTTTGGAGTAGCAAGGTTTTCCTTTCCCTTCAACAAATAGAAGGACTCGTTCGACAAGCACTCTGTTCACGATAGAATTCCCACAGGTGGTTTTTCTTCAGAGCCAGCTAGCCCTAATCTTCAAGCTTTGATTCTTGTTGGTGTTGCAGTTCCTCTCCAAGCCATTTTTCTAAGAATGGTGGCACCCATTACAGGGTCATCGTGTCGGGACCCTTGCTCTTCCTCGGCCTTTGCATGAGTTACCCCAGAGGTAAGGAAGAACTTCCCTAAGTTCAAAGGCGATGGGAAAAGTGCATCGATGAACACATCACACCTTCATTGTTGCATTTGGAGTTACGAGAGTTGAACATGAAGACATCTCGTAAGGTGTTCATTGAGACGTTACAAGATAATGCTGCTGATTGGTTCTACCACCTTCCGGCTGGCGCTATCACCGACTGGGACACAATGAGAACTCAGTTTGAAAACCGTTTCAAGCCAGCAGAAGATGTGCATGCCTTGCTTGCCCAAATTTCTCAGATAAAGAAAGATTCATCAGAACCCATGAGAGAATTTGTGGCCCGATTCAACAGACTGATCAACAAAATTCCTGTAAATACTCGACCTGTTGATCAAATCTGAAAATGTTTCTTCTTAAATGCCCAATCGTCTGAAGTCAGTTATGCGCTGAGAAGGGCTAATCTCGCAACATTGGTGGAGGATCAAACTCTTGCTGTTAGTGTCGAGGATGATCTGATCATGTCAGGGAAGTTGAGGAGAGACCCTTCCAAATCTAAGTCTGTTGCTTCCTCCTCCTCCACTCCTGGACCTAATACTGATCCGTTAGTCCAAAAGCTTGCGAATGATCTCATTGCTATAAAGAAACAATTGGCTCAGCATGCCCCTTATGCAGATGTTCCAAGAAGAAATTTCCAGCCCAGAAATCATTTTCCTACTTCTCAAACAAGACTGGCACTTGAAGGACCTCCTGTTAAGGTTCCTGTGAATGCAACCTGTGAAGTTGAAGAGCCAGATGATGATGAGGATAATGAAGCTTGCGAGGAGTTTGTGGAGGAATTTGATGATGAGGCAGAGGAACTTGAGGGATCTCGGGTTAATTTCTTCACCACTGAGGGCATCGATGATGGAGATGATTATGATGAAGTGGTAGCAAACATGAATAGCGAATCATTTGCTGTCATGACTCGAGAGCAGACACATCAGAGGGAGAAAGTGATGCAGCCTATCAAGAAATCTAAGGAGCAGTCGACAACTATTCCCGTGATTGTGAAAAGAGGATCTCCTATCCCTACTTCGTCTACACCAAAGGTGAGTCCTATCAATCCTGCTACCAAAGTTACTTCTTCTTTTTCTCCTAAATTTGATAAGCCTAGAGTACCGAATGATGATGGCCCTTCCCATCGGATCCTTTGATATTGTTGATCACACGAAAAGAAGACCAAGGTCCAAATTTGAGAAATTTGAGTATTATCAAACTCATCCCAAAGATTTTACCAAAATGATCACTTTTTCAATTCCCACTCTAAGACCACCTCTAAAGGCCTTTTACCTACTCCTCCTTCGCACTTTGACCCTAGTTGGTAGTCTTTTGTCACCTCACCTAATGACAAAATCAAGCCTTTTTATGTAACACTTCTTATAGCTGGTCATAGGCTCAGTAATTGTGTCATAGATTCCGGAGCCTCAGATAATGTGATGCCTGCTAAAGTAGCTCATGCTTTAGGCCTGACCCTCACACGCACCTATGGATCCTGTTACTCCATGGAGAGTAAAGAAGTGCCCCTGGTCGGGAGAATTAAAGATGCACAAGTAGCTTTTGCTGCTTTGCCCGAGAAGAAAGTGTTGGCTACCATCTTAGTGGCAGATATTCCCCCTTCATATGGGATGTTGCTAAGTAGGAACTTCTGTAAGGACGTGGGTGGGGAAATCCAAATGGACTGGTCACATGCACTCGTGCCTGTCAATGGACAAATGAAGAAGTTCTCTGCGAGAAGCAGTCTGATTATATTGTGCAGAAAACGGATGATCCTAGAGCACAAATACTCTACGAGGATATGGGGCATGGTAACTACATGATTATGTCCCCTGATGAAATCGACCCCCCAAAGTGTCTCCTAAAGATCCTAATGGGGTTTGGATTTTAGAGTTTGATGGAAGTTGTTCCTCGGTGGTTGGAGAGTGGTGTCCTCCTGGTGTCACCTGAAGGTGGCCTTCATCCTTTTTCATTTAAGTTGTAGTTCAAAAACACTAATAATACAGCAGAGTATGAGGCTCTCATTCTTGGACTGCAAGTGGCCAAAGAACAAGGTGTAAAGAATCTTCTGGCTTGTGGTGATGCAAAATTGATTGTAAAGCAGGTCAGAAACCTTTTTCAAGTAAAAAATGGGAGGCTGAAACATTACCGGAATCAGGTTTGGGATTCCATTGAATTTCTTGATGCTTTCTCCATTGAGGCAATACCTAGGGAGAAGAACAGCAGGGCTGATTCACTAGCAGTCTCAGGGTCACTACTGATTCCTCATCCTGACTTCTCTCAGGATAAGTTCACTATTGAAATGGTCCATCGGCCTAGTGTACCTGACAATACCAATAACTGGCAAGTTTTCAATGATGATCAACATTTGCTTTCCTTCCTGGAACTCAAGGGTAATTTCAAACAACTGTATTTTGAGGGAAGTGACAACCTGCCTCGTGAAAGTGTGTCCTTTGACCAAGCAGTCGCCCAAGGGGAAGAAACAGATCAAGATGGATGCATCAATCTCAAAGGAAACAAGATTCCTAAAGGTTTGGTGAGTTTGGAGGAATTATTTGATAAACATGACAGGTATGTGAAATCTAAAGCTTCTACTGGACCTCAGCAATCAGCTGAGTATGATAAGATTGATATTGGGAGTTCTACTGACCCCAAGCTCGTGAACATTGGAAAATGTTGCACAGCAGATGAGAGGAGAAAAGCAATTGATCTTTTAAAGAGGTATAAGGATGTTCTCGCTTACTCTTATGAAGATTTGAAAGCTTTCAAACCAAAAGATATGCAGCACTCTATTCCTCTTAAGCCTGGAATTAAGCCTTTCAAGCAGAAACAGAGGCAATACAACCCCAAAATAGCTGACACCATCTTTCAGGAAATACAGAAGTTGTTGAAGGCTAAAATCATTTTTCCCATTCACCATTCAACATGGATTGCAAATATTGTGCCTGTTAGGAAGAAAAATGGTGAGATCCACATCTGTGTTGATTTCAGGAACCTGAATCAGGCTTCTTTGAAAGATAATTATCCTTTGCCTATGATGGATCAGGTCTTGCAAGCAGTAACAGGATCTGAAATGTTATCCATGCTTGATGGATTCTCGGGCTATAATCAGGTAGAGGTTGATACTGTAGATCAACACAAAACAACTTTCACTACTCCTTGGGGTACCTTTGCCTACAAGAGAATGCCTTTTGGGCTTATTAATGCTGGTGCCACTTTCCAGAGAGCTATGGATCTGGCTTTTGGAAGTTTGAAAGGGAAGTGTATTGTCATATATCTTGATGACCTGACAGTATTTTCCAAGACAAGAGCGGATCATTTTGATCACCTAGAGACAGTTCTGCTAAGATGCAGAGAGCATGGAATTTCTTTGAATCCTAAAAATCTATTTTTGTGTCACAGAGGGAAAACTATTAGGGCACATTGTCTCCAAGGATGGTATTAAGATTGATCACGAACAAGTACAAGCTATCCAAAGAAATTCCTCTCCCAAACCAAGTAAAAGGGCGTGCACTCCTTCTTGGTAAGATCAATTTTTTGAGAAGATTCATCCCCTGATTTTTGCAGAGTTAACTTTAAATATTTCTCAGATGATGAAAGGGAAGAAAAAATTTGGTTGGTCTTCTGAAGGAAAGGAATCCTTTGAGGGTATCAAGAGAGCTATCGCTAAAACTCCAGTTTTGGCCTATCCTGATTTTAGTAAAGATTTCATCATCTATTGCTATGCTACAGATAATACCTTGGCTGTTGTCTTAACTCAAGAAGACTCTGATGAACATGAACTCCCAATTGCATTTCATGAGCTATATTCTGAAAGATCATGAGTTGAAATACACCATGATGGAGAAGCATGCTTTTGCAGTGGTCAAAGCTGTTAAGCAATTTCGTTTTTATATCCTCAACTCTCACTCCATGGTGCTGGTTCCAGATACAACTGTTAAGTCAATTCTCACACAACAAGAGTTTGGATCCAAGAGAGGGAACTGGGTTGCTAAGGTCCAAGAGTATGACATTGACATCAAACTGACCAAGCTGGTTCGTGGAAAAGGCCTTTGTGAGCTCATTGCTGAAGGAGCTAAACATGAATTGCTGGAGGAGAAAGCTGACATTCCTACCGTTCTATTCCTTAGCTCATTTGACAAATGGTATGCTGACATCGCCCATTTTCTCACCTATGGGGAATGCCCCTCTCATTTAACTTCCAAAGAAAAGAGGATTTATTAAATTGAGGTCGATGTAATATGTATTATGGGAAAATGCTTTGTTCAAGTGTGGCTTAGATGGGAGATTTTTGAAGTGTGTGGACAAGGAACAAGAGAAAGTTGCTCTCGGCTTTTCATGATCGGGCATGTGGAGGACACTATTCATCAATGGTTACTGACTCATAAGATACTCGTGGAGGATACTATGGCCTTCCTTATTCGAGAGATGCATCCAAGTGGGTGGATAAATGTGAGGCTTGTCAGACCTTTGTGGGAAGACCTAAATTGGCTTCTTTGCCTCTCAAGCCAGTTGTGATTGAGGAGCCATTTCAACAGTGGGGTTTGGACTTCATTGGTACACTTAATCCTACTTCTAGTGCTGGTCACACTCATGTACTAACTGCCACTGACTACTTCACCAAATGGGTGGAAGCTATTCCAGTTAAGAGCACTACTTCTGAAGTGGTGTGCAACTTCATCAAAGAGAACATCTTAGTAAGGTATGGTGTACCTAACAAGATTGTAACAGATAATGCCTCGAATTTCTCTTCAGCTGAGATAATGGACTTCTGCTACGGATATGGCATCTCCCTGGCTCATTCTTCAGATTACTACCCTCAGGGAAATGGGCAAGCAGAATCCACAAACAAAAATCTGGTGACTATTATAAGGAAATTAGTCAATGAGTCTCAACGAAACTGGCACAAGAAGCTCTATGATGCTCTTTGGGCAGACAGGATTACACCAAAGAGAGCTATTGGAATGTCTCCTTTTCAAGTGGTATATGGAGTAGAAGCTCAATTGCCAGTGATAGTGGAACTACCAGCCTTGCACCTAATGAAGGCCATTGAAGATACTAGTTTCAGAGATGCTTTGGACAAGAGAATTATGTACCTACACAAACTGAATGAGGATAGATTGATGGTTGTTGATAGGATATCTGTTCACCAAACAGAAGGTAAAGGTCTGTTTAACAAGAAAGCTAGGTTCGAGAGATTTCCAAGTTGGAGACACCGTCTTTGTTATGGGACAAAAGACATGAACCTCGTGGCATCCATGGAAAGTTTGATTCCCTGTGGCTCGGACCTTTCAAGATCAGACACTTTGCTGGTGAGAATTCCTTTTATCTTGATTACATGGATGGTTCTTCTCTCCCACTTCCTTATAGTGGGCAGTATCTCAAGTTGTTCAAGTCCTAGGTGATTAGGGAGTCCCTTGTATATTTATGCATGCATTTTTCTTTTCTTTCCTTTTGTTTTGGTGTGTTGTCCTCTGTATTGGTCTATTTTTGACTCTCGTTGCCCAATGGATAAGGTACTGTCTGCTGCTTCCCAAGTTTGTCTAAGTTCTTACCTTGTCTCATTCCTTGAATTTATGCCAAGTCATCCCTAGAAGGAGCCAGCTATTTTCCACTCAAAATTCCCTGCTCTGATAAAAGTAAAAAAATTTCAAAATTTTGAGTTTAAGTGTTTTCTCTAATGTACCGAAGTCATGAAACTGAGAAAAGTCTGTAGTTTTGGGTCATTTTGTATGTATTTTGGGCCTGTCGGACATTTTTGTCCCGCGTGTCCCAAGTTCCGAAGTACGCTCTGTTCCCCGATTGGCTGAAATCCTCGAAGTTGTTCCATTTTCGGGCCTGTCGGAACTTTTTGTCCCGCCTGTCCCAAGTTCAAAATTGCGCTCTATTCCCCGATCGGCTGAAATCCCCGAACCGCGTACTTCACTCTTTCATGTTCCAAATGTCCCAAACTTTTCGTGTGAGTTGTTCCATTTTTACACAAACCACCGAACCACCGAACGCATACTTCCTCTTTCATGTCCCAAATGTCCCAAGTTCAAATGGGCCTTTTGTTCCATTTTCGGTCGAAACACCCGAACCATGTACTTCACGTGTTTTCATCCCAAATGTCCCAAAATGCATTTGTGCATCTTCTCCCTGTTTCACCCGAATCGGTTGAGCCGCGTGTTTCACGCATTCACGTCTCACATGTCCCAAGTGAACCCAATGTCATTTGTACCAGTTTTTTCCGCTCTACCTGAATATCCTGCTTATTCAAATTGGTGGGTATGCATTAAATGCGCATTGATCACCCTTCTCTCTCAGTCAATGGCCAACACATCAGTCCCTCGTGGTAGAGACATAGCTGAGGCATTAAGGAAATTCAAGCAGTGGATTCTGAAGTCGGTGGGTCCCTCTCAGTGACTGGCCACCTGTCTTCTTCTCCTTGTTCTTTTCTCTTCTTCCCTTTCTTTTTCCGTTTTCTTTGTAAGAAGTTAAGGTATTGCGATTGGCGGTCCTTAAGCTGTTCTTGGTTAAATAAGCGGTTACAAAGAGTAACCGATTTGTAAAGCTATATAATGGCCTTCCTTACGCCATTCAAAGAGGAGGAAGAACTTGGCTTATTTTCTGAAAAGTGTAAATATATCATAAAGAAATCAATACAGAAGGACTTTCCATTCTTTGTCTATCTGATCTCTGTTATTCCTAAGCTTTCATTTATTTTCTTTGTGAAGATCATTTGTCTCAAGTTTGTTAGTCTCACCAATTGCATACTATTCAACTTTGCAAGCCTGGTGATCTTGTATAACCAAGAAGGAACTTTGTGTCCTTGATTAATGAATCTGTGTTATGTTAAGAAACTTTGTGTTCTAGCAGATGTTATTTACAGAACTTTGTGTCTCTGAATTCCATCTTATTTATCCAATACAAATGATCTTGTTTCAATTTATTGTGACTTCGCATACATAATGAATTACTCTGATTCTCTATAATTCTGCATGTTGCCTTTCTTCTCGTTCTCATCTTCTCATTCCTCTGTCCTTCTGTACTTGAACATCCTCATTGAAAACACTTTCGTGATATCCAAGTTCAACCAGAAAATAATGTTTTGTACATTTGTAAATAAGTTTGTTTCTGAATAAGGGAACCTCTCCCATTAAAGAGGAGGGACTTCTTATCCCCTGACTGTTGCTCTTCTTAAAAGTCCTATTTGACGACCAACAAAGCCATCTGGACACTTCCATTACAACAACATAAAAATTCTCTCCAAAGCTTCTTGGAGAGGATAAACTTTGTTCACTAGGTTTGTACCTAATTTTTCTACTCTTGCGAAGCCATTAACGATGATGCTAAAGAAGATTCTTGCATTTAAATGGAAAATAGAAGGCAAAGAGATCTTTGAGGCCATCAAGCTCACAATATCACAGGATCCAACTCTTGTTAACGTAAAATTCTCAAAAGACTTCATGCTATAAGATTTTGGTGGGACAAAACCCATCTCATCCATCTTGGTCAATCCCAACAATGAAGGTTCATAACAACCCATAGCTTTCTTAAGTCAGAGCTTGGAGGACTACGAGGTAAAATACTCTTTCATTGAAAAACATGTCCTTGTTGCTATTAGGAGCTTAAATAAGTTCAGAAACTTGGTCTCAAATAACAAGATTCAACTGCTAGTATCTCATGTTAGTGTTAAGGAATTCCTTTTAAATAAGGATTTGAATGAGAAGAGGGAATTTTGGATCACTTGGGTAATGGAATATGACATTGAGATCAAGGTAACCAAACTAGTTCGAGGTAAGGGTCTATGTGAACAGCTCGCCTATAAGCAATAGGCTAATTCAATGGGTGAAAAAGAGGTTGTCTATTACTATAGAATGATCAATTACAACCAACTAATGATGCACCTACTCCATGTTACATCAAATCCTTGGTGCATTACCTTCAAATAGGTTTGTGCCCTCTAGAATGGAACAAAGCAAAGAGAAGATACTTTAGACTACAAGCCATCCCATATGTGCTTGTTGGTGGTGTCTTCTTTAAGAAGGATATAAATAGTGTTCTATTGAGGTACATTGGGAAAGGCATAATGGAGAGAGTGTTGCATGAATTCAATGATGGAGAAGCAGGAGGCCACTTTTCCCCTCAAATAATAACTCTCAAGATCATGAAATTTTGTTATTAGTGGCCTCCAGTGTTCAAGGACTGCTATTCATGGATCAAGAAGTGTAAGAAGTGTGCATTCTTCATAGGAAAAGATAAGTTAGAAGCCCTTCCCCTTCATCCAATTTCAGTGGATCAACCATTCATGAAATAGGGATTATACTTCATTAGGGTGATTAACCCAAACTCAAGCTAAGGCCATACATGGATACTTACTACAACTACTATTTTACCAAGTGGACTAAAGCAGTGCCACTAAAAGAACCAAATGAATCCAACATATTGATTTTTATGAAGGAATAGCCACCAGGTTTAGAGTCCTTGCCACTATTATATCAGATAATACATCAACATTCCTTGGTACAAGGATCACTAAATGGGCAGTTAAGAATGGTGTGTATCTCAACACCTCATCAAATTATTACCCTCAAGGTAATGGCCAAGAAGAGTCCACAAATAAGAAACTATTAAGGATTATAAGAAGGACTCTTGATGAAAATTAGAGGACTTGACATATGAGGCTCAAATCAGCTCTATGGGTGATAGGATCACATCAGAGAGATCCACAGGTAGATCCCCCTACAATCTTGTATATGGAAAAGAGGTAGTATTTCCCATATCATTGGAGTTGCCCACTCTGGAGCTCATGAAACAATTAGAGCTAGCTGAGTTTGAACCCATGGAAATCAGGTATGCAGAGCTGATGGAAGTAGGAGAAGCAAGAGAGCATGCAATGTAGAACATGGAAAAGGATCAAGCATTGATCAAGAAGAGTTTTGACAAGAAGGCAAGAATGAGGACCTTTCAAGAAGGGGACTTAGTTCTAAAGTGGGATGCAGATTGGGAAAATCCAAGAAAGCACTCCAAATTTGATGCCATTTGGAGTGGCCCTTACATGATCACAAGGTGTAAAAGTAGTAATGCCTTCTAGCTAGCTAGATTGAATGGTGAAGAATTGTAAATCCCAGTAAATGGGATCCATCTCAAACACTATTACTAAAAGGGAAGGTTCCATCCCTATAAATATTAGCATAGGATTTTAATTTCCCTAAGTGTGTATGCACATTATTTTGTTGTAGTGTAGGTTTTGTTTCCCTAAGTGTTGTGGCACAGGTTCTTTGTTGCTCTAGGTTTGTGTCGTCACATAGTTCAACATGCCTCCAAGTGAACGTGCTATTCCCTTCAACATTTTTGGCAAGGTGACCCATAGTTGTCATGACAGTTGCTCATTTTCTAATAGAACAAATATAGAGCAACTAAAATCAGGCTCCAAAGGGTCCATTTTTAGAAGAACAATATCAACTTCAGGTTGCAATCATGACTCCATGCCCAATGGATATAATAAGGCAAATGATCTCTTCATCTAGTAGGTAGATGCCCTTACGAGTCACCAAATTGTTATCTCTATTTTTTTCCTTGACGAAATTGATCAAAACATGGCCCCAAGTGGGAATAAATTCAAGAAATGGCCCGTCGCCGCACGAATCCACTGATCCAAATAAAATGAGAAGGTTACATGTAGGTTATAAAATGGAGGAGTATGGTCAGGGAAGGATGAAATCAAAGGCTCAAAGGAAAAGAAATGGAAAAAATTGAAATCTTCAAGCTTTGCAAATGACTCAGAATGAGCCCCAAAATTGGCTAAGTATAGAGAGTTAGTAGAAGCTACTAAGTGACTAAGCAGCGCATCTCAAAAGATTAAATTCAAAAAGTAGACTTGAAGAAACGCTATTCTTCCACATGTCCCAGACTAAAAAAGGGAGAATTTCAGGCCCAAAACAATCAATTATAGTGGGTCGGTGAAATCCTTCATTTGTTCAAACAGTGCACCTTCAAGGGAAAAACAAAAAGGTGATTCCCAGATGAGCGCAGAGCTTCCATGTGTCTTAGGCCTTAAAAAGTAAGATCAGTCGTTAAAAGTCTAAACAGGTAGAAGGTGCCACATGTCAACCCAATGGTCCTTGAATTGGATCCAAGTGTTGGCATGGTGATACTTCAAGAGTAAAATTTGGGGAAGGTTTCCAAACAAGCACCAAGCCTCCACCTGTCCTTGGTCGGTAGATGTATGGCCCTGCCGAGTAAAAGGACTTAGTCAAAACATGAGGAAACTAAGAAAGACACGGAAGATTGCATGTGTCATCCTAGAAAAAATTTAAAAGAAAAATCCAAAAGTGGTTTCCAAACATGTGCCATCCCTCCATGTGTCGATTTTCAAAAGCCCTATTTTTGATAATTGGTTCCCACCATTTTGTACAAGCCCGACTCAAATTTTCGAATGGGCATCTCTTTTGATTTAGTGCTCGATATCCGACAAATTTGGAATGATTGGAAATATCTTGACCTCTTCCATGCCATGTAGATTTAAAACTTTAATTTTAAAGAAGCTAAGTGTGTCAAAAATGAAAAAATGTCTTCGTGTCATTAATACAAGATATATTTGCTCCAACAACAATATAGGATTTGATCCGATCCTCTATTCTTCCTCCTTTAATGCACCAAACAAGAAATCAATTTAGACATGATATATTTGGGGTGGATTTGTAGGAGCATTAATGGTCAGTAGTTGAGCTTTGAATTAATTTTCCCACCTCTTTCTCCTTCTACTATCTGTGTTGAATCTATAAAGGAAAGGTCGGGGCTCATTGTAAAATGTTGGACATTTAAGTTTTGTTCCCTCCGTTCTTCTTTTTCTTGCAAGATTATTTTTGCAGCTTTCCTAACCTCTCATTCGGATTGTAATGCAAGTTTTTCTTCTTGGTCACTACAATATATTGTATCAACTCCTTAGCAATAATATATATGTTTGTGGATGATTCTCAACCCTCTCATGTATTCATTGTTGTCTCTTCGATCTCTTATTGTAGTTTGGTCATATGTGCATGGTGTTTGTATTGCATTTCCGTGGTCTGTGTTAAAATGTAAAATGAGGGTCTAACATTCCTTTGGTGCATCACCTTGTTAGCTTAGTTTATTTTCTTGCATCTCCTCTACCTTGTATCCTTGGTAGAATAGAGTAGATTTAGAATAGATCCTTTGTAATTTAATTATATGCACCGGAACATAGGAATGGGAACCATCCTTAATTCAGAGAGCTCTCTCAACTCGTAAGGATCACACTTTAAGAGATGATCCATGTTGTGTAATCATAATGAGAGTCTCAACCCATCTGGTTGCAGGCATTCAGGGATTCTATAATTCTACACTAATAGTTTTGACACGCTTGGTGGGATAGGTTTGAAACACCTTACCACTTCATCTTAGCAGGTTAGTGTGTTCTTATTGAGGTTCAGCCTTTTGAGGCACATGCAAGCACATATGGTGACTCCATCTGGTCAATAACCCCATCTCTAAAGTTGCAGACTGTTTCCATCCATTTCCACCCATCTTCATTCACTTTTCTTTCAATATCTCCCATTTTCCTCAATTTCATCAAGTTGTGCAATCATGACTTCATTACCTTCGTGAAATTCACACCTACAGTAGTGCAGTCCGCCTCTAATGTTTTTCATATATCCTCTAGAACAACATTATAATAAGATCCAGGACCATTATGCTTACCCATATGAGCAGGGTCACTATCATTTTTTCCATGGAGCTTATCAAGAGCCAGGGGACGGATACAATGGTGACATCTATGTGGAGAATTCTAGTTTTTTGGATAAGATTCAAAGAATGGAGGCTAACATGGTACAATCTAGGGGTAAAACATAGAAGAAGGCATTTGGGATTGGTTTCAGGACACCTTGTCCATGGGGAGTCCCTTTTCCAAGACATTATAGCCCTCAGGAAAATATTGACTTCATGGCTCAAATGATGCCTCAACTTACACAATGGATTGAGGATACTGAAGCTTATGAGTTAGACACAACAAAACCTTTTCAATGGGTAAGTCCACCATCTCCTAGCTATTCATTTTCTATTTCTAAAACTTTATCATTTCAAAGCATGATGTAGAGTCAAACAACTCATCTTCTACCCCAAGTATTAATTTCTTTTATCTATCTCCTTATCTTCCATCCCACCTCAGTTTGTCTATCATCTTCTCTTCCAAACTTTCATCCCCTCTAAACAAACAAAAATTTCCACCTCCCTCCCCACCACAAACAATTGCAAATCTGGTTGAACCCCAACCTGCCACACCTCTTGCCTTCCCAATTCCATATGGGGAAGAGATTTCAAAGTACAGTCAATGACAACAGCAAGAGGAGAAACCCAACACAAAAAAATTATAGAGGATATGAAGAGTTGGGTTGCAAGATTTTGGTCTACAAAGATCCCCTTGATGTTTAAGCCAATAGAGGAGGTTGAGGTTGAAGAGTCATTGGTCGCTGAGGCTGAGTTTACAGCAGAGAAGGAACAAAAACAAGAAGAATAAGATCAGTAGTTTGTTATCTCTAAATATAGTGTCCCTAATGGAACTTTATATGAAGAGAATGCTTATCTAATCCAAGCTACACAATTAGTTAAAGAGGATGAAAAATCATCTCCAAGCCCCATTGAAGAGGATCAGGTGGGAGAGATCAAATTCGTATTGAAGTCACTCAATGAAGAAAGTATAATTTAAGATTCTTTGCTTTCATTTCAAGGTCCTGATTTGATTAATGAACCCATGATGGAGGAGGACCATACAGTTCCGGAGGCTCCAAGTGTGGAGCAGGATAAAAAAAAGATCATAAAATTCTTCCTCCCACTTCATCCCCTTTAATCTCTAATGTTGAAGAGGAGTTTTAACTTTCAAACTTCATGTTAGAGGATGAAGGGAACGATGGTGAGCAAGTTGCAGATCAGGAGGACACCATGGAGGAGGTCAAGCACATGAAACAAAACAATAAGGAGGAAAATTATCTATTGGACTTGGAGGATTGCTTTAATAGAGTGGTTCCTTAGGAAATTACATCATTTACTCCTCTATCACCCACCTTCCAAGCATATTAGCCTACTTCCATAAAGTAGGGCAGTCAAGAACAACATCCTATGTCTCACAACATCCCTCTAGAAGAAAAGTTGGAAGATATGAGTCTTCCATGTTCTTCACAGGAGTATGAAGACAAAATTAAAGAGGAAGTCATCATCCATCTGACACCATCCATCCAAGATGGTCCACTAAAAGACTCCATTTTCGGAGTTAAATATCAAAATAATGGGCAGATTCAAGGGATCAGACCATGCCCGATTAAATACTTGGCTTAATTGGAGCTAAGGGAAAATCCACAACCAATCACACTTACTTATAAGCATGAGGAGGAGCCTTAAAGTGAAATGGTTCACTGAGGAGTTATTTTCCATTGATGTTGATAACTTGATGATTTGGGTGGAGGACTAGCTTATTGTTAGTTTTTCACTCATCCATATTCAGTGACAAACCATTTACATGGCTGCCCTTTTTTAGAAAATGAAGCAATTTCTCCCCAGCCTCTGATAATCTTTGTTTAAGATTTTCTTTCTCTCTGGTTAGTGTAGTAGTAGGAGTAGACTTTTTTTTCAGCAGAAGAAGTTCTTGTGCACACTTTGCATGTCTCATTTGAGGCATGTATGATTTTGTATTTGTACATAAGTTTTGTTCACACTACTCTAGACATACAAAGGAAAGGCCCTTTAGTATCCATGGAAGAAACCCATAAATGTCTATAACAGTTGCTAATTTAAAATTTAAAAAAATGTAGAGCAACTAAAAACATTTTCGAGAAAATCTATTTTTGGGACAGGTTGAGGGTCAACAAGTGAAATAAATCAGGGAGTCCATTTCAGGAAAAAATTAATACTCAGATATAATTCATGACTCCATGCCCAATGGATTATTCAAAGATACTAGTCTCTTCATCTAGCAGGTAGATGCCACTGTGAGTCACCAAATTCTTATCCAAATTTTTCCCCGGGCAAAATTAATCAAACACAACCCTGTGCAAGAAGAGAGTCCGAACATGCGAAGGCACCATATGTCATCTCAAAACTCCTTCAAGTGGATCCAAGTGTTGGCATAGTGCTAATTAAGGAGTAAAATTTAGGGAAGGTTTCCAAAAAAGCACAAATCCTGCACGTGTCCTTGGTCAGATGTATGGCCCCACCGAGTAAAAGGAATTAGTCAAAACATGAGGAAACTGAGCGTGCCACGGAAGTTGTGACGTGTCGGGCCAACGCAATTTCAAAATAAAAATTCAAAAGTAGTTCCCAAACACGTTCCATCCCTCCATGTGTCAATTTTAGAAAGCCTCATTTTTGATAATTGGTTCCCGCCATTTTGTACAAGGCCGACTCAAATTTTCAAATGCACATATCTTTTGATTCAATGCTCAAAATTTGAACAAATTTTGCACTGTTTGAAATATCTCGACCTGATTCACACCATGGAGATTTGAAACTTTAATTTTGAAGAAGCTAAGTGGGTGAAAAATGAAAAAATGTCTTCATGCCATTATGACAAGATCTATTTGCATCAACAACCAGATCATATTTGATTTGATCCGCCGTTCTTCCTCCTTCAATGCACCAAACAGGAAATCCATGCAGACATGAAAGATTTGGAGTAGATTTTCAGGAGCATTAATGACCGGTAGCTAAGCTTTGATTTAATTTTCCTACTTCTCTCTCCTTCTCTCTGTGTTGAATCTATAAAGGAAGGGTCGGGGCTCATTGTAAAAATTGGACATTTCTGTTTTGTGACCTCCGTTCTTCTTTTGCATAAAGAGGTTTTTTGGAGCTTTCCTAACCTCAAATTTGGTTTGTAATGTAAATTTTGTTTCTTTGTCACTACTATATACTATATCGACTCCTGAGCAATAATATACATGTCTTTGGATGATTCTCGACCCTCTCATGTATTCATTGTTGTCTCTTTGATCTCTTATTGTAGTTTTTTCATTCATGTATGTTCTTTGTATTACATTTCTGAGGTCCATGTTAAAATGTAAAATGAGGGTCTAACATTCCTTTAGTGCATCACCTCGTTATCTTAGTTTATTTTCTTGGATCTTCTCAACCTTGTTTCCTTGGTAGAATAGATTAGATTTAGAATAGATCCTATGTAAGTTATTTTTATGCAACGAAATAGAGAAATGGGAACCAACCTTAATTCAGAGAGCTCTATCAACTTGTAAGGTCTAACACTTTGAGATGCTCCATGTTGTGCAATCACACTGAGAGTCTCAACCCATCTGGTTGCTAGGCATTCATGGGTGATTTGATTCTACTCTAATAGTTTTTACACACCAGGTGGGACAGAGTCTGAAATGACTTACAACTTCATCTTAGCAGGTTGGTGTGTTCCTATTGAGGTTTATCATTTTGAGGCACATGCAAGCACATCTGGTGACTCCATCTGGTCAACAAACCCATCTTTAAATTTTTGACTTTTTCCATGCATTTCCACCCATCTTCATTCACTTTTCTTTCCGTATCTCCCATTTTTCTTCCATTTCATGAAGTTGTGCAATCATGAATTCATTCCCTTCATGGAATTCACACCTACAATAATGCATTCCACCTCTAATGTTTTTCAAAACATCTCCAAATCAGCATTAAAATCAGATCAAGGACCATTATGCTTACCCATATGAGCAGGGTCACAATCAATTTGGTCATGGAGGTTATCAAGAACAAGTGGACGCATACAATGGTGACACCTATGTGGAGAATGCTAGTTTTTTCAGAGAAGATTCAAAGAATGGAGAATAGCATGGTGCAATCCATGGGTATAGCACAGATGAAGGAATTCAGGATTTGGTTTAGGACACCTTGTCTAAGGGGAGGCCCTTTTCCAAAGCATTACAACCCTCGGGACAAGATTGACTTCATGGTTGAAATGATGCCTCAAATTACACGATTGATTGGGGATATTGAGGATTATGAGTTTGACATAAGAAAACCTTGTAAACAAGTATGTCCTCCACCATCTAGCTCTTCATTTTCTCTTTCTCAAAATTTATCATTTTAGCATGATCAAGAGTCAAGCCCCTCATCTGCTGCCCCAAGTGTTAATTTATTTTCTCCATCTCCTGATCTCCCATCCCACCTTAGTTCCTCTACCATTTTCCCTACCAAATAGTCATCCCCTCTAAACAAACAAGAAGTTCCACCTCCCTCCCAACCAAAAAGAATTGAAAAGCTAGATGAACCCCAACCTGCCACTCCTCTTGCCTTCCTAATTCCATATGGGAAAGAGATTTCAAAGACTAGTCAAGGAGAATAGAAAGAGGAGAAACCCAACAGAGAAAAAAATGATAGAGGATCTGAAGAGTTGGATTACTAGATTTGGGTTTACAAAGATCCCCTTGATGGTCAAGCCAAAAGAGGAGGTCAAGGCTGAAGATCCAACGATGGCTGAGGGTGACTTTGTAGTAGAGAAGGAATAAATTTAAGAAGAATAAGATCAGCATTCTATTTTCTCTGAATACATTGTCCCTAATGGCACTCTGTCTGAAGAGAATGCTGACCTAATCAAAGCTAAAAAACGTGTTAAAGAGGATGAAAAATCATCTCCAAGCCCTGTTGAAGAGGATCAGGTGGGAGAGATCAAATCGGTGTTGAAGTTTCTCAATGAAGAAAGTGTCATTGAAGATTCTTTACTTTCATTTCAAGGTCCTAATTTGATTGACAAACCCATGATGGAGGAGGACCATACAGTTCTAGGGGCTCCAAGTGTGGAGCAGGATAAAAAAAGAACATTAAATTCTTCCTCCCACTTCATCCCCTTTAATATCTAATGTTGAAGAGGAGTTTTAACTTTCAAACTTCATGTTAGAGGATGAAGGGAACAATGGTGAGAAAGTTGCAGATCAGGAGGACACCAGGGAGGAGGTCAAGCACATGAAACAAAACAATAAGGAGGAAAGTTATCTATTGGACTTGGAGGATTGCTTTGATAGAGTGGTTCCTAAGAAAATTACATCATTTACTCCTCTATCACCTATCTTCCAAGCATATTAGCCTACTTCCATAAAGTAGGGCAGTCAAGAACAAGATCCTATGTCTCAAAACATCCCTCTAGAAACAAGGTTGGAAGATATGAGTCTTCCATGTTATTCACAGAAGTAAGAAGAGAAAATTAAAGAGGATGTGATCATCCCTCTCACACCACCCATCCATGAAGGTCCACAAGAAGACTCTATTTTTGGAGTTAAATATTAGAGCAATGGGTAGATTCAAGGGATCGAGACCATGCCCAATCAAATACTTGGCTTCATTAGAGTTAAGGGAGAAGCCACAACAAGTCACAATTGATTCTAAGCATGAGGAAGAGCCTCAAAGTTCAATGGGTCACCATCAACGCCTCTAGAAGTCCAATGCAAATCAGTTTGAGGAGTTATTTTCCATTGATATGGATATGTTGATGATTTGGGTGGAGGACCAAATTATTGTCATTTTTTCACTCATCCAAGCATCCATATTCAGTGACAAACCATTTATATGGATGCCCCTTTTTAGAAAAGGAAGCTATTTCTCCCTGCCTGTGGCAAGCTTTGTTTAAGATTTTCTTTCTCTCTAGTTAGTGTAGTAGTAGGAGTAGACTTTGTGTAGCAGAAGAAGTGCTTGTGCACACTCTGCATGTCTTATTTGAGGAATGTAAGATTTTGTCTTTGTACATGAGTTTTGTTCATACTGCTCCAGAGCTACCAAGGAAAGGCCCTTTAATATCCATGGAAGAAGACCCATAGTTATCTGTAACAGTTGCTAATTTCAAAATTAAAAAAATGCGAAGCAACTGAAAACATTTTCGAGAAAATCTATTTTTGGGATAGGTTCAAGGTCAACAAGTGCAAGCAATCAGGGAGTCTATTTCAGGAAAATATCAATACCAGGCTATAATTCATGACTCCATGTCCAATGGATGCTTCAAGGCTACTAGTCTCTTCATCTAGCAGGAATATGCCACTGTGAGTTGCAAAATTCTTATCCAAAATTTTCCTGAGAAAATTGATCAAACACAACCCCGTGTAGGAAGAAAGTCCGAACATGTGGAAGGCGCCATATGTCATCTCGATGCTCCTTCAAGTGGATCCAAGTGTCAGCACGGTGCTACATAAGGAGTGAAATTTGGGGAAGGTTTCCAAACAAGCACCAAACCTGCACGTGTCCTTGGTCAGATGTATGGCCCTGCCGAGTAAAAGGAATTCATCAAAACATAAGGAAACTGAGCATGTCACGGAAGCTGCCACTTGTTGGCCCAACAAAAATTCAAAAGAAAAATTCAAAATTAGTTCCCAAACATGTGTCATCCCTCCATGTGTCCATTTTCAAAAGCCCCATTTTTATAACTGGTTCCCACCATTTGGTATGGGCCCGACTCAAATTTTCAAATGGGCATATCTTTTGATTCAATGCTCGAAATATGACAAATTTTACACCGTTTAAAATATCTCAACCTCATTCACACCATGGAGATCTGAAAATTTAATTTTGAAGAAGCTAAGTGGGTGAAAAATGAAAAAACATCTTCAGGCCAATATTACAAGATCTATTTGTACCAACAACTAGATCGTATTTGATTTGATCCACCGTTCTTCCTCCTTCAATGCACCAAACAGGAAATCGATGCAGACATGAAATATTTGGGGTGGATTTTTAGGAGTATTAATGACCAATAGCTAAGCTTCGAATTAATTTTCCCGCTTCTCTCTCCTTCTCTTTGTGTTGAATCTATAAAGGAAGGGTCGGGGCTCATTGTAAAAGGTTGGACATTTCTATTTTGCACCCTCCCTTCTTCTTTTGCTTGCAAGAGGATTTTGGAGCTTTCCTAACCTCTCATTCAGGTTGTAATGCAATTTTTTTCCTTTGTCATTGCTATATATTGTATCGACTCCTGAGAAATAATATATATGTATGTGGATGATTCTCGACCGTCACATGTATTCATTGTTGTCTCTTTGATCTCTTATTATTGTTTTTTCATCTATGCATGGTGTTTCTATTACATTTCTATGGTCTATGTTAAAATGAAAAATGAGGGTCTAATATTCCTTTGGTGCATCACCTCATTATCTTAGTTTATTTTCTTGGATCTCCTCAACCTTTTTTTCTTGGTAGAAAAGATTATATTGAAAATAGATCCTATTTAATTTATTTGTATGCACCAGAACAAAGGAATGGGAACTAACCTTAACTCAGAGAGCTCTCTCAACATGCAAGGTCTCACACTTTGAGAGATGCTCCATGTTGTGCAATCATACTGAGATTCTCAACCCATCTTGTTGCAGGCATTCAGGGGTGCTGTGATTTTGATTTGACAATTTTTACACACTAGGTGAGACAAGTCTGAAACACCTTACCACTTCATCTTAGCAGGTTGGTGTGTTCCTATTGAGGTTCATCCTTTTAAGGCACATGCAAGAACATCTGGCGACTCCATCTAGTCAACAACCCCATCTCTAAATTTTTAGACTTTTTCCATCCATTTCCACCCATCTTCATTCAATTTTCTTTCCATATCTCCCATTTTTCTTCCATTTCATGAAGTTGTGCAATCATGACTTCATTCCCTTCATGGAATTCACACCTAATGTAATGCAATCCACATCTAATGTTTTTCAAAACTTCTCTAGATCAGCATTAAAATCAGATCTAGGACCATTATGCTTACCCATATGAGCATGGTCACAATCAATTTGGTCATGGAGCTTAACAAGAATAAGGGGACGCATACAATGGTGACAGCTATGTGGAGAATGCTAGTTTTTTTGAGAAGATTCAGTGAATGGAGAATAGCATGGTGCAATCTAGGAGTGCAACATAGATGAAGGCATTCAGGATTGGTTTTAGAATACCTTGTCCAAGGGGAGGCCCTTTTCCAAATCATTAAAACCCTTAGGAGAATATTGACTTCATGATTGAAATGATGCCTCAAATTACATAGTTGATTGAGGATATTGAGGCTTATGAGTTGGACACAAGAAAACCTTGTAAATGGGTAAGTCCTCCACTTTCTAGCTCTTCATTTTATCTTTCTCAAAATTTATCATTTCAGCATGATCAAGAGTCAAGCCCCTCATCTGCTGCCCCAAGTGTTAATTTCTTTTCTCCATCTCCTGATCTCCCATCACACCTCAGTTCCTTTGCCCTTTTCCCTTCCAAACAATCATCCCCTCCAAATAAACAAGAAGTTCCACCTCCCTCCCCACCAAAAGAATTACAAAGCTAGATGAACCCCAATGTGTTACTCCTCTTGCCTTCCTAATTCCATATGGGGAAGAGATTCCAAAGACTAGTCAAGGAGAATAGAAAGAGGAGAAACCCAATAGAGAAATAAATGATAGAGGATCTGAAGATTTGGGTTACCAGATTTGGGTTTACAAAGATCCCCTTGATGTTTAAGCCAATAGAGGAGGTCAATGTTGAAGAGCCAGTGGTGGCTGAGGGTGAGTTTGCAGAAGAGAAGGAACAAATTTAAAAAGAAAAAGATCAGTAGTCTATTTTATCTGAATATAGTGTCCCTAATGGCACTCTGTCTGAAGAGAATAATTATCTAATCCAAGCTACATAATGAGTTAAAGAGGAGGAATAATCAGCTCCAATTCCCATTGAAGAGGATCAGTGGGAAAGATGAAATTGGTGTTGAAGCCACTCAATGAAGAAAGCATCATTGAATATTCTTTAATTTCATTTAAAGGTCCTAATTTGATTGATAAACCCATGATGGACAAGAACCATATAGTTCCCGAGGCTCCAAGTGTGGAGCAGGCTAAAAAAGAACCTTCATTTATTCCTCCCACTTCATCCCCTTCAATCTCTAATGTTGAAGAGGAGTTTTAACTTTCAAATTTCATGTTGGAGGATGAAGGGAATGATGGTGACCAAGTTGCAGATTAGGAGGACACTATGGAGGAGGTCAAGCACATGAAACAATACAATAAGGAGATAGATTATCTATCTGACTTGGAGGAATTCTTTGATAGAGAATAGCCTAAGGAAATTACATCATTTACTCCTCTATCACCCACCTTCAAAGCATATGAGTGCACTTCCATAAAGGAGGGAAATCAAGAATAATAACCTATGTCTCACAACATCCCTCTAGAATAAAGGTTGGAAGATATGAGTTTTCAATGTTCTTCACAAGAGTAGGAAGAGAAAAGGCAAGAGGATGCCATCATCCTTCACACAACATCCATTGAAGAAGGTCCAAAAAAGACTCCATTTTTGGAGTTAAATATCAAAGAAGTGGGTAGATTCAAGGGATCAGACCATGCCCAATTAGATACTTTTCTTCATTTGAGCCAAGGGAGAAGCCATAACTAGTCATTCTTGCTTCTAAGCATGAGGAAGAGCCTTAAAGTGCCAAGGGTCACCATCAACACCTCTAGAATTCAAATGAAAATAAGCTTGAGGAGGTATTGTTATCCAAAATTCACCCCTCAAGGTAATTTTGATAACAAGCATCAAATTATTTAGTCCCGAGCAATTAGATTGATTCAAGGCCTAAAATCATGTTTTTGGGGGCCCCTAGGCTTCTCTCTAACTCTCCCATCCAAGAAGAAATCCCAACGACTTAGAAAAAATGGAAAAATACAAAAATAAGGTTGTAGGACTGCATTCTGAGGCATTTCGGGTCTGAAGGGCTTGGGTCATACTAGTTTGGGTTGAACTGAGGTTCGTGTCTGGGATAGTTGGGACAAAGGTACGTGAAGGACGTGAAAAGCCGAAGTGGCTGAAGGAAAAGAAGAAAAGTCAAGGTTTGACCCGTGAAACTTCAAACGGCCATACCTTTTGACTCCGAGATCCGATTTTCACAAAATTGGACTTTCTGGAACGAGCACGACGTCCTCTACGCAAAAAAAATTGGATTTCTTATTTTTAATAAGGGTAGGTATATTTAAATAAAATAAACATATTCGGCTCTAGTCAGTTAATGCACATTCCCGTCAAATGACAGAAAACACATGCCAGACCCAAAATAGCTGCCCGCACTCAGAAGGCCATAAATTTTGCATTTCTCAACGAAATCGCACAAAATTGGTACCGTTGGAATCTTGGCTCCAAGCCCGACACAAAAAATCAAGAAATTTTGGATTTTATTAGAAATAGGTGGGTATTTTTCATAAAACGTGGCTGGGTTCATAACAATGTTTTATTTGGTAGTTGGGAGTGCAATAAAGAGGTATGGTCATCATTCTTTCTCTCTTTTGCAGCACCTGGGACAGTATGGGGAGAATTTTACAAGTAATATACAATCATTTTTACTCCATTTAATGCCTCTTATAGGTGGTTGAAGGACAGATTTCGGGATTTCCATTTTTCCCTCTCTCTCTCTTTTTATTTTTTTATAAATTGTAGTGTTGGGCTCATTGTAAGGGAGGTAGTTTTTGTAGCAAAGATCTGTCAAAATTGATTTGTGAAGCCAATGTGTTGCAGGATCTTGTTTTGGACTCCTTGCATGGTGATCCAGGCCCTTATCTTGTAATAGATTGAACTGTGCATATTATGAAGCAATAAAATATAAGTTTGTGGATGTATCTTCCCCTGCTGTGTTTTCTTGCATTCTTCTTGCCCCTTAAACCTCTTCTTTACAAGAATATTGTGTCTATTATTATGTTCATGCAGGGATCCATTATCATTGTGTATGTTTGAAATATTGTTGTGAATGCGTTTTGCTAGATTATGGAGAACTGTCATCACCTCTTCTAGTGTGCACTTTGCTTCTGTATTTCACGCATTTGGAGTCTACTCTCACAACCTCCTTTTCTGGTGTATCACCGCTTTAGTGTAGGATTTTGTTTTATGCATTCTCTCTCCCTAGTCCCTTGGAAATTTATATTAGAATAGTTGGTTTCCCCTGCATTAGAGTAGATGGTGGCAGGTAGTTTAGGAGCAAGAACCAGCTTTCTCTAGAGGTCTATCTCAAGTAGCAAGTCCCAAAACTTGGAGATAGTACCCATGTTATCCAATCACACCATGAGTTCAAGTATATGCACTTGTATAAACAGAGGGGTGCTATGATTTGGTGATAACAGGTATTTTCCATTGATGTTGATACCTTGATGATTTGGGTGGAGGAACCGGCTTATTGTCGAGTTTTTACTCATCCATGCATCCATATTTAGTGACAAACCATTTATATAGCTTTCCATTTTTAGAAAAGGAATTTATTTCTCGCTACCTATGGTAGATATTTTAAAGATTTTCTTTCTCTCTGGTTAGTGTAGGAGTAGGAGTAGACTTTGTTTTCAGAGAGGAAGTTCTTGTACACACTCTTTATGTATCATTTGAGTCATGTATGATTTTATCTTTGTGCATGAGTTTTGTTGGAATATATCTAGAGCTACCAAGGCTAGGCCCTTCAGTATCCATGGAAGAAGACCCATAGTTTTCTATAAAAGTTACTAATTTAAAAATAAAACAAAAAATGCAGAGCAACAAAAAATGTTTTCAAGAAAATCTATTTCTGGGACAGGTTCAAGGTCAGCAAGTGCAAGTAATTGGGAAGTCCATTTCAAGAAAATATCAATACCAAGCTACCATTCATGACTCCATGCCCAATGGATGGTTCAAGGATAATAGTCTGTTCGTCTAGCAGGAAGATTTCCACTGCGAGTTACCAAATTATTATCCCAATTTTTCCCCTAACAAAATTGATCAAACACGATCCCGTGCAAGAAGAAATTCAAGAAATGGCTCCATCGATCAAACCCATGCTTCAAATTCAACAAACAAGTTTTAGGTGGGATCTAAAATAGAATAGAAGGGTCGGGGAAGAGAAAACAATGTCAAAGAAACCAGAGGATCGAAGGAAAAGAAATGGAAAAAAAATGAAGTATTCGAGCTCTGCAAATGACTCTGATTGAGTCCCAAAATTTGTTAAGTATAGAGAGTTAGCAAGAAGCTACCAAGTGTCTAAGTGGTGCATCTCCAAAGATTAAATTCAAAAGGTAGACTCGAACAAGATCCAGGCTTTGGTGTGTCCCAGAGTCAAAAAAGGTGAATTTCAGGCCAAAAACAATTAAGTATAGTGGGCTTCCAGAAGCTTCCATGTGTTTAAATGACACCCCTTCAAGGGGCAAACCAAAAGGTGATTCCTAGATGAGCGTAGAACTTCCACATGTCTCAGACCTAAAAAAGTAAGAATGGCCATTAAAAATGCCAAACAGGCAGAAGGCACCACATGTCAACCGAACTCTCCTTCAAAGGTAAAATCTTGAGTGGATTTCCAAATGAGCGTGAAAATCCACTTGTCCCAAGTCCAAAAAATGGGACAAGGTCGAGGTTGAATAGTCAAAGGGGGACATGATAGTCGAGGGAGCCAAGTGTTGGCATGGTGGTACTTCAAGACTAAAATTTGCGGAAGCTTTCCAAACAAGTTCCAAGCCTCCACTTATCCCTGGTCAGATGCATGACCCCGCCGAGTAAAAGGACTTATTAAAAACATGAGGAAACTGAGCAAGCCACGGAATATGCAATGTGTCATCCCAACGTAACTTCAAAAGAAAAATCCAAAAGAGGTTCCAAAACACCCACCATCCATCGACATGTCCGTTTTAAAAATCACTATTTTTGATAATCGGTGCCCGCCATTTTTTATGAGCCTGACTCAAATTTTCAAATGGGCATATCTTTTGATTTAGTCCTCAAAATCTAAAATTTTGGCACCATTGGAAATATCTCAACCTCTTCGACGTTGTGGAGTTTTGAAACTTTACTTTTGAAGAAGCTAAGTAGGTGAAAAATGAAAAAAACGTCTTCATGTCATTAATACAAGATTTATTTTCTCCAATAACAAGATTGGATTTGATATGATCCGCCATTCTTCCTCCTTCATTGCGTTGAATAGGAAATCAATGCATACATGATAGATTTGTGGTAGATTTATAGGAACATTAATAGCTAGTAGGTGAGATTTGAATTAATTTTCTTGCTTCTCTCTCCTTCTTCTATCCATGTTGAATCTATAAAGTAAGGGTCAAGGCTCATTATAAAACATTGGGTGTTTTTGTTTTACATCATAGCTTGTTATTTTTCTTGCAAGAGGATTTTTGGAGCTTTCTTAACCTCTCATTTGCGTTATAATGCAAGTTTTTATTCTTGGTCACTGAAATATACTTGATTGACTCCTGAGAAATAATATATATGTCTATGGATGATTCTCGACCGTCACATGTATTCATTGTTGTCTCTTCGATCTGTTATTGTAGTTTGTTCATCTGTGTATGGTGTTTATATTGATTTTTTGTGGTTTGTGTTAAAATGTAAAACAAGGGTCTAACATTCCTTTGGTGCATTACCTTATTAGCTTAGTTTATTTTCTTGCATCTCCTCAACCCAGTCTCCTTAGTAGAAAAGAGTAGATTTATAATAGATCCTCTACAATTTATTTTTATGCACCTAAAAAGAGGAATGGGAATCATCCTTAACGGAGAGATATCTATCCTTGCAAGGTCCCACACTTTCAAAGATGATCCATGTTTTGTAATCATCTTGAGAGACTCAACCCATCCGGTTGTAGGCTTTCATGGGTGTTGTCATTTTTCACTAAAAATTTGGCATGCTAGGTGGTACAGGTCTTCGGCACCTTACTACTTCATCTTAGCAGGTTGGTGTGTTCCTATTGAGGTTCAGCCTTTTGAGGCACATGCAAGCACATCTAGCAACTCCACCTATTCAACAACCCCATCTCTAATGTTACTGACCGTTTCCATCCATTTCCACTTATCTTCATTCATTTTTCTTTCCATATCTCCCATTTTTCTTCCATTTCATGAAGTTGTGAAATCATAAATTCATTCCCTTCATGGAATTCAAACCTACAATAATCTAGTCTACCTCTATTTTTTTTCCCAACTCCTCTAGATCAGCATTATATTTAGATCTAGGTCCATTATGCTTACCCATATAAGGAGGGTCACATTCAGTCTGGCCATGGAGCATATCAAGAAAAAGGGGATGAATACAATGGTGACAAATATGTGGAGAATTTTAGTTTTTTGGAGAATATTCAAAGCATGGAGAATAGCATGGTGCAATCCAAGGGTATAGAATAGATGAAGTCATTTAGGATTGGTTTTATGACACCTTGTCCATGGGGAGGCCCTTTTCTAAGACATTACAACCCTCAGGGGAAGATTGAATTCATGGTTGAAATGTTGCCTCAAATTACACAGTGGATTGAGGATATTGAGGCTTACGAGTTGGACACAAGACAACCTTGTAAATGGGTAAGTCCTCCACCTCCTAGCTCTTCATTTTCTCTTTCTCAAAATTTATCATTTCAGCATGATCAAGAGTCAAGCCCCTCATGTGCTGCCCTAAGTGTTATTTTTTTTCTCGATCTCCTAATCTCCCATCCCACCTCAGTTCCTCTACCCTTTTCCTTCCTAATAGTCATCCCTGATGGGTTTCATTATTCCCTTCATTTAATCAACTTCTTGTTGATGTCATATCAAACTAGGGGTGTGTCCAAAGCTATATACAACAAGAGTACTTTAACTGATCTAATAGTTGATTGTAACTATGTTTATATTTTATGGGGGATCACTTTAATGTCTTAAGGACTTCTTGGTAAAACCTTATTTAAATCAAACTATGAAAACTTGCTGAAAATAAAACACACTAAAAGCTTGCTGAAAGGAAACACACCATGCAAAAAGGAAACACACTTGCTATTGGAAAATAAACACACTTGCTTTTGAAAGTAAACACTCAGATTAAAATACTTGAAAACAATTACAAGAAATATATAAATATTTATCTTAACACCTAGAGGCACAAGTATGCAATAGAATTTAACTGAAAGAACTAAAGCAATACAAAATTAACATATCTAAGCTACTTGCTGAAGAAATATAAATACCAAATAAATGAATATCTTGGTCCTTGGGGGAGTGGGCCCTTGCTCCTCTTTGAATCAAGATTTTAACAACTTAGAATTCTCTCAAATCAGAATGGCTATTTTATTGATAAAAGCATTCAATATTACAAAATGTATTAGATTAGGATACTTAGTCTATTTCTCTTCTCTGTTCTATATCTCTAATCTCTCTCCTTTTCTATTTAATGTAGGTTTGCATCTATATACATTTTACAATCCTAGTTGTCTAAATGATTCTGATGAAATCAAATCATTCCCAAAATAGATGCTAAGTCGATGGCGGTTGATCGATAGTTGTAGAATAACTCTTCCTAGATTTTGCATTCAGAAATCTTCTCGTCCTTCATGATTATAGATGCAAAATTTCAATATGTGGTTTAAAATAGAATTCCCATCAGTTCCGGAACTTTGGAAATTTTCCATAACCATGGGAAATTGTCAAGAACCAAAACCTGTGAGAGTTCAGGAGTTGTCACCAAGAGTTCAGGAACTAAGTCTGAAAATTCCAGAACTAAATTCTGGAGTTCTAGAACTAATTCCGAAAGTTCCAGAACTAAATGATGACTGTGTGATGGAGTTCTAGAACTAGCTTGGAAGTTTCAGAACTAATCTATGTAGGATCAGATGCTATCAAAAACATACTAAATGCCACCTAGTTCATTTCCTTGACTAATTATACTTGCTTTATTACAAAACTGAATTTAAACACACACTATGTTAGGAATTTCAGAGTTTTTAACATTAGGATCATAATGAATCAAAATACATATAGTTACATCCTAACTCATATCAGATCAACTAAAATTCACACAATGCAATCAAACATAATCAAAAGGAGAGTATGATGAGATCATATATTATAAATTAATCAGACATATACTGACCTCATCATTTCCCCTAAACTTAATTGTTTGTAAGTCCCTTTACAAACTCATTCTTCAAAAGTGGGATCATATGTTCTACATTCCATTTTATTTCTCAGATCAAATTGCTCATACTGAATTTTCCAATTCTTATGCTCAGATGTATTGTACCCAGCTCCTTTTCTTATTTTCTCTCCCACTTTTCAAATTCTGCACGGTCCCGAGCTTCCCTATTCTGTCAAGGAGACATGGGGGTGAGAAGTAGAGCTGGCCCCATTCACATTCCCATCCATATTTGGTTGTAGGTTTCATTGACTTAGGAATTATTGTGCATAATGATTTGGCCCTCTCTAAACTCTATATCAAATTTGTAGAGGAAATTACTTCCCTTCTTTTCAAAGTAATAGTAAGGAGTTCCCTCATTTTTTAGCATCCTTCATAAATATTTTCAAAATTTTCCTCCTCACAGGAGGTGAAGGAATCAATACTCTTTTGCAGAATAGTAGGGTAATGTGTCTTGAACCTCTTATCAAAGGCATGAATTCTGAAATGTGTGAGGAACACAAAAGGTTTACCATAATGAGCTCTCATGCAGAGGCCTATTGAGATGGCTTTCAATAAAAATTTAGATTCTCTTTCCTTCCATGCAATTTGGTTTTGCAAAAGAGAGACAAATGCATTGAGCTGGCTCTCCCCTACATATAAGTTAATCATAAATCATGTGTTTTTCTGTAGCATATAATTGCAAAGATAAAATTTACTGAAGATATTTTTCTATTCAGGGATGGATAGAGAGTAAGATAAAATGAATTTAGATTCATCTAGTAGTTCATGTGGAAGCCCACATGTAATTCTTGACAACTGCCAACAAATGAACTGCTCTTCCAAAAATACACTATATGCAGGAGAAGGTCTCCTACAGGCAAGCAAATTCTCACTCATAATACAAACCATATGAATTTTGGCAAGACATTTATATTTATTTCCTTCCTCCTTATAAAGGTTTTCTTCCCATTCCTTTCTTGCCTTCATCTCTTGCTCCATCTTGGTATTTAATTCTTCATTTGATGTTTTGGCTTCTCTAAACTCTTTGAAAATATCATTCCATTGGTGTTTCAGTGGAAAATAGGTCAACTCAGTTTGTACAGAGGCTGTGGACATAGCACTCTATTTCTGGAAGTCTAGAACTCTTCTTCTTTTTCTATTAGCTGCTTCTTGGTTGCTGATAATTCTTTAGTTCTGGCTGCAAGCTGAGTTGTGAGTTCATCAATGAGCATTTCCCTTTGTTCTAATTTAATTTTGAGGAAGTCCAATTCCTCATCTTTTTCTCTTATAATAAGCTCTGCTCTGGATAAGAACAAATCTTGTTTAACTTGTTGTCTTTCCTCTTCCTCTAAAATTATTTGAGGAGTTTGGCATTCTTCCTCTATTAAAGGAAATTTTCCTTTTCTTATCCTAGATGCCAACTCTTCTTCTTCATGTGGCATTGTTGAAGGTTCAACCAACTCCTGAAAATCTTGATCATCAAATCTCTCTTCTCCTCTGTCCATTTCAACATGACTTGGCTCAGGTGGATTCATGGCCATGCTACCCAAAATGTCAGCAACTTCTTCTTCCATCCTTTCTTGCTCACTCCTTACTTCTAGAGTTCCCCTTGACCTCTTATGACTCTTTTTTATCTGGGGAAGTTTAATATGCCCAGTAGTGAATTTCCCCCTAGAAATTATTCTTATTGTTCTTTTTGGTTCTTGTGTAGGTGAGCTATCACCATCAGAGACAAATATTGGTTCTTCTAAACCTATTATGGAAGATGGAATTTCCTTCACAGGTATAGAAGGCTCTGCTATTTTTATCTTCCTCACCAACCTTCTTTTCCTTGGTATGTTTTCTCTTTCTATTTCCCTCTGTTCTTCTACAGGGGCATCAATTTCTAGATTAGCTGAAGGAGAGAATGGGGCTGGAATTTCCTTCTAATAATATTAGGGTTTTTCTTGAACTTTCCAAGAAACTTGTCCCAAATTTCTTCTCCATTCTTTTTGATAGGAAATGGTGTTGGCATATTAAGTGAATTAGACCATGATGTCTAATTGTTCCAACACCCCAGGAATATCTCTGAGCCATGGTCTGAATGGAATAAAAAAGAAACCCTGGGAGGTTTATTATGTATTCAGGCTTGGTGGCTCCATACTTTAGATATATGAGCATTTTTAAGACCTCCTTTCCCATAGACCCAAACTGACCATCACAAGTTAAATATTTTACTATCCAGAATGCTACCTTGTCAAAGGGTTTGGGAAAACTGGCCCTTCTGACCCCTTTTATGATTTTCTTTGTATTATAGATATATTGGGGTTCAACTTCTTCTTCTTGCAAAGCAAGACTTCTACCAGTTCTTTCAAAGTCCCCTTTACAGGTTGTGGGACATGAACAATGGGTATTCCAGACACATTACTTACAATATTTAAAGAGAAAGGAATAAAGACATTTCTTAATTTTGTTCTAGACTGTTCTAGATTTATGACTAATTCTCTTAACAATTCGTCATTATGCCTTGAAAATTTCTTCAGGAATTCAAGTCATCTTGCATGCTCAAAGATGGATGCTACTTCTTCATCTGTGAGCAGCTGGGAATCATCCTCTAGTTTTGATTTATTCTTAATCCCCATCTCGGCTTGAGTTCTGTCTTCCTTGATTTTATGTGAATTGGTTATAGGCCTTCTCCTTAGCTGTAGAACTAATGGATTGGCTATGGAACCTCTATGTTTAGCTGTGGAACCTTAGTTCTTAGCTACGGAACATCTAAATTCTCTGTTCTTTTTTGTAGAATACTAACTCAATTCACTGCTCCTTCCTCAAGATACTTCTGCAATCTTTATCTCATTGTATGTTTGTAATAATGATTATTAATGATAATCATGCCGCCACTTATTCCATCTAAATCAATATCATGATTACACACATGTAATCATAAAGTATAAATAAATGACTCATCATACCTACTTTTTAAATTAAGTCACATCACACATGCAAACATTTAATCAACCCTAAATAAGTGAAAAGGCATAATTATCATCCTTGATGATGTAATCATTTTTTATGATGAATTGTCATTCCTACAAGTGGAACAAAACATGATTAGATAAGAAAGATGGAATTCAAAATAATTCCTTTATTTGAACTAGCAAAAAAGAGGCCAACCGCCATTTGCTGGTTTTCAATTGACCTTGAAAGATTGTTTTTTTCTTCTTCTTTTATATTTTTTGGGGGAAGAAGATGATATTTACTTTTTTTCATCTTCTTCCCTTTATTCTTGATCTGTCATCTAATTATTTGATCATTTTGGAAGAACTGAGTTCTTCCATATGATCAAATTCTTTGTTTGCTTCAATATTCCTCAAAAATTCATTCTTAGTGGGAAGCTTCCTATAGAGTTTCAGTCTATGTCCATTGACCAAGATTGTTCTGCTGCTACCATCAATGGGAAGTAACTAAATAGAACCATTGTCAAAAATCTGATCAATCTGATAAAATCCCAACCATCTGGTTCATAATTTTCACTTGAACTATTGGTACTTAGAGTCAACTAGTAATGCCCAGTCTCCTATTTTGAATTGCCTTTTCTTGATATGTATATCATGCCATTGCTTCCTTTGCTCTTGAATCATCTTTGTCTGCTGAAGTTCTTCCATCCTTAATTCATCCAACTTGTTGAGTTGAAGGATTATTTCTTTTTGAGCTGCATTTAATTCAATTCCCACATTCACTGTTGTCCTCAATTTTTGAAGTTCAAATTTTGTAGGCAACAAGGGTTTTTTCCCATAGACTAATTCATATGGTGAAAACCCTGTTCTAGTTTTCCAAGTTGTATTATATACCTAGACAGCTTCAGGTAGTCTCTTTACCCAATTATTTCTCCCAGCATGAACCATTTTGGTAAGGATGTTCTCCAATTCTCTGTTAGTTACTTTAGCTTGTTCATTTAACTATGGATGGTAAGGAGATGAGTTCCTAAAATTGATTCGATAATACCTTGTCAAAGCTGGTATCATATTAGACATGAATTGTGGTCCCTGATTTGAAACTATACTCCTTGGTGCTCCAAACTTGATCATAATTACGTTCCAAAGGAAATCATCAACTGCTTCCTTAGTGGCATTTGCCAATGCCTACACTTCTTCCTATTTTTTCACATAGTCAGTACATACAAGAATATATCCTTTCCCTTGTGAAGTAGGATTAAAGGGACCAACAAAATCCAATCACCATCTCTCAAATGGTTCAACCACAACTTGAGGCTGAAGAGGCATTTCATTGGTGAAAGTTGGCTGTCCAATCCTTTGACAAGGATCAAACCTCTTGATATATATTTTCACATACTTGTATAGAGATGGCCAATAATAACCAGTGCCAAGTATTTTATGAGCTGTTATTTTTACTAAGTAGTTTCCTCCACTTGGTTCATCATGACATGCTCTGAGGATGTCAAATATTTCATCCTCTCTTACACACCTGTGCAAGACAAAATTAGGGCCACACTTAAATAGAATTCCATTTAACCATTTGAATTGTGCACTAGTTTTAATTAACTTCTTTATTTGTTTCTTAGTGAAATAATGAGGGAACTTCCCTGTTGCAAGATAATTTTCCATATCAACAAATCATGGTGTAATTTCTAAGATTGCAAATATTTGTTCATCTAGAAAGTTATCCTTGACTAGATCTTGTTCCCCTATCATGGTTAGTCTTGATAGAAAATCAGCTACCACATTAGATTTACATGGATTGTCCACAATGGTAATATCAAATTCTTGCAAAAGTAATAGCCATCTAATGACTTTTCCTCTAACCACTGGTTTGTTCATTAAATACTTAATTTCTGAATGATCTGTGTGTATAAATATCTTGTACCCTGTAATATAATGTCTGAATTTATTGATTACATAAATTACATCAAGAAATTCCTTTTCAGTGGTGGTGTAATTCTTTTCGGGGAGTAAGATTCTTGCTAAGATAGTAAATGGCATACATCTTTCCTTCTTCATATTTTTTGTCCCAAAACTACATGAATGGAATAATTTGAGGCATCTTTTTGGATATGAAATGGATTTTCCCAATTAGGACCTCTAAATATTGGGGCACTGATTAATTTGTTTTTTATTTCTTCAAAAGCATGTTGGCACTTTTCATCGAAATAAATTCATAGTCCTTGGTTAGAAAATTAAACATGGGGGCAACTATTTTACTGAAATATTTTATAAAGCATCTATAGTACCCAATATGTCCTAGAAATTATTTGATATCTGTGGGATTTTGAGGGATAGGTAAATTTGAAATGATCATAATTTTGTTTTGATTCAACTGAATTCCTTTTTGTGAAATATGTTGTCCTAATACAATTTCCTCATCTAACATCATCAAACATTTTTCATCACTAAGAGACAGGTTGTGTTGTTCACATCTTGTTAACACTCTATCCATATTTCTCAAAGCATCTTCAAATGTATCTCCATGTATAGTGAAGTCATCCATATATAATTTAACACAATCATTTGTTAGATTACAAAATATTGCAAGTATAACTCTCTGGAAACTTACACGAGCATTGCATAAACCGAATGGTGACACTCTATAGGAAAAGGTTCCCCATGGACATGTAAATGTAGTTTGGTCTTGATCCTCATCAATAACTTTGATATGATTATATCCACTAAATCCATCCAAGAAAGAAAAGTATTGTTTACCTGAAAGGTTATCTAGGACTTGATCTATGAATGGTAAGGGAAAATAATCTCTCATTGTGGCTTTGTTTAGTTCCCTATAGTCAACACATATTCTCCATTTTCTGTTCTTTTTGGGAACAATTACAAGAGGAGATACCCACTGACTATCTGAGATAGGGTAGATGAAACCTACTTGTAATAGTTTTTCAATTTCTTGTTTGACTATATCCCTTAAAGATGGGTTAATCCTTCTTTGTGGCTATCTAACTAGTTTAGTGTTTTTTGTATAGATGTGATGAGTGCAAATACTTGGATGAATCCCCTTCATATATTTTTAATCCCAAGCAAAAGCTTTAGTATGATATTTTAGAACATAAAACAATTTAGCTTCTTCATCCTCTTTCAACCAACTTTTGATGTTTAAAGTTTTTCCTAGTTGAATTTCAACATGCTTGGTTCCTATATATGATGACCTGATTTTTGGAAAGGGTTTCATTAAATTATTTAATGGAGATGCATGTGGAAACAAAAAATGGTATGTAGCAACATCTCCAAAAGTTCCTTGAGACAAAATACTAGAGAAAGAACAGTAATGAGAATTATGATACTTATCTCTTTGCAGGCCAAATTCCTCGTCACTGCTACTTTCCAATAAATTCTTCACCACTTCCTAATGTACTTGAAATTGAAGATATCGATTCATCCTCTCCCCATGAGAAATCTTGTTCCTCTAGAGAAAAATCATTTTCAATCAAAGATAACTGCTATTGTCATGGTTTTGGAACTAACTGTAAGGGTTCCGGAACTATAGCCGTATGTTTTGTAACTAAGTTTATGGGTTCCGGAACTAAGTTCACGGGTTTTGGAACTAATTTCGCAGGTTCTAGAGCTAAGTTCATGGGTTCTAGAACTATTTTTGATTACACTGTAGACAACAGTTTGTCATCCAATGGTGGATTAATCGTCTCTTCTACTTCTCTTACATGATCCTGAAATGTGATCATAGCTAAAGAAGAAAAATTTTGCTTATTAGTTTTAGGAGAATCAACCCACAATTGTTCATCACTGTCATTAAAGCATTGTATGGTAGGATATAAGGAAAATTGTTTAGAGTTCTTACCATTTGAGATTGTTATATCACCTAACCTGCAATCTATCAAAGCAGAACTGTAGCTAACCATGGTCTACCCAAAATAATTTGATAAACCAATGTTTTACCTTTTGGCTATAATATAAGAAAGTCAACTGGATATTCCCATGACTCTACCATCACCACCATGTCTTTAATAATTCCTTCAAGTTTTTATATAGACTAATCTTCCATCTGCAATATGGTGTTGGTGGGTTGTATACCTGTTAATGGTAATGTTTTGAGAGTATCCACTGTCATTACATTGATAGCAGCTCCCAAATTTATCAAAACATTATGTACATCTTTATTTCCTATAGAGATAGAAATAAAAGGACTTTCAGGATCTCCGTATTTGGGAAGTAATAGTTTTCCTACTAATGAATCAACAAGTTTCCCATCTACTTTGATATTCTTGGGATACTGTCTCTTTCTTCCAGGATTTTTCATGCATAATATTTTGATCAATTTGTTCAATTCTGGAATATCTTTAATTGCTTGTAACAATGGTATTTGATTATTCATTTTCCTTAATTCCTGAACTAATTCAGACTACTTGATTTCTATATCTTCTTTGAATCTCTTAGGAAATGGAGTCTTAGTAGTGTTGCTATCTGGCTCCTTTTATTTTCTTTCTATATTCTCTTTTGGAACAATAATACTAGTGTTCGCATTTTCTTCGCCATTGAAGTGATTATAATGGTTGGATTGTTAATGATTTTCCCAAATCTAGTTTGAATATCCTTACAATCCATAGCATGTAAATCAACTGATTTTTCAGGTTCTGTTCCATAAATAGGATTTGTCTGTTTGTTTATGGGGTTTGCTATTGGTTGTGCTAGAATTTGTGTTTGGAAAAATTCTTAGTTTGTGAGTTATGTGTCAGGGGATCCCATGATGACTTGTTGATTCTGATTTGGATATGTTCTTCCTTGGGGATAATTAGGATTCCATCTAGGTTGTGACTGAGCATAAGGATTTCCTTGACTAGCCCATGGTTGTTGATGTCCCTGAGCATACCAGGATTGAACCAATATTTAGGGTTCCAAGTTAGTTGAAGTACCCAAGGTGGTTGTCCCCAATTTTGTTGTACTGCCTAAGCAGCCCATGGCATTGTCCATGGATTAGGAGCTGATCTTGGCACAAACTACCCTTGGTTAGGTTGTCTCTGAAAAAAATTCCATTCTTCAGCTGTAGATGTGGCATTGGTTTGTTTAAGGTGATTTTTAATGACAAGAAGCAAAGAAAAAACATGAGTATCATGTTCTTTAGATTCACAGATAAGACACATTTCTATGTTATCCAAAGGACAATCTCTTAATGCATGCTTCTTCTTGCATCTAGGAAAATACACAACCAATGGTTCAATTTTGGAATTTTCTTTAGCTTGTAATCCATCCATAGTAAAGGTTAATTGCACTAAAATGTTTGTTTTAAAGTTTTCAACTCATCCGTTAATTTTTTCATATATGGATTTATACTTTTTACTGATTTTCCTTTTCTAGGTCCATCTCTTGTTCTAGAATAGCTTCTACAAATATCTTTAATTCCATTCATTATTATCTGATCAATAGCTCCCCCTTCTATTAAGTTAAGGGCTTCTCTATATTTGTCATCCAAACCTTTGAGAAATATGGTTTTACTTAATTCCTCTGTAAGCACAAATCCACATCTTTTGCTAACAAAGAGGAATCTGTCTAAATAGTCTTATATGTTTTCATCCTCTTCTTGTTTGATTTTGAAGAACTTTTCCTTCCTATTTATTCCTCTACAATAATGTTGGTATTTATCTAGGAAGGTAGTCTCCATTTGTGCCCAAGTGCTAATAGAGTTTGATGTTAATCCCATGAACCACATCATTGTTGCATCCTTCAAGGTGGATGGAAACAACTTGATTTTTTTATTATCTATTTTATAATCACAGGTCTGACATGGCACCTTGAATTCAAATAGAAATTGGTCAGGATCTTCATATGACATCACTATGAAAGTGGGTAAATGTGCAGGTGAGATATTTTTCATTGATTTGTCATCATCTCCCAATTGGATTGGATAGGTAAAGGTCCTATCAAGTACTACCTCAGCTTCTCATGCCATTTCAAAAATATTTTCTGAAGTTTCCTCCCAATCAATGTGGTAAGTTGTATGCTTTGGGGAAGGTCAAAAATTAGGAGTAGGAGGTTGAATACTCAATTGAGAATCAAAACTTACCATCAATGGATATTGGGTAATAAGCCTTTTCTTAAAAGTTCCACTCCCTTCTGGTGACTGATCTAAGAATTCCAAAAATGGAAATTCTATTTCTTGTCTAACAGGGGATGGTGGTGCCTCCAATTCTTGATCAATTTTCTTATTTTGACAAGAAGATGTTATGAATTCTTGTGAATATTTTTTTGGAAGGAATCTACCATGTGAGTCTCTTGGTCTACTCATATATTTTGTGCTATAGTAGGGAAGATTATTCAACTACTAGATGTATGTTTTGTTTCTCTTGTTAACACTTAATTAGAAAATTCCAACAAGTGTTCCATGGAAAAAGTGCAAAAAATGATGGGTTTCATTATTCCCTTAATTTAATCAACTTCTTGTTAATGTCATATCAAACCAGGGGTGTGTCCAAAGCTATATGCAACAAGAGTACTTTAACTAATCTAATAGTTGACTGTAACTATTTTTATATTTTCTAGGAGATCTCTTTAATGTCTTAAGGACTTCTTGGTAAAACCTTATTTAAATAAAACTATGAAAACTTGCTGAAAATAAAACACACTGAAAGCTTGCTGAAATGAAACACACGTGCAAAAACAAAACACACTTTTGTTGGAAAATAAACACAATTTATTTTGAGAGTAAACACTCAGATTAAAATGCTTGGAAAAAATTGCAAGAAATATATAAAGATTTATCTAAACACCTACAGGAACAAGTATGCAATAGAATTTAACTGAAAGAACTAAAGTAATACAAAATTAACAGATCTAAGCTACTTGTTGAAGAAATATAAATACCAAATAAATGAATATCCTGGTCCTTGGGGGAGTGGGCCCCTTGCTCCTCGTTGAATCAGGATTTTAACAACTCGAATTCTCTCAAATCAGAATGGCTATTTTATTGATGAAAACATTTAGTATTACAAAACGTACTGGATCTGGATACTTAGTCTATTTCTCTTCTCTATTCTATATCTCTAATCTCTCTCCTTTTCTATCTAATGCAGGTTTGCATTTATATACATTTTACAATCCTAGCTATCTCAATGATTTTGATAAAATCAAATCATGCCCAGAATAGATGCTGAGTCAGATGGTGGTTGATCAGACAACTGTAGGATAACTCTTCCAGGATCTATGTTTAGAAATATTCTTGTCCTTCATGATTGTAGATTCAACATTTCCGGATGTGGTTTAAAATAGATAACTCCCATCGATTTCAGAACTTTTGAAAAATTCCAAAACCATAGGAAATTGTTAAGAACCAAAACTTATGAGAGTTTTGGAATTGTCACAAGGAGTTCCGGAACTAATTCTGAAAATTTCGGAACTAAATTATGGACTTCCGAAACTAAGTCTGAAAGTTCTAGAACTAAATAATGGTTGCATGATGGAGTTCTAGAACTAGCTTGGAAGTTTTGGAACTAAGCTATGTAGGATCAAACGCTATCAAAAACATATTGAATGCCACCTACTTCATTTCCTTGACTTATTAGACATGCTTTATTACAAAACTGAATTTAAACACACACTATGTTAGGAATTTTAGAGTTTTTAACATTAGGATCACAATCAATCAAAACATAGACATTTACATCCTAACTCATATCAGATCAACTAAAAGTCACACAATGAAATCAAACTTAATCAAAAGGAGATTATGATGAGATCATATATTATACATTAATCAGACATATACTGGCCTCATCAATCCCCTCCAAACAAACAAGAAGTTCCACCTCCTCCCCACCACAAACAATTACAAAGTTGGTTAAACCTGAACTTGCCACTCCTCTTGCCTTCCTAATTCCATATGGGGAAGAGATTCCAAAGAACAGTCAAGGAGAATAACAAGACAAGAAAGCCAATAGAGAAAAAATTATAGAGGATCTGAAGAGTTGAGTTTCCAAATTTGCGTTTAGAAAGATCACTTTAATGGTCAAGAAAATAGAGGAGGTCAAGGTTAAAGAGCCGGTGGTGGCTAAGGCTAAGTTTGGAGCAAAGAAGGAAGAAAAACAACAAGAAGAAGATCAGCAGTCTGTTTTCTCTTAATATAGTTTCCCTAACGGCACTTTGTTTGAAGAGAATGCTGATCGAATCTAACGTGCACAACTAGTTAAAGTGGAAGAACAATCAGCTCAAGCCCCATTGAAGAGGAGGAACTAGGAGATATCAAATTGGTGTTGAAGCCACTCAATGAAGAAAGAATAATTGAATATTATTTTCTTTTATTTCAAGGGTCTAATTTGATTGATGAACCCATGATGGAGGAGGACCATATAGTTCTAGAGGTTCCAAGTCTTGAGCAGACTAGAGAAGAACCTTTAGGTCTTCCTCCCACTTCATCCCCTTCAATCTCTAATGTTGAAGAGGAGTTTGAACTTCCAAACTTCATGTTGGAGGATAAAGGGAACCATGGTGAGCAAGTTGTAGATCAGGAGTACACCATGGAGGAGGTTGAGTACATGTAATAGGACAAAAAGGAGATAGATTATCTGTCTAACTTGGAGGATTACTTCGATAGAGAGGATCTTGAGGAAATTACATCATTTACTCCTCTATCACCCACCTTCCAAGCATATGATCCTACTTCAATAAAGGAAGGCATTCAAGAACAATAGCCTATTTTTCACAACATCCCTCTAGAAAAAGTTTGGAAGATATGAGTCTTCCATGTTCTTCATAGGAGAAGGAAGAGAAAAGGAAAGAGAATGCCATCATCCCTCTCACACCATCCATCCAAGAAGGTCCACAAAAATACTAAATTTTTGGATTTAAATATCATAGCAATGGTCGATTCAAGGGATACAACCATGCCGATTAAATACTTGGCTTAATTAGAGCCAAGGGAGAAGCCACAAGAAATCACACTTTCTTCTAAGCATGATGAAGAGCCTCAAAGTACCAAGGGCGCCATCAATGTCTCCAGAAGTCCAATGCTAATCAACTTGAGGAAGTATTTTCCATTTATGTTGATACCTTGATGATTTGGGTGGAGGACCAACTTATTGTCAGTTTTTCACTCATCCAAGAAGCTATATTCAGTTACAAACCATTTACATGGCTGTCCCTTTTTGGAAAAGGAAGTTATTTCTCCCTGCCTATAATAGGATTTTTTTGAGCTTTTCTTTCTCTCTGGTTAGCATTGGAGTTGGAGTAGACTGGATTTCTCATTTAAGGCATGTATGATTTTGTCTTTGTACACGAGTTTTCTTCACATTGCTCTAGAGCTACGAAGGCCAGACCCTTTAGTATCCATGGCAAAAGACCCATAGTTGCCTGTAACTGTTACTAATTTGAAAATAAAACAAATGCATAATAACTAAAAATGTTTTTGAGAAAATATATTTCGGGATAGGTTCAGGGTCAGCAAGTGCAAGCAATCGGGGAGTCCATTTCAGGAAAAGATCAGTACCAGGCTATAGATGCTTCAAGGATACTATTTTGTTCATCTAGCAGGAAGATGCCACTGCGAGCCACCAAATTGTTGTCCTAATTTTTCCCCTCACAAAATTGATCAAACACGACCCGTGTATGAAGAAATTCAAGAAATGGCTCCATAAAATGAACCCACCCTTCAAATCCAAAAACAAGTTTTAGGCGGGCTCTAAAATGGAATAGCAGGGTCAGGGAAGAGACAATAACGTCAAAGAAACCTGAGGCTCAAAGGAAAATAAAAAAAAGTTGAAGTCTTCGAGCTCTGCAAATGACTCAGAATGAGCCCCAAAATTGGCCATGCATAGAGAGTCAGCAGAAGTTTCCAAGTTTCCAAGTGGTGCACCTCTAAAGATTAAGTAAAAAAGTTAGACTTGAACAAGATCCAGGATTCCATGTGTCACAGAGTCAAAAGGGTAAATTTCGGGCCCAAAACAATTAAGTATAGTGGGCCAGCGGAAGCCTCCACATGTTCAAATGATGCACCTTCAAGGGGAAAACCAAAAGGTGATTCCTAAATGAGTGTAAAGCTTCGACATGTTTCTCAGGCCTAAATAACTAAGAGTGGCTGTTGAAAAGTCTGAACAGGTAGAAGGTGCCACGTGTCAACCTGACACTCCTTCAAAGGTAAAATCAAGAGCAGGTTTCCAAATGAGCATGGACCTTTCATGTGTCTCAGGTCCGAAAAAGGGGACATGGTCGGGGTTGAATAGTCAAAGCAAAGACAGGCTAGTGGAGGGAGCCAAGTTTCAAAATGGTGCTACTTCAAGAGTAAAATTTGGGGAAGGTTTCCAAACAAGTGCCAAGCCTCCACATGTCCCTGGTTAGATGTATGGCCCCACCGAGTAAAAGGACTTAGTCAAAACATGAGGAAACTGAGCAAGCCTCGAATATGCCACATGTCATCCCGACAAAACTTCAAAAGTAAAATCAAAAAGTGGTTCCCAAACATGTGCAACCCTCCACGTGTCTATTTTTAAAAGCCCTATTTTTGATAACTGGTTTCCACCATTTTGTATGGGCCCGACTCAAATTTTCAAATGGGCATATCTTTTGATTCAGTGCTCCAAATTTGACAAATTTTTCACTATTGGAAATATCTCGACTTCGTCCACACTATGGAGATATGAAAATTTAATTTTGAAGAATCTAAGTTGGTGAAAAATGAAAAAAATCTTCAGGCCATTAATATAAGATCTATTTTCTCCAACATCCAAATCAGATTTTATCTGATCCACCATTCTTCCTCCTTCAATGCACTGAAAAAGAAATCGATGTAGACATGACATATTTGGGGTGGATTTACAGGAGCATAAATGGCCGGTAGTTGAGCTTCAAATTAATTTTCCCACTTCTCTCTCCTTCTTCTCTCTGTGTTGAATCTATAAAGGAATGGTGGGGCTCATTATAAAAGGTTGGACATTTTTATTTTACGCCCTCCCTTCTTCTTTTTCTTAGAAGAGGATTTATGGAGATTTCCTAACTTCTCATTTAGGTTGTAATGAAATTTTTTCTTCTTGGTCACTATAATATGTTGTATCAAATATTGAGCAATAAAATAAATGTTTGTGGATGATTCTCGACCCTCTCATGTGTTCGTTCTTGTCTCTCTTTGACTACTTATTGCAGTTTGGTCATCTGTGCATGGTGTTTGTATTACATTTCCATGGTCTGTGTTAAAATGAAAAATGAGGTTTTAACATTCCTTTGGTGCATCACCTCGTTAGCTTAGTTTATTTTCTTTCATCTCCTCAACCCTATCTCATTGGTAGAATAGAGTAGATTTAGAATAGATCCTCTTCAATTTATTTGCATGCACCTAAAAAGAGGAATGGGAATCAACCTTAATCCAGGGAGCTCTCTCAACTCGCAAGGTCCAAAACTTTGAGAGATGCTCCATGTTGTACAATCATACTTGAGATTCTCAACCCATCTCAGTTGCAGGCATTTATGGGTGCTTGTGATTATGCACTAACACTAACTTCATACCAAGAAACTATTATGTGATGGTGTTAAGAGGAATTTTGAACTACACTCTGAATAAGATAGGTAATCACGGTTATATGGTTCTTATAGACAAGTTAAAGTTGTATATATGTTAGAACAATATAATAAGAGTCTATTAGCTCATGAATATGGGAATTGGATCTCAATAACTAAACTATCAAAGGAATATACATATAGATTCTTCAAATAAACAAATCACATGACTATAAACAAAGGACTTATTTAAGGGCTATAATAGATTACTACATATGCATGGTAGATGATTCTTTAGGAAAGGATAAAAAATTGTAACTTCTCTCTTACAAATTTGAATTATCACCTTGGAGTTCAGAGGTAATTCATCTTGAACATATAGTCATTGAGATTGGAAAAAAGTGTTGTAAAATGAGAGTATATTGTTTCATGAAGGATATGCCATATAAGGCTAAAGACCTATTTGGAACCTCAAAAGAGAAACATCATTAGCAACAAGAGATCTAACATTGTTTGATGGCCTTAATGGTCTAAAGCATCGGACGTATCATTTGAATACCTTTAACCTAGTTTTTCTATGATCTTGTGAGGTATATATATTCTTTTCAAAGGAGGAGTCAAGATTTCACAATGAATTCCCTCTCCTTACGGGCATCTATAATAACATGTAGCCTAAAGGAAGGCCTATGGGTTAACTAAGAGGTTGATCTGATCAAGATCATGGATCTGAGCTAAGAATGTAGGCACCATGAATTTATGGATGTTCCAATCTCTATTGCATATTTTTTAACTTAGAGAGACAATATAAAGTGTGACATTTGGATGTTAGCCAATAACATTTCTTAAAGTATTTCCTACATTCAGTTCTAAAAATTATTGATAGATGATTGTTTATGATCAAGAAAAATAGAAAAGGTACATAGAGATGTAATAGATGAGAATCGATAAAGTAAACTTGCTTGAGAAGAGAAAAAATGAATAATAGAATTGTTAAAGAGTAAACTTACCGAATTTGAGTGTCTACAAAAAGCACCAAAATCTTGGTATAGTCATAATTACTTATACCAATTAAGAAATGCATTTAATAGAAACACTAATGATCCATATTTTTATTTAAAGATAAATAAACATATTAATTGTTTGTTCATATGTATATATTTTAGTGATATAATTTTTAAAATAATTTTATCAGATCAAGTGCTAAAAATGTAATGAAAAGACAGTTGTAAATGTCATATTTTAGTTTTTGAAGTATTATATTTACATTCAATTAAATAATGTAGATGATGTTATTTCATATGTCATACAAAGTATATAAATTATGTATTGAAAAGATTCCAAAGTGTGAATAACAAGCGAATACCAAGTCGAGTTTACATATGAACAAAACTAAGTAAAGAAGACAAGGGGTTGAATGTCAATCCAACCTTGTATAAGAGACTTGTAGGAAGTATGATGTATTTGGTGAAGACAAGGCCAAATATCATGTATAGAGTTATAGTATAATTTAAAGATTCATTCAGTCACTAAACAACTCACACTAAAAAGTTGGAAAAAGGATTCTAAGATCTATTGTAAGAACAATAGAATATGAAATTGTGTATGAAAAAAAATGGTTTAAAGTTTACTTTTCTATAGATATAGTGCTTTTCTAGGTACCATAAATGAACATGAGTATTTCTAGGAAACCATATCTACAATAAGTCAAGAAACTTAGATGTCAAGAGCATTCTTAGATTTATTGTATGATAATAGAAAAGTAACTCACATATTTTGTGAAAATAACTAAACCATGGATTTGTGAAAGAATGATGCCTTCTAAAATAGAAGTAAGAAAGTTGACACAACATATGAACTTTTTCAAAATGATCAAATTTACATATTTTTTTAGATTTGACGATTACTTTGTAGACATATTAAAAAGCCATTAGATCAAGAATAATTTAAATATTTTAGATATTATTTAGGTACTATATGGAAATAATTTCAATATTAAGATGGAGAATTTAAAATGTTTAATGTTTTTTAACTAAAAATTATAATTATAAAACAATATTAGGATATGTAGGTATTTATATTTATCACCTGTAGATATAATGAGGATAGAGTCTCTATGCATATTTAATGATTCCTAGGTATCTTTTATAAGAAGGAAGAACTCTACAAAACTCAAATATATTAAATAAAAAAGAGGTCATTACAAGTGTTTTGTACTATTGTATGATTTACTATTTTGATCAAAAACATAAAATCGTCATAACTTTTGACCGGGGTCCATTTTGAGCCCATTTTGTTTCAAACTACTTGTTTTGTCAACACAAACGTGCCTATAAACCAATCATGTTAGTCGGATCCATTTTAAACACATTTTAATAAAATGTAGCCAACTTTGAAAAACAACATCAATATCTTTGTAAATATCTTGAACTCAAAGAAAATCAATCTTCTTCTTCATTATTGAATCATGAATTACAATGCTTCTTTAATAAGAAAAATACTCCCAAGCCCAGTTTCCAAGAAAACTCTACTAACTTTGAATAAAACTAATCAAGGTGGTGAAATTTACTATTTATAACAGTCTAGTAGAACCTACTATTCTTAGTACGTTCGCATGCTTATTCGTATGGGCATGAAAAATTTCCACACATCTTCTACATGCCTAAATTAGAGGTATTGCCAAATTTCTAACCTACTGTGCATTTGATTAACAAAAATGATGGTCTAGTTGGCCTAAAAGGGGACACTAGGGTATTAACGTTAATCTAATTAGGTGGACTAAATATTTGTAATAAATGGACTTAAACTAGTATGGAATAAATTAAAGTAAATTACTCTAAATGAAATAAAACCCTAAATGTGCAAGAGAGAGAAAAGAAATAGCTTAGCTGATTGGAACTGTTTGTCCTTGGTTGTCATAGATTTGGAAATGAAACCAGGAAGTGTAGATGAACACTTAGGGACCCAACAAAGGACACATCTTGAGGATTTGAGATGACTGGGGTGCCTGGGAATGTACTGGGGCACCCCAAGTGCCCCGGTCTATAAATTGGGTGCTCTGAGCATGGTAAATTGTTAAAACATGAATATGATATGGTCGCAAGGTGTCTTCAAATAATTCTTATCTATCGTGTTAAATATTTTACGTGAGGTGTGTAATGACCTGTAATGCAAAATGAATTATAAAACCTAGAAAAATAAAATATGAAAATGAATGGGTCGGACTGACCTCAACCACCAAAATTTTTTCTAATCAATGAGCATTGCACTACATTTCAGACTAGGATGTAGTTCTGGTAAATGTGTGCATATCATGCCCTAGATTCTCTTGTGCTATTCAAACTATGTGAAGTATTGAATAATAATAACATTAGAAAATCTAAACAATATGTGTGCATGGAATATAATAGAATCCCTTCCCATATGTAGTGTGTGTGATGCAAATCTCCTAGACTTGATGCATGACACTATATGGATAAAAGTGATGCAATGAATGCAACTCTAGATGGAGTGATAGTAGTGTGTAATGCTATGATGTATTACCCTTATTATGGTCTTATAGCTTTATATTTATAGGGAGATTAAGCTTAATTTCATAATTAATCCCGATAAGGCCGACTAGGGAAAAGATAAAGACAAAAAATAGCTAGAAAGGCCCCAAAGATAAGTCATAAAGTATGTGCATAGACCAAGGCACACAAATGTGGGACCAGGGTGCCCCAGGGCATCCTAAGACAGATTGGGGTGCCCTGATTTTGGGCTAGAATGATGGGAGAATTGTGAAATGGGTGGATACGTCCAATAAAATATGCGGGAATGAAGAAATAAAATCTAAAACAAAGATGGCTTAAAAGTGGGATTAATTAGTACTATATCAACTTGAGAACCTTCTAAATAGTAGTATAAGATCGGGATAAATAATGCATAAAGTACATGATTTTGTGTCTACATTTTTCCCTCACTTTATATTGGTGAGCGGAATGCTCGTAACATAAACTAGATAGAGATGCATACTTGATATCCATGTAGAGTGTATAAGAAGATGTGCCAATGGACTAGAATCAAGCATGGAATGATAGAAATAAAAATGTGGAGGAGCATGGATTATAAAGATTAAAAATGTACATAAAAAGTGATGAGAGTGAAGGTAGGGTGGAATGTGTGTGTAGTTTATGCTATGTGTAGTGTACTTGCATGGTTAGTAAAGGCAAGTGCTTATAGCGGTGTGTTGTCATTTTCATTGTCATCATTGTTGTTGTTATTTCCCCCAATTTGACTTCTTTTTTCTCATACGATGGACATAGAAGGAGAAAATGATCAAGTAGTTAAATATGTATTAATGTAAAAACATTGCGTAAAGTATGCAAATTCAAAATACGCTAGAAAAATTATAAAGGGAACATGTGCACTAGATCCATGTCAAGAAAAAAGGGTGTAGAAAGATATCCTATACTGTTATGATTTTTTTGGGCGATCTCACACCATCCTGGCTGAAGAAGTATTGGGAGGAAATGTGTTTTTTCCTCAAAATTTAACCACTTCTTCTAAAATTTGTGAAGATATCTCTATACTTGTAGCTTTTGGGTGATACAACGCCAATGGACAGAGAAGTGTAGAGAGGCACACGCACTGTTTCCCCAAATCTTGTTACCATTCTATAGAATTGACAAAGACACCATGTCCTATTATGGACTTTGTGTATGGAGTTTGTTGACTAGTCTAAAATAACTCGCTATGTCTATACTAGTGTAATTATGATGTGTTAGTAGAAAACCCTCAATGATGCCCCCCATCTTTGGGGGTGCATGCAATGTCACAAATAGGAGAATGCAGCCCCAAAAGAGGACCCAATCGCACTTTGATATGTAGAACTCTTCCATGCAGGGGGGAAAGGAAACACTGACCTAGATACCAAGGTGTGTAAAAAGGGGATGAATAGCCAAAACAAGTGCTAGTCTTAAACACACGCATGTAATAAGCTGAAAATACATAGACAATATAGAAACTACCAAAAAGATTAGTGTAAACAAGCAAGCACAAGAAGACCACAAAAAATGGGTTTCAAACATGGGATATCACTCATGATGTCGTAAGACACGTAAGGTCACCATGGCCTCAAATATTAGACAAGTTTGCATACAAGAAAAGGGAAAATCCCACATACAATAGCAAACAAATAAGACAATTAGAAACAAACAAGACATGGAAACATGTAATCGTGTAAAACAAGTGTTGTACATGGAACACCTGATAGCATGCTAGAGTGATAAAAATATGTCAAAACATGTACGAACAAGTATTATAAAATGCTAAGTACAAAATGGGACAATAATACCTAGATAAGATGAATGTGGATTCCCCTAGCAACCAATATAGGAAGGGTAAAAGGAGAGCATCCATACCGCGTGTAGAGTCATGTATCTATGATCACACTAAAATAATGTGTGCATGTGCATGTGTATGATAATGACATATAACAATGAAAACTAACATGTGTAATAAAGTGAGCATGTGAAACACCGGTAAACAAGAGTAAATGCCACCAAGATAATGCAATATGTTGTGGATGGATGGAATGGAATACAAAATGGAATGATAGTGACAATGTGCACCTCGAGTGGATGGAAGTTTATGCAGTGAGGTTCATTTCATTTTCTCCATTAGTAGTCAGAATGAACCATAAATAAGAGTACGTAATCAGGAAATGGTCGATTAGTGTCGGTTGTATCTAGCACATTGTAATGAGTGTGTATATGTAAATGTGATGAAATGTGACATGTGGAGATATGTGTGTGGACCCTCTAACCTAAGCATATACCATGACTTTTGGAATGGAAGACTTGTGATATATCCCTAAGTGTATATCACTATGAAATGAAAAGGTCAGAATGGTTGATGATTTATCCAAAAGTGTATGTCACTATGGGATGGAAAAGAAGGGAGTGGTGATGTACCCTAATGTGTATGGCCACTACCAAATGATAGAATGTGGGTGGTGATTAATCTTAAAGTGTATATCACTACAAGATGATAATAAGGGGTGACAATTTAACCTAATGTGTATGCCACTAACACAATAAATGGTGGATGAGGAAAATGTCACATTGGTGAATGTAAGGTCCATTTTATTTGTAAACCCTTGACATTTGAGTATGGACCGAGGAACTAAAGTGTTTCATAGGGTGGTGAGTGCAATGTGTAGAAAACAACATAGTATAAATGACCAAGGTATGTGAATGCGCGGTGTAGGCAATGTAATGTAGAATGTGTAGTGGGTATGGAATGTGTAATTTAATAACTGTAGAGATAGATATAAAATGTGTAATGATGATAGGTAAAACTAGACCCATGTATAAGGAAATCTTGTGTAGCATGTAGAATAAATAGGATGTATAAGTGCAAAGTGGGTATGTAGGGTGTAGTTATAAGCGTAGATAAAAATAGAATATGTAAAGATGATAGATGGAACTAGACCCATATATATGATGGAATCTAGTGTAGTATATAATGGATAAAATGGATAGATGTGCTATGTGAATAAGAAAATTTAAGAAAGGTATGATGTGTAGATGATGAAAGATGTGGATATAGGTGTTGATAGAATACAAAGTGATGAGAGGTAAAGCTATATCCATAGATAATGTGACCTAGTGTAAATAAAGAATGTTTGGATGAAATTTGAAGCTCAACTCAGATATAATGATGGCTAGTGTAATGTGTATGAGATGAATGATGGAGATATTACTAATGGATGAGGTATGTATATGATAATGTAAGATGTGGGATATGTATAGAGATGATGATAGAATGTAAGATGCACGATGTATGTAATAGAATATAAATGTGTGGAACCTATAGTGCAATGTGTGGGTTTAGTGTAATGGTAATCCCTCAATAGTCCAATGTGAACCAAAGCACAAGAGTGTGTCATAAGGTAACGAGGGTGCTAGAATAAGTAAGAAGTATATGTATGTGTGAAGGATAATCTAAATAATAGGGGTGAAGCTATGCTAATATGAGGAAGGGGGGAGTGTGTAATGACTATGCCCCAAAGTGATCAGGAAAGTTGAGTCAACCAATAAGCTTGAGGGATGGATGCCCATCGACCATTATCAGGGGTAAGGAAAGAGTCCAACAATGATCTACGAGGTGTGATATAGTAGATAATATTGGTGCATGTGAACCAAAACTATGCATATGTAAAGGATGATTGAAGAAAAAATACTGAGGTGGTGAATGATGAAGGAGAGAGTGTTGTCCTAATGGGCCCTGGGTAGTGATATGAGCCAAACAAGCTGTAAGGGTGGAAAAATGAGTACAAGGGGGAATTAGAGAATATGAGAAGAGTCCTAACTACTTGAGATCATGAATAATATGGTTCAAAGAATGACACGAGTAAGTATGATGCCCTATAATATGATGGTAGCGGAAAAATGGTTGATCATGATATTGGTTTAGCTTAGAAGAATTGTAACATTGATTAGATGGGAGAGAAATCAGTTGATGATGATGAAGGTGGCAAAGAATGTCCTTGGCATAGTATTAGAAGGAAAAATAAGAGGTGGAGAGAATGGTACGATTGGTGGATTAGTGAAGTGACTAATAGGGGACGTGGGTGGCACGAGAGTTATAAGAGGAGTAGGAGGATGTGAGGTAGAAGCATCATTAATTTTCTCTATCTCGACATGATGAGACATAATTATGTCTTCCATGGACTGACATTGAATGTGTAGTGCTTGTATAGCCTCCAATAGGTGTGTATTAGATGGAAGATTATGAGGGTGAGAATCAGCAGTGGAAATGGTGGATATGTTACTGGAAACTATGGTGGATGGTGTTAATAAAATAAATAAATGGAGGAACAAACTCATCTAAAGATTCAACAATATGAGAATCGAAATCAAATTGAATAGCATGGAAACCTGATAAGGAAGGGTGTGTGGTAGGTTATTTAAGTAACCATGAATGCATAAGATGTACATGATCATGGCATATTGTTCATCTATAAATGGAGGTAATGGACCCCTAGGCATACCAAATAGTGAAGTTTTGTGTATAGAAAAGAAATGAGCTACTACAAATGCAAGTTGTGCAAAAAGGCATGGGGAATGTGATATAAACACGATATGGATCAAGTGTCCCTCCAATATAATCGACAAAGAATGGACAAGTATAAGTGGAGAAGTGGTAGGACAACATGATAGATGGACAACAAGGTGGAAGACGTGCAGGCCATAGGTTGCAGAAATAATGATAGAACCATGATATAAGTGTGGATCACATAAAGGAGTATGAAGGTCATTAAGATTGAAACCCATTCGAAGGAGACCATCATGTGAACATATAGTGGCAGGACATGACGTGTCGAGTGGTATGTGCTCCCAATAAGAATTATTTATGAAGAGAGTGCAAGTGAATGGTGGGTGTTGTAAGGAGGAGGTTGATGGCGGGAGAATGGTATGATATCTAGAGATAGGAAAGGTCCTTGATAAGGTACAATAGTGGTAGTAGTAACATATGGTGGGGAAGAGATGGTACTAAGCATACAAAGAGTATATATAAATGGCATCTCATATAGAAGAGGGGATACATGAAGAATATGGAAAGCGACCAAGTAATGTGGGGTAGGCATAGTGCATGGTATCAGAACATTTTACCAACAGGAGTAAGTGGCGAAGTAGAAGGTACCATATCAACCATACAGATAGTAGGAACTAAACTAGGTGGAGTTTCTTGGGGTTGAGAGCCAATCATGCTAGAATATTTTATGTTATCAGGAGGGAGAGCCTGTAATTCTTCTACAAGTTGAGCTAGAGTTGTATGATTAATGGTGCATAAATAAGAGGTAAAAACATCTTGGATGTCCCAAGGATCCATTCTAGAAGATGGTAGTTGAATGAAATAAGGACAAGGGTTATAACTAGAAGTAGTCTGTAGGAGTGTTGACAAAAGCATGGCCACAACTATTAAATTGGAGAGTAGCTAAAGACTTAGAGGAAGAAGAATTTTTATGATGTTTACCCATGATGGGAGGTGAAAATTGAAAACCTTAGAATGTCTTAGAAGGAGACGTCAGGGTCACCACAATGATTAGGAAAATGCTAATCTAGTTGACCTAAAAGGGGACACTATGGTATTAATGTTAATCTAATTAGGAGGACTAAAACGATGTAATAAATGGACTAAAGTAGTATGGAATAAATGCAAGTAAATAGTTCTAAGTGAAATAAAACCTAAATGTGCAAGAGAGAGAAAATAAATAGCTTAGTTTATTAGAAGTGACTGTTACAGGTTGTTACAGACCTGGAAATGAAATTAGAAAGTGCATATGAACTCTCAGGGACCCTGCGAAGGATAAATCTAGAGGATATGAGATAACTGGGGTGCCTGGGAATGTACTAGGGTGCCACATGGTGCCTTGGTCTATAATGTGGGTGCTCTGAGCACTGTAAATTCTCAAAAATTGAATCTGATATGATGAGAAGGTGTCTTTGAATACTTCTTGTTTGTTGCACTGGATTTGCTAGGTGAGCTATGTAATGACCTGCAATGCAAAAGGAAGTATCAATCCCTAGAAAAATAAAATATGCAAATGAATGGGTAAAACTGACCTCATCTACAAAACTTATGGTCTTATCTCTAAGTGTTGCACTAAATTTTAGACATGGATGTAGTTTTGGTGAGTGTGTGCATGTTGTTCCCTAGGTTTTGTCATGCCGGTACCACACTTTGTGAATTATCGAGCAATAGTAACTATAGAATTTGTGAATAGCATGTGTGCATGGAATAGAATAGAATCCCTCCCCTATGTAGTTTTTGTTATATAGATCTCCTAGCCTTGATGCATGGCACTATGTGGATGCAAGTGATGCAATGGATGAAACTCTAGATGGAGTGATAGTAGTGTGTAATATTATGACCTAGGACCCTTATTATGGTCTTATAGCTTTATATTTATAGTGCTCTCAAGCTTAATTTAATAATTAATCCCGACAAGTGATTTAGGTAAAAGATAATTAGAAAAAATGGCTAGAAAGGCCCCAAAAAGAAGTGGAAAGGATGTGCATAGACCATGGAACCCAAAAGTGGGACCAAGATGCCCCAGGCACCATAGTCTAGGCTAGGGTACCTTGATTTTGGGCTAGAATGATGGGGGCTGTTGCAAAATGGCGGATAAGTGCAATAAAATATCTTTGGAATGATTAAATAAAATACAAAAAAAGATGGACAAAAGGTGGGATTAATTCGTACTTTATCCACTTGAAATCATTCTAAATAGTAGTATAAGATTGGGATAAATAATTTCTAAAGTTCCTAATTTTCTATCTACAAAATTGAAGGATGAAAATTAACTAAAGCCCTAAAATAGGAAAAATAGAGTTACAGTTTAAATCCTAATTTTTTAGGCCTCTAGATGGTGGATTTTGGGCCCGAAAGTTTGCCAAAATGACTCCAACATGTATGGAAAGTATATGTGTGTTTATCTTGTTGAAACAAGAATTTTGAAAAAAATGGGCTCAAACAGACACCCAGGTCAAAAGTTATAACCATTTTAACGCTTTTCTAAAAATAGTGCATCATTCTCCCCTGCTTCAAAAAAACGTAGCTCCTGCAAGTTTTCTTCTTCAAATTTCTACCATTTATGTTTATCTAGCTTTTTAATCTCTCACTCTTAAACTTGTGTGGTTTCCTCTTGTTCCATTCCTTTCTAATGTACCAAATATTTACCGTATTTCCCATGTGGCGTGTTCATAATTTTCTTGTCTTAAATCTGATTTGCTTCTCTCTTTTTCACTGGAACCTACTACCTCCAAACTACTACTTCTTGATAACATCCCCTTATTCACTATCTCTACAAAAATAATATAAATATGAAACATTAAATACTCAAAAAAATCAGAATTTTCTTGTATTCTACCTCATAAGCATTATCATTTATCTTTTTCACGATCTTGTAGGGACCAATCTTCTTGTACTTTATCTTGTTATAGGTTTCTTTTGGAAACCTTTCCTTCCGAAGGTATACCACAAGAAATTCACCCACTATAAACACCTTCCTCCTTATGTGCACATATGTTATTTCCTTATACCTTTCATTACAATGCTACAACTTCTTCCACACTTCTTCCTGCAATTGTTGTAGGTGTTCTAGAAATTATTTTGCATAATCAATAACTCAGTCATTAGTTGGTAGCTGCGCAGAAAATATAACACCCCTTTTGGATTACTCCCATACACAATATAAAATGGATACTTTCATGTGGATCTATTTACTGAGATATTATAAGAAAACTTATCTTGTGGTAATGTTAAGTCCCATTGCTTTGGATTTTCCCTAACTATGCACCTTAACATGTTTCCCAAACTCTTGTTTACTACCTCTATTTTCCCATCAGTCTAAGGATGATAGAAACTACTGAAATGTAGTTTAGTTCCCAAATTATTCTATAAATTCCTCTATAAATGACTTAATAACCTTGTATCCCGATCTAAAGTAATCATTTTTAACACCATGCAACCTAAAAACTTATCTAAAAAACAAAATGATGCTCTTGTTGCATCGAAGTTTTTTAATAGGACATAAAATGAACCATCTTAGAGAACCTATCAACAAACACAAAAACTGAGTCATTACCTATTTTTGTGTTTGGTAATCCCAAAACAAAATCCCTACTCAAATCTATCAATGATCATTTGGGAATAGGAAATGGCATATACAACCCTTTATTATGTGCATGGCCTTTTGAGACTTGAAAAATTCTACACCTCTCCACATATCTTACCACATCCCTTTTCATCTTTGGCCAATATTATTTCTCTTCTACAAAATTTATAGTCTTATGCTTACCAAAATGCACTGCTAATCCTCTACTATGCAGCTCTTTCACTATATTGTCTCTTATAGACCCAAGTGGAATACAAAGTTGTCATTGCTTAAATAGATAGCCATCCTATAAAATTTACTCATCCTCAACATCACACGCATCTCCTAAAAATGGAATAATTTCCGTTTCAAAATTATCCTTGAAATGGATTTATAGGAATACAAATCCTTTATTACTTCAAATCTAATCACCTCATTCTACATAGTTGTAAATATAGTCACATGACTACTTAATGCATCTGCAACTTCTGTTTTCCAAATTTATTCTTTAGAGAAAAGGTACAACCCTGCAAAAATGATAACTTATTTTCATGTCTACTATTCAAATTCTTTTGTGTATTCACATACTTATTGGCTATATGGTCTGTAAATAAAACAAACTCGTAGGAACTAGGTAATGCATCCAATGGCTCAATGCTTATAGAATTGCATAAAATTCCACATCATAAGTAAACTAGTTCTTTCTTACCTCATTTAATTTCTCACCAAAGAAAGAAATTGGATTCCCACCTTAACTTTGGACAACACCAATACCAACATTTGAGGTGTCACAATCAACCTCAAACACTCTATCAAAATATGTAGTACCAAAATAGGTTCTTTTGTCACCTTCTTCTTCAAGAACTTCAAGCGGTCCTCTGTTGTCTTCATCGACAAAAATTCCCTTCCTTTTGTGTAATTTTTTATAGGTTATATAATACTGCTAAAAATTTTAATTAACTTTCTATAAAATGTTGTTAGACCATGGAAGATTCTTACCTCTATTATACTTCATGGACTAGGCCATTCAATAATTTCATTTATCTTTTCTAAGTCCATCTATACCCCATCTGTTGAAAAACTAAAACCAAAAAATACAAAAATATCTTGCATAAACATGCAATTGTTAAAATTTGCATAGAGGCTGACTTTCCTTAACACTTCAGATATCACCCTCAGATGCCTCAAATGTTCTTCTTTATTTTTACTAAAAATCAAGATATCATCAAAATAGACCACCAAAAACATACCATTGTACTCTCACAACATAGTGTTCATGAGCCTCATAAAAGTTTGTGTTGCGTTAGATAACCAGAATGACATCTCCAACCACTCATATAATACATTCCCTATGTTGAATGTTATTTTACACTCATCTCCTTTGATCGAATTTGATGGTAATCACTCTAAAGATCAATCTTGGTTAAATACCTAGATCCTGCAATCATATCTATCATATCAAAGAGGAGAGGTATTAGGAATCGATACTCGATTGTAATTTTATTGATTTCTCTGTTATCCATGTACATTATCCATGTTTCATCCTTCTTTAAAGTTAATAAATTTATATTTGTCCATGAACTAATTCTCTCCCTTACAATAAATTTTCTCACTAGCTCTATCATTTACTTATTCAATTATGCGTGTAATGTTGGGATCATACTATAAGCTTCTTGATTTGGGAGTGAATACCATGGGATCAAATCAATATGGTGTTGAATATCCCTTTTGGGTGGTAACCCATCTTGTAGCTCATAAAGAATAACATCATAAAATTCATCTATTAATCATGTTTTCCTATATCAATTTTTGGTATTTGTGCACTTATGGGTTCATCCTTATTTGTGATCATGCATAACAAAACCGAGATTGCATGTATTGCTAATAAACAATTTGATATTATGTTGTTATTTGCAATATGATGTCCACGGATGACCCTATATCCCAGACTTCCTCGCAAGACTTCTCTTTATCATCTTACAAAAATATTTTGAAAAAGCATATTTTTCAGTGTTTCCCTCTTCCTTAAGAGGTAGCAAATAAAATTTTGTTCCATCCTTCAAAAAAATATAAGTATTCTTCCCAGATCATGAATAACCTTTCTATCAAATTACCATAGCCTACCTAATATCATATGAAATGCATCCATATGAATAAAATCACACCAAATCTCATCCTTATAACTTTTCTCAATAGAAAATATTATTAAACATGTCTCATCAGTAGTAAATTCATTACCCTTCTTAAACCATGTAATATGGTAAGGGTTATGATTCTTCTCACAATGCAGAGCTAGTTTCTAAACCATCTCTTTTAAAACTGATTAAATAAAATTGACTAAACTAATTTAGTAAAGGATAATTAATCTAATATAGGAGGATGTTTAATGCAATAAGTAAATTCATTAAGATAGTATGTAGATGAGATAAGTAAATAAAACTAATGAAATTAGAAACCCTAGTGTGCAAGAAGGGAAATGAAAGAACTTGGTTGAATAATGGATTCTGTCCGATTATGTCACTATGATGCAAATAAATTCATAAAGAAGGAACAACTGTGTCAGGGTCTTGCAGATGAAAGATATGGATATTGTGGTTGGACTGGAGTTCCTGGATAAGGACTGGGCCACCCGTGGGCACTCTAGTCTGCATTCTTAGTGCCCTAGTATGTGAAAAAGATTTTTAACTTGTATTCATAGGGTTAGAAGGTGATATGAAACTTTTAATGCATGTCGCACTAATTTCCTTGTACTATGCCAAATGCTCAAAATAACCCAAGAGGAAGAAACAAGCTAAAAAAAGACCAAAAGGAAGTGTCAAAACCATAAAAAGAAAGATGCAAACGAATGGGTCAGACTTACCTTAACTTCTAAAATAGTGGGGTTATTAACTGAGTCTTGCACTAAATTTCAAACACAAATGCAGTTCTGGTGTGTTTGTGTGTCCATGTAATTCTCTAGGTGTTCTTGTGCTAGTCGGATTTTGTGAAATATTAAATAGTAGCTAAATGTAGAAAATGTAATAGAATGTGTGCATGAAATAGAATAGAATCCCTCCCCCTATAAATTGTGGTGAAGATGTTCTAGCTTGTGCCTTGACGATGGAGAAATGTGGAGGTAAATGTAATAGATGGTTGTAGCTCTAGACGGAGTGATAGTAGTGTATGATGTTAGGTCCCTCATTATGGTCTTATAACTTTATATTTATAGGGTTATCTTGCTCTAATTTTGTAATTAACCCTGAAAAGGCCAACCATAAGAAACATAAAGATGAAAAATGGCTAGAAGAGGCCCAAAAAGTGGTAGGAAAGTGCTAGAAGGATCATGACACCCCTCGGTAGGACAAGGGCATCCATGGGCACCCCAATACAAAATATGGGTGCCCTAACCAAAGCTAAGATAACGTAGAATGTCTGAAAATGGATGGGCATATGGGTGCAATAGGTCACAAATTATTAAATACAATAATTAGGATGGCTAAAGGATGGGGGTTAATTGGTACTTTCTTAACTCAAGACCCTTTTAAATAGTAGTATGAGACCAGGATAAATAAATTATGTAAAGTGCATGATTTTGTGACTACATTTTTCCCCACTTTATGTTGGTGAGAGTAAATTTTTGTAACATAAAGTAGATAGAGATTCATTATTGATGTTCATGAAGAGTGTAGTTGAAGTGTTTTGAAGGAATAGTTAAAAGTGTGGAATGATTAAAAAGATCGAATAGCGTGGAAACTATAGATGAAAAATGTGCAAAGAAAAAGTGATGAGAGTGAACCTAGGGCAAAACATGTGTGTATAGCCATTGCATAGTGTAGTGTACCTACATAAAAGTATGATGTGTGTGGTATAGTGTGATACTGCATAGTGTTGTTATCATTGTTTTTGCTGTTGTTGCCCGCATTTGACTACTTGTTTCTTATGCAGCCAAACCTGCAAGGAGAAAATAATAAAGTAGTCAAATGCGTATGTACGTAAGTGTAAAATAGCTATGTAAAATATGCATGTGTATGAAAAATGTAAACGGTACATGTGCACCTGATCCATGTTGAGAAAGAGTATAAAAGGATATCTTGTACTGCATGTTCTTTCGGTGATATCATACCATAGGTTAAATAAATGTTGGGTGGATATTCTCTATGTCCTAGAAGCTCTAACTGCTTCCCTAAATTATGTGTACAGATCTCTACAATGTCCTAATTTTTTGTGGGATCCGATTCTAGTGGCTGAAGTAGTGGAGGGAGGAAATGTTGTTTCCTCCAAGCTCTAATTACTACCAAGAAATGCTAAGGACACCATGTCCTATAAAATTTGTTGTGTATGGGGCTTGTAGACTTTTCTGAACCCACTCACAGAATATAACTGAACTAAAATGGTGTATAATCTCTATGTTAGTATGTAAAAACCCTCAAATGATGCCCCCCTCTTTGGGAGTGTATGTAATATTGTTCATAGGAGACATGTAACCCAAAAATAGGGCCAACTGCATGTACGTTGAAAATTTCCTGGTAGAAACCAAAGAACGTATAAACAAGAAGGCTAGACAAAGACAATTTTAAACATGCATGCATGAAGAAAATAGCGTATAAGCTACGCAAACTATGTGTAAGCTACCAAGAAAATTAAAGTAAACATGCAAGAAGACAAGTATGCCAAATAAATCAGGTTGCAAACATGGCACTTCACTCATGATGTTGCAAGACATGTATGACTATCATTACCACAAACAACAGACAATTTTGCACATAAAAAATAAGGAAAGGCTCGCATACAAAAAAAAACAATGGTAGAAAATATAAGAAACAAGAAAAAGAAGTAGTCATGGAAACATGTAATTTGGAAAAACCATTGCTACCTATGGAACACCCATTAACATGTTAGAGAAATAACCAATATGTTAAAGCATGAATAACTAAGTAATGTAAGGTGCCAAGTACAAAATAAAATAGCATCAGTTGTGAAAGATGAATGTAGATGCCCCCAAAAATCAGTGTAGGAAGGGTTGAAGGTGATCATCCATGCTGCATGTGAAGGATCTTTATCTACGTTCAAAACTAAACAAAGATGTGAATGAACATGTGTGGATGGTATAGATAATGTCATATAAGAAATAAATCTAACATGTGTAGTAAAGTGACCATGTAAAACAGTAGAAAACATGAATAAATGCCCCAAGATAATGCAATATGCTTTGGATGGATGGAATGGATTGCAAAATGGAGAGATAGGAACCGTGTGCCCCCTGAGTGGATGGAAATGTATACATTGAGGATCATTTTGTAAATGAGAGTGTGTCATTGGGAAATGGTCGAGTAGTGTGTATTGTGTCTAGCATGCCATGAGGAAATGTCTATATGCATATTTTTGATGATATGTGACATGTAGAAGAGATGTGTGTGGACCTTATAGCCTAAGTGTATACCACGATGAGATGAAATGTGGAGTGATGATGTAGCCTAAAGCGTATATCACTATAAGATGAATTGTTGAGTGATGATTTAAAACTAAGTGTATATCATTATGGAATGTAAGGAGGGTGTGGTGATGTAACCTAAAGTGTATATCACTACAAGATGATAGAATGGAAGATGATTTATCCTAAAGTGCATGTCACTACAAGATGAATAGTAGGGAGTGGTGATGTAACCTAAGGTGTATACCACTACAAGATGATAGAATATGTGACAATTTAGCCTAAAGCACATGTCACTAAGCTAGTAATATCACATGATGAAAGGTATAATAGTAAATATGTGATGAGTGTAGGGTCCATTTGATTTTTAAACCCTCGGCAATCAAGTATGGATTGAAGAACCAAACTATGTCATCGGGAAGTAAGTGTAGCATGTAGAATACAAGGTAGTATACTCAATGATAAATTCTAACGATGTGATAAGTAACATGTATAAGGAAGGAATGTGTAGAATGTATAGGATGCATTGCATAGGGTGGTATATAATGTAGGTAGATAGATTATGGATGTAATATGTAAGGTGGTGTAATGATAGAATCATATAGGATGGAGACTAGTGTAGTATGTAGAATATATGTGAAGATGTGCGGTGTATGGTATGTAGACAAACAAATAGTGTGATATGTAGGATAAGTAGTGTAGGATGTAATACGCATAGAAAAAGTTGTAGATACAATGCATAAGTGTCAAAATGTTGTAGAATAAATGTAGATTCTAGGGTGTATGATGGGTAAATGTATGATGACATGAAATGTGTAATGCCTATGGTGCAGTGGGGTTGAATGTAGCAATAATCCCTCAATAGTCAAGTGTGAAACTACACACACGAGTGTGTCATCGGGTAATTATGACATTGTGGTAAGAATGAATATGTGTATACTATGAAATTGAATAATGTCAAGATGAGATGTGAGTAAACATGACAATGTTGTATGTGTAAATGCTACGATTTGGGGGGGTGGGATGCTATGACCCCTAAGACTATGATAACATGTGTACAATGTGATAAATGATGTATAAGGGTGGTTCAACATTATAGATTTCATTTACTGAATCATACGTAAGGAGCATGAAAGTCTCATAGATGTGTGTATGTATAGGTGGTGATATAATGGAATATTAGGGTAATGTAAGATGAAATGAGGTTCTTTATGGTAAAATACCCCTCAACAGTCATATAAGAACCATAAGAATATGAGTGTGTCATTAGGAGAGTAAAGTGACAAGATTCACCTACCAAATACCAAGTTTGTGTGTCATGGGATCATCTTGGATAAAGTCAATAGGAGCACTATGTAGTGGTGGTTAAATTGGAAATATATCATGATCACTAGTAAGAGGGTTAGTTATTGGGATGAAATCAATTGGTTTGAGCTTAGATTTAAGAGGAGGCCAAGTTGCATTGAGTCTCAAGGGAGATTTCTTAGGTCTATTTGGTGATGTAGTAGATGACTTAGTAGGAGTGGTTGGTGAACTATTTTCGATAGGGATTGACTTTGTTGACATGGGTATACCGTAGGTGATTAGTTAGGTGGTGCTTGTGTTTGAAGAGGGCATTGGAGAAATGGTGGCGTGATGCTCATTAAGTGGAGAAGAAATAACATCAGAAATAGGGGAATCATGTGATGGGACTATAGTATTTTCTTATTAGGAGAATAATCATTATGCACATGTGAGTGATTGTCAACATCAAGCATATAGAAATTTTGCAAAAATATTAGAGGATGGATCACTAGTAGCCGCATAACATGGTATAACAGTTGTAGATGGGTATGTTGTAGGTGATTGCTTAGTTGGAATTGACTAATCAAAGGAGGAATAGACTTAGGAGCCCATGTGGGTGTAACCTTTGTAATAAGATGTTGTGAATTAAATGAAATAAGACCTTCATGCTTAATATTTTAGATTATGTGATGAAAAGTATGGCAATCATTGTCATTATGTCCATTGATTTGATGATAATTGCAATATGGATGACCTTGATATTTCACTAACCGATAGGGAGAATAGTAATGAGTGAGTAAGTGGTAGAGTAATCAAATAATGACTAATAAGTTACATAAAAATGTCATGTGGCATAGTATTATGCTCAAATTTGAGAGGCTTAGGAAATGACATGTAGTGGGCATATATTGCATATAAGATGTAGACGGAGCACAAAAATAGTGTATGATGTTAGGTCCCTCATTATGGTCTCATAAATTTATATTTATAGGGTTCTCTTTCTCTAATTTAGTAATTTACCCCAAAAAGGCCGACCACAAGAGTGATAAAGATGAAAAGCAACTTGAAGAGACCCAAAACATTACGGGAAAGTGCAATAAGGATAGGTGTTCCCCTAGGTGGGAAAAGGGTGCCCATGGGCACCCCAGTACTAATTCTCCCCCTAGTCAAGGTTAAGATAATGCGGGATGTCTTGAAATGGCTAGGTAGATGGGAGAAATAGGTCACAAATTACGAAAATAAAATATTCAAGATGGGCAAACAATGGGGGTTGATTCATACTTTCTTAACTCAATAACCTTCTAAATAGTAGTATGAGACCAGGATAGATAAATTGTCTTAAGTTCATTATTTTGTGACTATAGAAAGCATGTTCTCACAACTACCACCATAAAAAATAACATTACATACCTTTCCTCTTGAGTTGCATCTTGTTTTAAGAATATTTGTATGTAACCATGCATCCCTGTTGATCTCCTCTGTTCGAGAAATCATTGTCCTTTTGATCATCATATTTTCTCCCACATCCGGTGTAATTTATAGGTCGCATTCTTCTTCTTGTTTAACTTCAACAAGATTTACTCTAGGAGGATCTGATTTCCTCTTGTTATATGTTTAATAATGCATGCATTCAAATGCCCTATGTCCCTCTTCACCACAAATTTAGCAAACAAAAGGTCTTCGTGGATCCTCCCATCCTATGCCGCCAGTATATCCTTTACTCCTAGAAAATACTCCACCTCTTTGTTTATTTGGGAGATCTTCTCTGGTATCTTGTTTCTTTTCCACTCCATGAGGTTGTTCTCTTCTACCTTGAATGGAACCATCTCATCCCTGAAAGTAGTATAAAACCTCCTATTTATCCCAGATGATCTCCCAAAAAATTGACGGTTTTATTTATCTTCGGCCATTAGATCTAGTTGATAGGTATCCTCCACGCTCTTGATCTTGTGCATGCTAAGTTCATGTTGAATAATTTTTTTTAATCCATTTACATAACTTGCAGCCATTTGTTCATCAGTTTCTTCATGCTCTACAAGAATGGAAAAACATAAAATTCATGTGTATTCTGAAACAGTTTGTAAGTTGTTCTTGAGAATCTAAAACCTTTCAGTAAAGGTTTGTGCATAATCCATAAGGAGAAATTTGAATTTTAGCTTCTTCTCCATCATACTCCTTTCTTTCCCCTTTCTTGACTACTGAGTTTGTAGGTGATCCCACCATAACCTAGTATGAACTTTTAATTATGTGCACGCAAATTTTAACTTATTTTCCTATGACATATCCTTCCACTCAAAACAATTTCACATGCTAGTCAACATGTCTATTAGCTCCTCTGGTTTTAGGCTACCTCCATATCTCAAACATCAACTTGTATCCCATAATTATTTCCTAATAATGCTCAAAGAATCCTTTCTTCAAATCTAAGGGTGGTATTTGTGCTTCCTCCTCTTCACAAGCTTCTTCTTCATGTGTTTCATCTCCACCTTGATTTCCTCTCTGGGCTATAATTTCAGTGAGCTCAGTAACTTGCCTCTGCAGATCCTTCATGTTTCTATTCATCGGGGCACATCGCCCGCTCTTCCTCTTCATCTTCCTATCATTTTTTTTCCATAAAGACTTGAGTGTGCTCTAATACCAGATAATGTAGCCAACTTTGAACACACACTCAATATACTATAAATATATTGAAATAAAAGAAAATAAATCTTCTTCTACGTTATTGAATCATGAATTACAATGATTTTTTAATAATAAAACAACTCCCAACTTGATTTGAGAATCAAACCCTACCTAACTCGACTAAATCTACTCTAGGTGGTGAAATTTACTATTTTTAGTAATTTACTAGAACATGTTATTCTTAGTAAGTTCACATGCTTATTAAATGCTGGGAAAAAAAATTTCCACGCATCTTCAACACTTCTAAATTAGGGGAATTGCCAATTTTCTAACGTATGCATTCAAGAGACTAAAATCAACTAATGACCTAAAATAGGAAAAAATAGAATTACTACTTAAATCCTTATTTTGGCCCCCAAATGGTGGATTTTAGGCCCAAAAATGGCTCCAATGGGTAGGGTGGGTTAATAGATTTAGAATGTTGAACAATAAGTGTGCAGTTACACCAACAACTACAGTTAAGAAATAATAAAGCAAGATTGGAGCAATGTGGTGCATCCAACCTTATACAAGAACATGGTTGAATGTTTCATGTATTGCAAAATAACTAATCATGATTTGATGCATGTACTAAGATTGATTTCTAGAGCTATGGAAATACATAATGAGACACATTGTAAAGTAGGGAAGAGAATAATGAAATATGCAAGTGACACAAAAGACCATGTCATTTTGTATATTGTGCTATGTAAGATTAGGTTTATTTGTTTTAAGGATAGTGATTGGGTAGGTAGTATAGATGATAGGAAGAAAAAAATTAGATATGTGTTCCACATAAGGTCAAGATCCATTTTATAGGCATCCAAATAAATCTTATAGATTTTCTCTCTATAATAAAACATGACTATATTATAGCAAATGCAATAGTATATTGTCAAGTTATTTTGCTTAGGAGAATCCTAAAAGAATTGAACAAGGAACAATAGATACCACAACCATATTTTGTGAAAATATATCCTCAATAGCCGTGAAAAATAATATAATATTCTATGGTTGAAGAAAGCATACTGACCTTTGTTATCATTTTATTGGAGAGTTAGTAGAGTATGGAGAGATAGAACTTCGATATTATATATCTAAGTAACAACTCATAGATATTTTTTCTAAACCATTGTCAAAATATTGGGTCTCATAGATGTTGTGGAAGCAAGCTCTAAACTAGTTATAGATTCATACAATCACCTCTACAGAGCTCCGAACATTCACAATAACCTTCGAAGCCATAAAAAAACACAAGAGTCGTGTAGAAAACTACAAATTGTTTGTGGAAAACTATAGAGTGTACATAGAAAATTAAACACCATCAGAAATAAACAACAAATTGTTTGTAGAAATATTTAGAATTATAAAACTCCGGACTCACAAAGTCAACTCTTAAATTTCTCTAGACTTACATATATGTGGTATAATCTTTCTTGAGGCCTATCCAACTCAATAGATGTTGCATTCTTAGGTGTGACTCTTTGTACCTAATATTTTTATAAGATTAACTTTAATGTATATTTTTTATAAATAAAAATGAGCTTTTCAATAAAAAAGAGTTAAAAATTCATAATATTTATAGTATTCAACATTATAAGAAAATAAATGTTGTAATCAAACATACAAACTCAACAATTAATAATAAACATCTATATGTACATGAGTTGGTAGGCTTACGTTGTTAGTAATATTTGTTGATGAAATAGAGCTACATTATCTTTAAATAAATATTACAATACACTAAGAGCATATCCCAAAAAAATTGAAAAAAAATACTAGGTCATATAAATGAGCTAAAGGAACAAAAACCAACAATAAGAAGTATGCCAAACAAAAATGATTTAGGTTTGGTAAAAAACATCAAAAATCAAAATATTCACTATACATATTCAATTTTTAGAGGGCAATGGCGGTAATGGTGGGTTCTCAAGCTATCCACCACGTCACAAATTTCAAGTGATAGAAAAAAATGATGAACTTTGAGTGATAAATTTTGAGAATTAAATATAATGGAAAATCAGTCCAAGGGATCTGACTGTTTATCCTTTTAAATTTTAAAAAACAAGGAAAAAACACTCACATGGCCGTTCCAAAAGAAACTAGAACTGTTTTAAAAATATCATCCTTCCTCAAACTATACTGATAACTTTGCATTTATATTTTAAGTAATTAGTACAAAACAGCGTACATATATTAGTACAGTCTTCGGCTCTATAACCTAACAACCACGAAAAAAATGTACAAAAATGATATGGCCAATAGAAGCCATTATATCACAATTACAGGCAGCTATACATTCAAAACATGCCACTATTAAATATCACACAAGCTTTACATGTATCGTTGTCTGGGCTAGTGGAGACCAGGATTGGGAACGAGAACTCCAAATCCTCTTTCAAATCAACATCTTCATTGTTATCACATTTAACTCTCTCATCGCTCTTATTCTGCACAATTTTACAACACATAATATCAGCAACTAATAAATCTGAACTATCTACCTGCATATTCCCAAGGCTGGCTGCAAGCTAATTGTATAAAGGAAATATAGAGATTTTTTGTGTATGCAAACCTTATGATTCGTTGGATTTTTCCCATGTTGCAATTGCTGCTTTTGTTTAGGAAATGTAGGAGTTGAAATGCAACCACCCATGGCTCCTTTTGTTGCCTTCTTTTCCTGAATGCTGAATTTGTTTGTTTGTTGTTTTGTCCCAATGTAACATGAGAGGTACATTACGGTTTTTATAATGGTGAAAAGCAGCCACTGCAGGGCGTTACAATGTTACGTTAAGTGATGCACATTATTATGATATGATGCAGTGACAGTCCACTAAGTCCATCAAGAATTTAATGAACACAATTTATGAAGTGATGTCAGTAGCTCTGTTTCAGTTATTGAATGAATGAAAATGAATTTAGCCGACGCCTGAGAATGTGCTTGCTTTAAAACATTATGGGAATTCTATTTTTATATAATCTAATTTTGTAGCTGTCGATTCTGTTTTCTTGCTATTCAGGCATTCAATACCTGTAATTCATATTATTCTTCATTTAAGCCTATCAATTACTGTGAGGGCTTCTGTTTACTGAATAAGTATAGCTATAAAGAACACAGAATACGAAGTATCAATGTTCTCATTCATATATATATATATATATATATATATATATATATATATATATATATATATATATATATATATATATATATATATATATACATATATATATATCAGTATATATAGTATATAGATATATGTATATATATATATACATATATATATATATATATATATATATGTATATATATATATATATATATATATATATATATATATATATATATATAGCTATATATATATATATGTATATATATATATATATATATATATATATATATGTATATATATATATATATATATATATATATATATATATATATATATATATATATATATATATACATACATGTATATATATACATACATACATATCTACATATCTATCTATATATATATGTATATAACTTTCAGAATTAAAAAATTATAATGCAAACACTTTAAGAATAAAATTCTTGATTTAATCAAACCAACTTAATTAATTCCAAAGTCACACAAGAGAGTGAAAATACAAGGTTTGTGTAGGTATATGATTGGGATGCTTATGAAGAATCAGAATTAATCTAATAACATCTTCCAACCTATTTAGATGTGTGTATTGTCACTTTGTTGCTATGAGGTTAATGTTGTAAATTATGACCTTAAACACCTTAATACTAAAAGCAAATTAGTGGGTTTTTTAATATCTCATACCTAGAAAAACCATCATGATTGGGGAGAGACAAAGACATAGGTTTTTATTTTTTTCCGATACCTAGATATGTGTTTAGACATAACCTTCTTAGGTTCCACAAATCATGAGAAATTTCCACTCAAAGTTTTAAAGTTGTTTTCTGTCAAGACTATTAAGAAATATCAACAAATCGATGTATTTGGGAAAGATCGTAATTCTTGGGAAGTGATATGAGCCTCCAATATCATCTACGAGCGCTTCTAAATGTGTTACATTATCAATTTGATTCCACAAAGTACAAATTATAAAATATCACCTTTGACAACTTAACACTTGTAGCTACCACTTTTCATTTTGTGTAGAATTCCTTTCCATGTACTTTTTGTGGATTAAATAATCATTTTGTGGCTAGACGGTGGAAGAGAAGGACATTGATGAGGAATTTGATGTCATTCATAAAGAACACGACAAATCAGAAAGACCAATCTCGTCATGTAGAGTCGAGAAATGGTAGAAAGAGTTCCTCATCCTAGAAGAAGGAGATTAAGAGGAATTCTTGTGCTCATTTCCAGAGGAATGGGCACTAGGTGGACAATTTCTGGAAAATACATCCATCTCACCATTAGAGTAATGGAAAGCCAAATATGGAATGGAGGCCTATTGCAAAGGAAAAGGAAGTTTCTACTCCACGAGTTCACAATTCAACCCAGGAACAGGTAATACAAGAAAGTGAAAGTCCATTAAAATTGGCAAGTCAACAATATTTCAATTATATATTTCATAATTCAAGTTGATGAATAATATGCAGTATTTGTTTGGACATTAAATTTTGTGAGAAAATGCTCAGAGAAAGGTTTACAATATTCAGTGGGTTTTCTTACTTATTAAATTTTATTAATGCTCTAAACATATCTCCTAATCAACTTGTGAGTACCTGTTATAACTTGGATACAATATTTAACTCATATAAATATTGGAGACAAATATGCCATTTGTGTAGACAGTAGAGTTCACAAGAGTCAGCTTAGAACTTCATTCTATATAGAGGCATTATGACCGTGCAATAGAATGGTAGCTGAATAAAAATTGGAATTGGTTCGGAACTTTATTCTGTAAAGATGCCATCATGGGCATCTATAAAAATGGTACCTGATATTGCTTGTCAACAAAATGAGCTCTCAAAATATTAGCTCAAAACATCATTCGGTGTCAAGGCATTGTGACCACACATTCGAATGGTAGCTGATCATGAGAATTAGCAGTGCACAGTGGAGGCGTTGAGATTTTTAAAAGACTTAACACAACATAGCGGAGGCGTTGAGGTATAGAAAGGGACGAGTCATTGTCCATGATCGAGATCGGATCAATCACATCTCTAAGTAGCATGGAGTTCCTTTGAACTAGTTTTAGATTCTAAAGAAATAACTTGGAGCCAGGAGATGTGTTATAGACTAATAGAAGATCCTTGTTGTCAGATATCTGGAAGCTTAGCACTATACTATATGAGTGTTGAATTTTGATTCAGAAACTTATCACCATACAATGGAGGCGTGGAGGCCTTCTTTGGATATTAAAGTGGCGCAATGGAAGCATAGTGGGCTCATTACCCACATGTCCCAGGATCGGAAAAAATTGTTGAAATGGGGTGGTTGGAAGGGAGGAGACCAAAGGGTCTACTACAAAATCACTTCCGAGGTGGCAGCAGAGTTTCCAAATTTAGGAAAGGATGGAAAAATGTTCCAATATAAGCTTTTTGGGACAAAAATCCTTTCTCAGTGGGGAGGTGTGATTAGGGGAAAAGATTTTATACCAAAACTTCCTTAAACATCCATAAATTATGTTAGTGTAGAATATATTTTTGAGAGCTTTCCGATGACTATGAGAACGCGACAAACGGACATTGGGAGCTCTAGTTATGTCTAGTCAAAGTTTACTCAATGGGAAAGTCAAATCTAGTACACATGACAATAATGGAAAAATGACACTGTGACACATGGAGAAAAGGTAAAATAGATTCATTTTTGTTTATTTTGTGACCTCCGGTCTTCGTCAATCAAGAAAAGATGGTTTTGGCAACAAGAGGCTCAACTTTTGTTACAAAAGGGATCCCGACCACCGTGAGAGCTAGTAGTGTTACCGACATTGTGGGCTCTCAAACCACCATGTCGACGTCGAGTTATCTCGATGAGCTATTATTTTGGCTCGGTGAGGTGATCAAATCCCCACCGAGTTCATCAAATTTTTACGTGTTTGATTTTAGCTTGGCTAGCTACTTTATTTGTTAACCAAGTTGAGTATGTTTACCTTAGGACTCGAATGGAATGATTTTATTTCAACATTATTTCACATGGATCGAGTTATTTCCATTTTTATTGGGATCTATGTTATCCCCTATTATCTTGACTGACATAGTCCAATGCAATGCAATGCCAATCTACAAACAACTCACGATGAGCTAGGAACATAGCTCACCCAACATAGGGCAGGCAGAAGACCCCACAACTTTCACACCTCACCGCATAGATCAGCACACCTCCAATGCATAGTGGGAAAGAAACAATCTGAACCCACAATCTAGAATGCAACATGGAGCTCACCACATGGAGCGGTCAACACACCACATACACACACCTCAAACCGAGTCCAAAGGGATTAGGCGTGACCGAGGCCACGAGTAGAATAGGGTAGTGATCACTATTAAAACCATCCCCAACCCTCGTGTCGGTCAATGTGGGATTTCCCACCTTATGCCAATTGGATGAGATATTGGTGAAGAGTGTTTTAACCCATGAGCTCGGTGTGGATAATTTGTGACCCAACCAACTCTACGAACGAGTTGGTTAGGGGGTGAGTTGGCCGATAAGATCTTAAACAAAAATTTAGGGTCTTATTTGCACTATAAAATCTGACCCATTTCTTTGTAAAGGACACACACAACTTGGAAGCTCAACTCAAGAGCTCAAGGAAGACCGAGCGAGTGGAGGAGATTTTTATTTTGATAAGACCTATTTATTAGGCTTATTATAAATTTGTAAAGACCTATTTATTTAAATAGGCATTATTGTGACTAGGAGTTTTAATACTACCTAGCCGGCCCATAGCACCACAATAAACTATTGTGAAGCCTGTAATATTGACTGGAGTGTCATAGGGCATTATGAAGCGCCCGGAACGTTGATCGATATCCGGAGGATTCTGAATAGTGGAGTTGGGTACACAAAGCTTTCCGAATACGCCAAGAAGGTGCAATTCAGGTGCTATCTTACACCCTTGTCGTGCGAAGGTCTGAATATTATTCTAAGCAAGTTATTAATAGTTTCTAGCAAGTTTTCTTGTGAAATTACTATTGTAACTTACAAGTTTTGACTCGTGGAACTATTCGAAAGAACCCAGAGACATAGGCTATTGCCAAACTCTGTAATCAACCCTTTTTAAAGTGTCATACTTGTTGCATTATTTTAAGTTGATTTTAATGGGGTAAAAATTAAACGGTAAGTTAATAAGCCTACAAGGGTCCGAAAATCGAGTAGATAAAATTTTCGGTCTATTGTCGGATCAATAAAGTATAACTTCCTCATAGTCAATAAATATTTTATAAATTAATTAATTTTACCATTAAATAACATTTATTTATAATACATTTTATATTTTGGTGTACAAGCTTAGTCATGGAAGAGTTTTAATAATATTGGATTCATTTGAGGTAATTAAATCTAATTCATAACTTATAAAATAACCTAAAAGAGTTGATATGCAAGGTTCACATAGGTTTAGATTTATTGAATTTTTTTATAAATTTGTGAAATTTTCCTCCTATATAATAGTCAAAATTTACAACCTCAAGTGACACATGAGAGCTACAAATTTCACGAGAAAAAAATTCCATTATGAATATATTTTATTTTCATTGAGAAACTCCTATAAAATCCAAAAAATTCCGAATCAACTTGATGACTGTGTGTTGAATAATCTCACATATTTTTGAAAAATACAAACATTGGTATCTCAAATATTTTATTATATATACCATATCTATATTCTATGTTAGTATTGATAAGGAATGTTGTATATTGAATCTTGCCGAAATATTAACTTATATACACATCACTAAATATGAGACAAGTAGAACCATAAAATTTGGATTCAAGTATTATTGGAAAATATCTTATGAGGACATTCTCCTTTCTTATAAATTTCCAAAGTATTGGAATACACTTGAAAATAAAGGTGTAGAAAACACTTGGTTCTAATTTATGGAAATCTTGTCTTTTTTGTCTCCTTTTGATTACCTAAAATAATATTCTAAATCACGGAAGAATAGGTAAAATATAATGGAAAAAATACATTTTGGTACATGTAATAAATCACAGAATAGAAAAACAACATTAATATTTGTTAGACTCATAAGTAGTAACAATATATTTGAAAATAACAAACAAAATTAATTTTACTTTTAATAACTTGTAAATCACTATTATAAGGTGAGTTTTTAATATAAAAATTTGGGATTCCATGAATACTATAATGATTTATGGATTTCCTCTAAAATATTCATATAATTCTTTATAGAATATTATAAATAAAAAAGGTATCTTTATATTTATTTCTATCTAAATGATCTACATTAGTTTTAATTTATAGGCAACTGAATTCTAGTTAGGAACCTTATTAATATTACATTCCAATTGAAATAATAATGGATAAACCACTAAAATAATAGGATCATAGGGAACACTCTAGATAAACAAATGAGAATTTTTATTTTTTGATACAATCAATGATACACTTTAATAAGAACACATAAGAGAGCTAGTACCCATTTTCCATCCTTTCTCTTTATAACATTGTTATAATAGATGTTATGAATGTATATACTTTGTAATTCATCCAATGATCTATTATTAATAATCTCACATGCATGGTAGGTAGTGGTTATCTTAAGTAGAACAAGTATAAATGGGATGTATAAGCTAGTGAAAGACATCAACAAATATGACCCTACTTCAAAGTTGTCTACGATGTTGTAATGTAATTAAAAAAATTTAGTGCATTAAATTTGTTTATGTTCATTTCACAATATTTTAATCTAAATATTTATTTATTGGACTATTGTTTTTCAAAGAGGATCCTCACATATGGTATCTGAGCTCATTGTATAGCAAATTTTGTTGAAATACTATTAGCTAGTGTTTCTAAAATTGTCCATCATAATCACTCACCTTTCCCTTACGTTGACCTTAGCGATCAAAAAGTTATATAAGTGCAAACATTAATCCCTTCAATATATTTTTCCTCAAATTGTTTTATTTTTAGGGTATAAAGTATGTCCTATAGGTTTTAATCCTCATTAAAAACTAACATTTTAGGATAATAAGTAATGAGTTTTACTAATCCATGGAGTGAGGGATAATGCCTCAATAGACAAGAAATTAGACAATGTTGCGTATGGAGTTGATATTCCACATAAGTATAGGTATATTGGAGAGCTACCTAGTATTTTTAAAACCTAACCCTAGGAAACATTAGGCCTTTTATTATTACTATGGCATTGGTAAGTGGTTATCCTTGATAACTTACGTAAAATTGATATCATAGAAATGATAGTGTCATATGAATATGGTCTCCTCGATAGTTAACACGTTAAACTAACATACACAATATTTATAAATGGTACAATTTTTAATGTAATATAATACTTGAAAACAAAACCTCTTGCAACCTCATCATTTCTACAAAGTTGTGTGACCTTCATATTTGGAGTTAGTAAGAACAACTAGTAAAGGATTCCACTAAAATAATTCTATAGTTTATTGTTAATTTTCATATCATACAGAAAATAGTATAAACAACAAGTGTCACTTATAGCAGTTATAGATATGGATAAATACATCATTAAAAATATTGTTTCTTACCATAGAAATTTGACATAAACTAGTAAAAAAATAAGGCATGTTCATGGAATGGGGGATCAAAAAGTTACCGAAAAATGTGGTTGAAAGACATTTCGAGTAGCGTTATAGCTCAGTGACTTTATAACACATTTATATTATAAATTGATCATGGTATAACTAGAGAATATTATGGATTGATATTTCCAATTCATAAATTTATTTTCCTTACAATTTGATTGTGATATGTATGTGTAAAAAATAAATAAAAATCTGAACTAAGACTAAGCATATTCACAATTTTTCATTCCATAAAATGCGAGTGAGGAAAAACATGATTGATATATAATGCAAAGGTTTTCTCATCTTACATATTCATTTTATGTATGAGCCTAATAACATGTGGAAAAATTCCAAGATGTAAGTCAAAATCATTTTAAGGATAGTTTTAGTTATGACATGTTTTTCTTTCTTTCATTTATTTTAATTCATTCAAATGTTTTCATTTTAGTAAATCCACACCCTTCTCCTCCTCAATACCATTTCTTACAAATACATATAGATTAATAAAATGTGTTACAATAGCATGTAGAAGAATACCCAATCATACTCATCCTAAAATTCCCACACATCCTCATGAAACATAATAATTTATTTTTTTGGAAAAAAACAACAAATCTCAAATTCAGCGTTTGATAGAAACCTAAACAACTCTAACCCCACAAATACACAGTTCTACGAACTTGTAACATATTTGAATTCGATCATATCCAATATTGAATCTGTTGATGAACAAATAAAAACATGGACAATATAAACATATAATTATAATCAATTTTATTTTAAAAATATTCTTGTAAAATTGGAATAAAACAATATTACCTAAGACAAGCTTGTGTATATCACATTGAAACAAAAAAATTCAACTTCACAATTGAACTCCAAAATATTATTTATCTATTCGTGCAGCCATAAGAGAATAAAAAATAAATTTTGGGATAAATGGGGATGGTTTATTACCACCCTTCTTGAAATAACTTCATGGTTCCTCATTATTTATTTAGGATACACTATTGCTAAAGTTCAACGTCAAAGAAAAAATTAAATCATTTTAAATTCAATAATTCTATGGAATGGGAAACGGATCTACACATGATAGATTGGGTTAATTTTATTTACAGAACTAGCTAATTAGATCACTTTCTCATCCATTCATTAAGCATGTGAAAACACCTTCAACAATGGAAGAGAAAATGGAGGTTCAAATAATCTAGTTCATTAGTTATTTTCCATAGTCCTTCATTTAGCAAGGTGTTCATCTATCCTAGTTTTATGAGGGTTATCGTCATGGTATATGGTACCACAATAATTTATTTTTAATGATAGCAGGTTATTACGAACTTATGAGGCTCATGAGGTTACTAGGCAACCTAGAGAGGATGTTTCACATGCTAAGTTGGGCACTCGATAGGATGAGACACATAATGCCTCTATGTTGGAAAATTTCATCATAAAATATGACTTACTAGAGATAAGCTTCTTGGAGCAGGCCATAATTGAGGATTGAGCCTCAATAGGATTTAATGCACAAAAAATAATTGTGTGGAGAGGTGAGATCTAGAAAAACTCAAGAGAAGAAAAATTCTTCATTCTTTCATTCATAAGACAATTAGCCAAAAATATGCATAGGTAGTTACATTATATGGTTTGAAATTAGCTCATCCAAAAAGGTAACCAACTCAACTCATAATTAGAAAATGACTTCAAGTAAATTCTCCTAATAACCTAAGATTTACCTAAGCGAGCTAGTTACACCATGTAGGTAAAACTGCAAGTTGGTTCATATCCTACACCAATAACCCCTTATGTAACACCCCACAAATTTAGTTCAGGATCATAAAGGAGTTGAAATTATCCTTGGAATGATATAACTAAGTTGAAGGATTTAATGCAGTGACTCCTAGATTCTAACGTGCATATTCACTTGCCCCAAAATGTTTTTCATAACAAGTTGTGTGGATAATTCCAAACATACACTGAATAAGGGTAGGAAGTGTTATTATCCTCCTACTAAAGTGATGGGAATTGGGTATTTTTAATAATGTTCACTTTGAACCCTGATTTCGTATTTAGATTTTAAGATTACAATTGTGAACACATTCACGCGATCAAGATAATTAGTTAGTAACTAAGATTTGAATAAAACTAGAGTAGGATATTTATAAGCTATGAATAATTAGACTATGACGTGTTAATTAATTTTTTTTTTGATCTTATACCTTATAAAAAGGATTGTGAAATTAATTGGAACTTAAATGTTAAACTTAGTCACTAATGGCTTAATCGATAAAACTATAGGAATGGAATATCAAATCTTCAGTGGGAGAATTTCATTAAAAAGGGGAAATTAACTAAGGTCCTATGATTAGGTAATTATCTTATATATATATTAGAAAACATAGAAGGGGCTAATGATTTTACTTCGATTATACCAATCTTGACAAGATGCTTGCATTGGGTTATTGAATCTTTAAAAATAAACTTCCTGAGCTATATATATAATACTAGGGAATAATTATGGAAATTATAAGTTATCATATTTTTATTTTAAATAAATCTTAGGTCAAACTCGAGCTATGAATAAGATCTTGTAAATAGTGATGAGTTGGAACTCATTCAATCTACCATGCAAAGGAAGAAATTATAAATTCCATAATTATGGTAGATGTAACCATGTAACTGTGGTGGAAATCATTTATGTATTTTCATTAATATCCATTAAATTGCTTGACTTGAGTGTAAATTCATCCTTCACTATTAGTTCAAAGGGATTCATGTGATAGTTTTGCCAATAAAATATGGATCTTGGTGAATTTCTAGAGAATTCTTCAGGAAGAAGGCTATAAAGCCATGCAAGTTCTAAATTTGTTGCTATATAAAAAAATTGCATTGAGAAAGGACTGCTAGAATGGGATTTAAGTTTTTGGTTCAAAGTTGTGTCCGAGGTGTGGCTATAAAGAAGTAAGAAGAAAAGAATCTAGTTTTCCCTTGTTCAAGAAAGAACAATTCCTTATCCCCTCTTTCATTTTATTTCATCTGATCTTAGAGTGAATACATATTTGTAGTTTTGTTTGGGTTCAAGGAAATAGTGAATACGTGGAACTTGGAGGTTGTTGTTTTTATACTCTATTTTTTATGAAAGGAAATGGTAAATTGTATGACTGTAAACCATGGGTATCTAATGTTTTTATCATTTATACTGCTCAAATTGTTTCCACCAATTATGAATTCAAATGAGCAATTTTGTTTGCATTTTTTCATGTAGGTTGAACCAGATAGTAGTGGGTTTTGTGCAAATATTATTACTAGTATGCAAACCAATTTTGGGTGTGATAGGTTTTCTAATTCTGGCCAAAATATTGGCATAAGAATTTGGTAAGAAACTTGATTTTAGACATTGAGGTCTATTTCCTTTCATTTATGGTTTGTGTGTTTCAATTGCGAAAATGGAGACATATTTGGGTATGCGTCTAGGATGAGTCGGTGTTTTTATGTTATACATAGGTTATTAATAGTCTTCTATTTTTTTCCATTGATTGACTATTAGAGAAACATGTTTTTCCGTTATGGCTTATGATTTACTTGATTTACCAAACTTAATCATTTACCTTTATGAGGTTAAGAAAGAATTTCCTTATCACTCCTTCGTAAATAATTATGTGTGTAAATATTTCCGTTATTGCTTATTCTAAGTTGTGTCTAGTTGAAATGGTAATAATTCATGTTTAACTTGCTTGATATATTGATTCCTTGTAGCTATTAAATACGTTATTGGGCAGTAGCAAGGATTACTCCTGGTTTCATTGTAAATGGGCAATAACAATGACTGAGTTGTGAAATGTATCTTATTTTGTCACCATTCAGTCTCGTGTAGGTTGTAACCTCAACATGAATGTTCCTTTTGTCATGATATGGAAATTGCCTTTATTCGTGGTAATGGAATGTTGATTTTTCGACCATTCGAATCACTCCATTTATAAGAAATTTAATCACTTCTTCCTTCTTTAGTGGTTGTCTAGACCAATTTGAATTGATACTGGTGAACATAAAATGAATTCAGGGATTAAGTTTCGAAGGACTAAGCCTAACTTATCTTATACCAGGTAAGGAAACCCATTTATTCTTCCTTTAGGTAGCTATTCAGTTCAGATCTTATATATTTCTATATCCAATTATAAACTTGAGAAAATCTCAGTTCGAGCTTGGGCCTTGATGGATAATGATTGAAAAAAATGATTGACTGTATTATGTTTATAAGAAGGACTGAAAAGTCTTATTTGAAGCCAAGGGATCTTGATTTGTTGGCACCTTGGGTATGTGTCTTAAGTATTGTTGCTGCATTAATAGGGTGCAATGGTGGAACTAAAACTTATTATTTTCCCCATTTCTTTAAAGAAATATTTAATGTGGATTCTAATATTTATATTATGTGGAGTTTATGTATTTATTGAATCTTTGTAGGATGATAAAATAAAGTGTAACATATCCCCATTATTGAGGAGTAGTATGTACTAGTCATTGTGACAAACTAGGGAGGTTTAGACTCCTATACATAAGAACATTCAATCTATGGTAGTTGATGTGTTTTTGGATTCTTATTAACACATAATGTAGTAGGAAATAATGGGAAGTGTTGTGTTGTATTAAAGAATACAAAAGATGGTATAAATAAGCAACGAATTCTATTTTTCCTTAATTCGTTTAAGTTATCACGATACATAACTTGAGATGTATGACTATCATTCCTTCTTAGGATATTAATGGATAGTACAAGATGTGTTGTTTTAGGAAATTATGACATATAAACTTCATGGAATTAAAGCAATAACAATGCAGCGTTTAGACCAGGCTTATTTGATGGATATGTTAGTATTGCTAAAGTTGGTTGGTTTCATTCATGTAGCATGGATTACCTTGTGTGTGTCCAAGGTTAATAATTATTTGAATTGCTTAAAAAAAACAATAGTTCAACAACTTCTAGTTATGAATGGGATGATGTAGATTCATACCTTGATTGATAAGAGTTTGATATTTCTATTTAAATTCTATGGGATTTGGTTGTATTTACTATAATATGATGTATCGATTACTTGATGGTCATTATTGGACATTAATATATTTATCTGGCTTTGGTTCAACTTAATTTTGTGAAGTGTTGATGAGTCTTTGTCATTGTGGAATACTGAAAAAGGTAAAAAGACTGTACTTAATAATTCGAAGCGGTTAATGAATTTTTTAGATCGGGAAATCTTCTAACAAGAACTCAATAACACACACATTGTGCTGGCACCTAAGAAAATGGATGCAAAAGATTTCAAGGATTTCAGACCTATCAGTCTTGTTAATGCTATTTTTCGAATCTTTACCAAAATTATTGCTTCTAGGCTGCAGCTCATAATGAAGGATCTCATCTCAAGGCAGCAGAGTGGCTTCATTAAAGGCAGGATAATACAAGACGGTGTGATTATGGTGCACGAAACTATGCATTCTATGGAAAATAACAAAAAGGCAAACATGATCCTTAAGCTTGATATGAATAAAGCTTTTGACAAAGTTTCTTGGGTCTTCCTTGACAGGATTTTATCTAAATTTGGGTTCACAGAAAAGTTTAGAAAAATTGTTAAGTCTTGTATATCTACAGCCAGGTTCTCTGTGGTTGTTAATGGAGAGCCTGTGGGATTCTTCACCAGCAGCAGAGGTCTAAGGCAGGGAGACCCCATCTCCCCCCTACTCTTCATCCTTAAGATGCCGATGTGACCTTAGTAGAACAATTAGCAGAGCGGTGGAAGACGGCCTTTTAAATGGTTCTAAACCCACTTCTCTCAGCCAAGTTGTCTCTCATCAACAGTTTGCAGACGACACTATCCTTCTTCTTCGGCCTCAATTGTAGAAGCTAAAGCTATCAAGGCTCTTCAACGCAGCTATATGAATGCTTAGAGCAAGAGATCAATTACGACAAAAGCATCCTTTTTTTCTTTAACACCCCTGGGGAAAGACAGCTCAAGATTGCTAAAATTCTGGGCTGTAAAATTGGTACTCTTCCAGCAACGTACTTAGGCCTCCCTCTTGGCACGAAGAAAGTCTCTCACACGGTGTGGGATGATTTATTGACGAGATTTCAGAAAAAAATGGCCGGTTGGAAAGGGACCACTCTCTCTAGTGCTGGTAAGTGCCTTCTCATTAAAAGCACACTCCAAAGTTTGCCCATATATATCATGTCACTATTCAAAATTCCTTCCTCCTTCAGAGAGAAAATTGAAAGGATTCAGAAAAAAATTTTATGGCAAGGCATGGAAGAAAAGTTCAGATTTCACCTTGTGGCCTGGGATAAAGTCTGCACCCCAAAATCTAGGGGAGGGCTGGGAATAAAAAATATTGAGAAAATGAATGAGGCACTCATTGCTAAGATGGGCTGGAGATTGCTTTCTGAGAAACAACCCTGGATTGATGTTATTAAAACAAAATACTTGAATCAGCAAGCTGTTTACTCCTATCTGCATGATGAGCAACTCCCCAATGGTTCCATTTTTTGGAATAATCTGGTTAAGAGTAGAAACTTCATTAAGAAGGGAAGCAAATGGAAAGTTGGGGATGGCAGCGACATAAACTTCTGGGAGGATAACTGGTCCAATGATAATCTCTTGGAGAGATTTGGGATTGCTAAGGACAGCCTTATAAGAAAGTATGGAACTAAAGTCAAGGACTACATTGATGGAAATGGCACCAACAAGAATTGGAAAAGACTTACTATGGAGCGTATTGAACTGAAACAAATTATCTCCTCCCTCCAAGACCTTTTAGATCTCTTCCCTTTGTGTCAGTTGGATTCCAAGGATGAGCTGATCTGGAGCAATTCACACGATGGTAAATACTCAGTCAAATCTGGTTATACCAGTCTTTTCCATAGTAACCAATCAGATTTTAGCGGAACTTGATCTAGATGCCCGAGTTAACCCCAAAATAAATTTTTTTCTTTGGCTGGCCATCAGAGGCAAAATTCTCACCACTGACAATTTGATGAAAAGAGGATTTATCATTCCCAATTGGTGCCACCTTTGTAGGAATAACTATGAAGACATTAGCCATCTGTTCATACATTGTGATTATGCCTTTAGAGCTTGGAACTTTGTCCTTTCCAAATTTGAAGCTCTCTGGGTGATGCCGGAGGATCTTATTCAGCTATGGAATCAATGGAACCCACCATTCAGACATTGTGCTATCAAAAGAATCTGGAAATTAGCCATCCCGCATTTAATTTGGAGGATCTGGAAGGATAGAAATAATATCGTTTTTAGAAATAAGAAGCAGAATTTTAAATTCACTACTGGCAAGATCTCCCAAGGCATCAAAGAGGACATGGCCAGATTTAAACCTCCCAAGAACAATTGTTACCCTGAAAATGAAAAGCACATCTTATCAAATTGGCAGATCGGATATTGGAGCAACCCCGGGAATAGTGTGGATAGATCTTTGGTTAAATGGCATCCCCACAGAATCAATTGGTTCAAGTGAACTTTGATGGAGCCTCTAAGGGGAACCCTGGAACATTGGAGGAGGAGGAGCAATACGGGACCATAAAGGTAATTTGATTGCTGCATATGCTAGAAAAATGGGAATCCAAACCAATCATTTTGCAGAAGCTTTATCTGCTCTCTGGGGATTGAGAGTTGCACGGGCCCAAAATATCCAGAACCTCATTGTTGAAGGGGACTCCCTTAATATTATTAAACCGCTTAATCAGTCCTCTTCTCCTATTTGGAATATCAAATATTTTATCTCACGAATCCATAAGCATCAGTCATACCTTCAACAAACATCAGAATCATACATACTTATTGGCGATGCATTGGCCAATTATGGCATTAATATAAATTTCACTATTTGGGATAATGATAGTATCCCTAATCACTTCACAACAAGACATACATGCTGACCTTCACACGTAAACAATCTCTAGAGATATGCCTTAATCTTTGGAGGAAATCCATAAATTCTTCCACATGTCTTTGTTTTAATTTATTTGGCGTGGCAAATGATATCTACTTCAAATGATAGCAAGATTTTGTTTAGGAACTTCAAGTGGAGTTAGGACGTGGGAGTGTACAATAGCTGTTGATATTCAGATGCCAAGCTCTGCGAAAACCGAAGATAACTACAAGGTGAAAGCCGATAGGAAAGGGTTTTCACGCGCGACTCCGCGAGCTCGGATCGCAATCATATGCCTGTTCGTGGGAGGACCAACAGCTCTGATTCCCATTTTTATGCGAATTGCAAACAAAGTGAGAAACGAACCACTCTCAACGCCCAAAGGTATTCTGAAAATTGTTGTAACCAGCACATCATTGTGAAGATGGGAGGGCCTCCCTGCCAGATTGAGCCGTGCGCGGACCCTGACTGGAAAGAAAACACTGAGCTCTGGAACATTCTTAGCATCGGCGGATTCACCAACTTTGTGGAAAGAGTGCAAGGACATGATCAAAGCATCTCTGTTCGCTTTGCCAAGGAGTGGAATGAGAGGACGGTCGACTATGGAGGGCAGAAAATTCTTATTAATGAGGAACTCATAGCCGAAGCGACTGGCCTCAGCTTGGAAGGATACCGCTTCTTCAACAAGAGGGTTATCAAAGAGGTTGAAGAGAGAAGATTTGTGGAGGAGGAGGAGAAGCTTATATTCAACACCGCGGGTCTGCTTGTTAACTCAATTCCATCTCCGTATGATGAAGTCACCCGCATGATGATTCGCTTCATATCCTTGGAAGGCAGGTTTGTTACTGTCCCTGCCAAGCACCTTGTCTTTTTGAATCACTTTCGTAGGAGTAGGTTGGTTTGCTTCCCTCACTATCTGTTAAACTCTCTTGAGCGCTCCATTTTGGAGTTCCAGAAGCATACCCGGGCGGTTCCCTTACACCAAGGGCTTATTTTGCTTATTCACAAGCACCGCCTGATTCCCTGTCTCCCCTCCCTGCCGCTCCCCGCCTGGCTCAGTGCCGCTTTACCCCCATGCCGGTGCTCATGCTTCTCCTTCTTTTCCTCTTGTTGCCCTTCTGCCACCCACCCTGTCTCTACCTCTAAACGTGTCACCAGGGCTTCTAGGAGACTCAACCTTGAGTCTACTGCTGAGGGGGATGAACCTTTGGAAGACATTGCTCGTGATCTGCTGAACATTAGTAGTGCCAGTCCCCAGGCGGCACCAACGGATAACCCTTCTAGGAGATTGGAGGCCTTAGAGGCTGAGCTTAAATTGCTGAAGGATGAGGTCAAAAACCTTGCTAAGCAAAAAGGAAAAAAAAGCATTGAGGGGGAAGGGAGCATTGGCAATAGCCAGATTGATGACATATACAAAAGCCGACCTCCTAGACTCCCGCCTAGGGAAGACGAAGACTAGGCATGAGTATAATATTGCAGCCTTCAGGGCCATCGAGGAGTTCATCGAAGGTCATGCAAGAAGTGTTTCACATCTTAGCGGTGTCCCGGCTACACTTTGGGGCAATGAGAAAGAGAGCAAAAGAACTAGAGAGGAGCTCGATAAGACGGATGCTGCTCATATGACCACGCTGGGCATGTATCATGCTTGGAAAAAAGTAAAGATGAGTATTGATCAAGCGGCCAAGAAGTAGTCGTGACTACTTTTGGTGGTACTTATTGTTTTTATTATGCTTCTTGGCTGTAGGCTTTGCTTTTTTTGCCGTTGTTTCTTTGTTAAGTCTCGTTTGTGTAGCTATTTCGGGCTTCGATGTTCTTTCTTTGTAGCTTTTGTGCTTTTTACTGCTGACTTCTCTGCTCCTCTCTCTTATTCCGGCTTTTAGGCCTCCTTTTTGTACACAAGGGTATAGTCCCTTTCAAAAACTATTTACCATATAAAAAAAAAAATTCCAAAGCAATTTATTAAAGTAAGTTGATTGATGCTATACATGTTTATGTTGTAGGAATGAAATTATTCTTTGCAAAGTATATATTTATTCTAATATTTAATGACATGAATTGATATATGGGAGAAAGGACTTTTCTTGCTTAGTTCAGTCAACCGACCTTGCCTAACCATTCATAAAGAAAGTGAGCGAAGATAACAAGCATCATGTAAAGAAATGTCTTAGTTATCTAATTGAACCATATGCTTACCTTTAAAGGATAAAGTTGTAGTCAAATTGTTGAATTGAGATATTCTTATTTATGTTAAAAAAAAATTGTTGTCTTCGAGTAAAGGTTTTCTTGTGAAAATCTACTGAGTACATTTATGATATATTGTGACATGGTAAAGATTCCATATTTTGATCAATAGATACTTACTTCATATCGTTGAAAGATTGTTTATACCTCTCTGCAATCTCTGTAAAAACTTCTACTAAGTTGTAGAAATATTGTTATAGATATGGCTATATGCTTGTTATATCTTATCAAAATTAAATCATTGGATGATCGTATTGGAGGGCTGTTATAAATCTTTGATTCAGTAGTATATTAACTACCTTATGGACTAGATGAACCTATTAATTTCAATGATTGAAATGGGAAGTTATGAATCAGTAATATAATTGAAAGGTTAATGGAATACATTATGGACCAGTGTTGAAGTATTCTTTTAAATCTAAACCATTTAACTTATGGGAAATTAATAGTATTGTTGGAAAGAGGTTGTGAATTCTCGAAAGCCAAGTTAAAGGTCTAATGCTCGGTAGATGAGAAACCATCTAGGTATGAATCTTGATGTGTATACATATGTATACACATTTATGGGAGTTTCTTCTAGTAAATTTTGAGTAATTATCATAGAGGTAATATAATATGATGACACTTTTGGATGATAAGATAAAGTTCAACATATAATGGTTTGGTCTTTAAAACTTAATTGATGTTCCTTTTGGGCAGCACTCAAACCTTTAAGGGAATTAAGTTGAATCATTATGTAAAATTAACCCAACCCTCGTAACATGATGGGAAGCTCAATATAGTACTGCAAGATGAAATAATAAATAAGAATAGAACATGGATGTTCTTTGACGCCTAAACAAACTGTCATTCCATAAAATGGGGAAATGAAGTATAAGATCTTTCATATTACCATCATTCGAAATATATTATGTGATGTACATTAATGATAAAGTTTATTCCAACTAATAAGACATAATGAATAAATTTCATTATTAATCAAGCTAAACTTAAATACTAAAAGGACCTATATGGGATAAAGTTGATAAAGAAATTTTTGGGAGACTAAAATTTTGAACACCAAACTTATATGAAATGTTGGCTATGATGCCTAATGCAAATGATAAAATTGTTGTTAGGAACATGCAGATTTTGCTCACCTTGAGTATTTATTATTAGATCCATGGTGAAATTTTGGTGTCTATGCTCCTAAAATAGTGAGTTTAAATTAACCATGATAAATATATGATGGTGTAGTCATATAAAGGATAATGACAATCTGATGTCTGGAATGCATAGAATATATTTTTGATGCCAAGGAAATTGGTATGAAGATCCAAGAAAAATTAATATACTATCAAGGTGATAGTAAACATGCAAATAAACCTAAGTCGGGTTTGGGCATTGATGTAGAAGTCCTCAAGAGAATTGGGAGTACTACTGAAACGAGAAACTTAAAATGAATAAGACTCATATATAGATAAATTAGACCTGGATAGTATAAATGTTAAACTAAAATTGAATATCATGATCCTAATAAATAGTATAAATGTTATCGAACAAAGCATAATGGGAATGACTCTATATGTCCCTAATGATGAGTGATTATGTAGCTTGCATGATTGCTTATAGGAGCAAGAACAAAATTAATGGTTATTTCTCCTTGATAATGTGAGGCATTATTTTTTAGGTTGAATTTGAATCATTAATAAGAGTAATATTGGGAATATAGATCTAAAGAGTGATCTATCTTATATCTAGAACAAATAGGTAGAAATGAGTATTATTGAAACTACATTTGACCTATCGTGATACTATGAGACCGGACTCGGATATGTTTCACTAATTGATGAATACATGGGAACTAGAACAACCTGTCATTTTTAATTTATTAAGATATTGTGTTTCATTTTAGGAATCTTGACAATTCAACTCACTACCACCATTACATGGTCATATCCATTTAATGACATTTGTCATTATTTGAATACTGCCACTTAACAACTATACTGAGTTCCCTTTTTAAGACCTAAAAATGTGGCATGGTATTTCTTAAGTACAAGCTTGTTAAAGTTACAATTGTGGTTGGTACCCCGATGCCAACATATGATGGCTATGGGAAGGGAAGCAATATAGTAATGACTTGAATCATTATAAAGACACTTTTTTTCCTATAGGCATCATAAGATGACATCAGGGTACAACTTCATGTAGGTTACTCAAGACTTTTACCTTGTACAAGGCTTGTAGCTATTTACAACATCATTGACGACAAATCCATATAACTAAACAAGTGATTAAGGTGAGATGACAAGATTCCAATGGCGAGTGTTCCATCATGGAACCGAGCATGGCATGCATGGCTTATAAACCTTACATAAGGTAGAGTAACTACTGATTACAATGTCAATATTTCACCATTGACTAAGTTGTGAGATGCATGTGGACTTCATAGGTGGAACCCGGTACACACTTATGGGTTATCACTTATATATCATATCCTTTTAAAGAAGAATTGAAGGGATACATTTTATGTATGGCTTGTAAAGAGCATTGAGGGATAATGAGTAAGTTCAATATTCTCTCATAAAACTACATATGGTTCATGACAGTTACTGGAAATGGATTGTATTAAGAATTATGTTGGATTTAAATATATGGGTATTTAAATCAGCTACATGAGCTATGATAATAAAAAAATTCTCTAATATTGAAGTGACAAAAAGTGGTTGTTACATTTGAGTATCAGAGCTGAAGGTTGCAGCGCTTGGGCCTAATGAGTGCTTACGCTTAATTTTTTTTGATTTTATGAATAAAAAATAATAATAATGAAGGACGTACCATGGATAATGAACCATATCAAACTAATCTTTGGGTTTGGGGGTGAAAGAGTTAGATAATACTCTAAGATTCCTTCATGAAACACTATATTGGATAGATGCAAGGAACAACTGGTAAGTGTGAATATGAGCAGCCAAGGAAAAAAACTTAGGCTAAATGATGATTATCAGTTGAATGTTACTCAATTGATAAAACTGCATTATGAAAAAATTGGAGCATAAATCCAATATTAAAAGAAATCTGCATAGCATAAAGGTAGTATATAGAGGATGTCTAACTGCTAAAATACCAGTGACTTGAAGGGTCAATCAAGCCAAAATGAAATCTGCAATAAAATTATAGCTTTATATAGTAAAAACATGCAAGAGGATTAGCTCTTCTTTATTTCTAGCTTTTAAGAAAAGAGATAAAGGATGGGAAAAAGTCAGAAAGTATTTTCTTTCAGAGTAAAACCTGACAGTAAAGCCTGTCATAGTTTCATAGAAAAAGAAACAAGTCATCCTATCATAATGACAGGTAAGTTAAAGAGAACTGCTTGTTACTAAGTAAATACAAGATTAATGCAAATTTGAATCCTTCATATGAGGTGACTAACTAAAAAATAAAAGGGTATTCAAAAATTTTAAATGGCAAATAATAAGGAAAATTGGTTGAACCATAACCTTATGTTAGTTATCATGGCATTGTCACTGATTAAACTCGTTATAGAACTAAAGGAAATATGACTAAAGGATGATTTTCATATTTCTTGACTATAGTATAGTTGCATGAGATTGTTTTTATAACAATATGCAATGGTAAAGTGATCTAAAGGATAGATTCATGCATATGCATCCTTATGATATCCGTACAGGTAATATATATATCTATGTAAGATTCTTATGTGTTATGAATGGTGCAAACTTCACTGATTGTGACAAAATAAGATTTCTATGGCTCTAGAATTGGAATTTAGTAGAAGTAAAGGATGTTTACGAGACTAAACACATATTTAAGAGATATATTTAAAACTTGTACTGTGAATGTGTAAATCTTTCATCCTCCAAATTGGATTGTATAAATTTTAAGGTATAGAGGGACTGTGTTACGTTTTATTGTATTATCACATTAGTTATTAAGATTATTAAGGGTTGAAAGTAATAGGCGTAGATATTAATATGACTATATAATTGTATTATCATTATTCAGATCATTACCCTTGTGGTAGTGTGTGATTGTTGTATGACCACTCTATTGATGTACTACTTGTGTTATTATGGCCAAATAAGTCTAGCTAGTTTACTTAAGTATTATTGAGTAAACACTCTTCTAGAAGATTGAATGATAACTATGTTATTTATTTTCTGAGATGCTATGTAATCTTGAGATATCGTACAAGGACATGGTACTCATTGTTATTGCATAATTTTCTACAAAATTTGATACCTTTATTTCAATTTAAAGTTTAATCGGCCCAAATATTATTTCCTAGGTTGAGACAACATTGTCAGGTTAGTAAAATTTTAAACATAGTAAGAATCTAGAGGTTGAAGAGTGTAATGAAGAATCTTAGGTATGTAACTTTATATGCATGATTCCAAGGGAATATGTAAACTAACCTTCAAGGTTTTAAAGTCAAAAGTATCCTTAAATTTAAGATTGTTATCAATATCATGTGCCTAAGATGATAAATACATCTAGTCTATTTGTAAAAAAAATGGTAATTAAAGGTAGCAAGAGTTACAGGATTGCAAAAATAAAGTCTACTTAACTAAGGTATTTAAAGATTAAATATGGGAATCATTAAATTGGGGTGCCACATTTTGGAATTTTTCATAAGGTTTTGTTTATCCTTTTAACAATGTGATCATTTTGAGATACTTTGTCATTTATACTATTGTTACTTGATTACATTGATGAGCTCATAACTTACATTATGAGATGGCTGGTTATTGTAGTATGTATCTTTGTCTGATGATACAATGAAGTATAACTTATTTTTTTAAAAAGGGATTCTTAGTCCATACCTGTTATGGAAACTAAAGAAGTATATACTCATATTGTTATGATCAAGTATCGAATGTATGACCTTACTTGAATGATTGGTCTTATTATGATGGAATTATAATGGGAGGTAAATCACTATACCTTGTTTTATGGATATCATACATGATTGTATAGAAATTTAATAATTATTTATCTTAACTAATTTCATCTAAGTTGTTTGTGTATATAAGTCAAGGATATAAATATTGATATTCTACTCTATTAAGGTATCGATGGACTAATATATTATAACTGTTAATGAATTCATGTTATACAAACGTAAAGAAAATAGAACAATAAGATTACATTTATTTAAGTATGGGCTTATATGGTTGTAACATTATTATTCTAGCACCACTTGAGCTGATTGTGAACAGTTATGTTGGATTGATTACTTATGTTTATCTTGAGTAAATACTAGTTTTAAAGCTTGTCAAAGTATGAGTTTGGATTTATTTTAGAGGTAGAGTCTGATAAATATCACCTTAAAAGAAAAACTCCTCATGAATAGTCTTGCGTGTTGTAATACCTTGATGTAAGATAGCTATGACTAGAGTTGTCTAGTTTAATACAACAGTGTCATGTTGCATTAGCTTGGTAAAGCTAGATTGTGGAGAATAACTTTTGTATGTATTGCATAATGTTACATGAAGAAAATACTAATGATATAGAATCTATGGTGTGTTTCTTATAGTATAATGGTTTAGTGTTTGACAAGTAATGACATTTGGTAAATGTGAACTTATGAGATGTGAAATCGCAAGTTCGGTGAAGATAATGACTATACACATGAAACTAAAAAGTGAGTATATTTTATATAAATAAATTGACTGTGAGAAATGAGATGAAATCATCAGGATTCTGATTCATTATGGGGGGAAGAATGTAACACCTCACAAATTCAGTTTAGGATCATAAAGGAGTTGAACTTATCCTTGGAATGATATAACTAAGTTGAAGGATTTAATGCAATGACTCCTAGATTCTAACGTGCATCTTCACTTACCACAACATGTTTTCCATAAAATGTTGTACTAATAACACCAACCATGCAACGAATAAGGGTAGCAAGTGTTATGTTTCTCCTACTAAAGTAATGGGAAATGGGTATTTTTAATAATGTTCACTTTGAACCCCAATTTTGTATTTAAATTTTAAGATTGCAATTGTGAACAACATTCATGCAATCAAGATAATTAGCTAGTAACTGAGATTTGAATAAAAATAGAGTACGATCTTTATAAGCTATGAATAATTAGACCATGACGTGTTAATTAAAGCTTGTTCTGAGCTTATACCTTATAAAAAGGATTGTGAAATTAATTGGCACTTAAATGTTAAAATTAGTCACTAATGGCTTAATCGATAAAAAGATAGGAATGGAATATCAAATCCTTAGTAGGAGAAGTTTATTAAAAAGGGAAAAATAACTAAGGTCCTAAAATTAGGTAATTATATTATATATATTAGAAAAAATAGAAGGGGCTAATGATTTTACTTCCATTATACCAATCTTGACAAGATGCTTGCCTTGGGTTATTGAATCTTTAAAAATAAACTACCTCAGCTATATATATAATACTAGGGAATAATTATGGAAATTATAAGTTATCATGTTTTTTTTTAAATAGATTTTTGTCTAACTCGAGCTATGAATAAGATCTTGTAAATAGTGATGAGATGGAACTCATGCAATCGATCATGGAAAGGAAAAAATTGTAAATGCCATAATTACAGAAGATGTAACTATGCAATTGTGGTGGAAATCATTTATGTCTTTTCATTAATATCCATTAAATTCCTCAACTTGAGTGTAACTTCATCCTTCACTATTAGTTCTGAGCAATTCATGTGATAGTTTTGCTAATAAAATTTGTAGCTTGGAAAATTTCTAGAGGATTCTTCTGGTAGAAGGCTTTAAAGCCATGTAAGTTCTAAATCTTTTGCTATATAAAAAAAAATGCATTGAGCAAGGACTGCTTGAATGGCATCTAAGTTTTTGGTTCAAAGTTGTGTCCGAGGTGTGGATACAAAGAAGTAAGAAGAAAAGAATCTAGTCTTCCCTTGTTCAAGCAAGAACGGTTCCTTATCCCCTCTTTCATTTTATTTCATCTAATCTTAGAGTGAATACATATTTGCAATTTTGTTTGGGTTTAAGGAAATAGTGAATAGGTGGAACTTGGAGGTTATTGTTTTTATACTCTATTTTTGCAAAAAAATGGTAAATTGTATGACTAGTAAAACATGGGTATCTAATGTTTTTATCATTTATACTGCTCAAATCATGTCTACCAATTATGAATTTAAATGAGAAATTTTGTTTGCATTTTGTCAAGGAGGTTGAACTAGATAGTAGTGGGTTTTCTACAAATATTATTACAATATGCAAACTGATTTTGGGTGTGATAGGTTTTCTAATGCCTGGCCAAAATCTTGGCATAAGAATCTAGTAAGAAACTTGATTTAAGATATTGAGGTCTATTTCCTTTCACTTCTAGTCTATGCGTTTCAATTGCAAAAATGGAGACGTATTTGGGTATGTGCCTAGGATGAGTTGGTGTTTTTATCCGATACATAGGTTATAAATAGTCTTCTTTTTTTCCATCAATTGATTGCTAGAGAAACAAGTTTTTCTGTTATGGATTTGGATTTACTTGATTTACCCAACTTAATCATTTACCTTTATCAGGTCTACAAGAAAGCATTTCCTTATTGATCTCTCTTCGTAACTAATTCTAGGTGTAAAGCTTTACATTATTCCTTAGTTTGAGTTGTGTCTTTTTGAACAGGTAACACTTCGTGTTACCCTTCGCTGATATATTGATTCCCTATAGCTCATAGAGAGGTTATTGGGCAGTAGTAGGGATTACTCCTTGTTTTGTTGTAAATGGACAGTAACAATGGTTGAGTTACAAAATGTATCTTATTTTTCACCATTCAGTCTCATGTAGGTTGTAAGCTCAACATGAAAGTTCCTTGTCTCAGGATATGGAAAGTGCCTTTAGTCATGGTAATTAAATGTTGATTTGTCAAGCTTTCGGCTCACTCTGTTTATAAGGAATTTAATCACTCGTTACCTTCTTTAGTGGTCATCTAGACCAATTTGAATTGATATTGGTGAATAGAAAATGAATTCGGGGTTTAGGTTTTGAAGGAATAAGCATAACTTATCTTATACCAAGTATGGAAAACCATTTCTTCTTCCTGAGGAAGCTATTCAGGTCAGATCTTATATATTTCTATATCAAGCTATAAAATTGTGAAAATATTTGTTGGAGCTTGGGCCTTGATGGATAATGATTGAAAAAAATTGATTGTATTATGTTTATAAAAAAGACTGAAAAGTCTTATTTGAAGCCAAGGGATCTTGATTGGTTGGCACCTTGGATATGTGTCTTAAGTATTGTTGCTTCACTTATAAGGTGCAATGGTGGAACTAAAACTTATTTTTGTTCCCATTTCCTTAAATCAATCTTCACTATAGATTCTAATATTTATATTGTGTGGAGTTTATGTAATGATTGAATCTTTGTAGGATGATAGAATAAAATGTAACATATCCCCATTATTGAGGAGTAGTATGTACTAGTCATTTTGACAAACTAGGGAGGTTCAGACTCCGATACATAAGAACAATTAAGTTACAATAGTGGCTATGTTTTCAAAATCTTAATATAGCAAAATGTAGTAGGAAATAACGGGAGGTGTTGTGTTGTATTAAAGAATACACAAGATGGTATAAATAAGAAACAAAGTCTATTTTGCCTTAATTCCTTAAGTTATCATGATATATAACTTGAGATGTATAAGTATTATTCCTTCTTAGGATATTAATGGATAATACAGGATATGCTTTTTTAGGAAGTTGTGACATATAAACTTCATGGAATTAAAGCAATAAGAATGTAGCGTTTATACCAGGCTTATTTGATAGATACTTTAGTATTGCGGAAGCTAATTGGTTTCATTCACATAGCATGGATTACCTTGTGTGTGTCCAAGGTTAATACTTGTTTGAATTTCTTGAGAAAAAACAATAGTTACATCAACTTCTAGTTATGAATGGGATGATGTAGATTCATACCATGATTGATAAGAGTTTGATATTTCTATTTAACTTCTATGGGATTCGGTTGTATTTACTATAATATGTTGTATTGATTAGTTGATGGTCATTATTAGACATTAATATATTTATCTTACTTTGGTTCAACTTAATTATGTCAAGTGCTGATGAGACTTTTTCATTGTGGAATACCGAAGAAGGTAAAAATACCTACACTTACTAATTGTAAATCAATTTATTAAAGTATGTTGGTTAATGTTATACATGATTATGTTGTAGGAATGAAATTATTATTGTAGTATATATTCATTCTAATATTTAATGACATAAATTGATAAACAAGATAAAGGAATTTTCTTGCTCAGTTCATTGAGTGACCTTGCCTAACCATTGTAGGAAAGTGAGCGAAGATAATAGGCGTGAAGTAAAGAAATGTCTCGGTTATCTAATTGAACCATATGCTTACCTTTAAAGGATAAAGTTACAGTCAAATTTTTGAATTGAGATATTCTTATTTATGTTAAAGAAGTTATTTGTTGTCTTCGAGTAAATTTTTCTTGTGAAAATCTACTGAGTACATTTATGATATATTGTGACATGGTAAAGATTCCATATTTTGATCAATAGATACTTGCTTCATATCATTGAAATATTTTTGATACCCCACTCCAATCTCTGTAACAACTTATACTAAGTTGTAGTAATATTGGTATAGATATGCCTATATGTTTGTGATATTTTATGAAAATTGAATCATTGGATGATATTATTAGAGGGCTGTTATAATTATTTGATTCACTAGTATATTAACTACCTTATGGACAAGATGAACCTAGTAGTTTCAAATATTGAAATGGAAAGTTATGAATTAGTAATATAACTGATCGGTTAATAGAATACATTATGGACCAGTATTGATGTATTCTTTTAAATCTAAATTGATTAACTTATAGGAAATTAAACGTATTGTTGGCAACAAGTTGTGAATTCTCGCAGCCAAGTTAAAGGTCTAATGTTTGGTAGATGATAAATCATCTAGGTATGAATCTTGACGTATATGCATATGTATACAAATTTATGAGATTTTTTTCTAGTAAAGTTTGAGAAACTATCCTAGAGTTAATATAATATGATGAAACTTCTGGATGATAAGATAAAGTTCAATATATAAGGGTTTGGTATTTAAAACTTAATTAATGTTCCATTTGGGTAGCACTCAAACCTTTATGGGAATTAAATTAAATTACTATGTAAAATTAACAAAACCCTCGTAACATGATGGGAAGCTCAACGTATTACTACAAGATGAAATAATAAACAAGAATAGAACACAGATATTCCTTGATGCCTAAGAGAAATGTCATTCCATAGAATGGGGAAATGAAGTATAAGATCTTTCAGATTACCATCATTAAAAATATATGATGTAATTTACATTAATGATAAATTTTACTCCAACTAAACAGATGTAGTGAAGACATTTCATTATTAATCAGGTTAAAATTATATACTAAAAGGACCCATGTGGGATGGTATAAAGTTGGTGAAGGAGTTTGTAGGAGACTAAACTCTTGAACACAAAACTTATATGAAACCTTGGTTATGATGCCTAATGCAAATGACCCAACTGTTATTAGGAACATGCAGATTATGCTCACCTTGAGTACTTATTATTAGATCCATGGTGAAAGTTTGGTGTCTACGCTCCTAAAATAATGAGTTTAAATAAACCATGATAAAGATATGATGGTGTAGTCATATAAAGGATAACGATGATCTGATATCTAGAATGCATAGAATATATTTTTGGATGCCAAGGAAATTGGTATGAAGATCCAAGAAAAATGAATATACTTCCAAGGTGATAGTAACCATGCAAATAAACCTAAGTCGGGTTTGGGAATTGATGTAGAATTCCTCAAGATAATTGGGAATACTATTGAAACAAGAAACTTAAAATGAATAAGACTCATATATAGATAAATTAGACCTAGCTAATATAAATGTTGAAGTAAAACTGAATAACATGAGTCTAATAAATAATATAAGTGTTATTGAAAGGAGGATAATGGGAATGACTCGTATGTCCCTAATGATGAGTGATTATGTAGCTTGCATGATTTCTTATAGGAGGGAGAACAACATTAATGGTTATTACTCCTTGATAATGTTCGCATTATTTTATTCAATTGAATTTGAATCATTAATAGGAGTAAGATTGGGAATATAGATCTAAAGAGTGATCTATCTTATATCTGGAATAGATAAGTAGAAATGAGTATTATCAGAACTAAATTTGACCTATCGTGATACTATGGGACTAGACACTAGATACGCTTCACTAAGTGATGAATACATGGGAACTAGCACATCCTGTCATGTGTAATTTATTAAGATACCGTGTTTCATTTTAGGACTCTTGACATTCAACTGACTACCACCATTACATGGTCGTATCCATTTAATGAAAGTTGTCATTATTTGAATACTACCACTTAACAACTATACTGAGTTCCCTTTTTAAGACCTTAAAATGTGGCATGGTATTGCTTAAGTAAAAGCTTCTTAAAGTTACAAGGGTGGATGGAACCCCATGAGTTAGTACCGATATGCCAACATATGATGGCTACGGTAAGGGAAGAATTATAGTATTGATGTGAATCGTTACAAAGACACTTTCTTTCCCATAGGCATCATAAGATGACATAAACATACAACTTCATGTAGGTTACTCCAAACTTGTACTTGTTTATAACATCATTGACTATAAATCCATATAATTGAACAAGTGATTAAGGTGAGATGAAAATATTCTAATGGTGAGTGTGCCATCATGGAACCGAGAATGGCATACATGGATCCGAAACCTTGTGCAAGGTAGTGTAACTGCTGATTACACTATCGAGATTTCACCATTTTCTAAGATGTGAGATGCATGTGGACTTCATAGGTGGAACCCAAGTACACACTTAAGAGTTATCACTTATTATCATTTCTATAATTAAGGGAGAACCAAAGGATACATTTTATATGGATCATAAAAAGGAGAACGAGTAAGTTCGGTATTCTCTCATACACCTACACATGCTTCATGATATTTATTTGAAATGGATTACAAAAAGACTTATGTTGGATTTAAATATATGGGTATTTAAATCAGCTCCATGAGGTAAGATAAAAAAAAATTCTAAGATTGAAGTGAAAAAAATTTGTTGTTACACCTTAAGCGTAACTTAAGTGGATTAAAATGAAATGTAGGTCTTGATAAAAATCCTGAAGAGTTACCCACATATATTGAAAATCTCTCATAAATCGTAGAAAAGGAGAAATCCTAGTGGTAAAAAATGGTTATCACGGAATCACAACACCTTCTGATTTCTACATGTGTGTGTGCTTGAGCTCACGGTGTGACTAGGTAACATGGGTACTATCTCCAAGTTGTGGGACTTGATAGTTGAGATAGACCTCTAGAGAAGGTTGGTTCATATACCTAATCCTAACACTAAACTACTTCCAAAGAAGGAAATGCAACTATTTTACTCCTAATCTAACCTTTCTAAGGGACCAAGAGAGAGAGAGAGCATGAAAATTAATAAATCATACACTACAGAGATGATAGCACCAAGAAAAGGGGGTTAAATGTCCTGTTGAGTGAGAATACAGAAAGAAAATGGAGTTGAGAGAGGCAGACCAATGTGACACAAACCCAGATCTTCATTTACCACCAAATCTCCATGTAACACAACATCCCACACCTTCAAATGAGATATAGATGCACAGAAAAACAACAACCAAATAGAGGGTCAAGGAGATACAACAAAATAATGCAAGGGTTGAAAGAACACCACGAACACAAATTTTATTACTCTTGGAATATGCACAGTCCATTACATTGTTGAAATAGAGGTATAAATACACTTGCCATGCCCATGAGAGGGTTTGTAGCTCAATGGTGTTGAGAAACAAATTTTACAAAGTTTCCCCACTTCTCGGAATATCTCCCTTCTTAAATGAGAAGTGTTTACAATATATAAAAAATGAATGAGAGAAAGAGAAAGAGAGAGTGAAACTTGGATTTCTTCTCTCACCAACTAACAAATACCATTAAATCATCTTAAAATGGCATGGGAATCCTTACAAATCATATTACATACGTACTTTAGCTTCTGGAAGAAGAAATGAGAAACCATACTTCATTGGTTATGGTAGTTGGGCCTAGAACTGTGTATTTTTGTGCTAGAGATGTTTTCAATTTTTTTGCACATCTATCCTTTAAAAATGAGAAATACAATTCCCATTACATAGAGGACATTTAGAGATTTGTAATGATATAAAGTTTGTCAAATTTTGAGCACTGGATCAAACATTATGCCCATCCAAAGTTTCACACAAAAACTACCATTTTCCTTTGTTCCGCAGATTTTCCAATTTTGTTCAACATACCACAGATTTGGTTTTCTGTAGCATTTTGCATATTTTTCTGCGGACTTTGTTCTGTGGATTTTTTGGAAGCACTTTGTTCTACTGATTTTTCTATTGAATTTTATGCAGCTTCTTCTTTGGACCTTTCTATAGCTTTCCATGGATTTTTGTATGGAATTTACTTCGGCTTCCACAACTTTTCTTGTGGACTTTACTGTGGGTTTCTACGGATTTTTCTATTCAATTTTCTGTGGATATTTGTGGATTTTTCTAGGGACTTTACTGCAGCTTTCCATGGATTTTCTACAGCTTTCGTGGCTTTTTTCTACGGAATTTTCATGGCTTTTTTGTGGACTTTTTTTGTGGCTTTCCTCATCTTTTTCTGTAGACTTCTCTCTAGCTTTCTATGGCTTTTCTACAAATTCCATGGATTTTTTCTCAATTTTTTCATTAACTCCGTAAAATTTTCTTGGATTGGGGAGTTAAAAAAATGAAGTAGATTGTCCCAAAGTCACATTTTCCTAATTTTACACAATTTTCTCAAATTCAGCAGAGAACTAAACTGTTATGCCTCTCAAAACCCTAAGCACAACAATGAAGCTCTACCAATTGTCCCAAGTTCATTTATCTCTAGTTATCCATTTTTATGAAAGGGGTAAAAATGGATAAAATTTGGCAACTCACAGGGACATTTTCCTACTAGATGAAGTGATAAGTGTCCTCGAAGTATCAATTCGACATGGATTCAAGCCTTATAAACAAAATTCTAATTTGAATCTCTAAAATCTGGTCCTTAAGCCACTTGAAACATCACTGGAACTTGAGATGATCTCAACAAATGCTACCTCCAATGGAATGTGTATGAGAAAAAAACACCACAACACACTATGTACAAAAGGGAAAGATCATACATGCCCCAAGTTTAACATGCAGGATGTGTAAAAGCACTTCTTCTGCTTAAACCAAACCTACCTATTCTACATTAACCGAAAGTAAAGGGAATTCAAACAAATCTTACAACTGACAAGGAGAAGTAGATTCCCTTTCTCAAAATAAGGAGCCATGTATATCATTTGGTCCTAAACACGGCTTTTATTATGAGTGAAAAAATGACAAGAGGCCGATGCTCAACCCAAATCATCAATGTATTTACTAGAAACAAGACAAATACCTCTTTTCATTGGTTTGCATTTGGATTGAAGAGGCATTGCAGCTAATCGTTGGTACTTTTAAACTCATCCTCATGGTCAAGAGCAAGAATGACTGGTGGTAACTCCTCTTTTAGCTCCAATGAAGCTAATTATTTGATTGGGGATGGAATGATCAGATGGATGTGCCCTTTGCTATGAAATTCAACTCCAAAAAGGAACCTTCCTATGGACCTTCTTGGAAGAAGTGGTTGTCCCTAGGCTTATTTTCCATTTGTTGCTCACCTAAATTCAACTGACATTATACCTTGATGACTGATATGTAATGTGTGTCATCATTGTTTCCTTCCTCATCCTTAGAAGAACATGAAATATCATAATCCTCCAACCTTGGTTCTAGAGGGCCGTTGTGAAATGCAGGTTGTTGTCATTGAATGCTCTCCTCCATCACAGTAGACTCATGTGCTTGGAAGGTGGATGATGGAGTGTCAAATTGTGTGATATTCACATGCTCCTCCCCATCGAATAAATCCTCCAAGTCAGATAGATAATTTACCTCTTTTTTTTCCTGTTGCATGTGCTCTACCTCCTCCATAATGTCCTCTTGATTTGCAACTTGCTCACCATGGTTCCCCTCATCCTCAAACATGAATTTTGAAATATCAAACTATTCTTCGACACAAGATCTTGAAGGGGATAAGTGAGAGGAAGAAATGAAGGTTCTTCTATGACCTTCTTTGTGTTTGAAGCCTCTAAAATTATATGGTTCTCCTCCATAGCCAGAATGCACTCCTCCTCTATTGGATTTGGAGTAGCTATTTCTTCCCTCACTTGGCCTAATTTTTTTGCTTAAAGTGAATCAATATTCTCTTCAAATAAAGTGTGATCATGGATACTACATTCATACCATACGGATTGTTGATCTTCTTGTTCCACTGCTGCTACAAAATTAGCCTTGGCCACCACTAGCTCCTCAACTTTGACCTTCTCCATAGGATTAACCAACAAGGGAATATTTTCAATTCAGAATCTAAAATCCAAGATCACTAAGCTTGTAATAATTTCTTATTTTCTTGGCTCTTCTTCTTACTTCTCCCCTTGACTAGATTTTTGGGTCTTTTAATGACATGAACTTGAAAGAGTAGGAGGAGTGGTGGGTGGAGTCTCTACTAGTTGTTTCTTTATTTATTTGTGTGGAGGGGAAGGTATTTCATTTGGATCTTCTGGAGGGGAATTGGATTTGGAAGGGAAAGGGGTAGAGAAAATAAGATGGGATGGGAGACTCGAAGATGGAAAAAGATTCCACAATAGCAGTAGTGGATGGGAAGCTTGGAAACTTATTCTCAAGTTGAGATGGTACTGCTTGGGGAATGGAGAGAAAATTACTAGATGATTGTGTATGACTTACCCATTGATAAGGTTTCCTACCACCAAGTTCGTAGGCCTCTATCTCCTTAGTCCACTGTGTAAGTTGACAAAGCATTTCAACCATGAAGTCAAGCTTCTTTTGCAAACTATAGTGTCTTGGAAAAGGGCCTTCACATGGACAATATTTCTTGCAACCAATTTTGAATTCCTTCATTCATGTTGTAGCCCTTGAATGAACCATGTCAGCCTCCATCCGTTGAAGCTTCTCCAACATATCAACATTCTCCATTTGACTGTCATCATTATATGCATACCCTTGTTTCTAATATGTTTCATAACAAAATTGGTTTTGACACTGCTCATATAGGTAAGCATAATGGTTCGAATATGATCATAATGTTGATATGTAGGAGTTCAGAAATACATTGGAGGTGGACTTCACCACTATTGCTGCAAGTGTGAATTCTAAGGTGAGAATGAAGCCATGATTGCACAACTTCATGAATGGAAGAAGGGAAGAAGATGAAAAATGTGGAAATAAGAATGGGTGGAAATGGATGGAAAGAAAGTATGCAACTAAGATAATGACTTGTTGATCAGATGGAGTCACCATATGTGCTTTTCATGTACCTCTTAAAGTTTGAATCTCACTAAGAACACATCAACTTGATGAAATGAAGTGGTAAGGTGATTAAAACCTATCCCACTAGGCGTGCCATAATTGTTATCACCAAATCAAATCACCATCTAATTAGTTCAAGTGTGTGTGCTTGAGCTCATAGTGTGACTGGGTAACATGGGTACTATCTCCAAGTTGTGGGACTTGCTACTTGAGATAGACCTCCATAGAAGGTTGGTTCCTCTACCTAATCCTAGCACTAAACTACTTCCAAAGAAGGAAATGTAACTATCTACTCCTAATCTAACCTTTCTAAGGAACCACAGAGAGAGAGAGCATGAAAATTAATAAATCCTACACTATAGAGGTGATAGCACCAAGAAAAGGGGTGAAATATCCTGCTAAGGGAGAATACAAAAAGAAAATGGAGTTAAGAGAGGCCAAATCAATGTGACATAGACCCAAATATTCATTTACCACCAAATCTCCATGAAACACAACATCCCGCACCTGCAAATGAGAGATACATGTAGAGAAAAACAACACAAAATTGAAGGGAAAGTAGATACAACAAAATAATGCAAGGATTGAAAGAAGACCATGAACACAAAATTTATTGCTCTTGGAATATGCACATTCCATTACATTATTGAAATAGAGGCACACATACACTTGTCAGGCCCATGAGAGGTTTGCATCTCAATGGTGTTCGAATTTTTTTTACATAGTTTGCCCACATCTAGAATATCTCCCTTCCAGAATGAGAAGTGTTTACAATATATAGAAAATGAATGACAGAAAGAGAAAGAGTGAAACTCAAATTTCTTTTCCCACCAACTAGCAACTACCATTAAATGTTCTAAAAATGGCATGGGAATCCTTACAAGTCATATTAAATACATACTTTCACTTCTAGAAGAAGAAATGGGATGCCATACATCATTGATTGTGGTGGTTGGGCCTAGAACTATGTATTTCCATGTTGGACACTTTTTCCAAATTTTTGCTCATCTAGCCTTAATAAAGTTAAGAAGTACAATTCCCATTACATACAAGACATTGATACCTTTCCAATGATATATATTTTGTCAAATTTTGAGCACTAGATGAAAATTTATGCCCATTTGAAGTTTCACGTGAAAAAATGTTGTTTTCCTTTATTCCGCAGATTTTTGAGTTTTCTAAAACATCCCGTGGATTTACTTTTCTGCAGGATTTTGTGGCTTTCTCAATGGAATTTGTTCTACATATTATTTTTTGGCACTTTGTTTGTGGATTTTTCTATGTACTTTTCCATGGAATTTTTTACGACTTCTACAAACTTTTTCTCACGGAACTTTATGGGGCTTTATACGGGTTTTTGTGCCGACATTTTCTGCGGTTTCCATGGATTTTTGTGCATACTTTTTTATGTCCTTTCTATGGATTCCTGTGGCTTCCATGGATTTTTATGTAAAAATTTTGCGGCTTTTTCTGTGATTTTTCTTGGCATTTTCTGTGACTTTTTGTGGCTTTTCTGCGGCTTACGCCGCTTTTCTCTCAATTTTTCACTAACTCCTTAGAATTTTCTTGGATTGGGGAGTTAGGAAAAATGAAGTAGAGTGCCCCAAAGCCACATTTTCCTAATTTTACTTAATTTTCTCAAATTTGGCTGAGAACTAAACTCATGTGCTTCTGAAAACCCTAGGCTCAACCATGAAGCTCTGCCAAGTTCCCAAGTTTTTTTTTCTCTAGTCATCCATTTTTACCAAAGGGGTTAAAATGGATAACAAAAACTCCACCCCAAAAAGAGAGAGAAAAATAAGGTAGAATTAGAAAGCCCCACTTTAAGTTACAATAGTATGTAGCCACCCTATATTTTCCTAATTTGCCTCCTAAAGGGACTATGGATTAGAAGGAAGAGCATTAAATAATGCACAAGATTTTCTTAATCTTGAAATTATGTTCCATGACATAACATCACTATGTTCTAGATCACGAGGCCTTTCGAGAAAACAATGATATGTTTTTTCAGAGGTACAAGGATAATAATTATATGTATTGAGGAGTGGAACACCATGGAAATGTGAATGAATCCGCTAAGTGGATAATGGACCTCTATCCAAGATGTGGTTCCTACATAAGGAAATATTCTCCTTATGCAAAGTAGAAGGGATAAATGCTCTATGAAGGGATGATGTATTTGAAGCAGCAGTAAAGAAGGAATGTGGAAGGCCCTACAAATGTGAACTATATTTTTCGATGTCTCATTAGTCTTTAATTAAGGTGTTTACTCCCTAAAAAAATCAACAGAGGACCAGAAGTAGTTGGATCAAGGAAAAAATCCTTGAGATTTGAAAGGTGGTACGGAGATAGTTTAAGTGAGTCCCCATCATTAATATAGTCACCTGTGGTAGAATAAAATTACCCATCATCATAAATTTCCTCATGATTAGAAATGACACTAATTAAGTGTGAATCTGAAGAAGACTCTAGAGGGAAAAAGTGAGATAAGGAATACAACCGAACATGATGATTGACTATACCCACTATAATGATAGTGTCACTTTTTATTTCTCTAACATACACTTAATTGGAAGTGAAATCAACACAAAATCCCTTACCAAGGTGATTAATTTGGTAGGATGATAGGATATTAGTTGACAATGAGGGAATAACAAGAAAATAATTCAATGCTCCTCCATCTACTTTAAAAGACCCTCTCCAAAAACCTATGCTAGAAGAGTTGTCACCCAATATTATATAAGACATGTAACATGGCTCCAAAAAAGTGAAATCCACTTGTGAAGAGGAGATATGATGTGATGCACTAGAATCAATTACTCATGTAGGATTTGGTGGTACAATTGTAACTAGGAATCTCCTCCTCTTTGTTTTATCCTTTCTTGATTCTTTCTCTTTCTCTTTTCTATGGTCATTTAACCATGAGGATTCATGGGTTGATGAAGATTGTTTAAAATATTGAGGAACACCTATGTTTTTCTTCTCAATAATACTTGTGAGGTGGTCAATTTTCTTCTTTATACATTTGTTTCTTCATGATTGCATGTGTAATACCTACATTTGATACTCTATTTCTTGGAATTAATAGTAGAAGAGGAATTTTCAGAGTTTAATTTGGAGGTGGGATCAATTTGATCCTTATTGTTCTCATGATACTTATTATTTTGTTTCTTCTCTTTGTTTGAATCCTTTAGTTTCTCTTGTCCAAAAATTAGAGCATGGGATTTAGAGGACTTCTGTGTTCCCATTTGAATAAGTTTGTCTTCCTCTCGAGTTAAGTCAATAACTAAATTTTCAAAGGAAGGAATCTTCCATGTAGCTCCCATGATGCTACTGGTGGCATGAAAGGTAGAGAAGAAGACATAATAGTTGGGACCCAATTTAGCAAGGATGGAAAGAACCAATTGATATTTTGTTTTGTCTATAACACACAATTTAAAATCTAACCTTTGTGATTAGAATTTTGTAAATAAGGCATGTATCATGTCTATGTCACCTGGGATTAAACCGATGGGATCATTTTCCATCTCTTCACCTCTCATTATGTCCTGCTTCCCAAATATTCCTTCCAAAATGGTCCATATTTCATTAGGATTATTTGCAGATTCAATATGAAAGAGCAATTTGGAAGACATGGACATGCATAATAAACCTCACAATTCATCACTTTTGTTGTACCACTTCACCTTTTCTACATCTTGTGTCAGTTCTATTTCTGTACCCATGGTGATCCAATGTAAGCCTTTACTCCTCAAGAGGATTTGTAGTTTGAATTTCAACTCGTCATAGTTGAATGATATAAGAATTAGAACAAGTGACAAATCCATTGTAGCAAGTGGCTTTAGGTTGACCTTAGTGTGCTAAAAATACTTAAGTGTGCAATGACCCTAAAACTATATAAGTGACAGGATTTCAAAAATAGGGATAGCTCAAACGCAAAGAGAACAAAAAGACATGTACTTTAAGAAAAGGACACATAACATGAAGAAATGTGGGAGAACCTAGTTGAAATTTATACCAAATCAGATTTTTGACCTTATTATACACTTATAAAGGCCCAAAATGTAGTTTGTCAGAGTTTAAGAGATGCAAAGTAGGTGTCAGAACTTGACAGGTGCAGAAGGTGTTAGAACCTGAGAGGTTTAAAGAAAGTGTTATAACTTGACATGTGTACAATAGGTGTTAGAACCCGATAGGTGTAACGAATTTGTTAGAACCTGATAGGTGTAAAATATGTATCCAAACCAGAGAGGTGTAAAGAATGTATCAGAAGAAAACATGTGTAAAGAACATGTTAGGAACCTGATAGGTGTAAAGCATGTGTAAGAAATAAATTGGTGTAAAGTAGGTGTCGGAACCCAACAAGTGCAAAGCAAGGTAAAAAAACCCGACACATTGACGGTGGAAATTTTGTCTTGCTAAACATGCTTGACAACCCGATTTACACTTGGGTAGATTTTTTGAATTTTGAAAACACTTGAAAACCTAATTTTAACTTGGGCATATTTTTCACTTGTTAAGAACATGCAAAAACCTAAAACACTACAAATGAGAAAACAATAACGTCCATAAATGAGAAAACAATCAAGTTTTCATACAAAATATAAAATACCCACCAATTTATTCGAAAAACCTAGAAAAAAAAATATATCTTTCTATTTGATTCCAAACTTACACAAATTTGTTGAATGTCTAGAAAAAATCCTTCAATTCTTTAAAAAATTCATAAATACTGTCACATAGAACTAGGTCAAGTTTATAGTTGAGCCTAAGGTTTTCAAACCTTCTTAATTCAATAGCGTAATTTTTTTTTCATGTAGATACTTTAGAGAATATTTTTTCATGTTATTTCCTTTAAAATCCTACTAAAGCCTTGCATGAAAAAAACTAAATGAGCTAAAATGTTAGAACTTCCAACAGATGCAATGGCATTCGGCTACGAGATTAGCTCTGATAACATGTTGGAGTGGGCCATAATTAAGAATTGAGGATGGATAGGATAAAATTCACAAACATAAATCTTTGTGGAGAGGTGAAATCCAAAAACACTCAAGAGAAGAAAAACTCTTCATTCATTCATACATAAGCAGATTAGCCAAAAATATGTATAGGAGGTTACATTATATAGTGTGAAAATAGATTACCCAAAAATGTAACCAATTCAACTCATAATTAGAAAATCACTTAAAGTACATTCCCTTGATAACCTATGATTAACCTAAGCAAGATAATAAAACCATGTAGTTAACACCACAAGGTGGGTAAAATCCTACACCAATAGATTCTCGGTATTGAGTGACATGCAATTTTAATAAACTTAAATGCAATTGAGTATATATATTTCCTATGTAATTTCACAATCAAGTATACACTTTTTCCTACATGAAATAAAATTAATGAAATAATGTGTATTTGTTAAAACAATTTATTGCAAATTAAAGCATCCAATATCCCATGTCACTTCCTCACTTCAATTTGTGCATGTGACTAACCTCATCTATAAAAATGTTATAAATTAGTAAATATATTACATGTTAATTTATTTTCCACTAAGTGATATTTATATTAAAATAAAAATTTGATGTTGGAACTTCCACATCTAGCAATGTCAGTGTAAGGGTGTATGTCTAGAAATTCACTAAAATCAATTTTATTACTTTTAATAGTCATTTACTTGGATAATAAACTCTATAAGTTGGAGATAGTATTTTGTAGTCTATGTGCATAAGTTTCATTATTCGAGTGAGATCACTTATTTCTCGTTTTCCATTCATGACATCATTATACCATCCACCCTACATTCATCAATCATTAGAGATTAGAGTTGTTGTTGGAATCGCACCCGCTAAAGTCTTACACAAGTATGATCCAAAAATATAAATTTCATTATGATTTTCTTATATTAAATAGCATCATTTAGTACAAAACTATGAAATATATTTTTACTTTAAGCTGATTCTTAATGTTTTCCATGGGAGTACATGTTAAGTTTTATGCATTCACCTTCCCCTGGGGTTGATTTAAAGAGTCAGAGGAGGATTGAGACAGATTATGAGCTTCTGGTAAGTGTTTATTTGCAACTAATGTAAATTTATATTTAATGTTTGTAATGCTAATTGTCTTAATTTAATATTTTTATTAATAGGTAGTGCTACAATCTATATAGTGGGTCTTGAATGTGTCTTAATAATATACACTCATAAATATTCCGTTATACAAGGGTATTGATGCAATGAATAGGAAATGCACATGAACCAAAATACATTGGTTAGATTTAAAGGGGTTAAAATGAATTCTACAGTCGCATATCAAAAGGGTAGTAATACTTACGCTAGGTAAACCTAGTATTTTCAAGCTCGTGATCAAGATAGAGGAGAACACTCTACTAAGATATCGGTAGTTGGGTGTGGAGATGTATGGATCAACAATGGATAAGACAAGTGTGCATAATATGAATGAAATTAAATGAATGTAAATGTATGGAGATGATCATGGATAATAATAGTATGCTAACTAACATCTAACTATATGTAATATTAAGCTAACATAGCACAATGAGGGAAGAATAAGAACTTATCTATATAAACTGATAAGAGATGGTTAGAAAACACAACTTGTACTTGTAGGGTTGTCCCTGATGCATCTATATCTCAAAAGAAGCATCACATCGAGAGATAATCACTAGTAGGTTGAGAAGAGGAAAACCGTCCTTGTCCTAGAATCACTTTAGATGAATTAAAAGTGCAAGAAAACTATCCAAGAAGAAGATTGTCTAATCCAATCCAAGAAAAGTGTAAGATGAACAAAAATATAAGAAATTAGTTGTCAATATTGAATAAAATATCATAGTAAATGGTAGTTTGAATGGTTCCAAATTCCTTCCTTTAAGTGTGAATGGGTAGTGTGTATATATAGGAAGCCTTCACCCAAGGGTGTGTTAGCAAATTTTAAAAATAAACTACTAAAATTTGGTTTTGCTAGTAGTTACTCTTGTGCTCATGACATATCCACCCGAACGATGGTTCTCCTACAACCATTTATCTCTTGTTGTCAGAGTTTCTTTGTTCGATATCAAATGAATGAAACTAGAAACTCATATCATGGAGGGTAAATAGTACCTCTAATGTGATGTGATGGATGGATGAGCGCAAAGTGATGATGTATCCTCACTATAGTAGATGGCCTTCAAGTAAGATAAACTAAAATGTGATTGATTAAATGGATTTATGTGGGGATTCCTAAAAAATTGGATCTAAGAAGTGTTAAATTATTTGGTAGATGTCAACCCCGTTTGTTTAGAAAGAGTGAGATAAAGAAATAACTTTAAATAACATACAGAAATGGAATAATACTGAATATAACAATGATTAAAATTGTTCTAGAAATTGATATGATTCAAATAACAGTAAATTATGTATTACCTAGTCTAGGTCAACGTTAACCTCGACTGTGCACAGGTAGGATAACAACAACCTAGGAGACTGTATTTGGAATATATGAGAAAGATGTAGACTATGAAGTATCTGAGTGCAATCTATATGCAAAGTAGAGGTTTATGTGTGTTGGGGTCAATCTATAGAAAATATATGAGGAAGCATAAACAAGTAAAATGGAAGAAATAAGAGATGGATAAGGGTAGATTGAGAATCAAGACCCTGGTCGATAGTGACGAGGGTAGGTCGACGGGAATGTAGCAAGGCTAGACAAATAAGAAGATAAATGGATGGAAAAGGAAACCTGTAAGAAAAGGAGTTGAAACAAAAGACTGTTGAAGAATCATTGAGTGTTGGAGATACTGATATGAACCTGCAGAATTTTAGCTACAAGAAAAACAATGATAATGTTCTAAAGAATGATTATGAGGGATGAAAGCACATTCAATGGATATCTGGGAGGTTTTTCACTATTGCAAGAATACTCTGGTATGAGATTTGATTCATAAGTCATGAAGAAGCTCCATAATTCACATACATATGATTTATGCTCCCTTTTTGGAAGGATTTAACTTAGTTTTATAAGGTCGGCGATGACTAGGTTGGGTTGTTGCCAACTATGGGGAAAGTTTCCCCAATGGGCTAGATTTTGTGTTTTCTAAGTGAATTTATGTTTTGATGAGCGGGAAAAGCTTCTTTAAACCATGTAGGTAGGAATAGGTTGTTTTGGGATAAATCGTGGGTAGTTAGGGCATAAAAATAAGTAGTAAGAAAGTTAGAAAAAACAAAGGGGGTGTAGGTTAGGATAAAAGCATCCTAAATAGAAACTAGATTAGGGTGTGAAACAAGGTGGATCTTAATTAATTAACTAATATAAGCTAATAAATTAAATTAATTTAAAATTATGGGATGGGCATTTTAATTTAATTAAGGGGATGCATTTAATTAAAAGGGAACCTAGTTATGACCCTAAAAAAATAGGAACACGTAGGAAGACGAAGTAGAGATACCAGTTTTAGGTGTCTACATTTGCCCTTTTTGTTGACTGGTTTGCACTAGCAAGCCATGGGAAAAAATAGTAATAAGAGGAGTGTTCTAAGGATTGAAGGAAAGTAGACGATGAGCTCCCCCTCATACAGGGGATCGATGATGCCAAGGAGATCGATAACACATTTTAAAAAAGGTAGATGATGAAAGGTGGGTAGGTGAAAAAATATTGGTAAAAGGATATCTTAAGGCAAGATTCCCCATGCAAAAGGAGTCACAATAAAAATAACAACCATGTTGATGACTCCAATATCATATCGGTGCAGGGAAATTTTTTGTCTCAATGGAGACAAGATACAATGATCTATAAACCATCAAGTGGGTGAAAATCATTACAAAATGGATAGAATCCTATGGGAAAGCTCTCATATGGATGCAAGCCGGAACGATGCCGGGTTCAAAGGTGAGCATCAAAGTATGTGCAACTAAATGCAAAAATTATGTGAAATCCTTTGTACATGAGGAATAAATTTTTTTATGTATCTATAAATGATGAGGATAGAAACAATGGTGCCCCAACACAAGACATGGAAAAAGGATGAGATGGTGGGTAATTAAATAGTATGCCCCAGAGGGGAAGATACGTATGGCCACTAAGGTGGAGTTTGTGCATAAATTGATTAAGATCAAAAATAAAATTCCCAAAGAGGGAGTAAGTATGGCCATGAAAAAGTACTTCGAGATCAATAGAATTCCCTAAAGGGAAAATACATATGTTCACAAAGGTGGAATTTAAATAATTCCTAAGGAGAGGTTATAAACGATGATCAGGGAATCCAAAGAAAAGGCTACCAAGGAAATTCAATGATGACTAAGGCCAGTCGACGGTGACCCAAGGGGGTCAATGTTGACCAAGTGTTGGTGCCTATCTAAGTGGGGGTCAGCTAACAATTTTCATTTTCATGAACATAATTAACAGATAGATCAAAGAAATAAATGATAAGACTAAGAAATGGAGGCCATATGAGTTATAAGGACATGCTAGACAGTGTAGAGGATGGTGAGCAATAAAAATCAATCTTGTTTTTAGTTTAATTTTGTTATTTATTTATTTATTCACATTTTTTTGAAAAAGTGGATGATGTTAGGGCGGTTGGTGGCAACCTAGGTAGGTTGATGTGAATTGATCCCTAAGGTGTTGCGATCGAACCTAAAACACATCGACCCAACTTGGGTTGGCGTCGACTAGGGTTAGGTTGGATTGGTTTAAAATTAAATGGATTTTTGATCAAATTTAATTAATCTTGATTAGATTATGGACTTGGATATAATTTTTCATGTTTTTTTGTGATTACAGGCCTAAGATACCCTTTATTTGAGAGACTTTGTGCCTTATATATATGAGAATGTCAAAGGAGATGTTTTAGATCCCGAGTGCGATCACTTAGCAATAGTGGGGTTAGGTGGCTTGAGATATTATCAGAGGATCCCATGAGATGTGGGGCTTATGATTTATTTAGTGAAGAGATGGGACATGAACACATGTACATTTTGGTTTACAATAGGTGAGATGACAGTCACCTTGGAGGATATGTATCAGATTTTCAAATTACCAATATAGGGGGAGCAAATAGTTCCCATTTCTAGTGACAAGATATTGGCTATTTTGACGTTCCTATTTAGAGCTAACATGCTCCACATTATATTTTATTCAGGGACTTTCACATATGAGGTAATTTACAAGGATGGGGTGCCACACGACTGATTGATATGTATGGTGATGATGACTATGTTGTGTTATGCATTGTAAGAATCTGGTGAAGTTTGATTTCCATGGGTGTTGACTAGTGTAGTGGAAAATATTGTTGATCACCAGACAATATTTTCATTTGCTACTACCTCGTTAGCTAATGTTTACCGTGAGCTTTCTATGTACAGGGTAGGGCGGAGATCAATCTTAGATGTTCGTTTCTTATTTCATTGTTGGTCATATGAGCACATTCAGCCACCAAGGCTTCAATGAATCAATGGTGACTATATTCAATTAGAGGTGTAATGTTTTATATGGAGGGCCGCTCAGGTCTTCGGAGAAAGAGGGATAGAGGATTTTTTTGGTCTGTTGATCGGTTTGCAGAGCTAGAGATTAAGAAAACTAGATGGTGACCATGTAGGGATTTACTTGTATAGACAGGGATACATGAAGAGCTAGCCGAGATGAGGAGGAAGAGGTGGATATAGTGGATACGGTCATAGATTATTTAGGGGATTCAATTTAATCGAGTATGATGATATTTTGGGGTCATTCAAACTATATCATATGGTCATATTATGTATACATGTGAGGAGGTAGATATGTAGTTGCTAAGCCTTTTCATGGAAGATACATTGAGGGATGAGGTTACACCATTGGATGATGATGATGACATAGGATTCGGGCTAGATTTGGTGTCTGGATGGATACAATCTGGGTAGCTAGGGTGGTGAGGGAGGGAGGAGAGGAGGATGTAGAGGAGATGGAGGTGGAGGTTGAGGCTGAGGTAACTCTGGGAGGTGGAAATGGAGAATTTTGAGAGACTATAGAGTTAGAAAGGATTTGTTCCAAGATAGAATAGATGAGGGTGGAGAGGGAAACCTTAATCTAAAATAGGGATCGAAACCACTGGAAGAGGGAGGATAAGAGGGTCTTATTTGTGTTTCTTGCTACTATACTTTCCACTGAGGTTGTAAGTGGAGGACAGGTAATACCTGCAAGGAGGATAGATGAAATTCTCGGTATGATCTTGATTGATAACTAGAAATACTTGGCCATAGATTCTAAGTATTATGAGGGGATCGTGATTAAGGATATTCCAAAGACACTCCATTACAATGAGTGTGTCTCAACCGTAAGCAAGAAAGGGCCATGGGAGATTCATCGAGGTCGATAGGGAGATGGAGGGGCCCATTATACAGGGGAGAATATCAGGATCTCTCATATTAACTTTTCGGGTTTCACTAATATTTATGCTTTGAGAGAACCCCATTAGAGGGCAGTGATGTACTGAAACAATATATTTTTATATCCATGTATGTATATATGATTATGATTTTGTTGCGAATTGATATATGTGCATTTTTATTGTGATTGTTTGATTTATGATGATGATGATATTGATTGTCTATGTAATGATGATGATCTAAATGGTTATGTATGGTTGCTTTGGATTTATATGTGTATGGATGATTAATGATGTGGATTTTTCATATGGTTAATGAGGATAAGGATTACATGTTAGTTTTGAATTTTATCATGATGATGGGATGAATGGATATAATATGACGTGGATAAAAAAATTAATGTAGATGTGATTATTGACTAATATAAGAAAATATTAATGTGTTAAGGATAGATAAATAGATTGAGAATTGATCAAGATAAAAAAAGATGCATGTAAACATGAATGAAAGAGAGACATGAAAAGGATTGATGAAAAAATCAACCAATGATAGTGACCCATAGGTACGAACAACCCTAGGTCATATCAAGGAATGCGTGAAGAAAATATTCCTATAATTGCATTAGAGGTAAAAAAAGGGGCTCAGAATAATGCAAGGCACATGCGACCAAAACATGTATTAGAATGTAACCAACAATGGTTAGCTATATCAAAGATCATAGAGAGATAACGTATGGAGTGAACTCAAAATACCTAATGTCAGCACGAAAAAGGAGTTTGAGATGTAACTTGTACGCGGGAAAAGGGATCTCCATCATTGGTGTTCCCTAAATATATGCCCTAGCTCTCGGAAAGGGAAAAAGTAATGTTAGAAGAAAGTTGATGAATGTGGGAAGCTTTCTTAGGATGTGAATAAAATGGAAGGTTGATCAATGCGGGAAGCCTTCAATGTCATGATAAAAGGAGTATCCATCCTTTGAAGGTATGGTCTACTTTATACATAGTATGGATAACAAATGATAATATAAATGATAGTCGTCCTTCAAGGGATCAGTCTATTTCTTTCCTTTTTGATTTCTTTACTTTTTATTTTTTGCTTTATATTGAACAACTATCCATCAACGGAGTAGTTATTTTTTCTTATGTTTTCTAATTTTTGATTTACATCCTTTGATTTTATTTTTTATCATGGGGAAAAACTAGGGATAGCTACGTAGATGACTTAGGAGGGGAAAATAAATGTACAAGAGACATCCTTGGACCCTTTCCATTTTTCCAATAGGAAAATGAGAGGGTGATGGATGTAATGATCATGGAGTTATCATAACATGGATATCCTATCCATAAGGAAAATGCTATGGGAAGAGCCATGGTGCCCATATTTAAGGCCATGATGAGGAAAGTGACAAATGACCACATGATTCCAAATCATTATAATAAGAGATATAAGAGCCTAAGATAGAGGAATGATCCAAGGATATGACTAAGAGATCATTGGAAGACATGTTAACAGTATAATGGTCATAAGTGCAAAGCATTCACAGGTTCCACTTTTGGTTTACCATCAAGGGATTCCAATTGATAGGCTCATGAACCATACTTATTTGTGATAATTTAGTGTCTAATCCATTTAGGGCTGAAATTCCCTTGTTGGCTCCTTTCGAGAGTAGTGACATTCTTATTTTATTTGGGAATGAAGTCACCGACATTAAAGTCACATTTTTTTATGTGATTTTTGTAAGCACATTTGATGCACTCTTCATGAACACGATGGTGTTCAAGAGCGAGAAAGTGGTGGTCATCTAACAAGTCAAGTTGTTATAGATGTTCTTGGTGATAGTTCTCATCAGAGATGAAGTCATGAAGGGACATGCACAAATGTGTAATTTGAACTTCGAGAGGAAGAACAGATTTAGCTCCTACACAAGTGAAAAGGGTGTAGCCCCTATGGAAATATGGATGCGAGTATGATAATCTTGAAGGGATAAAGGAAGATGAAGATGTTAGTCATGTCTTGATCATTTAATACTCTTGGAAAGAATTTTTCGAAGAGGTTTGTTAGTGGATTCATTTTTCTATTAGCTTAAGGATAATATGGAGAGGAGAAGATAATTTTAATGTTAATTGAATCACAAATATTCTTAATATATATATTTTAAAGGAATTTATATTGTCCATGATGAATTTATGAGGAATGTCAAGTAGAAAATGATATGTTGGTAAATAAAGTTAATATTTGGACCAGATTTGGTTGAGATGAGTGGAATTACTTTCACCCACATAGTGAAATATTCAGATGTAGTGATGATAGAGTGATGTTGTTATGAAGATAGATGATTAATAAGACCGATGACCCCCTTTCCTATGGTATGGTATTTTGGATAAGAAGATAGATAGAAAGATTGAACATATGTAAGTTGATGTAAGTTAGATATGGATCGTGAAGCTTGAATAGAGACACACTTTTTGGGTGAACAAGAGTAATGGTTACTACGAGTTATTTTAGGATGAGATTATATGACCACAAGAGTGGACTTTGGATAGAGCCATGGTGATCCCAAAGGAAGAATAGATATGGCCATGAAGGTGGGCATAAGAGGAGAAAACTGGCTGATATGACGGAATAAGAATATCTAGATGATGTAAGGATATGGAAAGGATCCAATCCGTAAGTAGGTAGATTCTATAATGAAGCCCCCTAACGTCAAAGATGTTTTGGGGATAGGATGATGGGGAATAAAATTTTAAAGAATAAAAAACCAAGGGTCGGTGCTCCCTAACGAGAGAGATGTGGATGAACTAGTAGATATCAGAAGGAATAAGATGAGATATATGGAAGAAATGCCAAATAAATATGGGGTATTGGATTGGAAATCATAGGAATGGTGTATCAAGGTGAAGTGTATCAATGAATAAGGGAGGAACCTTGTTAATAGGATTTTCATGTGAAGAAATTTTTGATGAAGGAGGATGCCTAAGCACTCCTACAGAAGGTTATGCAAAAATAGTAGTGGAATCAGTCACGGACAAGATGTTAGATGAGGGAGGAAAGTCCCCGAGAATTTATTCTTTCTCAATAAGATCGTGGATAATAGTCTTAAGTGCCTAACATTGTTCAGTGTCATGACCTAGGGTATGATGGTATGTGTAAATGCAATGGGGATCAAACCATGATGGCTTCATATAGTCTACATAAAAGGCCCTAATAGGTGGAAGTGTGATGGAAAAATTTGGAGTAAATATCATAGGACTTCCACATAGGATTCAATATATGTCTCAGGAGGTACTCTGAAAGATGTTTTTGATGTCGATGATGGGGGTAGATTGTTTCAATATCTTGATGTTTTTTCATCAACCTTGACGGTAATTGGTTTCCTGTACGAAGAAGGACTAGATGCTTTTTTTTTTTATATTGGTTGGTGGATGGGAGTGTTCTTGGTGAAGGAGTTGGTCCTAGGAGGGAGTTGGATTTTTTGGATTTATATTGGTTAATTTATTGTGATAAATGGGATGGTCCTAGGATATATGGAAGTCGATGTAAGATGGAGGATGTAGGTTTGGTATTTGTTAGAGGAAAATATATCTTCATGTGAGGGCATATAAGGGAATGCTATGGAAGAGTACCGAGGTTTTTATGTTTGGTTTTTGAAGGATTACTCTTGGTAGGAATGATATTGAATTAAACTATTGGGTGTGAAGATGATGTTATGGTTGATGGGAGAAGCAATTTTTGCTTTATTTGATCTAAGGAAGGTGAAGAAATGTATAGTTGTGTAAATGAGAAAGGAGGGTCACCTATGGTTGCTTCCATTTTTAGTTCTATCCAATATCCTTTGAAGGATTTGGGAGGAGAAGATGGTGATGTGGGATATGTGATTACGATAATTGATGTGATAGGTGTAGGTAGGAGTGTAGAAAGAGGGATTGGGACTGATTTGACAGATGGTATGGTGGGTAATGGTGGAATATATGTGGATGGGGAAGTGGTATCCAAATAAGAAGGTGAGATATGTGCTAGTGTGGGATTGATGATAGGTGCAGGAGTGGATAAAATAATGGGTGTTTGGATCATACAGTTGATGAATTATATGTGAGAGGGAGGTGATGTAGATTTTTGATCATTTGGTGTGGAAATGAAGGGTTTTGTGGAATAGGTATGAATGCCTTAATTTTTTGTCTTAGTTGTTTCAGAAGACATTGTGGATACATTTGTAGATTGAGGACATGTGTTCATTGTGATAATAGACGTAAATGTCGGAATGTTGGATGTGGATGAGTGGGATAACGTTGATTATATGGGCATGGGTAAAGAGATGTGTGATAATGATGTCAAAAAATACATGGGTGGATTTTTTGGCGTATTAGATATGAGTATAGTGATGGGTGTGTTTAGGATAGGTGTGGATAATTGGGTAGTCATGATAAGTTTGGTTAGGATGGTTGTGTATGAAGAAGTGGGTATAGTCGAAGCCAATGCTGATGTGGTAAGAGACAAACTAGATGTATATATGAGAGAAGTGGTGGAAGTCAAGGTAGTTGATAAGGTTGATACAGGGATAGCTCTTGAAGGATCCATGGGCAGGATATCAAGGATGGGAGTAGGTGATGATGAGAAAAGTGGGAAAAAAATTGGAGGGGATGTTTGATGTTTGGTTTTGATTGAAAATGGGTTATATTTTCTTGGTGGTGGGTTAGGAAAGGGTTGTCTGAAGATGTCCGGAGTGTTGAAGACAATATCGGTTAAGGAGATACATGGGATTGGGAAGGAGAAGATGATAGGATGGTTGGAATTGGATCATAAAATCTAATACATGAGGAATGGGGATTTCATTAGATGGGATATGCATAAGGATGTCAAATGAACTAGGGGTTATCCAAGGTGGTGGGATAGATTCTACTGGTCGACATGATATATGGAGAAAGAACTCACATATGGGGTTGTAAGGAGGAAAACATGAGATATCAATCATGGTTCATTTAAAATCATTCGAGGTAGAATTGTGTTCCATTTTAAATTAAGAAATTCAAGAAAATGGTTACTCTTTTATTGTTTTTACTTAAGAATGTGAAAAAGAAAATGAGATAGATGGTGCGGTACCTAGAAGAAGGAAGTCTATGTCTAGTTTCAGGTTTGTTATGGCTTGGGAAGTATCAAGAGGCTTATTATTGAGTTATGAAATCCCAATTAGGCTTTTTGGTAGAAGGTTTTTTTGTGTTAATTGATTTTGAGTTTCAGGTTGTGTGTGAGGATTGTGAAATGCAACAAGTTAACCTCCTACTTAAACTATGTGAGCGATTAGGATGCAAAAATAAAGGTTCTTATTAAAACCAAATTAAGGTGTGATCTTTCGATGATGACACACATAGGAAAATGAAGTACGATGCAAAAATTAGTAAATAAGGAAATTATGAAAACATAGATAAATCTTTTTATTTTTATCTAAACTTTAGCAAAGAGCAATCCAACAGATGAACCAACACGAGTAAGAAAGAAGCTTGGACTTATGCTGCAATGTTAGTAGAAGATAGAAAAAAATAAATTAGAAAAGAAAGGGATCATCAAATTTTGGTCCCACTGGGTGTTCTAGGAATGTTGTTAGAGTTTATTTTTTTGATATCAAATGAATGAAATAGTTACTAAAATAAAATAGAAACTCATAACATGGAGGGTTTATAGTTCCTCTCACGTGATGTGATGGATGGAAGGGTACAAAGTGATCTGATAAATTGCAAGTAAGATAAACTTAAATGAGATTGGTGGATGTCAACCCCTGTTTGTTTATAAAGAGTGAGATAAAGCAAGAATAGTAGATAGGATGCAAAAACATAAATAAAAGGAATCTTAAAATCATTAAAGTTGATCTAAAAACTAATATGTTTGAAATAAAAGTAAATTAAAGATTACAGTGGGGTCGATAGTGAGCTAGACTGTGTACAAGAAGGTCGACAGAAACCTTGAAGACCATGCAGGATTTGAGTCCAATCTAGATGTAACAGTGGTTTATGTGTGCTGGAGACAACCTGTAGACTAAAATTGAGGAAGCAAAAACTAGGAAAATGGCATAAAGCAGAGATGGATAAGGGTAGATTGACAATGAGGACCCACAGTCGATGACTACTAGGGTGGGTCAATGGCGATTGTAGTAGGGCTAGATAAAGCCAAAGATAAATGGATGGAAAAAGTAACCTGCAAGCAAATGAATTGAAATAGAAGGCTGATGAAGAATCCCTGAGTGTTGTATAGACTGATTTGAACCTACAAAATTTTAGCTACAAGAACAAAAATGATAATATGATAAAAATATGATTAAAAATAATGCAAAAAAGTTATAATCTCACGAGGCATGATGGTGAGTGATCCAAACGCGTTGAGTGGAGATCTGGGAGGTCTGTAGCTATTACAAGAATTCTTGCGTATAAGATTTGAATCATAAGTCACAATAAAGATCTATAATTTACATGTATATGATTTCCTCTCCCTTTTTGGAAGGTTTAATTTGATTATATAGGGTCAATGGCAACTAGGCTAGGTCACTTTGCCAACAACGGAGAAATTTTCCCCAATGGGATATCTTTTGTGTTTTTCTCATGGTTTCATGTTCTGATTGGTGGGAAAAGCTTCTTTAAAGCTTGTAAAAGCAAATAGGTTATTTTGGGATAAATCATGGGTAGTTAGGGAATAAATATAGAGAGGAAGAAAGCTAGGAAAAATCAACGGGGTGTAGGTTAGGATAAAATCATCCTAAATAGAAAGTAGTTTAGGGCATGAAATGAGTAGGATCTTAATTAATTAATTTATAGAAGTTTTAATCAATTAAATTAATTTAAAATTATGGGATGGGAATTTTAATTAAATTAATGGGATGTATTTAATCAAAAGATAAACTAGATAAGACCCTAAAAAAATATGTGCACACTGGTAGACAAGGTAGAGATACCGATTTTAGGTGTCTACACTCCTATATATTCGATATCGGTATTTGGTTTTAATCAATTCCTTGAATAATTTTTTCAACGCCTTCTTCCTTCATTTGTATCAAAGAAATTGTTTTTTTATCTTCATATGTGTGAGAACATACATTCAAACAAACATGGACTTTCCATTAAACATCAAAGTAGAGAAACCTATTCATTTGTCGAGAGTATAGTTCATGGAAACATGAAATACCTACATACAAAGTTTGTTCTTGTTCCTATGGTATTTGTTTTGAAAACGTGGAGAAATTTAGCATTAACACTTAGAAACCTATGAAATTACTCTTTTGCATGATGATTGCTGCAGCAAAATCAAGAAATCTGCAAACCTATGTTGAAGTGGACTAGAGTGGATGTATTAGAGACATCTAGTGTGGAACACTATAAACCTTAATTTGGAAACGTGTAACTATTTTTTTCGACCTTCCACTTTTGTATTTCTCTAGGGTTGAATTGAAATGGTCCATCAAATCCCAATGTTTTTTCTACCGATGAATTATGGATCTTGTTTGGTGGCTAGAGTAATAATTCAAGATCCATAACGTGAATACCTATCTACCTTGTTTTGACATAGATATGTAGTGGTTTTCTTGACCAATGTCCTATAGATAAATATGCCATCCTTCGTAGAAGAGGAGGATGTGTTTTGCAAACGTCTACTCAAGAATGAATTGGAAAAAGAGACCAACTGAGCATGGAGGATGGTAGGCTATGGGATTGAAGGAGTAAAGACATATTTTTGAATGAAGGTGGACACACTAGAATAAGCATGAAATCATTTTTATCCTCATTCACCATATTCCACAAGTATTTCATTCAGAAGTTGAAAGCTAGATAATAAGGCATGTTTTAATTTTCTATCTATAAATTCCTCTGAAGAAGCGAGTTTCTATGGAGCATATGTAACCTTCCTTGCGAAGATATTTTCCACTGAGTGTATAGATGATCAGAAAATGTAGAACTATTTTAAATAATAGTAATAATCAAAGCTATATCTGCTAATTAAGTAACATGTTACTTGATGTTGGAGGATACACAGAGGTTGGAGGACACATGACATCCTCTCCTCACTCAGCTACGACATTGTCACATCATTAATTTGGTGGATTTTTGTTTTTCCTTGTTTTTGGTGTTTGTGGTAATTTTTTTTTAGTTTTATGGATTTTTATAAATAATAAATGTAGATCATTTTTCTAGTTTGTTACATCCTAAATGAAGGAAATTGTGAGGAGAAAATTCACTAAAGTAGTGCTTGGTTCTTGTGTAAAGGGTATGTGGAAATCTGAGAAACCACTGAAGTGTTTAGTTGAGACAACATGTCACCTCTAGGTTTTTCATTAACCTACAATCAGAAAACCATAAGGGGTTGGATGTAATCCATGGAATTTGGAAACCACCAAGGTTTTATTAAGGATGGATGTTCTCATGTAACTTTCATGTTTTTGATAATCCTACAAGGATTAACCAAGGTCTCACTATTATTACGAAATTGCAGCACCCCGATTTCTCACAAGTGAATGGTTGAGGCAGTCAATGTGATGTGTCAAACATAGAGTTATCCTAAAGTGTGGGACTTTACAATCGAGATAACCCTCTAGATGAAGGACGGTTCCTATTCCTCTATTTTTATGCACACATCCAAATTGTCGAAAAAATATACTCTAACTTTCCAAGGAGATAGGGTTAAGAAGATTACAAGAAATTAAACCTAAATTAACAGAGGTGATGCGTGAAAAGGAATTTTGAACACCTACTTTGCATGGAGATGGAAACCACAATAAGATTAAGAAGGATGAAAATACACCATAGATCTATCCACTGATGAGAATCCACATATAAGAGAAGAAGGGAGGGTGGAAAGTAAAATTATCCAACATTAGAACAATGCCCCTCCTTGCAATATATAGGAAGAATAAGAGAAGGGAGAGAGGGAAGAAACTAAAAATCTTGCTTCAACAACCCTAAAATGCTTTGATTAAGAAATGCATTGCAACCGTCAAAATCTAAAATTTTACACATTCAGGAATTTCAAATTGGAGGTTGATGTTATCATTCATTCAATTGGGTGTGTGAAACCTTTGAAAATTTGAAACCATGAAGTCCAAAATTCAGAATTTGGGTTTCATATGTTGTGCCTTTCAAACCTGCAACACTATTCATCCCGTTAAACCATTGAAACCTCCGAACCTCTAAAACCACGAAGTTCAAAATTTTGACTTTGAGTTTTGGACCTTGTTCCTTTTGGGATTCTCACTATCTCAAGCCCAAAAAAATCTCCAAAACTTAGACCTCTAAAATTTTGAAATGTGTGCCACATTGACCCCAAATTCAAGTTTGACCTCGAAACACCAATCCCTTTAATAATTCAAAGTTTCATGGATTTGGGCCTTTTTTTGTTTTTCCCTGCCTGGCTTCCAAAACCTCTTAAATCTAATACCTCCGAAGTTTGAAAACTTCAAACTTTGGAGTCTCCATTTTTACACATAGCTCAGCCACGAGCTTCCTTCAAGTTCCCCATCTGCGAGCTTGAAGCTAAACCACCCTTCCATTTGTTGTCTCCAACATCATTTTCTATTTGATCTCACTCTCATTCACCATGTATTTGGCTCAAGTGACTTTGTTTCTATGGCGACTAAGCTAATCATTTAATCTTCCTACAAACTAGTTCTCTACACTCTGCGGATGCAAAGCTTCAACTGAGTGAACACCTGCATGTTTGGTTTGGGCCACTAAACTTGTTTCTATTATCTCATCATCCTCTTTGTATGGTTAGCCCCACCCATTTGAGATCGAACCTGATCCAATGTGCCCTCCCGAACTCGATGAGCTCCTTCTCCCAACTTGCCGAGTTTTTGTGACTTACTACGGCTAATGCATGAATTATCTTGCTAAGTCACTCGATGAGCTACTCAGCAAGATAATTTTAGCCATGTAACCACTTTGAGAACCTTCTTAGGCAATGTTTTTCCCATGGGGGCAAAAATTGTCAACAGTCACCAAGACAAAGAAGCCAAAAATATTGCATGCCACCTCAAAAGGTAAGTAGGCTACATGGAGAGTCTAATAAACTATTTATTGTGTTTGAAATAAGGGGGTCCACTATTTAGAAATATGATGTTTATATAAACAATATATTAAGGGGGAAATGTTAAAAAGTTTAAAATAATACATTGTTAAAGGTCGGTTATGGTAGAGGTTACTTCTTCCTTAGAAGCATCTCCACCCGACCGATGGTGTCCTTGCAACTATTTGTCTCTTGTATATATTTGATATCTCTATTTGGTTTTAACAAAGGCATTGGATCCTTGTACCAATGTTTTTCACCTTCAAGGTGATGGCATCGACAGAGAGAAATACAAAATGGACACCATCTCCTATGGGTGATAATAATGGAAAAAGGTGGCAAAATGAGGTAATGTGCCATGAAAAATAAAAATAATGTGTTATAGATGATGACTATGAATAAAAAAAGTGCAAAGTGGTGAGATGCAAGTAAAATGTTGTGAATGTAATAAGTGTGAGAGATAGGAGGACAAGAATAACTAGTGTTAGGAAAACCAAGGCAAAATCAAAATAATGACACTCTCTCTACATACTATTTATAACCTATAATGATTACATGAATAGCCATTCCTGATTCTCAGCTAGCCTCTTAAGGAACCCACTGAAGAAAAAGACGTCTCTCTCAACCTTATCTAAAAAAATGTTAGTAATAGGTATGAAACATGAAAAGTGAAAAATTAGGTGTATATATATGCCATAGTTGTTGATCAATGCATGTCAAAATAGAAAAACATAGGGTGGTGAATGGAAAAATACAATTTATTTTTGGTGTATGTGACTTTCATCATCGTCACTCGGTGTCTTGTTTAAATCACATGGTTATTCATCTTGTTTAGCAAGATCATAGGTCATTAAGTGTAATTAGGTTTTCATATGTCCATGCTTTATTCATAGGAGTTACATAACACTCCTACACATGTACCCTTAATTTTTGAGTTATGAGGATAAGTATACCTATTATTTCATGTTTGATTTTCCTTTCTATTCAATTTTTTGAGGATTAATTGAAGCATTCATGTCACCATTGGAGTACAACCTCTTCGATGTACATGAGGTTCCATATTGATCATTGTAGAAAAATATCACATGGTATCCGAGTGGTTATTTGGTAAACAAGAAATCATTTATTATGGTTTCTTAATACTTCTAGTTTCTATTTTCATGCTTCTCATAAATTTTTCAATTAGTTTCTTAGGAATCTTGCTAACTAGCTTAACCATCTCGTTTTAGAGTTTATGCTATTTCTTTTGTTGTGCATGTGTGGGTTTTTAGAATTTCTCCATCAGATCTAGCTAGTAGTATCTAACTTTGGGGGAAAATCTATTTTTGGAAGTGGGTTCCTTTTTTGTTTTTATAAGATTTACATTTTTCATTAAATTTATGTTTGCTAGAAATATTTTATTATTTTAAGCCTTGTTTTAACACCTCTCTAACTTTTTCTACATTACCGCATGTTCTCTCATCTTACCATGGCCAGTATCCTATAGACCTTAATGAATTCCTTGGAGAGTTGGTTCATCTAGCAAGCTCAATATCGAGTCAGGTTATTTTTTTTTCTAGTGAGTTGGGATGTTCTCTCATGCAAGTTGAGACGTTCCAAATTTACTTAGTTGAGTTGGTATATTGTCTTGTTATAATTCGAGTTATCTTTTCATTATGAGTGAGTTGGTGTGTTTCTTTTCATCGAAGTGAGTTCCTTGTTTACTTATGTTTTGAGTTATTTTTATTTTGTAGCAAGCTGGGTTTGTTTTCCTTAGGTCAGTATTATATCAGTTTCCTGTGAAGTCTACCCTCCTTGCATTCTCCATGAGTTGGATTACATCCCTGTGCTCACCTCCTACATCGGTATATCCCCTGAAACCATACCTTTGATGTCATTCAATTTTCCTTGGTCTTCTTCTTAACTTGTCTTAGCTACCTCAACCTGGCCTTCCGCTCTTGCTCCTCACCATTGAATCCATGTAATTTCTTCCCTCATGCATTTTGATTTGGCTCATTCAATGATCTCTCCATAACGTACAAAATGCTTCTAATGTCTTGTTTCATGCCACCAAATCCAAGAATTTCCTGTTATCCTAGACATTACCCCACTGCTTGATCTATTTCACCAACCACCTCCACCTATGTTGAGCCCTTATATGCTTACCTCAGGACTCGCCAACCATGTAGATCCCAACACCTACATTGATTAATATTTTAATTTCTCAAGCTCATGACATGTGTTGCCCCTACCTAGTTGGTTCACTCAGTTAGCCAAGATGAATCAGTCTCGTAAGTTAATTGTGCCTCCCCTTAGCCTTTTTAAAACTAGCAATCGCATGTGTTTCATGAGATGTGAACGCCAAATGGTATATGTTATTTGTTTTATAGGTATAATTATTAGTTTTGTAGTTGATGTTGATTAGGGGTGTGATTGATTTCGTAAGTGTAGAAATATAGATGGGCCACTTAATTTGAAGGTTGTTTCTACATTTCAAACTTGTTGAAAATTTGTACATGAATAAATTTGATACCATTTTCGAAAGTTAATTTATTTTATAGCTGATGTTGTATGTATTTAATTTGTGTTTATTAATTGTGCATCAGTTGTTCGGTTGGTGTTTTGTTGGAAAAACATTTATTATACTGATTGATAATGTGTGTGATTGATAGTTTTAGTGTTGGAATTTAGTTGAAACATTACATTGAAATGTTATATGTGTACATTTAATTCTGTTATAGATTCATACATTTAAAGTTACATATCATATTTTAGAACATCAAATAAATGTAGATCTGCGTGCACATAATGAGACATGTATACATTTATAGTATTTATATCATGAATGGTAGCCTTTAGTGGGAAATTTTAGTTTCAATAAACATGATTACAATTGATACCCCTTGAAAACAGTGCCGCTTTGGATAGAAGAAGTATTGATTATAGTAGTAGTGTAGGTGTTATCAAAGAAGAGGGTGGTATTTATGACAGGTTGAGTGATAGTAGTCTTACTTCCTCCTTTCTTCTTGCTCCAAGTGTTGGTATGTGTGCCATATTTGAGTATCTCTCGAATGAAAAAGTAGGTGAAATACACAAGATTTACAAGTGAGGGAACTCTAGAGAAAGCTATGAATGTCAGACCTTCCCTTTCAGTGGTTCCAATGTTGATAGTTGCTCTGTGCAAAGTAAGTCCCTTACGATTTGTGGATAGTTAATCTCCAGGCCATTTTAATTGGAAATTTTCTTCATTCCCTCTCGAAATAGGGGGTATGGGAATATGTAACAGTTGGAGGGATCCCAACATGGGCTGTTGTATCTATCAAATTTGACAGCAAAAAAATAAAGGTAATGTTGGTGGTTGCATTGATGTGTCATAGACAATGCCGGTAATTGTTCTTGTGGAACTATTCATGATGTATGTGCCAACCCATAGATTTGCAATAAGCATGATTTTTTGTTGTTTGCACAAAAAAATTGTGTTCCAATCGATCATCATCGGGATCTCCTAGTCTAGTCGATCACTTTACTTTTAGCAATAGATTCGGTGATTGGAACATTCAATGCCTTCAACATCTATAGGTTGTGGGAGTCCACCTGATCATTTTTTGTAAACAAATGTGGTGCATCCTTAAAATTTTTAGCTCTTGCTGAGTTAGGTGTGTGTTTTTGTGAGACATTAAGATTTCCCATTCCTCAATTAGAGGGTTGAATCTCACATGTGGAGCAGTATATTCCGGAATGAAACTTGTGCATTGGTTTTTCCTTGTTTCGAAATATTGTTTGGAATGTAATAGAAGTCTGAAGTCCCTTCCAAAGGGTTGCTCTGTAGGAATTACTTGCGTAAAGAGGAATGTCCAAAACTAGCAGTAATTGGCCAAGGTCACCGAGGAGGATGACTGATCTGTTCCCAAATTAAGATGTTCTTAAGTGTGGGAAAGCTTTTTGGAGCCTACTATCAATTTTTCTTAGTAACTTTGGGCCAATGAAACTCCTTTCATCAATAAGAACATATTCTATATATTTCAACGACTCTTGAAAAGATGATAATGCACTACCTTCACGGGGTTTGATTTCTTTGATTGGAATATGCATGGTTGCATGGATTATGGATGTGGAGATGTTGAATGCTGAAACACTAGTAGGGGTGAGCACAAGTAGAGGTGAGGGATATGTGGTTGGTGATGTGAATGAATTCTAGATTTAATTTATCAGAAAAGATTTTCCTCTACCAACGGTTCCTTGAATTATCAAGCTTAGTGGAGGTAGAAGGATTTTTTTGTTTGCTGAATGTTGTAGTATAATATCAAGAGCTATTTGTTTTTTGGAGATAAAGGAAGTGTGGAAGATGGTGGTGTAGCCTGCATGTTGTTGTTAATTGTGTTTTCCTTCTCTCTCTCAATGAATGTTGAACCAGTTATCTGCAAATCATGTGGAATGTCATGTATTTTCCAATTATTGTGTATGTCAAAATATCATTTCCCCAACATGTCAAGACTATCTAGACTAGTGTTATTTCCCAGGTGAAGTTGTGTGAAGACCTATCATTCTTGCAATGGTTTGTGTTGAATACTACATTCGGGATCTGAGTCAGAACTAACATATGTAGCATGTCTTGTATCTGCAGTAGTGTGTAAAACATGCCACAATTTGTAGTTGCGCTTGAACATGTCCTAAGTGTCATTGATGTCATGTGTAGTTGAGCCAAATTTAGAGGCAATATTTTTGAAAGGCTTATATAAAAGGAGTTCATACCAACATAAAATATCATATGATGTTGAATCTTGAGCTCGGACATCCAAAAATTTCGGGTGGAGCAGAGAAAATGCTTAAGACTACATATACATCTTCATTAGAATCATAAATCAAGTAGAATCCTATTGAATGATCTCCAATAGTTCAAATTTTGGAGATAAAAATTAGGGATGTTGGCATCGGGTGGAGTCGATCTCTGATCATTTCAGCTATCACCATTTTAGGTGGTTTCAGTTTCTGTAATGCAAAAAATTAAGAACACATTGAATACGTTTAAAATATTCCCCCCTTTGTAAGTGAGGAATAGTTAATGTCAATCCCATCATAGGGAGGGGAATTGTGTTTCTAGTCTGCATCATATTAAACTGGAGAGGGAAAATAAGTATGTTAGTTCTAGAAGATGTTCTTAGGTATGAAGAACAACTTAAAAAGCCTTGTCAATGATCAGTTTAACGTCCAACTTGGGACACTTTGAAACGGACTTATTGAGGAACAATCCCCTTAGTGCATAACGAATCTTTTCATTGACTAAGGCACGTGCCCCCAAATGTCATTTTGGAAAAAGGATTGTAGTCGACTATAAATACAAATGTAACAATCCACACCAAATAACATGAAAACTCTCTATAATAATTTTTTAGTCCATAACATGTAATAAATAGAACAATTGAATAAATACTTCAATCAGTATTGAAACCCACCTGAAGTTCGTCCAGAGAAAACACTCTTTTCTTCACCGCTAAAGAAAGAGAATCAAAATATCCTACAAAAAAATGAAATAAGAAGTTAATAAAACTAAATGTATCTACGAATTCAAAAGGAGGGACTCCTCAATTAAGATTATTCTATATTTTCAATTTCATTCTCAGAAATAATACAAAAAAACCAAAAAGATTATAAAGAGTTATTAAAAATTGTATATTAGTAGAGGCCATACATAAGAAGATAGTAAATTGTCTTTTTTATTATGGTTTAAAAGAAATTACACAAAGGTTTATCTCAAAAAAAAAATATTTCCCCATTTAGTTTTTGAGATTTAGTTTACATCCATAAAATTGAAATTCACCTAATTAACACATTATCATCTCAAAACTAAGAATAGAAAAACATAACCAACCATATCTATTTTTTATTCTTTCTAATTTACCCAAATAATGTAAATATTTATAGTGAGTACCCATGAATTTATGTTATACTCTTTGGCTTTCTTGTTGTACTAAAGTTTTGTGCTGAATTCGGAACAAAAAAATGAAGACTTGTTTCATAATGAGGGCACCAACCCTACTCATTTCACTAATAAAGTCACTCTGTTCTTCATTGTTGAGCTCTTCTCTTTTGTATTAACTTGTCTTGGAACTTAACTTTTTGTCTCTGAATCCTATTAATATGAAAACTAATAGGAGATGACACATTGTTGATCGTCTTGTGATATAGATAGGAACGCTACAGCTAAGACTCGCCATCTCAACCACCTGTTCCTCCAACCAGCTTACCTCCAAGTCAAGGTAATTATTCTTTGTTAACTTTACAAACTATTTTCAAAAATTAGATTTAAAAATATGTTATCCCCCAATTTGATCCCCGTCATGTTAAAGATTGGGTACAAATTATAATTTGAAAACTTATGAGAATAGTCTCTTGAACAATTAAACATAGTTCAAGGTGACAAAAACCTAAACTTATTAAGGCTTCGAGCAGAATTATTTACATAAGTGCACAAAATTTCTCTAAACCAAGTGAAAAAATATTTAAGAAAATATTAGTCGATATTCATAAAAAATTCACATAATGTATTAGGACATCAAAATAACATGTATTTATACTAAATCTTATGTTTTCCATAGAATTAGCCTACTTAAAAAATATTTTCCATTCCTTCCAATTTTCGATTTCTATTTTAAGAAGAGAAATGACATGAACATCTTCCACTACCTACCTTCACAAACCTTACATGTGATGAGGTAATTCAAATAAAAATCTATTGTAACCAGTGTTATGAAATTGGGCAAGGAAGCTTTGGAAGAGTGTATCAAGGTAATTTGAAAGATAAAGATGTGGCTATAAAGAAACTAAAAGGTAAAGGCAAAGACAACAAGAAATTAGTCAAGAATGAAGTCAACACAATGTTGGGCACCAGTGTTGAGAATGGACCTTAGGGAGGACAAGTGCAATATCTGAAATGTGGGGTCCTCCCACTGAATCAATTATGTGTTGCAGCAAGTTCTTGTATCTTGGTGAGCTTGAAGCCAATTTCTGCTAGAACAAAGCCCACAAACTAGTTGAATTCCAACCCAATGGTTTGCAAATTTGTACAATTCAAGAGAATGGAAAAAACATCTCCCTTTAATTTTTCATTGCCAAACGTCAGTTGTTATAGGCAGCCCAACATTCCCAATTCCTGAGGTAGCATTCTGCTTAATTGGTTGTCTTCTATTTGAAGAAAATTAAGCACCGAAATATTTCCTATGGATTTTGGGATGCTTCCATTTAGCTGATTGATGGACAGGTCCACCAGTCACAATTTGGATAGCTTATGGCCTACATCCTCTGGAATTGTCCCCACAAACTTGTTGTGATATGGGTTCAACTTCTTTCAATTTTGTACAATTCATGAGAGAATATAGAATGGATCCTCCTAGGTTGTTATTATCTAGTGACAGTTCTCGTAGTTGGGAAAGTGAACCCAATTCTCATGGAATATAGCCATACAAGGAATTAGAAGATATATTTAACTCCTCCATGAAAGAACAGTTTCCTAGTGCCTTGGGAATGCCACCTGTAAAGATATTGTTCTTCAACTTCAACTTTCTTAGTTTCCATAATTGACTAATCTCTTTCAGGATACTACCATTGAGTTTGTTTGAATTTAGAAGCAGATGTTCTAATATGGTCAATGTTGTTAATATCTCAGATGGAATTGGTCCCTCAAGCATATTATTAGACAATGAAAAGTGATGCAATTTTGTGCAGTTATTCAGAGAATTGGGAATTTGTCTAGAAAGCAAGTTATTTTTTAGATTGAGCACTATTAAATGCCTGAGAGCACCTAATAAATAGAAATAATAAGATAAGATAATTATTCCCTATAAAATAGAAATAATTGAGATAAGCTAATTCACGTCCATATTTGTTGTATAACCAATTTCATCAACTGTATCAGGCCCGCAAATCAGCCATTTGTTTGTTTATGAGTTGATTATCGTAATTTTCATTTACTTATTTAATTTTAAACCAAGGATCTTTGGGACGGAAACACAATTTTGCTTATAGGCAATCATTTAGATCACAGGAGAGAGTATCGTTGATCAGATATGTGGCTGACTATCTCATGCAAAATTTAGAAGCAACTTTACATATGAAACACCAAGTTGCCAACCAGTTCTTGGCAAAACATGCTCACGCAATGTTGATAATACAACTTCGATTCTTGTCTATCAATTACATTCTCTCGCAACATTGATAATACAACTCATATTCTTGTTTGTCAATTAAATGAATATGCTACATATACAATATGGCGCCAAGACAGTGCATACAAAAAACAAATTATTTTAAACAACAAAGATTAAACCCTAACAGTATCATCCACAAATTCTTAAAGGAACTATGTAAAGGCATCTGGAGCATAACTTACCAATCAAGAAGAAGTGTTTGAAACATCAATCTGACTTCTCGTGCTTCCACTGCTATTTTCTTTTATTTCTTGTGTATGTATATTCTCTACATCACTCTAAATTCTTGAATCTCCTTTTGATCTCCCTTTTTCTGTGTGTGTATACTTTCTTTTCTACCTCCCCTAAGCCTTATACAACATTTGCAATCTATTATTGATCTCCCTTTTTCTATTTTTCAGCTCAACCTAATAAAAACAAAAGCTAAAATTGTTAATTATTAGAAACAAAATTATTAAAAATAGTAGAGATTTCTATTTTCAGCTCAAGCTAATTAAAAACAAAAGCTAAAATTGTTAATTATTAGAAACAAAATTATTAAAAATAAAAGCTAAAATTGTTGTTAATTAAAAACAAAAACTAAAATTGTTAATTATTAGAAACAAAATTATTTTAAAAAGTATAGAAAAGCTAAAATAGGGAGGAAAAGCACAAACGTCAAGATGGGTCAAACCATCAAATTTAACACAATCGTAGAAACGTCTGCAAGGGTCTTTCCCATAGGGGAACGCCTTTGGCGTAATTAATCCAACTTATAGTAAACTTTAACCTAAGTTTTTCAATAGTAGGGATTATTTTAAAGCGATTGTATTATTTTTAAAAGGTAGGATTAATAAATTTAATATTATTAATTCTTAGTTTAATTAATCTGAGGTGGTTAATTGAAATGAGGATCTAATATTATTAAAAGGTGGTCATTTTAGAGCATCATTTAATTAAAATGGGATAATTAATCTTAGAGGAGGTAAGTTTGATTAGAGGTTAATTTTTTTAATTAGCTCTTTAGCTCAATAAATTATTCTCTTTAATCATTTTAGTGTTCATTTTAATCACTTTTAACAAAATCATTTTAGTATTTAAAATTATATTAATTGGGTAAATTAAAAATGTGTAAACGAGTGTTATTAGAGACTTTTTCGCTACTAATGTTTTCTTGGAGCATGTAGCACCCGTCCTATCATTTTTATGCTTTTGCAAGCCTTATTTGTGTCCTAGAGGTCCCTTGTACTCGTTTTGAGCCCTATTTTACATTGTATCAGCCTTATAATTGCTTAAGAGCTAGTGAACACATCCACCATGGTATTGAAGCAAGGTGGTTTCTATTATGACATGATACATTTTTCTCACATAGTTCTATGTTTTTATTTTATTCTCTTTTAGCTCATTTTTTCTTTCTTAAATTGACAAACTATCATGATAGCTGAAACTTTTTATGGTCTCCACACTTGCGCATTATTAAACAAATTACGAGATGGGTGAAAAATATTTCACAAAACACATTCACATCTGATTGTATTCAACACACCAAACAATAATGTGCCAAAATCAGGGGTGATAATATTGTTTTGGGGTTATTGTATTTCTTTTTCTTTCCATATGCATTTCTTATTTCTCTCTCTTTGTGATGGATGCTTTTTAAATTCTTTTCTCATGTCATTCAAATTTATCAAATGAAGATAAAAATGGTAATGAAACTAATCTATAAAGGGTTATTTTGCATCACCATGGAAGATGAGACTAAACCAAATGATAATCCTAAAAAATCTAAGTGGGTGAACTGATGTGATGAAGCCTTAGGTCTTCTTTGTATATCCATTTATCCATACCTTTTCTTCCAGATTAAGTTTATTTGAAGCACCTTCTAAAGCATGGAAAAAAATTCAAATGCTATGTTAGGACATCAAGATGACATTAGAGACCGTGAGTTGGAAAATAATCTAATAGGATTTAATCCTAGTGGCTGTAAAAACCTACAAGCATTCTTTTCAAAGTTTATCCACACTAGATTGGCTTTAAAGGAATGTAAAGTGAGTAGAAATATTCTCAGTTGATCTTATTTATCCATTCTAAGTTATGTCCCGAATACTCCATCTTCATTAAAATGGGGACTCTCAAATGCAAGTCACATGCCCTTTTAGAAAGTACTCGTAAGGGATGGAAATATTTAAAACAAAAAAGTGAAAAAGAATAAACCTAAGAAGGAAACCAATACCAATGAAGCCCAAACTAATCCTACCATGAATGCTTATAATTTTTTCCATGAAGAGCATTAGTGTATGAGCAAACAAATAGCTTACCTAACTCATTTAATTGAGAAAAATATCATAGGTGTTCTTATTTCTATCAAACAAAATGCTCGTAAATTTGAGCCTTACATTTCAAAGGAGTCTAAATAAGAGAATAAGAAAGGAAATAACCTTGTGGATTTAGTTGTTGCTTCATCGATGTGGATTATCAATTATAGTGCCTCACACGATATAACGTCTTTAAATGCTGAGTTTTCCAACATGGAACCATGTGGCATTTCCCAAATAATGATGGGCGATGATATTACAATGCCATTTTCTGGTTATGGATAGGTAGATATTTATGGTGAATGATTTGACCAAGTGTTTAGTGATCCCAATCTCTCTACCAATATCCTATTGGTTTACCAAATCAATCACCTCAGTAAAGGAATACGGCTGGAGTTTTTTTCCTAACTCAATAATTATTCGTGAGCTTCACTCTGAAAATATTGTGGCTGAGGGAAAGGAAGATCACCATTTATGGTTGTATACCTTCTACAACTTTATTAGTGATCTGATGCCCACTTTCTTTCTCAGTCATATCGCACATATGTCTTAGTTGTTTAGGGGATTTCTCTTTGTTATGACTTTACATGACCTCTAACTCATCTTCGATGAAGGAGGGGTGTTGGTGTATGTGATTGGCATCGTCCTAACTCAGTATCTTGTCCACCTCACATGATGATTCATCATGCTTAGAAAGGTCATAGGTCATTAGGTATAATTAGAGTTCCTTGTGTCATGTGCGAGAGTTACACATCATTCCTATATATGTACCCTTTTGAGTTATGTGAATGAGTAAAACTAACCTTTTATACATGAGTTTCCTTTTTGTTTGATTTCTTGTTGATTGCAAGGACCATACACATCAACATTAGAGTACAACATAATTGATTTGCATAAGCTTCCATATTGTTCCTTGCAAAATAATATCACATCTATAACATTGAAACTAAAATTAAGTATGAAAAGGAATGATGAAAGGACTATATGAAATGAAGCATACCCACAAATGCATACCTAGTGGTGTCATTTTCATGCCACATGTGGGTGAAATCATTATTACAAGAACTCTGATGAATAAAAACTGAAAATAAATTCTAAAGGATCATCAGTAAAAGAATACATAAATCGACTTGCGAGGGGCTTAAGGTAAAGATGAAATGTCATGTGATTGAAAAATCATATTGTAATAGTTGCATAGTTGTATGGTATCAGAATGTCATAGTGTCATAGCTAAGCGGTGAGTAACAAGACTGAAATACACAAAAGACTATAAGGTAGAAGATACAAAGGGAAAATTTCATAAAATTAGAGTTTGGAATAAAGAGAAGGTGGATGATTAACCCATAGGGTTGATATAAATGCTTAAAAGTGTAAAATCAATGACTTAAATGCTATAAAGACAAAGGTTGAAACATAAATCAAAGCAAGGCCATGAACCTAAGAGAGGATATGCATAATACCACAAGGATCCAAAGGGAAACACCAAGGTGTATAAAGCCAAAATGTTGATAATATTGTCAGTAAAGGTTAATGGAGTGAATTTGATAATAAGGTATGAGAGATGGTAGATGAGTACCAAAAATCTTGACTTCCTTCATGCATGAATCTTTTTAAGGAATTGATCCCTTATCAGTTCTCTGAGGATGTGGCTTCCATTTTTTTAAAGACGATACATGTTAGGACCTATGATATATTTTATGAGGTAGGTACCCCACCATTTCTACGCATATTTACTTTCCTTATCATGCTTAGAATCAATTTTGTGGACAAGGTCACACACATCAAAAGTATACGAGATGAAATATTATTTTATGTTGTTTGGTAAGGAATTGTGTATACTCGTTATTACAATTGTCTGAATTATCACGTCTTTCTTCTAATATGTTGAGATCATGATGGTGATCCTCATGGATTACATAATCTCAAATGCTACAACAAAGGGAAATGTAGAGTGAACGGTGTTCCACCTCGATTTGAAAGACCACCTTAGATCCATACATAAGTGAAAATGGGGTGACCCATGTGGTTGTAAAGACACTAATGTGTCATGCCTATAATGTATGATATAATTTAGTGTGCTAATTTGTATGTGATTCTTGAATTGTCTTGTGTAAGATATTGTTGATAATATTATTCATAAATTATTATTTTCCATTTCATTTTGGATTATATATGATGTTTTTAATCAATTTTTTATTTCAAATTTAATTAAATGTTGCTTTGTTTCTTTGAATTTGAATCTCCCATCATTTTTATATATGATGGTATGGGGAATTCAACATAATAGAATGCTTTGATTCATAACAAATTTAGATGTAGTAAGGTGAAATATGTTAGTGAGAGGCATGGCCTCAACCAACTTAATGAAGTATTCTATTGTTGTGATAATGAACACATGACCATATTGAGACAAAGGAAAATTACAAATGTAATTTAATCACCATATACTAAAGTTATAGGGAGACAATAGATTACAGCTCATCTATAGGGGAGTGAATTAAGTCATCATGAAATTGATAAGGTCAATTTTTTTTGGAAAATACATAGGCATCAGATTATAGTGTGTGCTAGTAGTAACCCATATGTAGGAAGTTTCTTGAAGTAGCATGGACACTGAAAAGTCCACCAAACGTTCCCCCATACACTTCCTTGAAGACAAGGGGAACCTCATCCTTACTGATGCATTAAAGCAGGTTACCTTCAAAGTTACGATAGTATAAGATGTTGTCCTTAAGGATGTACTTATATCATGTTTACTTATAGGTAAGCATTTTTTGGGGAATAGTTCCTTCTGGGTAGGTATGTTATTGTGTAAATTGGTAGATGTTAGCATACCAAACGTCTTGTGAAGATCCTTATGGCTTGACCTAATGTATATCCTAAATTTTTGGAGTAGGTGAAGTAGTTAGGCTCTTACAGATTCAACTTAGAGTGTAATAACGAGAATCAAAATGTGAGTGAAATTGATTTGTAGTCATGGGCAAAGAATTTGCTAAGAAGTTCTGTTCACATAGGATTAATTCTATAGTAAATGAAGTGTGGCATTAATTCCTAAACTAAGTCATAGTAAGATTTTAAAATTTTCACTAGGACACTTATATGCACCTCTAACCTATCGGCACATCAAATAAGAATCCTCATGGCATGAATATAGGAGACACCCATAGCTAAGGAAACTTCTATTTCCAATCTACGAGATTCATATTTAGCCATGTTGTTGGTGATTTCAAGCGTGATTTGATAAGAGAGTGGGAAATTTTTGCCAGAGGGATTGGTGAGGAAACAACGTTCCCCAGCTCCTTGAAGGCACTTTGGACCATCAAAGTGTAGTGTCTATGTATCCTCATGAACATCGATGGATACTTCCTCCTCGATGATTTTGCAGTTGGTTTAGCTTTAGGTGGGGCAAGCTATTAAAAACCAGCATTAGAGAACAATGCCTTGAGACCGATGATGAAGCTATATTATTAATATTGTAGGGAAATAGTGTCCTCAATGAAGAGGATGTTTTCATTGTATAATGTAGCATGAATAAGTTGATAAACAAAGATGGGGCATAAACCAATTTATTTTCTATGACTTGGACTTTTACAACATTTATATGATGATGTAGAGGTCAAATTCCATTTGGAGGGCCATCCACATCTACAAGTGATCTGTGAGGATGATAAAATTTAAGAAGATGTCCCATAAGGGCTTTGTATTCATAATGACATAAGGAGTTTTATATAGCATATAGTGACATAATTTCGTAGCTTCTTAATATATGGCTAACGTAGCTCACTCAATGGATGTGTATCATGCTTCCTAATCTAGTAAGGCTTGACTAAAATATATATGACACATCATCCTTGCCCTTTTGATCTTTGTGTGCTAACATTTCCATGACACATGCCGGATTGGAAGAAGTATATGGTACAAAAAAGTAGTCTTGTTAAGGAGGCTATAAAGTTGGTAATAAGAAGGAATGCTTCATATTTTCAAATGCTTGTTGACAGTCTTTTGTCCACTCTATTTTGGTATATTTTTGAGGTAGGATATTTATAGTATGAGTGTAATAAGTAAACTTAGGGACAACTCAACATGATGCCCCATGATTTTTTAGAATGCTACACATGTATTTTATGGAGGTTGGTCATAGCATGTCAATTATAGATTTAATATTTTTTGTGTCAACATCGATACCACATTTTGATACTAATAATCATAGGAGTTCTCCTCATGTCTGCCAAAGTATGCATTTTAGGATTGAGGTGAACCTTGTATTTTCGAAGGCCTCCTAAGGAAATGTCTAAGTTATGAAAGTGATAATTGGTGTGTCAATATTTGATGAATAAATTATTGAAATAGACTTTGACTATTTTATGTATGATATCATGAAATATGTGATTCATTGCGCATTGATATGTTGGATTTGTATTTTTGAGTCCAAAGGGAAATTTCACATAACACTAGGTACCTCATTCTATACTAAAGGTAGTCTTAGGATGATCTTCAGGAGAAATTTGGATTTGGTTATATCATGACAACCCATCCATAAGAGATAAAATTTTGCACCCTTCCATGAAATTGACAATGGTATCGATGGAGGGTAAAGGAAATTTATCATGTGGATAAGAGAGGTTAAGGTATGGAAATTAAAAACATTTATGGATGGCCAAAGTGGACATCTTTCACACCAAGATGATATTGGACACCCAATCAAAATAATCCACTGCACAAATGAAATTTGCAATGAAGAATTGGATAATTTATTTATGACATAAATCATCAAACCTGACAGGAATATTATTATTTTTTGTTAACGGGATGGGCGTTAGGATAGGTGATGATGTTATGGGAGACAATTTTAGGATCAATGCCAGTCATATCGCCGTATCCCCATGTAAATACCTTTGTATCTATTCATAATATTTATATGTGGTGCTCATGTAAATTGTAGTGCCCACATTTTTATAGCTCCAGTTATCTGTTAGTTCCTTTATGCATAGACATGTTTTGATTGAGACTCTGATAGATTTTGGACATTTTACTATGATATTTTATCCTCATGGACATTATGGTATTTTGGGTGTGTAGCGCCAATTGAACTAGATTCATATATTGATATATTTCTTATGATGTTGATGACACTAACATGGTTATATGATATATTTATTGGTTAGATGTTAGTTTCTTGTGGTTGATTTGATTAATGATATAGTTTTCTGGATTTAATAATGGTAATTTTCATGCTAGCCTAAGTATATGTTGTTGTAATTTTATCTATGGATGATTCATGGAAAACTATGTGAATAATTGTATGCATTGCACTATCAATTGTTTAATAATGTTAGGGAATTATAAGTTTGATTGAAATTGTGATGTGTAGATGATATTATTATATTGGACAGATGCGGTTAATGTGTGCAATGAGTGTGTAGGTGACAAGTATAGGAGAGCATGGGTTTCAAGGTAGCTACGCAATTGTGCACGAGTGGCCCACGGGCTGAGTCCTAACCATGCTAAATGTTTGAGGCCTTAGAATAGGTGTATTTATTTGGGCACCATGGGTGAACCCTCAATTGTAATGTAATTATGTCTTGTAAAATTAATCATGTTTAGGGTGTGTTTTATTAAGTAAGCTAACTTAGGGATTTAATAATCTCTTTTTAAATTAAGTGTTGGTTTTAGGAGAGTGTGTGTGTGTTGGTACAAGGTATTGGGGACCACATGTGAACCTTGGGTGGACCCTACATCCTCTATCCTTGTTCCCAAGCATGCCAAACCCAAAATTGGGTTATTTTGGGCATTTTTAGGGACCCCTTTTGAGTTTTGGAGTCCCCTTAGCATGAAAATGGGCCCTTGGACCCTACCTAAAAGGTAGGGGGATTATTTCCAAGGTTTGGAGGGAGTTTCCCTCCCATTTTTCCCTCCTTAGTCACGATCCATGTAAGATGGCTGGTTTGTGTGTTTTTGTTAAAAGTTGCTCCACTTTGTTTTATTTTAGTTTTTAGTATTTTGGGTGATAAGGGCTAAAAGGTGAGTTTACTCTTACTTATTTGGTTGTTGGAATCTTTGACTCTTGAGAGGAGAGGGGGTGACACTTGTCACTTTCCCATTGGTGAGGAAACTTTTGGGTTCCTCTTCTTATTCTTCCTCATGTGGAAGGAATGGGTCTTCTTGGTTCATTTTGTTTTGGGAGCACTTGGAGAATTTTGGGAGCTTGGAGGTGAGCTTGGACAAAGGGAAAATCTTAGAGTCTTGGAAAGCATTGTAGAGGTAGGATACTTAACCTTTTTCTTCTTAGTTGTGCTTATCTTGTTAACTATGCTTGATCAATGGAATGGTGTGTGTGAAATGATGTGTTGTGAAGTTGTATGGTGAATGTAGTTGTTTACTTGTTCTTGTTGTTTTCTTTGTTTTCTCTCCACCATCATTTGGATTGATGGTTTTTGGAGAATGTAGGGGAAGAGAGAGGGATTTCCCTCTCAAACCTCATGGTTGTTGGTCAAGCCATGAAGGTCCCTTCTCATCCCCTCATATGGTTTGAGGTGGGAGAAAGGTTCATATGGCTTGAGCCTTTCCCCATTCTTGGTGAGGAAACCCTTTTGGGTTTGAAAATCCTCACAAGAAGGATTTCTTTAACATAAAGGAGGAATAAGGAGGATGATTGATTAGGTGGTATAAGGAGTTTTGTTAACATGTTTTGTTGGTGCTCCTATGGTTGGACACCTTTGATTTGGGCATCCTACTCCTTCTCTTCCCCCTTGTGAGGTTGACCTTGTTATCCTCATGTTGTTGTTTTCATGTGTAGTAGGTGGTTAAATGGTCTTATGTTTTTCTTGTTGTGTTTTATCCCCATTATTCTTGTGCACATTGTGGAAGTTTGTTCCTCTCTCCCATGGGCTTGGGGGAGGCTAGCATGGCTTCCAACCATGGAAAGGCATGTGATGATGCCTATTGGTTGGGTGGTAAACAAACACTCTCTCTTATTTCAACACTCTTAGAAGGACACTCAAGGTGGAGACTCAATAATGAAATTTCAGTTGGAGTGGTGACTTTGTTTCTTGTATCCTCAAAATCATTGTAAATATTACACCTCATTGTAACTATGTTATATGGTTGATTGTGGATAGCCTCTTCTTGTAAACTCATCCTATTGTGATTTGAAAGTCTTGTAATAACATGCCTCTTTTGTCTTGTAACCTATCTCTATTCAAAAAAATATTACCACATAAGATCATGAGTTCTTTATTTTACTTGTCTTCATTTGTAATGATTGTTTGGTTTGAAATCTGCAAAATATAGTTATGCATTACATATTAAATCTTAAATTTTAGTGTGCTTGCTTTAGAAAAGGAAATATATATATATATATATATATATATATATATATATATATATATTATATATATATATATATATATATATATATGGCATTACATAAGGGAGGAAATAAATCACCAAGTATGACTACGTTTGAGGGATTTCCATAAAGTTTTACACTAATTATTAATTCATCCATCAAATTATTGACCTCTAGTAAATGGTATGGGGCCTTAGGTAATTTGGCTACTTTTTCCTTCCTAGGATAAATAGTCAAAACATAATTTTTAAAGCACATAACTATTTTGGATATGTTTCTCAGCTTATGGTGATGTCAAGGGAGCTTATCTTCATGGGAATATAGGACTTCTAGATTATCACTATCATTTTTTTAGGTATGGAAAGGACCATGGTATTGTACATTAATTTTCAGGTCTACGTATCACCTTTCATCTATATGTTACCTAGAGATATTTTGTTATAAAACTAATATCTTAATGTCTAAGGTGACTTTTAATGGTGTGGGAACAATAGTGGCTATGGTAGGAGTGTTATGACTAGTGTTGAGTGCAGAGGTTGGCTTAGAATTAGATCAAGGTTGTGGAGTTTTTACGAGAGCATGACACAAAATATTGACAAATATTTTTCAATGAATCAAGAGGTATTGAATAGTTGCAAATTAGTTGGAGTAATGTGGGGAAGTGTTTCTTATTCATCCTCAATATCACTAGTATCATATATAGGGACCTCGTAAGATGCATTGATGGTATTAGATTCTAATCGAGAAGAACATATTTGGGTGAATACAAATTGGTAGTGCAACACTTCCAGTGTCTGAATCAACTTAAAAAATGATGTAATCTTTATCAAAGGAAACCCATTTTCATTTAACATTAGGAACCTCTTGTTAGGTGAAATGTAAATATTGCTAAAATATTAGGGTGAAGGGGGAGTGATTAGAAAAAAATTACACAATTCCTAACTCGTTGTATTCAAAGTTGTTAGAGGTCAAGGCATTTATTGTTGGATCCCCTACTAGTTTGACATGGAAATCAATATCAGGGTAAAGGAATCAGAGGTAAGCGATGTAAAATATTATTGATTAACCTATTTTTGTTGACTTTGTTTTAATATCATCGGGTTCATCGGTGTTAAATGAGTCATTAATGAGATATGTGACATATAAATTATTCTATCATAGATTTTTTTATGCGTCAATGTGTCACATGTCATATGAGAGTTACATTATATTCTTGGATTGTAACCCCCTCTATAATGTTTTGGAGCGTGGAAAGTCCACACAAGTGAGTTACATAAAAATCTTTCATATGTATTTTTATTTTTGGTATATGAGCATGAGTAGACCATTTTACAAATGCACAAGTTCCTTGAAGATAAATTCTTACTAATTACTTATAGTACTTCATGTCTATGTTTAGAGTGCAACTTCGTCGATGTACACACATTCAAGATGATCTTCATTCCCTCTTTCATTTATTTTCATGGGATTTGTAGGCTAGAAAAGGAGGTAGTGTTAGCTTTCTTATATAGTTATTTGTAAATGAATTATTGTGTAAAAGTGACCCTGAGGTAGTAAATTACCCATTGAAGAATTTAGAATTGATAGTAGATATGGAGAAAAAAATAGGTATCAATGACTAAGTTATACAATCTTAACCACACATGAAAAACATGTCAAATGAAATTTGCATCCATTTAAGATGACTTACTATGTGGAGTTTCTATACTGTAATATGAGAATTTTTCATCATATTAGTGTGTGATGATAAAATAGCTAAAAATAATACCTTAAAATGTACTAAAAGGGAAAGAAAAGGTTTTTTATCTTAGTAAGATTGGATTGTCAAAACTTGTAGTATTAAAGTATAAATTGTTAAATTTGATTGTCTATAGTTGCAATCACGAATTCATCTCATGGTAAAATCATGTCATGCCCTGAATATCTAGAGCATAACCTTTTCTGTAAGGATGTATCAATTAACCTTTTGCATACTATAATTCATCCTAACACCCCTATTGAGCATGTATACTCTATTGTTTAATATTTTATATCTATTTCAAATTTCCCTCATCCTCTAATTAAAAAAATGACTTACCCTATATGATCATATTCTTGTTGACACAAATGTATTCAAGTTTGTTATTATTGAAAAAGCATCAAGTCTCAATGTTTTCATCATCTCTTTTATGATTGGTTTAAAATTCTCTATTAAGGATCATTCTCCTTCTATATTGGTCATCTATGGATCTGTCACTATCCCTCATAATTTATTTCTATCTATCACTATGCCAATTACAATGGTCCCAAAATATTTGAAGTTGTGTTATGTTGTTCGTTAAAATGCTAAATAAATATTTTTTGCAGTATACACAAATCACATTATCACCTGCTAATATATAATTCTATCATTAAGGATCTAATCATGTCTATAAATGGAATCCTTTCCATTTAAAGTATTAATCTTTACAACAATCACCATTCATTATTAATCATACTATATTATCCCCTATCTAGCAATTCATGTGATTGCATTGTTTCTACATATTATGTTAGATTTTTTACCTAAGCACAATCTTGTCTCTGTCTCCCTCCACCATTTAAGGTATATATGAGAAATTATTCTACAAAAAAATTAAATTAGAAAAATTAATATCGATATCATGAATTTCTTAGGAAACATACCGATCATTGTGCCAAACTTTGACATATTATACAAGATATTATAAATGCAAATAGTTTTGAATGTGGTATTTATTTTGAGCACACTATTATACCTCTTCTTGTAACACATCCTACCACTCAATTGATATTATCCGTTGAATGTTTTCTAAAAAAATTCTTGTCATGGCTACATCTATTATACCGATTGTATTGGGAATATCACATTCCACTTCTTAGTGTTACCATGATTATTTAATTAAAATTGGTTACTTAGAACACATATAAACACACATGTAATTTTCATACACCTTTTTTGTTTCATGAACACATTGAAACTACTTATGATACTTAGTTTCCATGTCGCACTTTAGTCAATCACATTATTAATACTTATATGGATCTCACAATATTGTATACACTTATGCATGTCATTTTATGTCTTTGTGTGTGTGTGTGTGTGTGTGTGTGTGTGTGTGTGTGTGAGAGAGAGAGAGAGAGAGAGAGAGAGAGAGAGAGATTACATACATCTATAACCCTTTTTAAGGATTTAAATGACTGATATTACTACTTAAACAAGGTTGTTTTTCTTGAACTCATACAAAAACTTGGCAGAGTTACTTTGTGAAAAACCTAAACCAACTAGAAACTATAATCAATATCATCATGATATCAATACATATCCCTAGATATCATTTGACACTATTGGTGCTATAATTAATATTCCCTTTAGATAGGCCATAACACATTTCCTACACTTCACACTATAACCACATGATCTATTAGTATGCAATCTACTTATTATTGGCTCCATATTTTACCTTCCCCTACCGTTTTTTGTGATATAGTGTTAGGGCCACGCCTTATGTGTATTCCAAGATTTCAATCTGTTTTTTTATAATTTTGAATGCTTTTTTATGGGAGCTCAGAACCTGGTGATTAATGAGATCCCACCCTACATTACTCACAGATATTCAAAATACAACTAGCCCAACATAACACCAAAATTAAAAAATGAGCTATACGCTCCACCCATAAAATGAAAGCAAAAACCATGACAGACCCATACCTAAAGACATGACAAAGCTAAACCAAAGTGGTGGCGTCAAACCCCACCGGATCCAAATGCCCTCTCAAATATGCTCCAACTTTAGCAGAGATTAGTAAGAATGTAAAAGTGGAGCCTAGCTTCCTGTGAAGATTCACCACCTTGGGTTAAGGAGGAGCCACCGAAGCCAAAAGTGTTGGGAGGTGTAGTTTTTCCATACCAAAATATTTACCAAACCCAGCCTCCCCTGATGAGTGATCATTAGCTGCAAATCACATCAAGAAAAAGTTCCAAGAAAAATGCTAGCAATAATTTCCTTGGTATCTACGAGTTCCAACCCTTTATGATCCAATATTGGGAGAAGAATCTCCCTACCGAAATCCAATAGATCTTTGACCGATTCTCTTTATGCGAGAGATTTCACATAAAACATTACAATAATCCACACTTCCTCCGCATTCTGGCGAACAAGTAGGAGCCAAGACATGAACCATAAATCCACCTCTGAATTGACCCGAGCTTGCTATGAATCCCCCAGGTAATCTTCCCCATTACCTCTAGAAATAGCATCACACACAACCTCCTCCTCGGCTCTTAAGATAATTTTCAAACACGCTTTAGAAAAGCCTCCCACAAAATTTGTCACCCATCAAGTGCCTTGCAGAATGATGAGCGGAAGAGTGGGATTTGTCATCACAACCCAGAAAAAACCAAGAAAACCACACCGACAAAAAAAATGAAAAAAATTATCCACTAAAATCCTATTTAATGTATTGGAAGAGCATTGCTTGAGCCTCTCTTGAAATGATCAACACATCATTGCTAATGATGGCTTGATTGTATAATAAGTCCACTACCTCTTTAACCTCTCTAAAAATGTGCTTAATAAAACTTTGAGTAATTATTTAAGCCAAAAAAGGATACTGCTAAGGAAATGATCTAACTTCAGGGATATAGAATTTCCTTTGCATACGACATTAATAATACCTGTGAGTCTCCTTCTATTTCTAAGACATCACAACCCAAATTAACCACCATTTTCACCCCTTCCAAAATATCTTGAGCCTTTGCTTCATTCCTCGATCCCTTCGGAAAAGGAAAAGATCCCGCTAACACCAATCTACCAAAATCATCTTTAATTATATACCCCACTCCTGATTTTCTCATATTACCCTTAAAGGATCCATCAAAATTCAATTTTTGAGTAGAAGGAGGGGGTGGAAACCAACTCACCATTCTTATTTTAAGATTTTTTCCACTATCGATGCACCTTTTTTAAAAATTGACCCCGGGTTAGGCAATTTGATCATAGGCCAAGCTTTTATAAATTTAACATCCTTCTAGATAAAGAGGTATAAATATTTGTATTTTTCACGAACATTCTCTCAAATGCAAATATCTAATGATTTCATCTTGTTTTTAAAGTTCAATATATCTTGTGTTGTTCCCTCCATTTTTACATAGCTAAGAATTTTAAAATACAAAAATAGTAATATAATTTATTTATTTTTAAAATCATTCAAATATTTACCAAAAAAATTATATCAAGACCTATCTATTAATCTTGCATTGTAAGCAATTTATGTTATATATATTCTTTATCGCATTGGTTTGACAAATATCATGTATGTTTAATCTTTACACAAATTCATTCATGAGATATATTTAAATTAATGGAGAATACATGAATTGATACTTGATAATAGGAGATACCATGGTTTCTTATATTCATACCTAGGGTGCACAACTCACATTATATAGGTGTTATAATTTCATTGTAGTTCCATGTTTACTTTCTCATTATGACTACTTACATACATTATATACTTGTTATTTTTATAGTCTCAGAATATCATGTATCTTTTGTTTCATTGACACCTCTTGTTTCACATGCATCTTGTCATTTACTTTAATTCTAAAATTATTTTTAAAACACATGGATTCTATTTATATGTGTTTCTACTATTTGGTCTCCTGATTTTTTTCTTGAATGCCTTGCTATTTCTAAGACACCATAGGTGTCCCATGTATTTGGCTTTATACCTCTTTTGTGTGATTTTTTTTGTATAGCATTAAGGGCCCTTACTATCCTATGAAACCATGGGTTTCCAACGTCTTTGGATTTATGCATCTTTTCCATGAAATTATTTGTATGCCTGAGGTATTTTACAAATATAAGTTATATAGTGTGATCACCTCATCAACATTATTAAGTTTTCATTAATTTATCAATATTATTAAACCTGTATACATATATATTATTTTTAATTTCATCATCAAATGCATTTCCACATTCGCCTCAAAAGAGGGGGAATTCATCTAGTTATATTCAACACATATAATTAATATGAAATATTTAGGGTTCAAACAATGGTACAGATAGGATACAAGTACCTAGAAAGAGGATAAAATATCAAAATTCATAAACATATTGCACAAAGTTAGAAACATACATATTTGTTAGGAACTACATATGGTTATGACCCTTTAACATGGTTTTATGTATAGTGATTTACACAAAATTTCACAAGAGGAACTTACTCTCACCTTCATGCACTATTTCATGGAATATTTTCATATTCATTTGGCATAGTTAAGATAAATATAAGGGGCATCAAGTACTCCACTCCCTCTTTACCCCAAAGCTTTGTTACAGTTACATTTTAAGAGATATTTGGGGCATGTACCTCCTCTATTCATCAAAATTTCAATATGTTACAAATTTTATTCAACTATACATAATATCATAATGGAATTGAGGAACTTTCTCCTTTCTATGTGTGTCTTTATTTACAAAATTGGGCCTGGATTTGCCTATAGCAGTGTGGTCTACGTGGTTATGGAAAGTGTTAAAGTAGATGAGTATTTTGTAGGAAGTACTTCCTTACATATAACATTTACAGACGAATATTTCAGAGTTTATAAATATTTTTTATACATTGTCTTCTTCCATAACAAGGTGTTTCAATACTTCATTTTTTTCTCTTTATCTTTCTTAATCACTGCATGTTGGGTTTCATGTACTTAATACTCTAGTTTTTAATTATCACATATGTATGATTGATAATCCCATTTACTTCGGAAAGTTTAGAAATCCAAATATCCAAGCACGATAACATCACAAGAGCATCTCCCTCCATGAAAAAAATATTTGTCTTCCTTCAACATTTTTCTATATCTTTATTTTAAATTTTTGTAAATTTTTGTATTACTTATTACACTTTATACCTAATTTAAATGTTTATATTTTATCATATACATTGACTACGCTCTATTAAGAAATTTTTATTATCTAACATGCCAACACAAAGCACAATGATATAACTACAAAATAGACTTTGATTGAAGACAAATTCAATCTACACACATAGATATGTTTTCCCTTAGGCATTTATTTTTATTTCATACTTAAGGAATGTGGACACGTAAATTTGAAAATTTACTCTTATACACTACTTCTTTTGATAATTCATTCTTGCTAAGGTTAACACACTCTTTATATCGTTGCTTATTACTTTTCAAAATCTCTTCTCTTTAATTATTAATCATACAAACTTGTATAGAGATATATATTGAGAGTACAATGCTTAAAATAAATACAAAAAATCCCAATTGATAATATGCAAGCTCTTGTTTTCATGTTTCTCATCCCTATGAAAAAGTATATAGTTTGGGAAATAATTTATATTCACTCTTGTCCCATTTTTTATAATTTTAACCCACATATCCTCCATCTTTAATTTTAGTGTCAAATTATTTGATGGGTCCTTTAGTCCCTCCGGGTCATCCTTTATTATATAATTTTTAGTTATAATAGTATATAAAAAAGTATAGAAAATCTCATTTACACACCTAAAACTCATATGAAAATAAATTAAGACACTCACTTCCAACTCTTATAGAAGGCACATAATACTCCTTAAATTTGGAAAAAACACATACATAATCATTAGTGTAGTAATCACTACATGTTTAAATCCTCATACCAAGTCAATAAGTAGTGTCATGTCACTTACAAGCACTCAAACATACCTTCTCAAAGTGTTTTAACAAGATCAAAAATCTAGTCTAACATTATCAATTAAACTTGAAAACCATAGTTGTATTCATTTAGATATTACACACTAGGTGGAGAAGAATGTGCAGTTTGAGGAATTTTTAGAGTAGTGTCAATGTAAATGGTGCATATAACCTAAATAAATTTTATTTTTGAGGGTATCCTAGTTACGGATAGAGTTTGAGCTCATATTCAAAATGTTCAAAGGGTTTCACAACATGATCGATAATTAGGGATTGATAGTGCAAGAAAATTCAAGTAGGAGAATCTCTAATTAAATTGTAGATAAAAAATCCAAGCAAGGTCCAAGACTATACAATATGGTCAAGAAAATATGGATGTCATATTGAAAATCATCGAAGATTTGTATATTATTTTCCAAGGTTGGTTTCCACTCTCACTTGAAGGAAGAAAGCATTATCTTGGTATAATATATCTCATTTCCAATAGTTTAAGGACTAAGAACTTCTGAGAATCATTTGTAATAAGTAAAGGGCACTAATTTCCATATATTTTCAAGTTTGTAGTATATTGTGTAGACCCTAAATGTGTTGTTATGATATTATAAGGATGATTTTAGAAGTTAATTAATTAGAATAACCTATGTATTTACCTTTACTTTCCTAGTGTCCTTAATTCACTAAAAAAATATATTACTCAATATAAAAATGTGTAAGAAAAATTGTTCAATAAGAAATAGATACAAAGGAGAGAATATTAATATAGATACAAACAAAATATAGGAAGATGGTAGATTGGATTAACCTGAAACATGGAAGAGTTAAAACCAATATATCTCATGAGATAACACCAAATTAGTTTTCGAAGATAATTGAGAAAATAATATTATACAACACCATTATATATATGCCTTGTAATAACTCGTTACACATAATTTACATTTATTTCAAATAGCTAAGGAATTATTTCAGGTCTCGTAAATAAAAAATCAAATAATACAATATGAAAAATTAAGTAGATATATTGGACAATAAGATGATTTCAACTCTATTCATGTTTCCCATGAGGATGTTATGTCCTTGGGAACAAAATACACTACTCTCATCATCAATATCTCATTTTTCTTTACTAAAATCTCACTATTTCAATTTTGGAATGAAAAAATATGGAGTAATATGTATTAACTTAGCTTAGTTACCATATTTAATTGTCTAAATTATTATGATGTCAAGTAGGAATAAAATTATTCACATAAAATATTCAAAGTATTACTTAATCATAAATGAAAATGTAATCGTGAAGAAATACAAATAAATTTAGATTTGACACATCCCATAAATAAGCAATAAAATAATATTACTTCCATCAAGATGAAAATTATCTCCATTGCGCCGGTGTGTGTCCATTAAGCAATAGAATAGGATCCTAGATTTATCATAGTCATAAAAGGATACAAATTATAATTATCATTATTTTGGTATTCATATATTTCATAACTGATGGTGAATAATAGTTATTAATTTAATTTAAAAATACAATCATAAATAGTCAAGTACGCATAGTGGATGGTGGAAGGGGTATCTTTCTTCGCAGTACGTAGGGGAAGCCCCTTCAGTTGATTCTTTAGAAAAAGCCCATTTAGACCGGGAGGAAGTTTGTTATTTTGAGAAGAGGTTTTTGAGGGTTGAATCTACTCCTGAAGTTGATAAATATTCTCTAGAACCTCATCATGGTTCTTTGAATGAAATTCCATAGTTTTTAGAATGGTTGATTAAGGAGAGGAATCTTTATTCTCCTCTCAAATTTTTGTATCAACCTATTTATTTGCTCGATGTTGTTTTCCCATGTGCACCTAATGTAGATGATTCTAATAAGGTAGAATGGAAATTTTTCCATGTTGGTGAGAAAATCTATTGGGTGCCAAATTTGTGGATTTCTACCATTCGTATGTGTGGTCACAATGCTAATGACGCCCGATGATCCGACATACTGATCGAATTTACCGCATTTACTAGGCAACGCCTCTAGGACGTCTCTAGGACTTTAGGTGCCTCTACTTGGGTGGTTTAGCTCCACTTATTATGCGTGCATGACATCAGAATAATTGGCAGCCTGACGACTGAGGATGAAACAGGGGAACTTCATTGACCCTTTGGTAAAAGCTTAGAGATAAATGCAAGATAGTACTATTTTAGGAGAGCGGGAAATGGAATGAGAAAAAGAAAGGGGGATTAACATTAGAGGTGGAATATTAGATTCCTACAATGGTTAACGAGAAAATTCCGACACACATATACTTGGAAGAACAAAATTTTGCAAGTGAAAACAAGATGAGTTAAGATTGTGAACTCATTGTTTCTTAAATCTCCCCATCAAAAATTAATGAAACACCTTCTTTATTCATTGATGCTTCAAAAAAATTGTGCATATTTAGAAGTAGAAGAACACATGGAAAGGAATTAGATTAAATAGCTATCTCCTTTGTTTCTTCACAAGTAGTGATCTCTCATGCACATACAAAATTGAAAACCCTTAAGAATGAGGGTGTCATTACATTATCTAGAATTATAATTACTCTTCATCTACCCCCATGGTGACATTTCATTTTTATTTTCCATTCGTGACTTTTGGCATTCTTATGAAGAACATTTAGTCCCCTTTTATAAAATAATGAGAACTTATTAGATTTTAGAATATTGTCACTTTGATGAATAAGATGAATGTCATGATTTCTCATAACAAAGAATTAGAAAGAAGGGGGGGAGAAGAGGATAAATGATGAAGATGGAGAGAATGGAAGAAATGCTCGAAGCATGAGTAGGGGTTGCGCTTCCTTCAACAAATATCTTGTCGATGTCGATTATAGTCTCTTCATATGCATGATGCATGGGCACCCTAGACGACAGAATGATTGTTGAAATACATTTTTCAAGAATGAACACATGAAATTTTTACAGCGATCCTCCTTGACACATTAAACACACCCCAACTGATATTTTTGAATCACCCATCTCCCTCAGCGAAAAATATGAATTCATATGCTATGTTATGTGGTGCCCTATTTTGCCTTTGTATATCATTGAACTCAGGACTATGCTTCTCAGACATTTGTGAAGCTATTGTTCCTACATTTGGATCATGAAACCATCTTACAAGCCCATGTAGAATAAAAAAATAAGAAAGATGAGTGAAATGAGGCCATCCCCAAATATTTGCCAACAACACTAAAACTTTGTATTTTAGAATATGAGATCATTACTTGCTATTTTGGGACATATCACCATATTTTGCCCCCAATTCCACCTTCTAAACATTCAGGCACATTCCATCCTCTTATGTTGTTGGGGGATTGCTATTTTAAGCATATTTCTATTTTTAGCAGGTTTATTTTTGGGGACCTACTATTTTGGGAAAAAATCATTTTCTATCTTACATTTTGTTTTAAATTTTTTTATTGTCCCGAGTGATTGAACTTGCAATTCGGTGGGACTTGCCATTTATAGCATGTAGAGAAGTTTAAAATATGTTATTTTTAGTAAGTGGTGAAAATGACCTCTCTTTGTGATGAGAATAATTTTTTTGTATTTGGATCTTCATCACAAAATCATGCTCCAATTTTCATCATGATTCTGTTACCAGAAATCTCAGAAATAAAAAATGAAAATTTTTTCTGGTAAGAGCTTCAGACACAGAGCTACCAGGGGATCAATTAATGGACTCACCAATATTTTTTGAATATTTTCTTCCCCACCACTCATTGATGAAAAATCAACTTCTATGTGATGGCATTTTTCACTAGATTCTTCTTACAAACTTAGAACTCTACCGCTTTATCAGAGCAACAACAAACTAAGAAAAAGGAAGATAGGGAATGAAATTATATTTTTCTTCCATTAATGATATGATGCACCATTTAATTATTTTTTTCATCATGAAGGAGTTTGTGAGAGGAGGATGTTCTAAAAATTTCATGAAGATTCGAGTAGTTGGTTTACAACATATGATTGTTTCTTCATTTTTAAGCCTAGGGGTTTTGATAGTACATAGTTCTTGTTTCTTGCTGAAAAAATTTTGTTCTTCATGTTTCAGAATCAAGGAATGATGGAAAGATGATTATGTATATGTTTGAGATTCTACTGAAGGTTTGGTAGCATAAGAAAGGGAGGATTGGAAGGAAAATCCAATAGTTGGATAAAACTTGTGAGTGTGTGAAGGAAGCAGCTAGTGGTAGCCCAACAATTAGTTTTTGCATGATTTTAATGTTTTGGAATGGTCCACACTTTATTTCACCTATTTCACAAAATATTTGGTACACTTAGTACAAATAAGTGCACCCTAACCCTATTCGGCCACTTAGTGAAAAAAATTATGCCAGTCTCTCATTGGTTGGATTTCTAGCCCAGAATTTTGTAACTACTAGAGCTTGTGCCTTGGAGACCCACTTGTCAAGATTATAACTGGAGCTTTTGCTAGAGTTTTCTAATAAAATTTTATATCATCATGAATTGAAATGGACTTTTGAATCCAATGGTGGGTTTTCTAGAGCTTGATTTCACAATCAACCTATCAATCCAATGGCCTTTACAAAGATATATTTTTCGACTCCTAACTCCTTATGGAGCTCCCAAAATTTCTTCTTGAAGCTTGAGGGTTTTTTTTTCTGCAATGCACCTTGCCTAGGCCTCCAAGATTCAAATTTGCTAAACTTCCTCCAAAACTTTTAAACATTCCAAAACCTTCCAAAACTGATTGTAACATGTTTATAGATGTCAGATATTCCTCCATGATTGATTTTTCTTTTCGTTCAGCTTCAGAGGAGGTGTGCCATCTCTGAGAAGATTAAAAATGATCTTTCCTAAGCTTTCCAAAAATCTTGTCTGATGGATCTTTCTTGGGAAGCTCTTGAAATGAATAGGTATACTTATATCACTATGAAAAAATGGAAATGATGCTTGAGACTACTTCAGAGAGAAGGGATTTGATTAAATCGGGGATTAGGGTGATAGGAAAGAGGGATAAGAATGATGTTTGGGAAAATGTTTCAAGTAGGGTATGCTTATAATGCTTGAAAATTGTGAATTTTATTGTTGCAAATTTGCATGAAAACAGCTAGCTCTAGCATGTAGACATGTCATGGATTGAGCACAACAAGGACATCACATGAGAAATTTAGAATCTCAATACAACCCATAATTTTTACCAATGCCTTATTTTTTGGGCCTTGTAAAACACACACAACTTGTAAGAGATATCAGGAAAGGAAAAACACAAAAAAAAAAACAACTGAAAGGAAACAAACCACATAACAAAGGTAAAAATTCAAAAATATAGGAAAGGGGAAATAAACCTAAATCACCTATGGTAGAAGGTGGGGATGACCTACTTTCACTATAGTGTTATTCTCTTTTAGAGGTTACCCCTGAGTGGGAAACACTAAGTGATGTTATTTCATGAAGCCATTTACTAGTTTGAGAAAGTAGCCTCCTCTCTATAACTTTTATGAAAGCCAAGTTCTTTCATGATTTCCTATATACTTGGTAGGAGTGAGTCTACATGATTTTCTTGATGGTCAAGCCTTCGCTTAGAAACTCCATAGACTTGATTCCCTTAGAATCAATGTCATAGTGATAGATGCATTCCACATTTATCCACAAAGTTCATTATTCATTGAGCATCCCATCGCTGCCCCAAGCCTCATTTTCACTCTAATTTCTTGAATATTCTGAGATCTTTTATTTCCCATATCTATGCTGATTGACCTTAATTTTTTAAGAAACCTTGAACTTATATTTTATCTCTACTCCACTATGACGTGCTTGAAGATTAAATGGAGGATTAGAAGTACCTCATACTTATCTGTATGGCCATGGCATGAACTAAGAGATCAAGAATTATCTTGAGATCTTCCACACTTTCTAGTGCATCTAATATTTCTTACATGGAGTTCTCTTTTGTTAGTTCTTATAGCTCATCTTTGTATGCCTTCAAAGAATATTTAATTTGAAGTTCAAGGAAACTATCTTGAGGGGTTACTTCATCATTTTGATACTCAGTACATTCTTTCACTCCTTGTCAAGGGGAGCCTCCACTTCAAGCACCTTAAAACTCCTTACTTCAATTTATTCATCATCGAAAAAAGTATTTCTCTTAAAATGGGAAATAAAATACCTCCATTTCATCATTGCATCCATCCATTCTGAAACGGACATCAGATTTCTCCTCTTACTTTATTTCAACATTATCAATCTTCTAATTGGTGAGGATTCCAATTCATATTCACGTTTGTCTTGTAGATCCATAGCTAGCATCATGACTTCAAGAATGAGGCAAGGGTCTTCTATCTCTTCTGCGGCTCTTAGAAATTCTTACACAAACCCTTCTTTCAAACCTTTCACAGTTTCATCACAAGATGATATTGTCTCTTCAAGACCATCTTCATCTCTGAATGGGAATGAAAATATCTCCTCATCATGAGTAAGCATACAAGATGGTTTCTACATTTTATATTCACCAAGAACTATTTCCTCTTGTTCATGGTTTACATCATCCGATAATTCGGGGCTGCCCTCTTGTAATTCAAAGTTCATCAATGCTTCTTCAAGGTAAATACCTCTCTAAGAAGGAATGTTTGGTCCTATTAAGATGGGAATCTCATCCTCTTCCTCAGTTGTTACAAAATGATTTATCCTCCTGTTGTTTTGGTAGATAATGTTAGCTCTTGGATTTATTTCTTTTTACATGGTGTACCTTGTTGGTGCTCAATTTCATATCTCCTTGTTTGTCCTTGAAATTATTCATTTTGCAGGCTCTGTCATATTTTCTATCTCCCTGTATTGATGCATGAAAGATCCATCCTCCATTTGGTTTCCATGATCAGTCTCTTCCTTTGGTTGAGGATCACTTTTAGACTAGAATTTGTTTTCCATTCCTCTGTCCATATGGAAGAATTTGTAACTTGGGCGTAAAATCAGGTATTTTCCCTTCCTTCTATTTTTCCATAGTCACATTTTGTTTTCCTTGTCAATTTTTGTCCCAATACCCATGGAAAAGTTTTCCTTTCTAATTGGATGTGGCTCAACAGATCACATTTGGGGCTTATATCATTTCCAAATTCTCTTTTCTGAAAGAAAGATTCATTTCCAGATGTAAATGGTCATTTCCCTACATTTTACGGTTTGATGGGTGTGTTCTCCCAGTTTATTTACATCTCAACATCTATGGAAATGTGGCCTTTTCTAGTTGGATGTGGCTCGATGGGACACTTTGAAATTCTATGGCCCTCTTCACCTCAAAAATTGTCCACGTGGAGGGCCGGCGCTCATCTAAAAATTTTCCATTTGGTTTGACTTTCGAGTTGCGTTAGGGAGACATGTGGAGGATTCCACCGGATCCTCTCTATACTTAAAATTTTCGAGAAACTTTGTAAAGGCCTGGGACACATGGAGGGACCACACCTATTTGGGCACCTACCCCAAATTTTTATTGTGAAGAAGTGCTAGGAAGACACTTTGAATATTTCTCTCACTTTTCCCTTGATTAGAATTTTCAACGGCCAAAGAAAACTATCTCGGACCTAGACACATGGCGCCTTCCGCTGGTCCTTCAAATTTATCAAAAAACTCTGCCGGAATGAGACACATGGTGAGCCCACACTTTCTTGTGGTGTTCACTTTTGGGGACCATCTCAATTTGTGCCACTGAGACATGTGGAGGCTTCTGTGGGATCCTTTTTATACTTAGATTTTTCAAAGGCCAAAAGGTGTTTTTCATGGGCCCAAAGCACATGGAAGGATCGTGCTTGTTTGGAAACTTGCCTCTGTACCTCATCTTTATGGTTGCATCAAGAAAACATGTGGATGGATCTAATCTAAAGTTGAGAAGGGGAAGAATCAATGGTTGCTGTGCATTACATATTTTTTTGTCATTTTTTTCTCCAAGACTCCTACAGATGCGAATATGCACTATTTTTCATCATTTTTGATGAAATTCCTTGTCATTGATTTCTGAAAAGTGCCATTGAAAGGATTTAGAACTTAATTTTTGAGTCCAAGGATGGTTAAGGTCAATATTTTGAACTTAGAATTGCTCGAGCACTAGCCAAAATGTGATTTTCCATAGAATTTGGATGTGGGACAGAGTTACAAAGGATAGAAAGAGAAAAGGATGAAATAATGGAGGTTGTAGGTGAAAATGATGAAAAAGGTGTTTCCTCGAGGGTGAAAAGGATTACCTATCAGATTCAACTATACAGATCCTCTGGAAAATGATTAAATGGGGATTTCTCGCATGACAGAATCACAATAATCATAAGGACTACTAAAAGGTTGTGGCATGGCATCCTAGTCACTATTCGAGGGTATGAAAAACATGATTAGTTTATAATTGGTCCACATGGTAGCTTTCGGATGTGAATTTGTTAAACGTCACTTTCTAAGGCAAATTGGTAACAAGCAAAGGTCCCTCAAATATTCTTCTTTTTAGGGGAAATTTTGGGATGAGTGAGTGAGTCAAATGTATAAATGCAATGAGAATACTCTTACAAAAGGTTGGGGGTTGAATTATTAAGAGGAAATTTGAGAGAACTCATCTTCTTGAGAGACTAATCTGGAAAACTGTTGATTTCTTGTGTTTAGATTTCAATCACATCAATTTGGTTGTGAGTGTACAACCATTGAGAAAATATGATAGTGTTCAAATTAAATTTCCCTTGCTGATGAATCTAATCAATTTTGAGTTAATTTGTGACAATATTGGAGTAATTTGTGTGTGGTTTATTTCAAAATGTCTACAAGTAGTTTTTCTTATTCCTATTGCAAAATCATGTAAACTTCCCTCTGAATCACATAAGATCTCATCCCTGTGAAATTTTAGTGGCATTTGCAATTTCAATTCAAGAAGAGCCTTCATCCTGCAATGAGATAAACAATTTAAAATCACTTCACTATTATTTGTTGATAATGATTTTCTGTAAGCCTCAAGTGTATCTTAAGCATGAGGATACAAGAGTCTTTGATGTTTTATTGAGTCTTTAACTCGATCCTTCGTGTTAAATTCTTGGAGATTGTGTTAAACAGTGCAAATTTAGGCCTCCATTGATGCACACCTTCTGGTTGAAGGAATATTTTAGCTATTCTGAAGATTTCTATCATTTATCTTTCCAATTGTGGTGAAGTCTCTCAAAGATCTAGGATAATCAATTTTATCCTTCTTCATCTCTAACCAAAATTACTCAAAAACAATGAATCCATCCTAAACTATCTTTGTTTTCCTTGTGTGTCCACAAATGTATAAATTCTACTGCTAAACTATGTAGAAGAAATCAAGATTCCATAATGTCTTTAGTAACCTTAGCCCTATCTAGTAAATATCACCATTCTTTAGAAGTGACAACTCATGAGAATTAAATTGTGGTGCATTGATCATATTTTCTCAAGATCCCCTTTCATATTTTTTCAAAGAAGGAAATTTATGTTCTCCTTCACTGAAAAAGGTTATAAAATGTGTCCTCCCACCCTAGTCGAAAGGCACAATCTAAAGTATTGAGGATAGATGAAATCCATAATGAAGGTGTTATCCATTTTTTCGATGCCCGAGTGACAAAGAGTCAAACAAATCCCCTCCCTAGCTACAAAATGACTGATAGTAAGATCTGTCTGTCTCTTAGTGTCTTGCTAAATCTTTGATGTTTCTTGGTTTCCAAGGGAGAATCAATTTGGATACTAACACCAGAATGGGGCTGTTGTAGGAGATGATTTGTTTCCATTTCATATCCATTTGGCCCGTCAACAACACCAGAATGACGTCATTGCTAGGGATTATTTGAGCTCATATATTTATTTGTCTCATCAACCACACCATAATGGCACCAATTTTGGGGACTCTTTGAAGTATTTTACAAATACAGTACATACATACCCTGGTAATACTTCTTACATGTGTTGTGTGCTAATACATTGTTGAAACATCATTATCTATTCAGATCTGTAAGAATTGTTCAAAGTTGTAAGTTCTGAGTGTAATATTTCCAGCTTATACAGTTATTGCACTAAATTTTGTATCATCATTGATAAATTTGGGTAGAAGAAGAGAAGATCTTGTAAGCTTTGCATGAATCTGGTATTGAAAGACATTTGATAGGTCTTTCATAGTGCATTTGCAAAAACTAAGGTGAAAATCCTTAGTGGCGACTCCGTGTTGTTTAAATTCTTAATAAATACTAGTGTCTTAACATATATCAAGTAATATTTATCACTAATCTCTACAAATCTTGAAGGAAGAAGATATTTCTTTGCCAAGGACCCTCCTAGTAGGTTGTTTCCGGAGTTAGGAAAGTATAATTTAGAAGGAAGAAGAATTTGGAAGGTTGTTGGAGATCAAGCATCAAGAAAATAAATCTCCATTGGTAAAGTGATCGCATGTGATTGAAGATTACAATACTTCCTCAAGAGAATATGAATCAGGTAGTCTCTTTGTTGAATTGAATTCTCCATCTGGAGATGGGCCTTCATTTGTATTGAAAAATTTACTTCTCAATTTGCCCTTGTATTTTCCAAATCTGATGGAGTATTCAAAGAAACAGAGCCTTTAGAGGGAATTCATTCTAAGAATTACATCCTTCTACCACACAGACTTCTCACTCCTCATCAGTTTGCATCTCCTCTAAGGTCACCTCCTTAAAATAATATGGCTCATTGCCCACCCAAACCTCCATTTTTTGTTAATACTTTTGGTCCCATCAATTTTAGAGGTATGGATAGCTATCCAAATGCTTTGCCACAAGATGTAAGAAATAGATTGCCTAAGATTCAAGGAAATAATGCAATCATTGGTATAAATATTTACCAGATAATTCCATTGATTCTTACACGAAATGAATAATGTTTTTAGACTACATTATGGTGATAAAACAAACCTTAGGTTTATTTTATTAGAGTTTGAAAATATTAAGAAGAATCTTAATGAATTAGTGCATTATTTCAATACAATATTTAACAAAACATCGAGAAGATTACCTATTAATTTGAGGCCATGTGATGAATCATGTCTGATAAAGTATTCAGATGCATTTGATAAGAAACTTTGCTTACTATTTGAGGGATAAGAACCCTCAAAATTTGATGCATGCCTTTACCATGGCTTTGCAAATTGAGAACAACATTAAAGTATTTGCAAAACGTCCTAAGAGGGAGGGTTTTAAACTGATCAACCCTGAGAAGCCTCAAACAAGTAAGGTTGTGGATCTTGAGGAAGTTGTAAAGACTTTGGACGGAGCTGTCAAAGAAATCTCTTACAAGATATCCAGGGAAGAGAAAGGAATTGGACAAGGTTCCCAAGGTTAGTATAGGCAACAATGAAAAGAAAAATTTACAAATAATCCTAGAATTGATCAGAGATCTGATGACTGAGGGAAAGGACCCATGGGAGATAGATAACCCCAAGCTAGGGAAAATAGAGTAATGCCTTATCCTCTAAATGCTAGAGTTTTGTTGTTGAAGACACAAATGAAATGGATTGGTGTGAAAAATATTTCTTACCTCACCCGCCATGTGAAGTAGATCAGCAAGTTGAAGAGGTTGGTGATGATGATGACACTGGTGATGATGCATGCATGATGGACTACTCTATAAGGTCACATCAGGAAGTAATTTCAACTAAAGTAATAGGTGCGAGAAATTCTGCAAGTTTTTGGGTTTGCATTCACCAAGTACCTCTTCTTCCTCCCTCTTATAATTTATAAATAGATATGGTACAAGATTTTGAACTTCCTAATAATGATTTTGAGTATCTAAGAGCTTTAACAATTAAGAAGTATGATGGAGGAATCCCATCACAAAAAGTAAAGCTGTCAAAGGGGTAGGGCCTTAAGCCAAACCAAAAACCCCAGTTCTCACCAATATATAAAAATAAACTCCAAATAAAGATGCATCTAACAAAGGCCTTGTTGTCTCAAGTAGAACTGGTGTTCCCACCCATGCTAAAAATGTGAAAAATATAATGCCATCTGATGATTTTGTCAATCTTTCTCCAAATGCTACTTTTCCCAAATACATTCCTTATGACATTGCCCAAGTATTGAGTCAGATCAAGATTTTTGTTCCAATTGTTGAACTGCTTAGGATTCTTAAGCATAAGAAGAGGGCCTTCTAGTATTTGGGATTGGAATAAGATAGGAGTACCCAAGGTAGAAATCTAAATAATGTAGACACTCCTCCTCCAACCATTGTAGACCTAGAAAAACCACCAAAATTGGAGGAGATAGGTGAACCATCTAAAGTTTATTTGGGGACATCTTTGGTTGAGTCTCAATTAAATGTTGATCCATTTTTTACAATGCTGATTATTAAGGACAAATTGTTGCACAATTGTATGTTTGATTCCAGAGCATCATGCAATGTTATGGCTCTAGAGGTCATGAATGAATTGAACATTAAAGTGATAATAGCTTATGGCAAGATTACTACAATGGATTCTATAGAAGTGCCAGTTGTAGGATGTGTAAAAGGTTTGGTTGTATAACTTGCAGCTTATCTAGGTAAGAACTTTAAACTTGATGTTGTTATTGTTGATTGCCCTATCAAGTGGGCATGTTGTTATCAAGAAAGTGGGCTGCAAGTGTCATTTGAATTTTTCATATAGACATGTATTTTTCGACCATTCTAATTGAAGGCACCCTTGTAATGTTGTACGAAGAGAAGAAAATGTTGCACCTCATTAAAGATCCCAATAATGCTTCTTATGAAATGTTGTATGCTGATGTAGATGTTGACAAATTTTTTGGATTTGATAATGGAAAAGAGTGCAAGATTGATCAATGTAAATGTCTTGAACAAGAAGGTTTCCCTTGGACCTTGTTATTCGATGGATCTTGTTCCAAGTTTGGAAATGGTGCTTGTGTTGTTCTGATTTCTCCAGGAGAGGAAGAGTTTTTTTTTCTTTTAAACTCAAATTTGAATGCACTAAAAACATTGTTGAATATGAAGCATTGTTATTGGGTTTGAGAATTGCATGGAAATATGGTGTAAAGGATATCATTGTCAAAGGAGATTCAGAACTGATTGTCAAGAAAATTAGAAAACTATATGCTACTAAAAATTAGAGAATGAAACAATACAAGAATGCAACTTGGTATTTGATTGAAATATTTGACTCATTTAATATTGTGCACCATGATAGAAAGTGTAATGATGTTGTAGACGAGTTAGTAGTGCTAGGATCCAGAATTGAAAATTCTATAGTATCTCCATTTTGTGAGTATGATGTTGAGATACTAAAAAGGCCATCTGTCCCTGACAACGTTAAAAATTGGCAAGTGTTTGATGATGATTCCCAGTTGAAACAGTTTCTATAGAACTAAGGTGATTTTGCTGATGAAAATATAGATTGGGAATCAATGGTGTGTGCTATTGAAGGAAAGGAAACTTTATTTTGCAAAGACATCATCCAGTTGAAGAAAAACATGATTCCCAAAGGTTTGGTGGCACTTGAATCAAACTTTGATAATGTTGATTGCATTATTAATAGAAGTATGTCAATTTCAAAAGATGTGGAAGAGCACAACCTGAGAACAAAGGAAAAACCACGTAAAATATGGCTAGGAAGCAATCTAAGCAAGGAAGAGAAGTAGTCTTAAGTTCAATTGTTGAAGAAATATCAAGACTTCCTACTTGCTCTTACTTTGAGTTGAAGGCATATGGGGAAGATTTTCCCAACATGAAATTTCTCTTTAATCTAATGTCAAGTGTTTCAAGAAAAAACAAATTTCGATCAATCCACTCCTTTATTTGAAGATGCGAGAAGAATTGAAGAAGTTGATGGATAGAGGGATTATTCAGTCTACAAGGTACTCATCTTGGGTTGTAAATTTAGTACATGTCAAAAAAAAGAATGGTGATATAAGGTTGTGCGTAGACTTTAGGAACTTGAATAAATCATCATTGAAAGAAAATTACCGTCTTCTGAACATGGATAATATACTAAAATTGGTAACTAGTTCTAAATTGTTATCCACTTTGGATGGTTTCTCTGGCTATAATCAAGTTGTTATGAAGGAGTAAGAAATAAATAAAGACTTCCTTTACCACTCCTTGAGGAACTTATGTTTATGTCAAGATGCCTTTTGGCTTAATGAATGTTGGAACAAATTTCCAAAGAGCAATGGATGTAGTGTTTGCTAGTTATATTAATGATTTCATTGTTTTTTATCAAGATTATGTAACTGTGTTTTCTAGAAAAATAAATGATAACTTGCAACACTTGGAGAGAATTTTAGTAAGGTGTAGAGAGTATGGTATATCATTAAATCCCAAGAAGTGTCATTTTGGAGTGCAAAAGGCAAAGCTTCTTGGTCACATTGTATCAAAGGAATGGGTCATGATTGATTTTGAGAGAGTGGAAGCCATCAGCAAGGTTCCAATTCTAAGAACTAAGAAGGGATTTCAATCCTTCTTTGGACAAATAAACATTATCAGAAGATTTTTGTCTAACTTTGCTGAGCTTACCATCCCCATTACTAACATGCTGAAGAAGGACCAAGTTATAAAATGGGAAGAAGCTTCCATTCAAGATTTCAATGGGATCAAAGAAGCATTAAAGCATGCCCCTATTTTGGCAGCTTCAAATTACAAGAAACCTTTTCAAATGTTTTTGTTTCTTCATAAAACACAATTGCATCTATCTTGTTGCAAAAGGATGATGAAGGGGCTAAGAGACCAATTGCCTTTTTTAGAAGGCATTGCAAGGAGGTGAGTTGAAGTACACCATCATGGAGAAGAAAGAATTTTCCTTGGTGAAAGTAACAAAGGTTTTCAGACCTTACATCTTGAGCTCTAAAGTTGTTTCTTATGTTCCCCACACCATGGTGAAAGATATATTATTAGAGATGGAGGTCTCAAGCAAAATATGTAGATGGGTAAATCAGTTACAAGAATAAGACATGGATATACAAACTACAAAATTGATAATAGGTTTGGGCCTAGCTAAGCTTATGGCTAAGAGCAACTTGCGAACTATTGAGGTGAATGAAGTAGAAGGAGAAAGGGTGGATGTCCTTGAAAATTTGGTAAGCTCTGAATGGTACAAAGATATAATATTTTATCTCAGACATCTATGCTGCCCTGAACATTTGACTAAAAATCAGAAAATATCTCTTAAGTTAGCCTCCCAAAAATATGTCATTACTGATTTTGGGTTAGCTTGGAAGAACCCCAAGGGAGTTCTCTTGAGATGCATCACTGAAGATGAGGCCCCCAAAATAATTTTGATCTCCATGGAGGAGTTTTTGGGGACATTTTTCTGGAAGAGTTACAACACATAAAATCTTGAGGGCTGGTTATTGGTGGCCAACTCTTTTCAAGGATACAACTCTATTGGTTAGGAAATGTGAAATTTTCAGCATTTTTCTGGAAGACTGAAAGCTTCATGTTCCCTTCCTTTGTATCTTGTGTCAATTGAAGCCCCATTTAAGAAATGGGGAATGGATTTCATTGCTGAAATTTCAGATGCTTCCAATGCTGGTCATAAATGGATTCTTGTAGCCATATACTACTTCACTAAGTTGGTAGAAGAAATCCCCACCAAGAAGGCAACTCACCAAATTTTCATGGATTTTATCCGAAGTTATATCATCTACAAATTTGGGGTACCTACCAAAAAAGTTGTTGATAATGCCATGACCTTTCAAGCTAAACCTTTGGTGGCTATGATCCATGAATATGAGATCAATTTGACATACGCTTCTAATTATAATCCTGAAGGAAATGGACAAGCAGAGTCTAACAATAAAAATCTGTTGAAGATAGTTAGAAGAAATTTGGAGTTGAACAAAAGGAAATGGGGTGAATAGTTCATGTTTGTTTTTTTGGGTGATCGAATCAATGTTATATGAGCTACTAGTAAAATCCTATTTGAGTAGGTATATGGAACTCAATCTTTACTTCCCCTTCATTTACAATTGTCTTCATTTCAGTTTGTTCAACAAATTAAAGATCACGAGGTTAGTCCCTATGATGTTCACATAAATCAGATTGTTGAGTTAGATGAATAAAGAAGACCATCCCATCATAGGCATGTGAAATTCATAGAAAAATTGAAGAAGTTTTTAATGATAAAAGTTGACTCCAAGAGCTTTTAGTGTGGGAGATATTGTGTTATTATGGGACAACAGGCACAAGGATAAGGGCTAACATGGAAATTTTGATGCATTTTGGATGGGTCCTTATTCAATTGACATTCGAATTGGTGAACATACTTTCTTCTTAAAATACTTATATGGGGAATTTCTTGAATTTCCTATTAATGGAAGGCATTTGAAACATTTCCTTGATTGATTTCTAAGAATCAAGGTATACACCATTATACAGTGTATAGTCATTTGGTTTCTTTCTACTTTCATGTTTTTCTATTTTGTTTCATCCTATCCCTTGGCATCCATTTTGTTGGTTTCTCGGTTTGTCCTTGGGGGAGTTAGTTATTATTGTTTTAATCTAAAAGCTTGTTCTTTGACTCCATCGCCCAAAGGTCTACTTTTGCACTTGGTCTACTATTTGTTCTTGTGGCACTCACAGGAGTTTGTTGGTGCTCAAAATAGTCTCACCCCAGTTTGCCTTTGAAAATATATCGATTTACGACCTCTGTCACTTTCTCTTTCCCCTTTGTTGTGCCTAGTTAATCTTTGTTGCCATTTTTATTCTGTTCATGGGTTGTAGATCACTTATGGATCTATGGTTTGTTTCTTGTTTATTTGTTCCTCTGAAAAAGGTCTATAATTTGGGTCTCTCATTCTGTGTTCATCTAAAAAATCAAGTTCTCCCATATTTTCCATTCTCCATGGCCATGATTTTTCTTCCTCGTCATTTCTACCCTAAGTACTTGAAGAAAAATGAATGGACGTGTCTTTGATTGATGTATTTGAGCCTTGGAACATTTCTAAATTCTTTTTCCTTGGAGAAATTTTCATTTTCATGCTCAAATGATTCTAATTTCTATAATTTACGGTTTAACAGGTGTTTCTCATGATCAAATTTGCATCCCTGCATCGACAGGGGATGTGGCACATTTTGGTTGGACACGGCTCAGTTGGGTACTTCAAAATTTCTATGAATCACCTCAACTTAAAAATGTGTCCACATGGAGGAACGACGCTTGTTTGAAGATCTAATTTTTGGTTTGGCCTTGGAGTAGCACCGGGAGGACACGTGGAGGTTTCTACTACTTTTCGGACTTAGATAAATTTTATGCAGCTAAAATAGTTTGGCAAAGAATAGGGACACGTGGCAAGCCCGCGCTCGCTCAGAGTCTTTTAAAGAAGCGCCAAGAGGACACTTGGAGGCCTCCACTCACTTTACATTTTTCTTGGACTTTTCAACGGCCAAAGGAGATTGCTCGAGCATGGCACTTGGTGCCTTCCACTAAGCTTCGAGCCTTCAATTTTTTTTTTTGAGTCAGGACATGTGGCGAGCCCATACTCATTCAAGGTCTCAATTTTTGGGGACCATCTCAAGGTGCACCATAGTGACACGTGGAAATTCTACAAGTCAAAAGGAGCAGGGAAGCGGACCATCGAAGGCAAATTAGAATTTTTGAATTTTATTCTCAAAATGGTTAAGACATCAAAAATGGCCCGCAAGCCCGATGAAAGAAAGGTCAAAGATTGCCCCAGTCAATGGCGTAGGTGTGGGCCTTCGGAGGAAATTTGGAAAGTTTTCCCTTTGTGGAAAAAAATTTAAATGTAAAAAGGAAGCATTGTTCCACTGGAACCCACATTTCAAATGTGAAGCGGAAGGGGGTAGAGTGTGGGAAAACATGGAAAATTTTCCTTTTTCCAAAAAGAGGTTCAAATGGTAGAATTTATCTATGGTTCCTTTAGAACCCACCTCAAGACACGTGTCAAGATCATTTCTAGAGGGAGGAGATGCGGAACAAAATTTGAAATTTTTCCATTTTTCCAAAAGTTGTAAAAATTCAAAGGAAACCCCCGGGTTTATTTTTAAGTTTGAATCTTCCATGTGGATGACCCAAATTCAAAGTAAAAATATCAATGGCAGCTGAGAGTCTAAATCTGATTTTCCCCCCATTTTTATTGAAACATGCCTGGAAGATTGAGTCTTCATGATTTCTTGGTATCTCCTACATGCCAGGTAGAGAGGGGAGTTAATTTTGATATCTGAGTTTGGTGGGGAGATTTGGAAGATGTCTTTTGCCATTAAAATGGTTTGAGTATAGTTCTCAATCAGATTTTCCATTTTCTTATCCCAAGCACGTAAGGAGCCATATTTGATAGATTAGGGGTAGAATTGGTTAGTGAATTGAAGAAAGAGTGATCTACCAAAGGAAGGAGTTGAATGCGGGAGATATTCGATGAGATCTGCCCCCTCCAACACATTGTAAATTTTTACAGATCTAATTTTGGGAATCGTGATCCTGATCATGATAAGCACTAGTAGAACTCAAGCTCTGGATTTTTTTGGGAGAAATGGGCTCTATTGTAAATGTTATAAATGGCACAATTTTTTTGTGCAAATGATTAGAGTGTTAAGGGTCGAGACTAAATTTTCTAATATAAAAGCCTTGACAGAGCCCATCATTTTGAGTAGCCGTTTGAGAAGATTGTATATCTCTTTTGTATTAAATAATATATTTTCAAGTTGGTTAAAAATGTACAGCGATTGACAAGCTCTGAGACTATTCTAGAAAATTACCCCTACTGATAGATTTAATCAAATTCAAGTTATTTTGTGTTATCTTGAGAAAAATGTGTTTGTTTCATTTCTGAATGTATGCGAGTAGCTTTTCTTGTTTTTGTTGCAATCTTGTATTAAAATCTGATTCAATCACATAGGCCTCAATCCTTGTGACAATTTAGTGGCATCTACAATTTTATTTCTCAGAAGAGCTTTCATCTAGGATTGGAATAAATGATTGAAAATCAATTTTCTTTAATCTATTGGTAGAGATTATCTCGTAAGCCTCTCGGTATACCTTAGGTTTGATTTGACTCAGATCTTGATGCTTTGTTGGATTTTCTAACTGTTATCCAATTTCACCCCCCAGGGTTGAAATGATAACATACATCAGAATTCTCAAGTCCCAGATGAATTGATTGATCCAGGGAAAAAATCATGTTTCTATGGTCCCTTCAGAAATATTTCTAACTCTCCTGTCTAGGTTGAAAAGAACAAGCTCTGAGAAAATGCGAGAAAGTTGCAGAAAATAAGCTTGGGCTAGAAAAAATTGTGAAAATTGGCTAAGTCCTAGTCCTAGGAATGGTTGGGACATTCGGGACACCAAGGTGTGGTTTGGCTGAAATGCCTCTAGGTGGCCTGTGAAGCACTAGGACATGTGGGAAAAAAGACGCGAAGGGCGCGAATCAGCCGGCAGACCCGCGGACCAACCAGATCATGACACGTGTCACATGGAGAAAGGTCCAAAGGTCAAAGGGCAATTTTTCAAGCTCTGACCCGAGCCAATAAAAAGAGGACACATGTCCAACAAAGTAGAGAAGGAGAGAGAATCACGCGACCAATCAATGCATGCCACGTGTCATCCAGGTGGCAGAGCGCGGGAAGAAATTTAAAAATCCGTTTTCACCTGTTTTGTGCCCTAGATCTTCAGATCTCCATATATTTTGATCCAGAGCTCGGATTGGCACATTCTTTATATCAACAGAAAGCTTGAGAAATTATCTACATGATTCTAGGGCTAATCTTGAGTTTTGGTGCATCCTAAAGTGATAAAATCAAAAACAGCTCGATGTGTGTTCATGGTCGAAGTGACATTTCAAATGACTGACATTTAATGCAGAATGGGTCGCATTCTCTTGTAATCCGGTCAAAATGATAAGGTATGGGTTTGTAAGGTTCCCTCATGCCATTTTAATGCACCTGTAGTCAATAAGGGATGGGCTCTCATGTTTTTGTACATGTTTTTGTCCCCTGAGCTCGACCCTTGCACTGTAAAAAGCTAGATTTGGCTCATTTCTAAAGGGGGGAACATTTTTTGGGCATAGCAGACTTCTTCTTCACCTCCAGCAAGGGATTGATGCAAGGATCAGACCTCTCCAAGGATTGTAATAGTTTTTACCTCTCTGAGGTTGTAATGCAGTGATTTTGACACTGAAAAATGATAATGCAAGCTCTGTGAATGGTTTTCAGTCCTCTGTTTGTATTAGTTGCTTCATTTCAAATCCTAAATTATATCTTATCAGTCTGTGTATGTTTTATGTTGTAAACTTTGGTCTGTGTCTTATTTCTTGACAGAAATGTTTCACCACTCCTTTTGGTGCATCACCACCTGTTAGTTTAGTTTTATTTTTGCACTTTCTATCCGTGTCTCCTTGATTTTAGAGTAGGATTAGGATCTCGAACCTCTGTAGTTTTACAAAATATAGATCTAAATCGGAGGAGTTTGAGGAACGAGCCTCTAATCTGAGATTTCACAAGTCCCCACACTTGGAGAGAGGTTTCCATGTTGTGTAATCACCTGGATGCTAGAGTGATCAACTTAAAATCACGATCCGCATCCAGGGTGTTGTGAGTCTGCCACAACACTAACTTGAGCCTTCGTGATAGAATCTCAAATATTGTGTGAAAAAGTGCCAATCTGGGCCTTCATTGAAGCACATATTGTAGTTAAATAAACATTTTAGCTATTATGTAGCATTCTGTTGGTTTAACCTTCCATTTTGTAAGATTCCTCAAGGATTTGTGAATCAAGTTCATCTACCCCACCTCCCACCAAAATTTTATTCAAAAACAACCAATCCTACCTGTACTACCCCTGTTTGTCCTGTGTGCATACAAATGAATAATATCTATTACGAAAACTTGCAAAAGCAATCAGGGTCCCAAATGTTTGTAGTAACCTTTGCCTTGTTGTGAAAATATCTTCATGATCTAGAAGTGAGAACTCGTGAGAGTTAGATTTTGTGTGTTGATCATATTTGCCAAGGTCTTCTCTAAAAAAATTATGCAAAATAAGGATTTATCATTTTTCTTAAATAACAGAGGTTACAAAATAGGTTCTCTTACCTTGGTTGAAATGAATAACTAAAATATTTAGGATCATATCACATCCTTTTAAGGTGTTACCCACTCCTTTCGAAACCTGAGTGCTAACAAGTCAGATAGACTGCTTCCCTAGCTACAAAATGACATACATGATTATCTAACTACCTCTGAGTGTCCTGTCAAAATCCATGATGCTTCTCGGTCTTTGAAGGAGATTAAATTTGGGTACCAATAGAGTGCCCATCCTTGAGTCGAGAGTCGATGTTGGTGCTCAATTTGATCTCACTCATTTTTCCTTGAAATTATTTAGTTTGCGGGCTCTATCATCTTTTCTATCTCCTCGTATTGATGCATGAAAACTTTGTCCTCCATTTGGTTGTCATGAACAGTCCCTTTGGTTGAGGATAAATTTTAGTCTAGAATTTTTTTCCATTCCTTTGTCCATATTGAAGAATTTGTAACTTGGGCATAAAATCAAGTTTTTTCCCTTCCTTCCATTTTTCCACAGTCATGTTTTGTTTTCCCTATCAATTTTATCCCAATACCTATGGAAAAGTGGTCCTTTTATTGGATGTGGCTAGGTGGATCACATTTGAGGCTTATATCATTTCCAAATTCTCTGTCTTAAAAGAAAGATACATTTCCAGGCACAAATGGTGATTTCCTTACATTTTATACTTTGACAGGTTTGTTTTCCTCATCAATTTACATGTCATCATCTTTGGAAACATGGCCCTTTCTAGTTAGATGTGGCTTTGTGGGGCAATTTCAAATTCTAAGGCTCACTTCAACTCAAAACTTGTCCATGTGGAGGTCTGATGCTCATTCGAAAATGTACCCTTTTGTTTGACCATGGAGTTGCGCCAGGGAGAAATGTGGAAGATTCCACCAACTCCTCTCTTTACTTTCAATTTTTGAGCAACTTTATAAAGGCTTCAGACATGTGGAGGGACCGTGCTTGTTTGGGGACCTGCCCCTAAGTTTTATTTTAAAGAAGTTCCAGGAGGACACTTAGAGGCTTCCGCTCACTCTACCGTTGCTTGGACTTTTTAATAGCCAAAGCAACTGTCTCGACCTTAGACACAGGGTGCCTTCCATTGGTCCTTCAACTTTTTCTAACAACTTGCCAGACTAAGACATATGGTGAGCCCGTGCTTGCTTGGGGTGTCCTCTTTTGGGGACCATCTCAAAGTGTGCCATTGACACATGTGGAGGCTTCCTCTGGCTCCTTTTTATACTGAGATTTTTAAAAGGCCAAAAGGCATTTTTCATGGGCGTAGGGCACATGGAAGGTGCGCACTTGTTTGGAAACTTTCCTTTGTACCTCACCTTTGTAGTTGCACCAAGAAAACATGTGGACCACTCTAATATAATGTTGAGAAGGGGTAGAATCAATGGTTGTTGTGCATTACATCTATTTTTCTACCATTTTTGCTCCAAGACTACTCGAGATGCGAATACGCACTATTTATTTATCATTTTTGATGAAATTCCTTGTCATTTTTGATGAAATTCCTTGTCATTTTTGTCTGAAAAGTGCCATTGAATGGATTTAGAACTTAATTTGTGAGTCCAAGGAATGTTAAGGTCGATATTTTGAAGTTGGAATTGCTCGGGCACTTGCAAAAAAGTGAATTACTAGAGAATTTGGATGCGGGACAGAGTTATAGAGGATAGAGAGGGAGAAGGATGAAATGATGGAGGTTTCATTCACAAATGATGAAAAATGTGTTTCCTCAAGGGAAAAAAGGATTGCTTGTCAGATTGAGTTGTATAGAGCCTCCATAAAATGATTAAAATGGGGATTTCTCACATGAAGAAATTAGAATTATTAGAAGGACTACAAAAAGGTTGTGGCATGGCATCCTAGTCATTAGTCGAGGGTCTAAGAAATGTGATCAGTTCATAATTGTTCTACCTAGAAGCTTTCGGATGTGAATTTTTTAAATGGCACTTTCTGAGTCAAATTGGTAACAAGCAAAGGTCCCTCGAATATTCTTCTTTTTTGGGGGAAATTTTTGGATGAGTGAGTGAGTAAAATGTATAAATGAAATGAGAATAATCTTGTAAAAGGTCAAGGGTTTAATTCTTAAGAGAAAATTTGAGAGATCCCATCTTCCTGAGAGACCAATCTGAGAAAGCTTGTTAATTTCTTGTGTTTAGATTTCAATCACATCAAGATAGTTGTCGAGTATACACCCATTGACAAGATTTGAGACTATTCAAAGAAACTTTCCCTCCTTATGAATCTAATCAATTTATATATAATCTGTGTCAATATTGGAGCAATTCATATCCGCTTTATTTAGAATGTCTGCAAGTAGTTTTTCTTATTCCTATTGTAATCTTGTGTTAAAGTTCCTTGAATCACATCGAATCTCATCCCTGTGATAGTTTAGTGTCATTTGCAATTTCATTTCAAGAAGTGCCTTCATCTGTAATGAGATAAACAATTTAAAATGAATTCTTGTCATTTGTTGATAAAGATTGTCAGTAATTCTTCAAGTGTATCTTAGGCATGAGGAATCAGGGTTCTTTGGTGTTTTATTGAGTCTTTAGCTCAAGCCTTCATGTTAAATTCTTAGATATTGTGTGAAACAGTGCAAATATGGGACTCCATTGATGCACACCTTCTAGTTGAAGGAATATTTTAGCTATTCTTCGAAGCTTTCTTTCATTTAGCTTTCCAATTGTTGTGAAGTCTCAAAAAGATCTGGTATAATCAATTGTATCACACTTAATCTTCCACCAAATTACTCAAAAAAAATGAATCCATCCTAAACTACCCTTTCTTTCCCTACTTGTCCACATATGTATAATTTCTACTACTAAAATATGTAGAAGCAATCAAGATTCCATAATGTCTTTAGTAACCTTAGCCCTATCTAGGAAATATCACCACTCTTTAGAAGTGACAACTCATGAGAGTTAAATTGTGGTGCATTGATCATATTTTCTTAGGGTTCCCTTTCATATTTTTGCAAAGAAGGATATCTTCATTCTCCTTTACCAAAAGAGGTTAAAACATGGGTCCTCTCACCTTGGGTGAAACGCACGGCCTAAAATAGTGATATCAAATCCTTAATTAAGGTGATATCCATTTCTCCAATGCCTGAGTTATAAAGAGTCACACAAATCCGCTCCCCAGATACAAAATGATTCATAATAAGATCTATATTTATCTCAGTTTATTGCTAAATCTTTAATGCTACTCGGTTTCCAAGGGGGAATAAATTTGGATACCAACACTAGAATGATGCCATTGTTCGAGATAATTTTGTTTATTTGTTTCCAGTTCATATCTATTTGGCCCATCCACAACACTAGAATGGACGTTGTTTCCAGGGATTATTTGAGCTCTGAGATCTATTTGGCCCATCAACCACACCAAAATGGTGCCATTTTTGGGAACTCTTTGAATTATTTTACAAATGTAGTATATACAGACCCTTGTAATACTTCTTACACATTTTGTGTGCTAATACATTGTTGAAACATCATTATCTAATTAGATCTGTGAGAATTTTTCAAAGTTGTAAGTTATGAGTGTAATATTTCCAGCTTATATAATTATTGCACTAAAGTTTATATCATCATTGACAAATTTGGGTAGAAGAAGAGTAGATCTTGTAAGATTTGCATGAATCTAGTATTGACAGACATTTGATAGGTCTTTCATAGTGCATTTGCACAAACTAAGGTGAAAATCCTTAGTGGTGACTCCATGACGTTTAAATTCTTAATAAATACCAGTGTATTAACATATATCAAGTAAGATTTGTCATTAATCTCTGCAAATTTTTGGAAATTCTAATTTTCGAAGGAAGAAGAATTTGGGAAAGTCTAATTCAAAGTTGGTGTTTTCGAAGTTGGGAAAGTCTAATTCAGAAGGAAGAAGAATTTGGAAGGTTGTTGGAGATCAAGCATCAAGAAAACAAATCTCCATTGGTGAAACTAATTAGCCTGTGATTGAAGATTGCAGTACTTCCTCAAGTGAATATGAATCAGCTAGTATCTTTGTTGAATTGAATTCCCAATCTGGAGAGGGTCCTTCATTTGTATTTGAAAAATTTACTTCTCAATCTGCCCCTGTATTTTCCAAATCTGATAGAGTATTCAAAGAAACAGAGCCTTTAGAGGGCATTCATTCTGAGAATTACATCCTTGTACCACAAAGACTTCTCACTCCTCATCAATTTACATCTCCTCCAAGGTTACCTCCTCAAAATAATATGGCTCATCCTCCACCTAGAACTCCATTTATTGTTAATACTTTTGGTCCCATCAATTTTAGAGGTATGGTTAGCTATCCAAATGTTGTGCCAAAAGATGTAAGAAATAGATTTCCTAAGTTTCAAGGAAATAATGCAATCACTAGTGATCAGCACTTGAAGCTCTTTGTCAATATGATGGAGGACTTTGAAATAGAATTTGAGGATGTGTACATTAAATTGTTTATCCATACTCTAGAAGAAGATGTAAGGGACTAGTATAAATCTTTGTTAGATAATTCAATTGATTTTTAGACAGAAATGAAAAATGCTTTTATAATGTAGTATGGTGATAGAAACACCCTAGGTTTATTTTATCAGAGTTGTAAAATATTAAGAAGAATCCTAATGAATCAGTGCATGATTTCAATACAAGATTTAACAAAACATTGAGAACATTTCTGGTAATTTGAGACCATGTGATGAATCATGTCTGATAAAGTATTCAGATGCATTTAATAAGAAACTTGCTGAATATTTGAGGGATAAGAACCCTAGAACTCTAAGGTAGGCCTTTACCATGGCTTTGCAAATTGACGACAACATTAAAGTAGTTGGAAAACCTCCTAAGAGGCAGGGTGTTAAACTTATCAACCTAGAGAAGCCTCAATCAACTAGGGGTATGGATCTTGAGGAAGTTGTAAAGAATTTGGCTTGAGCTGTCAAAGAAATCTCTTACAAGCTAGCTATGGAAGAGAAAGGAATTAGATAATGTTTCCAAGGTTAGCATACAAAAAAAGGACAAGAAAGATTTGAAAATTATCCCAGAATTGATCAAAGATATGATGACAAAGGTAAAGGACACATGGGAGCTAGACAACCCCAAGCTAGGGAAATTAGAGTAGTGCATGATCCTCTAAATGTCGAGAGTTGTTGTTGAAGAGAGAAATAAAATAGATTGGTGTGAAAAATGTTTCTTACCCCAGCCGCTATGTGAATTAGATCAACAATTTGAAGAGGCTGATGATGGTGATGACTCTGGTGATGATGCATGCATGGTGGACTACTCTACAAGCTCACAGCAAGGAGAAACTTCAACTGAAGTAATAAGTGCAAGAAATGCTGCAAATTTTTTGATTGCATTCACCAGGTACCTCTTCTTCCTCCCTCTCATACTTTAGAAATATATATGGTACAAGCTTTTGAACTTCTTAATAATTATTTTGAGTATCTAAGGGATTTAATGATTAAGAAGTATGGTGGAGAAATCCCATCGAAGAGGATATGAAGTTATTAATTAACGTTGTTGTTGCGTAACAAAAGGAGAATAACACAAGAAGTAAAGCTATCAAATGGGCAAGAGCCTCAAGCCAAAACAAAAAGCTCAATTCTCATCAATATGCCAAACGAAACTCCAAATAAAGATACATCTAGAAAAGGCCTCGTTGTCTCAAGTAGAACGTCTTCACAAGGAAACAAGTGGATCTTAACCACTATAGATTATTTTACAAAATGGACTGAAACGATAGCCTTGAAAGATGCTAATGAAACTTCAATACTATCATTTTATGAAGGTATAGTTTACATATTTGGTGTTCCATTAGCTATCATATCGAGATAACACTTTAGCATTTCTTGGTGCAAAGATAACCGATTGGGCTTTCAACCATGGAATTTATTTAAGTTCTTCATCTAATTATTACCCACATGGTAATGACTTAGATGAAATTACTAACAAGAATTTATTAAATATCATCAGAAGAACACTCAAGGATAGTCAAAGAGCTTGGTATCTGTGTTAAATTTAGCACTTTGGGTTGATGGAGTGACTCCTAAAATATTAGTTAGTAATTAACCATACAAGATTGTTTACAAAAGAAAAGAAAGAATGTCTATTTTAGTTGAGTTACCCGCATTAGATTTGCTGCATCAAATGGAGCTACTTGAGAATGAACCATTACAGGTTCATTATGTAGAATTAATGGAGTTACAAGAGGTAAGATATTGAGCTCATACGAACATGGAAAGGAATCAAATGTAGATGAAGAAGAATTTTGACAAGAAATCCAAATTCAGAGTCTTCAAAGAAGGAGATATCAAGAGTACTAAATAATTTTAAGTACATGATTTCAAACAACAAAATTCATGTTCTTGTTTCTCATCCAAGTGTGAAAGCTTTCTTGTTAAATAAAGAATTGAATGAGAAAAGACTAGGTTGGATAACTAAAGTTATGGAATATGATGTTGATATCCGGGTTGCTAAGATAGTTTGAGGAAAAGGTTTGTGTGAGCATCTAATTGCTGATATGGAAAAATAGCAAGCTACAGAACTAGAAGATTCAAAACAACATGCTGAAATTGTGTATCAGCAATCAGAAATTATGGTTCAACCAGAAAATCAACAACCTAAACTTGTTCAAGAAGTCCAGGAATCAAGATGGATGACTGATTTAGTTAACTATCTATAGCATGGCACCTATCTGGAAGGTATGGACAAGAATAAATGAAGGTATTTCAGATTACAAGTTGTACCTTATATCTTTATCAATAGTGTGTTGTTCAAAAGAGATATAAATGGAGTATTGTTGTGATGTGTTGACTATGATAAATTTCAAAAATTACTTTCAAAATTCTATGAAGGACCTATAGGAGGTTATTTTTCAGCACATACCATAACCTTAAAAATCATGAAAGCTGATTACTATTGGCATAGCATATTCAAGGACTATTCTAAATGGATAGAAAGTGGAAGAAATGTGATTTCTTTGTTAGAAAAGAACATTTAGCTTCATTTCCCTTGCAATCTATTTAAGTCGATCAACAACTTATGCAATGGGGTCTTGACTTTATTGACATGATAAATCCACCTTCTTCACAAGGACACAAGTGGATCTTAACTACTACAGATTATTTTACACAATGGACTGACCCGATAGCCTTGAAAGATGCTAATGAAACTTCAGTACTATCCTTTTATGAAGGTATAGTTTGTAGATTTGGTGTTCTTGCAACTATCATATTAGATAACTCTTTAGCATTTCATTGTGCAAAGATAACAAATTGGGTTGTCAACCATGAAATTTATTTTAAGTTCTTCATCTAATTATTACCCACAGGGTAATGGATTAGTTGAAATTACTAACAAGAATCTTTTAAAGATCATCAAAAGAACACTTAAGGATAATCAAAGAGCTTGACATCTGATGTTGAATTTAGCACTTTGGGATGATAGAGTGGCTCCTAAAAGATCAATTGGAAATTCACCATACAAGCTTGTTTACAGAAGAGAAGAAATAATGCCTATTTTAGTTGAGTTACCCGTATTGGATTTGTTGCATCTAATGGAGCTGCTTGAGAATGAACCATTGCAGGTTCATTATTAGAATTAATGGAGTTACAAGAGCTAAGAGATCAAGCTCATGCAAACATGCAAAATAATCAAATGTAAATGAAGAAGATTTTTGACAAGAAAGCAAAATTCAGATTCTTCAATGAAGGAGATATTGTATTAAAGTGGGATGTTGATTGTGCAAAGCCAGGAAGAAACAAAAAGTTTTATACAATTTGGAGTGGTCCTTACATGATTTCATCTTATAAGGAACACAATGTTTTTCAAACTTCAAGGCTGAATGGAGAGGAATTTCCCATTCCTGTGAATGGTATGTTTCTCAAACACTTGTTATTGAAAATCTTACCGTAACTGTTTAGAGTAGGATTTCCCTTCAATAAGTGAAGTTTCTACACATTGCATTGTTTTTCAATTCAATAAGTGCATTCATGCATGTGATTTGTTTTACTAGATCCTTTCCCAGTTTTAGTTCGTTTTGGAAGGGTTGTACCTTCTTGAAAGGAGATTTTGGTTTTGTGTTTGGAATCCATGCCCAATGGACAAGAGCAAGGCAATGGTCTATAAGCTAGCAGGTAGCTTTCCCCACAGGATTTCCATAAATGTTGATACTTTTGCACTTTTGTGAAAATGGGAAACTCAAAACTTCATTAGGATGAACAACATTGGTAAAGTATACCTAAGCTAGCGGATTTTCTTTTATAGAATATGGTTACTATTGAATTAATTCATGATTACATGAAATCTACAGCTATGTGTGTTGTTACAAAATGTAATAGATCACATATTCTGCAATTTCATTATTATCTTCAGTAAAAGAACACAAGGCCCCAAAGGACAGATGTGTTGTCTCGATGAAGACATCCAATTGTAGAATAGATGAAATACTAGGTTTTGGAAAAACAAACATAAATGCATATTGTTATTGGATGTTACAAGTATTCTCTAATTTTCTTTCCTTTATGATTAAGACATTCAATTATATTACTGAGTTGTTTACTTCATCATACAATCCATACAAAAAGTTGAAATGTAGAAAGAGATACACAACTCATTTTCAAAATTTGATGTTTTATTCATAAGGAATTTCAAATGTTCCCACACAAGCCATGGGATGTAACTAAAAGTAAATGTACAACTACTGAAATAAGATGTACACATGCATGAAAGAGAAAATAAAGGAGTATGAGTGAACCCTACATTGCCTTGGTGGTTTCTTCTTTGGTTGAGATATCTCCATTTCTAGCTTTGTTCCTTCTTCATCTTCGTTGTAGAAGTCATTGTACCTAAAAAGAAGAAAAGAGGGAAACTATCAATTACGAGCTCAGGGATCAATCCATATTCCTATACTATCCTAATTCATGCATATGAATCTCTTAACAACAGGAGATATAGATTACTTGAAGATCAAAAGAGAGAATAAAAGAAAAACTATGGACATAAGAGAGGCCAAAAATCCTAAGTTTTTCTAACTATTTTCTTAAGTGTGTAGGTACAGGTTGCATCCAAGAAGAAATAGATAAGTCATAAGTACATCCTAGAATGAAGGAAAACTGCAACTCATGTTTCAGTAATTGTCCTACAAATGAAAGAAGTTACAGTACATAACAGAGAGATTGGAAAATAAAAGTACATGTTTCAGTTTGCAACTAAATAAGAAGAATCAGATTTCAAGAAGTTGAAGTTAACTGGAAAGAAAGGATTACAACTGAAACAAAATAAAAAGAAAATTCTAGAAAAAAATTGCAAGGGCTTCACCATGAAAAATCAACATTTCAAATTTTCCAGCATGCCAAAAATACTACTATCAAGGAAATAAAGCATCTAAGTAAAAGAAACAAGATTACAGTATTCCAACAAAGTGATAGAATCATCTTCAGAATCAAAGTATGCAACTATAGGCTACAAGGGATCATTTCAGAAGGTAAACTAAAGAGATACAAAATAATGCAAAGTTTCAAACATTTCATTTTATAGATTTTATCAAACTTAGAACATTGAGACAGGTTCAAGAATACTAAAGATAGAGATACATAAATAAAAAGATCATGAAACAGTACATAGATACATAAATGAATCAAATTGATCCTGAATAATGAATTATAACAGTGGAAGCCATAAAGAACTCAAATACAGAGTACAATTTTGGGAGAAGCTCAATACTTGAATAGATTCATCTACATCAATGACTCATCATAGTCATGAAAGGTAGAAAAATATAGGACAACCTAAGCTACAGAACAAGTAAAGCAGAATCCTAGAAACCAAAGTTCCAATTTTGCAGTATAAGAGTCAACAATGTTCATATTCTCCATAAGCAGAGAAGGAAATACCTTCTTGTATACAGACTCAGAAGGACCACTACATTTCAAGGAACATGGTAGAAGCAAAATAACAAGGTACATATTCTTCAGATCCTTAGAAGAGAAATTAAATGCAAACGAGCTTTGTTATTATAGTAAGTCTGAAAGAAAGAAAACTTTCAGCTTACAAAGAATGTTTTCCAAATAGAGGTATAAAAGAAATGTGCACACGAATGGTATTCAACTGTCAAGTTTTAAAGAATACGGTTTTACAGGGGTACAGTTAGAGAATGTTATCATCACAAAAATTAAGAAATAGCAATGCAGACCTATTATCTCCATGGATCCAGAGATATCAAAGTGAGATAAGAATACCCAAGTCACAACGAATGCACATATCATATTTCTGGGTTGTTAAAACGAAGCTTTGAATCAAAATACGAGTTCACAACACAACATTCGATCAACTATACAACTCAAAGTTTTCAAAACAGAACCAGAGTTCAAAAATTTCAAGGAAATTCTTCTCAAAGTTCAGAGACAAAACCAAATAGATGGTGGAACCTCAAAAAATTATTCACAGATGAAGTTAATGGCCGCAAATAGAAGATTTGCATAATCTTATCGAAGCAAATGGAACTTGAGGTTACAGATCTATAAATAATGGAAAACCCACAACAAAATAATATGCATGAGGTCAACTCCTCCATCGTAAGAGAAAGGAAAGCTATAGAATGCAATTATAGTGCATGATGAAAACCAATATTTCAAAACTTTTTATAGATTTTATCTACACAGAGTTGAAGAATTTCTCAAAACTCAGATCTACAAGTACCCACATCTCAGAAAGCACAGACCCTGACTAATGAATGAAGACCCATTAATGGGTAGCAAGGAAATGGAGTAAGAAAATAACTCACCAATCACAGAGATCTACCAAGTCCTCGAAAAACCCAAAAATAAAGAGAAAACACAATAATCACATAGGCTCTTCGAGCTCATCTAACCAATGATTAAGCACGAATAATACAAGGGAAAAGAGAAACACAAGTATCAGTGCTTGAAAGAGAAACCGATGCTCCAATTTTACAAATGTTTTCTAAGAAAAGTTGAAGAAATCATCAAGATTACAATTGTAAAGAAAAACATACCCAACGTTTGAGCTCTCATAGCCACACAGAAACCATAGAACAAGATAAATCTGAAATAACCAGAAAGTGCCGACCATGAAAACTTGAGAATGATAAGGAGCTATTTTTAGATGAGATGAGCTCAAAAATCCATCAATGGCATCAAGCCAAATTTTTTTCAAGGCTTCACCACTCTCCACGAGCAAAAAGAAATGATCAAATGATGGATCTCGGGCATTTTCAACTAACCCAATAACTATGGCTTAACCTAACTCACCTGGAGTTAGTGATCAATGATCCAAGATCAACAAGTACATAGATCGAGGGATGGAGATCGATCTACAATATTCAATGCAAACTATAGTGATCAAATCACCACCAAAACATTCAATGCAAGCCAAAATCCTAACTATGGGTTCAATAATAAACAATTAGAAATTCATCAAGGATATAAATCAATGGTAGGAATCAAAGACCTAACTCAACCTTAGTTGCAAATTCCACCGACAAGCTCAAAGGGTCGATTCAACGTTGGAAGGGGCCAAGCCCCACGTTTGAATAAAATAATCATTGCATATTGACTTTTATAAGTCTAAACTATATTCCAACTCCCAAATGATGCAAGTGCCCTTATATTATTTCAAAATCATGGTTTTGATGATCACCGAAAAGGGTAAAGTCCACCTTAGTCACTTCAAATAATGTAAAATCCAACAAAATATATCATGCAATATAATCAAAGGTGGCAGACCATATAGTGGGCTATGTGTATTTAAAGGTGGCCGAATGTAATGTTTTCCCCTTTTTCAAAGTGCCTTATATTATTTCAAAACCATGGTAATTTGCTAAGTCCACAAGAGTGGCCAAACTAGTGAAGACTAATGGTGAGGAGCAAGGGTGGCCCCACATACTGCAGAGAGAAAAGGAAGCATGTGCACATGGACAAGTGGTCCCTACAATAGATGATTTACTTTGCAAATATTACAATTATTGTAATTATTTTGTTCTTGCACAGGGAGTTATTTTTACATGCTTTCACTAAGGGACAAAATAGACAAGAAGACGAATTCACATGCTCAAGGAAAGACACTTGTCAACAAGAAATTTTATTATTAGAAAATTATTCACCTTTATTTTCTTAAAAATAGAACATTCAACTTCAGTTTTATTGTAATGTAATCAAGGCTATTAATGCCTATTTGTAATTGCATGTTCTATTTTTATTCCTTTATCTATTATTAAATAAAGGATAAAAATAAGATGCATGGGTGAGTACAATCCTTAATCTATTTTTAGGAAGGGTGGGGGAAATTATTTTTCTATATATTGTGTGCTTTGGTAGAGCATAAGGGAGGACTTTTTGGATATAGGAGTACTGAAGCAATTTTTTCTAGTTTTCCCCTTGAATGTGAAGTTTTTCTACCTTTCCAATTATTTATAGTCTTGTGTATGTTTCTATTAGTCTTGTGAATGCAAATTCCCTAGTTAATTATCTTACCCTACTGCAAATTTAGTAATTTCTACATGATGTTAATGTGTATGTTTAGCTTAGAAGTATTGTTGTGATACTTTCCTCAATACATCCAAGTGTTTACCCTTAATAATTTGTAGAAAACTATTGGTTTGTGCATCAAGAATTCTTTCACATATTAGCTGTGCATATACTCAGTCAAATCCCTCATATAATTTGGTGTATCACCTCATTTTTAAACCTTTTACAGTCATTTTTTCCCTTAACCCTAGAAAATCAATTTAGGATACATCAATAAGGAATGGGCCTTGATATAGAGACTCACCTCAAAATAGGTATACCCACATACCCGAGGTGTTTCCATTATATCTATGAAAGAGAGATCAATTTTGCAAGCTTAGAAAACCTGCAGCCATCTCTCTGTAGGGAGCACTTTCGAGAGATAACAATAACTAGGCAATGTTTATCATAAGAGTTAAAATATATTTGAACTAAATTATATGGTTAGGGTAAATGAGACCTTAACCTTAGGATATTAAGTCAATAAATGACATTAGAAATATAATACTAAAATAAATAAATAATGTAATAAGGGTATTTTAGCCAATGGCTTGTAAGGGTTAATTATCAAAATTTATTGGGACCCCTAGGAAGGAAATTAAGCCCAAAATGATTGCTTTTAAATAAGAATTATTAATAGTTAATTAAAACAAATAATTTATAAACTGTAAATTATTCAAATCTAGTTGAAGGTTATCCCGTTGCAACTTGTTTAAACAAACAAATAATTATTTCATAAATTTTCCATACTAATCATTGGGTTTTATCTTGTGTTTTGTGTGGGAAATTTATGGGCATTACACACACCATCCCCTAAGATCCAAATTTATGCCCTTGGTGAACCTATGAACCCGACCTACTCATCTTGCATCTAGTCAACATACTGTACCAAATCCAAAAATCTACTCTCATACTCTTTTATTATCATACTCAGCTGTTGCAGAACATGAAACTCATCAATCCACTTCTAAATGAACCTCCTAGATAGATATCTGGTCCAAAATCACTCCTCAAAGATCTCCTAAGTTATGGTCATTAATCCATGTGGAGCTTTTGTTCCTCTATCCTCCACCATACTCCTTCCTTGTCCCTTAGAAGATGTATAACAACACGAGTATTCATCTTACTAGTGCATGGACATAGATTGAAGCATCCAATCAAGCTAACTAGCCATCCATCGACCCGGAACCCTCCCGTGTCTCCATTAAAGTGATTTGGATGCATCTTGAGTATCTCATGGATGTGATCAGCCAATTATGTCTCTCTACCCCTGGGTTTCTCCTTATGGTTGTCTCTCTACCTAGAGCACCTAGATCTCTCCCTCTATTTTGCAGCCCTATCTCTTTGCTCTCTCTGTGATGAGTCTTGTCTATTTGCCTCCACATGGGAGTTATCCACCCTCTTTTCCTCATTGTGTCATAGATATTCTTGAGCCTCCCGTGATGGCTCACTCGATGCTAGCTAGGTTGTCCCCAAGTGAACCTATGTGTATGGCAACATTGAACTCTGTAAGGTCCAAAGAACTTGTGATAATATCACAGTGACTATGTGATCTGAGGTGGCCCCTCTAACTCAACATGTAAGAATCCTCATCTAGCCCACACCTCTTGCATAGATCAAAACGTGAGTTAGTCCATCATTAACTAGGTTTGTTTAAGTTTAGTAAGTTCCTACATTTTAAATTATCAAAAGAGAACATGTGTCATAGGTCTAGGTTACACTAAGTGTTTTTTCGTGTTTCCGTGTTTTCCTAAGGTCCAAGTGTTGAACCCATGAACTCGATAGGGGTCAAATTTAATTCTAATCATGTGCTTTTAAGAGAAAATAGGAAATTATTTCCACCTCTTTCTTAATTCCCTAAATTTGAAATCTTGAAATGTGGAATGAGGATTTTTATGGGAAGGAATGTTTCATATCTCACCTTCTTCATTTATGGGACCTTGGTTTGTGTGTTGGGTTGTGAGGTGGATTGATGTGAAATGAGGTGACATACTACATGGAGTCACATCACCATCCTTTCCACAAAATTCTATTTATTGGAATATTTTAGTGGTGTTTGGAGTTAGTTACTTAGAGATTTTTGGGGAGCTTTCATGGGATTTGACTAGATTGTGGAAATAAATGAGACCTTGGGTGCTTGAAGGTTGAATGATTTCTATGGCAAGGTAGGATCTAAAATTGGTATTTTGGTTTTATTACTTGTGAATGGAGTTGTGAAATGTATGAATGCATGTGTTTTTGTATGGGTTTAGCTAGAATTATCCATAGGATGGTGTAGGGAGATGGAAATGGGGCCAATGTGGAGGTAAAAGGGAGTGTGTGAGGTCTTGTAGAGGGAGTGTGGGAAGGGTAATCCACCTATGTGGAGATATAAGGAAATCTATATTATTGTGTATTCTTCAAAATGGAGAGATAAGGAGTTTGTGTGTGTGTATAGTGCACTTGGAGGTTTTGGGTGGATCCCTATCCCACTTGGGAGGTATAAGGAGATTTGGCCAGCATGTTTCCCTTCTCCTTTGGTTTAACATTTTGAGCCTATGTGTTTATATATGTTGCAGATTTTTCTATTGATTTTTTCTTGTGTGTTGCATTTTTACTATGTGTGTGGTGTATGTGTTGTTGAAACAAATTTTGTGAGGCTACCATGGTTGTGAAAAACTTTCATTCCTTCTTGGATGGGGCTTGGGGCCAATGAGAAGGTTGGCTTAACCTTCTCATTGGATTAAGGCTGGGAGGTGAGTGTTTGCCTAGCTCCTTACCCTTTGTTGATGTGTTGGAGATGGAGAAAATCTGGATGACATACTTAGCTTGATTTTTTGAGCTGCATGATGAAGTTAGGAAAAGTAAAAATTTTGACATGTTGTCTTCACCATTAGGTGGGGGGCTTGTACACATGTTTTTTACTTTCAATTATCCTTGTAATCAAATTTAATTAAGGTTGTTATGAATGTTGATTTATGAAATATAGAGGGTTGATGAAGGGTAAAAATTCTACATTTGATTTTATTGTAAAATTTTCTTCATAATGTGAATTTGTAACTTATTTGAAGGTCTATAATTTATTTTAAATATGCCTCATATTGTAGGCTTAAATCTGAAAATGGTTCTCTTTGAATTGCAAATGTGTATAGATATATATTTATTCTCTTTTGAATGTTATTTAAAGGAAATGGAAATCTGTTTTGGGCTGCAAGTCTCCTTCAATTAAATGAAATCCTTGAAATGATTTGATGGCAATGTTTGTTGGATTGCTGTGATTGAATTATAGTTCTGTCTAATGATTTTAATAACAGGTTGTAGAATAAATTTTCATTGGATGCTTGTATAGTTTGACAAACTTTAGGCTTAATAATTTATATGTTTTATGGTTAAAATATCATTGGTATTCCATTAAATATTTATTATTTGATTCAAAGAAAATTGCCCCTTTCATTTATGTATCATTTATGGAAATATGATTATATAATATATATATATATATAGCACACACATATAACTTATAGGTATATATATATATATATATATATATATATATATATATATATATATATATATATATATAATATTATATATAAATATTTATTTGTGAAGATAAAAAATAAAAGCAAGAAGGAAATACATACATACATACATACATAAATGTACAACAATTTCAAACTGTTAAGAATGACTTTAAGAATATTTATAGTCATATTAAATTTGACACCCTTATGGTTGTCATCTGCTATGTTTTGTTCTGTCATGATGGTCATCTAGACGTAAAATTTAACAGAGTAACATTTTCTTGTTTCTTCAAGACTACATTTTAGGCACAAATTTGGACTTTTGAAACCCAAAAAAAATCAAATTGTATCCAAAATATTGAATATATATATATATATATATATATATATATATATATATATATATATATATATACACAGATCTTGTGTGTTTGTGTGTGTATGCACCCAATTCAGATTTATCCTAGTGTCTTAACAAAACAAAAATGAGGGCAACATAATACACATAACCAAAAGCTTCCTGGTAAGCAAATAAGAAGAATAAGTTTGCATGCTACAAACCATAGGAATAAATAAATTAGAACATAGAGTAAAATGGAGGAAGAAATTCCCCCTAACTGTAGAACTTGAACAAGGAAAAGCACCATAGTTCTTCACCAGCTCCAATGGCCTCCATCTTCTCCTTTGCTACAAACCAACTTATGCTAATTGAGGCACATTAGGAAAACAATGGAAATAAAAGAAAAATTAAGACAAATTAGGGTTTCTTTTAGAACACCTAGGATCTAGGGTGAGAATAAAATCTCCCCTATGGCTCATATTTAATCCTCACATCTTTAAGTGATGGAAATAATTGTTTTAATACATTATGAGTGAATTTAGTTAAAAGGAACCCTAGGGATTCATTCATGGGTAATAGTGAGCTTAGGTTATATTAGAATATTTTAATTAAGGGTAAATAAATAAATGTTGTGCATGGGTGTTTTTATTATGTTACTTAAGGGGATTAAAATGAATAAAGTGAAATGTGTAGCTAAATAAATAAATGAGTGACATGTGTATTATTTGCTTAGGAAATAAATTAAAACTAACTTAGGGAATAATTTTAATAAATTTAATAGGACTTTAAGTGGGTAAAATTAATGATTTTAAGTTATAAAATAGTTTAAATAAAGTTTGATTAAATTTAATATGAAATTAAGGAAAGAAAAAAATGAAATTACTTTTATGGATTAATTAATTAAATAAACTAAATTAATTTAGGGATAAATAAAACCGTAGTAATTATGGGTAGTAAAACAATATTATTTAAGGAAGAGAATGTATTAAATAAATGAAACAATGCTTTAATAAACACAACATAGGTATGTGATAATTTTTCAAAGTAACGTGATGTAGTTTTGGTGTGGTTTGACATAGAAAAATGCAGGCATCACAATAACTATCCAATATGAATAGAAATTTCACCTAAGAGTTCAAATAGACACTGCAAATCCCATAACTCACTTACTAACATTATTATTAGAGAGTATAACAGAGAAATTTAGAAATGAAAAACCACAAGATACAACCTGTAGGTAATGGCGAAGGATTTTCAAGGACTCCAAAGGAAAGAACAATGTGGATTAATAGTTTGAGGGGCTTGTGATGTCCACATTTATTACAGCTACCTAAAAACATAGATCATTGATGTTATTTTATGAAATGAGGAAAATAAGTTTTTGGCATGTTTTGTTCACTTTTGGTAGAAAAGTACAACTTCATGCCAAATAAAGGTATGTTAAAATAGTCTATGCACATCAACATAGAAGTTATGAGGAATGGAATTTTGAGAGATGGAAAATGCTTAATTTATAAGTGTATAGTTTGGTATGTCTACAAATGAGAAACAATGTGTAGTCTTTGAAAAAAAACTGAACGATATGTCTACAAATGAGAAAATGAACAATTTCTTGAAATATATGTCATGTCATTTACTACAATGATTTTGACATATGAGAAAAATGTATTTTTGAAAATACCTAGGAAACTTTGTAGAAAAATTAATTGGTAAGTCAAACAAAATTCCGCAACTTTTTTTAGCATCCTTTCAAACTTTATCAAAATGACATATTTGGAACAAGGAACTTCATCCCTTTAGGAGCCAACATCTACTTGTGCTATGAAATGTATGATGATAATTAATATGGTTGCGGTGAAGTGTTTTGTCTCTTATTCAAGCTATGCATTGTGACACTTCTTATTATTTTATTGGCATCTCATACTAGTTAGATTCAGGGGATCATTTCAATCTTAGTTAAAGTCTATATTTGGTGTGACCATGATGTGAAATGAAGTGCATGGAAGAGACAATGCATATTTTTTTAATAAGTATGAATATTAGAATTTATGCTATTTAGCATGCTATATGTACCCATTTGAGAATTATTTGATTGGAGATTATGCTAAGGGTGTTTAATTAGGGAGGTGCAAATGTTATGTTAGCATGTCCATCACCAAATTGAAATAAATATGGAAACATTAGAGCATTGTCTCATGTCAAAGGAGTGGTATAAGAAATTTGACAATGAGAGGCTCATCATCACCACCATCATCAACAAATTTTAATTACCTATACCCATTTCCCCTTGAGGATATTTAGTTTGTGAAATATAGCATGCCCAAACCCTAGGATTTGATTAACTAGGAGAGGAGGTAGCATGTTTTGATGTTAGCACAATGTTGTAAATAATACTCATGGGAAATTTATGTGTGCAACAGAGGAAACAACTAAGAGAGTCTTTCCCCCACCTCTAACACACCTGTTTTTACTATCATCAATCTTGTGAATCGAATGGAGTCAAGATAAATATAAATTCCAATATACTACAAGTATATTTCGCCATGATTAAGGCAGAAATGAAAATATTTAGTTGTAGACAAGATTGTATGCCTCATTTTCTATACTAAAATATACCCAACTATAGGTATCGGTAGCCATTTTAGTTTAGGTGGAGTGGGTTTTCTCTTCAATAAATATGGCCTAATGTGAACAATAAATTAGTAGCAGAGATAGGGATGATGAAAGGTGACACTAATTGGCTCACCATCAACAAGATCTATCATCATAAACAAACTATGACTCCTTGTAAAATTTTCCTCTTTAGAATTTAGAGTTTGTGAAATAGAGTGTATATACTATACACCTTGATTATCTCAAAGAAGATGGAGCATTTATTAGTGACATCGCAAACAAGAACTTCCGACATGCCTCATGTTTCCTTCTAGTGATTGGAAAAAATGTGACATATTTCATATAGTCCTCATTTTAATAAAGAATATTTTCACATATGTTCCACTTAACATTTTCACTAGCCTTGTACTTCTTTTCTATCAATTCCCTTGTCCATCACCCAAATTTCTCCTATAATGTTTTATGTTGGCAATTCTAAATTCCTCAATGCATCCTCCTTCATTATATCCAAATCACCACTTCTATGAAATTACTAGCTATATAGTTTAAATTTGAGGTTGGGCATTCAACTAGAGTCATTTACTTGGACACATTTGATGGAGGCATAAATAGTAGTGTATATTGTCTACAAAGAATAGTGGAATTGGACATTTTGCAGCGGTGGACTATACATAGATACCTATTGTGTGTTTTTCACATAAATTTATATTCAAAATGTGCATTGTGACTTTGGTTCTGATTCTTATTATTGTATGATATTTTACGCTTGTTCAAGATGTTTTTGGCATTTTAAAACATATTTTGCACTTTTTAAATTTGATGACTTGTCGGGGATTATGTGAATGTGTTTGTAGAAACCATCAATATTACAATAGTATATTTGTAATAAATAGTAGGAAAAAAAAAACCTTAAGAATGGCTATATTTTTGAAAGCATATATTTTTAATAATAGATATTTTATAAACATGAAAGAATATAGATTTTCAATATTTAAAACATAAAAATTTAAGTTATGTATAATATTATAATTAAAAAACCATTTAAAAATAATTACCCATTTATAATGACTTGCACGTCTACTATTTCTTTAACATGTAAGACAAACCATCAAATCCCATCCCTGGTGTAAAATTTTTCCAACAAAATTATGGGATGGAAAATGGACATCATTGATGTGTGGTAATTTTATTTCTATTATTTTGAATATAAATGGTTTGATAAGCCTTATTATCAACCAACCCCCAGCTCTAACCAAAAAAATAAATTAAAAAATTGCTTATGGTCACAAACTTTATCATAAACATTTCATTTCTATGGACATGCCACAACAAATTAACTATATATACAAAGCCTAAACATGAATTTATGTTACACAATTGCATGGAAGAGTGACTTGCTAAAAATTTTACTTCATGTATTTCTTACATCTTCATCCTTGAAACATTACATAACCTAGAGAAAAACCCTTGAAATTGAGATTTTGAGGAGTATAAATTTTCATGATAAAAATAAGATTTAAAACACCACTTTTCCCTTGTCGAGATTATGGTATAAAACTATAGGAGAAAAGTATAATCTTCCTTTTTCAGATATTTAGAGATGTCTAAACAATCAAAAATAATTATTTTCATTAATCAAAATTTTTGAAACACCAAACAAATGAAAAAAATTGTTTTTTTTTAATCCGTAGTTTTGGGATGTAAAACAAGTACAAAACCCCTCTTTTCTTATTCAAGCTTGTTTAGGCTTTTGGAAGTGTAGAGAACATAGAAGAACCCTAGTTTCCTTTTTCAAACAACTTGTGTTTCTTAACTTCTTGGAGTTTGATTTTTCCTTTCCATGTATGTCTTTGAAGGTTTGACAACTAATGAGGGAAATTTTTTTAAGAATATATTATACTCCTATTTATAGGGAAAAAAACAACCTTTCTTCATTTTAAGAAGTCCCAGCAAACTCGAAATGTCAATTAATACAACAAAAGGCTTGCAAAAGAATGGTACTTGAAATGGTTAAACAGAAAATCAAACAACATGCTTAAAGGGTTTTAAAATTCATGATCACAGATTTATCTAGGAAACAAGGAGATGATTCGATAAGGAAAATGTTAAGCGACAAGTTCACATTTATAAAAATCCTAACCCATACATTTTGTCACACTTTATAAGTACAATCAATAGTGCAGCTTAATAATTTGTGCAATAAATTGAGTATTTAAAGTGTTCAACAAAGGTCAAAAGTATAAGTGGGTTATAGATTTCAGCCTTATCATATAAGGTGAAAATTTGAACAAGTGAAATCATGATTGTTGTAATTCTCCGTTCGATTTTTACACCGGTTCTTGTCTTTGTGACCCTATTACGAAGCGTGGAATGGTTGTGTGTAATCCCATTGACTTAGACCTTGTCTCAGTGAAAGATTAGCATCCTTCCTCTTTGTTGTGCCTCCTCGTGTCGTTGTCGATGCTTCCTGTTGTTGGCCTCCATAACATCCATCACAATTTTCCTATTAAAAGAAAATCATGCTCTCAAATTGTCGAGTTGGTATGTCTGTCATTATATATATGATTAATAATTATTTTAAGTGGTAATAGTAATAATTATAATAATTATAATAAATATTAAAATAATAATAATAATATTAATAATAATATTATTATTTTTTAATTGTCGATCGATGATAACTTCATTATTTCTTTTATTGTCGATTGTTATCAACTTTATTGGTAATTATCGATAAGAAAATTTTATTGTTTGGTTGGTCGCTTCACATACCGAACCTCATTCCGCACTAAAGAAGGGAATTATTCGGTTTTGGCACCAAGGTTGGTTGTAGTACAGTGGTTGTATTCGATCTTCTACCACTAGTTTTCCCCATTGGTCGACCACGATTTCTTGCGTACTTGTTTTATCTTTTTTTCTATTTAAAGGTGAAGTGATATTTCTACCATCTTGGCCGACCAAGCCTCCTTTTGTGCCTTGGTTTATAAAAAATTTTATGATAAAAATTTGGATGCATTCACCCCACTTCGGACACTTTTTTTAGCACCCCAACATTTAACCCATCGGTAAAATACATGTGCAACGTTTATTATTTTTTATCACCTTTTTATCTTCATGGAAATGTGGTTTACTTTGAACCTAATCACCGCCTATTCTTCCTTTATTTTCTCACCAAATTTCTACTCATACCATTAAGGTGGATCTGTAAATGACAACCTTGACCTGGCCACTTTCTAGGTGTTCAATATTTTTCTACCTAATTATTTCTTCTTCCTGGTCATTTCTCACCCTTTTTTTCATTCCTCCTTAGGCGTTGCAATTTGAACCTGGGTCATTTTGTTTGTTGTTCCTTTTTGTGCTTATACCACAATCGTAGTGTCCCTTTTGAGACCACATCTCCTTGAAGCATTTCTGTCATAGTTCTCTCACCTTGGGTTTATCACCCCCAAGTTTACATTCTAAACTCCTATGATTCATGCATCTTCAGTTGATAAAATGTGTGTCTCTTGTGCTTCTATGGATGTTCTTTCCTTACTCATGTAGTTGGTCGTGTGGGATTGTTATGTTTGTGGAGCCTATTTTCATGTTAGAGTGTGGTACACCTTCTATGTGTTACACTTGGATATTTTTACGGTGGTCCCGCGCTGTTGTTGAGCGGGTCGGGGGTTCGGGGGCGAAGCCCCAAGAAAATTTTCATGGGTGGTTTATTAACCCATGGGTAATGGGTAACCGTTATGGGTTGTTTTTGGGCCCATGGTTTTTTTGGTCTTTTGCCCATTGTTTTGATACCCACGGTTTTTGCCCTTGGTTTTGATACCCACGGTTTTGTATCAAACTACTTAAGCAGTTGTCTATTTATATGGTCTTATGCATATGATAGATGAACAAGTAAATGTATTGCAGATGTGTTTTGAATTTGGGTGTGAATTCTATAGAGTTTGTTGAGCATAGCTCCAAACGGATCTAGGTATTGTATTGAGAGAGTGGAGGCTTGTAATAAAATATGAGCAAGTGATTCTTGGTGGACGTAGCCCAAATTGGGTGAACCATGTTAAATCTTGTCTCTCTGTGTTGTGTTATTTATTCGCATATTAGTTTCTCTTTTGTTGCGATTATTCGTAAGGGATTATTCTTCATTTTTTATCTCTTATTTCCTAACAATTGGTATAAGAGCCTGGTTTGGTTTGCTGAAGTGTTAAATCTTAGGGAAATTTTTTAGCTTGTGTGGGAGCTATGGCAGGTGAAGGAAGATCTAGTGTTGATAAATTCAATGGGTAGAATTTCAGTCTTTGGAAGATGCAGATGGAAGATTACCGTTATCAAAAGGATCATTATACTCCGTTTTCTGAGAATGTGAACAAACCCTCGAGTATGACAGATGTGGAATGGGATTTGCTAGATAGGAAGGCACTTGGGACAATTTGGATGTGTCTTGCATCTTTGGTATTATTTAATGTTTCAAAGGAAAAGACTACAAAAGATCTAATGGATGCATTAGGGAAGTTGTATGAAAAACCCTCTTCCTCTAACAAGTTATTTTTAATGAAAAAGTTGTTTAATATGAAGATGTCTAAGAATAGTTCAGTAGTAGATCATTTAAATGATTTCAATATGGTTGTGAATATGCTAGCTTTGGTTACAATAGAATTTGATGAAGAAGTTAGGGCTTTATTAATTCTATGCTCTTTACCTAGGAGTCGGAATAGCCACAGTAATGGCGGTAGTAACTCGGTTCAGCTAACTCAAAGTTGAAGTTTGAGGATGTTGTAGGGGTGATTCTAAGTGAGGAAATGTGAAGAAAAAGCTCTGGGGAATCTTCTACTTCAGGGAATGCTTTGATAGTGGAAACTAGAGGGAGACAGAAGAATAGAGGAACCGTGGAAAATCAAAAGATTGGGCAAGGTCAAAATCCAAGAGCAAGATTTTATGCTGGAATTATGGAAAGCCTGGGCATGCAAAGAAGGATTGTTGGGAGCTTCGGGATAAGAAGAAACAACAGGAAGAAAACAAGGAGGCAAATGTGGCATCAGGTAATGTATGTCAGGATGCTTTGATTCTTTCTTTGCATAATATTAATGAATCTCGGGTTTTAGATTCAAGGGCTTCTTTTCATGCTACTCCACATAGGCATTATTTTGTTGATTATGTTTAAGGGGATTTTGGTCATGTTTTTCTTGGTGATGATGAGCCTTGCAGTATAGTTGGAAAAGGTTCTGTTCAGGTTAAGATGCAGAATGGGAATACATGGCTATTGAAGGATGTCAGACATGTGCCTACATTAAGGATAAATTTTATATCGGCGGGGCAATTGGGAAGTGATGGTTGTACTGTGATATTTACAGCTAACTCTTGGAAGGTTACTAAGGGTGCTCTTGTGGTGGCAAGAGGTAAGAAGGTTGGAACCTTGTATTTAACCACTGATAGTACTAATGATTGTAATCTTGTGGCTTCAGATGTAGATACAACATTATGGCACTATAGGCTTGGTCATATGAGCCATAAGGGCATGGACATCATAAAGAAGAATTTTCCTGGATATACAGAAACAAGTTTGGAGTTCTGTGAGAATTGCATATATGGGAAACAGAAGCGAGTAAGGTTTCTCAAGGTTGGACCTATGAAGAAAGAGAGTAAGTTAGAGCTGGTACATTCTGATGTGTGGGGACCGGCTCAGGTATCATCTCTTGGGGGTTCAAGTTATTATGTTACTTTTATTGATGATGCAACAAGGAAAGTTTGGGTTTATTGTATTAGAAACAAATCTGATGTATTTGAAACTTTTGTTAAATGGAAAGCCTTGGTAGAGAATGAAACAAGTCTTAAGTTAAAATGTCTTAGGTTAGATAATGGAGGGGAGTATTGCAGCAATGAATTTAATGATTACTATTCTAATAATGGAATCCGTAGGCAAAAGACGGTTCCAGGAACTCCACACAGAATGGGGTATCAGAAAGGATGAACAGAATAATAATGGAACATGATAGGAGCATGAGGCTACATGCAGGACTACCTCTTTCTTTTTGGGCAGAAGCGGTGAGCACAGTTGTGTACTTGATAAACAGAGGACCCTCAAGTGCCTTAGATGGAGGCATACCTAAGGAGGCATGGTATGGTAAGAAAGTTGATTATTCATTTCTTAGAGTCTTTGGATGTGAATTGTTTGTTCATATAGACAAGGATGATAGGACCAAGCTAGAGGCTAAATTAGAAAAATGTACTTTCATTGGTTATGGTGGTGATGACTTTGGGTTTAAATGTTGGAGTATTAAGGACAAGAAAATCATTCGGTCTAGGGATGTGGTCTTTAATGAGAAAGTCATGTATAAGCAACAGTTGCAGGAAAACAGGGAAGAATCCAAGAAAGAATATGCAGTGGTAGAGGATCTTCCAGATGGGAAAGTGACCCATGAATTAGTTCAGGAACCTACTCAACAGGAACCCCAAACTCCTACAGTGAGGAGGTCTTCTAGGGTAAGAAAAGAACCTGAATGGTTTTCTCCTTCTCTTTATTATTTATTACTCACTGATAGTGGAGAGCCAGAGAGCTTTGATGAAGCAATGCAGGTAGATGCCAGTAAGAAGTGGGAGCAAGCCATGGATGAGGAGCATAAGTCTCTCATGGAGAACTAGAATTGGGATTTGGTGAAGCTAGCAAAAGGAAAAAGAACATTGCAGAACAAGTGGGTGTACAGAGTTAAAGATGAAGGAGGAAAGAAAATATATAAGGCCCGGTTGGTGGTCAAGGGGTTTGCACAGAAACAAGGTATAGATTTTGATGAGATTTTTTCTCCTGTAGTAAAAATGACTTCTATCAGAACTATTCTTGGAATAGTAGCAGTAAAATACTTGCACTTAGAATAGTTAGATGTAAAGACTACATTTCTCCATGGTGATTAGGAGGAGGAGTTATATATGTAACAGCTAGAAGGATATGAAGTCAAAGGTAAAGAGGAGATGGTTTGTAAATTGAAGAAGAGCTCTGTATGGCCTGAAACAAGCTCCATGCCAATGGTATAAGAAGTTTGATAGCTTCATGATGGAGCAAGTTTATATTAGATGTCATTCGCCATTGCATGTATATAAAGAAATTTGAGGATGGAAGTTATATTATCCTATGTTTGTATGTTGATGACATGTTAGTTGTAGGTGAAAACATGCAGGAAATAAAAGTAATCAAGAAAAACTAAGTGAATCTGTGATATGAAGGATTTGGGGCAGCCGACAAATCCTTATGAGGATAACTCGGGATAGGAAGGAACAAAATTTGACTTTATCTCAGGAAGAGTACATTAAGAAGGTATTGGAAAGGTTTAACATGCAGGATGCTAAACCGGTTGGGACTCCTTTGGCAAGCCATTTCAAGTTATCAAAGGAGCAGTGTCCCATGATAGAGCTAGAAAGAAAGAAACCAGATGTCCAAGGTACCTTACTCAATCGGCGGTTGGCGGTTTGATGTATGCTATGGTGTGCACTAGGCCTGATATTGCCCATGCAATGGGAGCTGTGAGTAGATTTATAAGTGATCCGGGTAAAAGCACTGCAAGCAAGAAAGTGGATCCTTCGGTATTTGAGAGGAACCATGGGGACATTTTTGTGCTACGATGGATGGATCGACACCACTTTACGTGGTTATGTAGATTCGAGACATGGCTGGAGATGTTGATGATGGGAGGAGCACGATAGGTTATATTTACACTGTAGGTGGGACAACAGTAAGTTGGATTTCATGACTACAGAAGCTGGTGGCTTTGTCAACCATGGAGGCTGAGTATGTTGCTGCCACAGAGGAAAGTAAAGAGATGATTTGGTTACAACAATTACTTGAGGAGTTGGGGCATAAGCAGGAGGAATGTAAGTTGCATAGTGATAGTCAGAGTGCTATACACCTAGCTAAGAACTCTACTTTCCACTCTAGGATGAATCATATACAGTTGAGATATCACTTCATCAGGACAGCTTTGGAGGAAGATAAGTTGAAGTTGGAGAAGATTCATACCAGTCAGAATCCTGCAGACATGATGACAAAGGTGGTCACAAGGGATAAACTAAAGCTATGTTCAGCTTTAGTTGGCCTTCGCAGATGACAGTGAAGGGTTGAGAAGCTTGCTCAGTGGAAATCAGTCTCCAAGTGGGAGATTCTTATGTTTGTGGAGCCTATTTTCATGTTAGAGTGTGGTACACCTTCTATGTGTTACACTTGGTTATTTTTATGGCGGTCCCGCTCGCTCGTTGAGCGGGTCGGGGGTTTGGGGGCGAAGCCCCAAGTAAATTTTCATGGGTGGTTTATTAACCCATGGGTAATGGATAACCATTATGGGCTATTTTTGGGCCCGTGGTTTGTTTGGTCTTTCGCCCATTGTTTTGATACCCATGGTTTTTTGCCCTTGGTTTTGATACCCACGGTTTTGTATCAAACTGCTTAAGCAGTTATCTATTTATATGGTCTTATGCATATGATAGATGAACAAGTAAATGTATTGTAGATGTGTTTTGAATTTGGGTGTGAATTCTATAGAGTTTGTTGAGCATAGCTCCAAACGGATCTGGATATTGTATTGAGAGAGTGGAGGCTTGTAATAAAATCTAAGCAAGTGATTCTTTGTGGACATAGCCCAAATTGGGTGAACCACATTAAATCTTATCTCTTTGTGTTGTGTTATTTATTCTGCACTTTTATTTGAGATCTGTAATATTTTATGCATATTAGTTTCTACTTTTTCGATTCTGTAAGGGATTATTCCACATTTTTTATCTCTTATTTCCTAACAGGGATACCCTAGAAGGATGCATTTGTTGGTTTTGCGGGGTAAAGGACGAAAGGAAGCGTGGGCCATGTGGACTTCTTAGAGGAGGAGGTATGCCAGTATGTGGCCATGGAAAATGGCATTTAAATTAGGCATGTTGAATCTAGACTCTAAAATGTTTGCTACCTTTTTGCAATTTCATGAAACAAATGTGTCTTCTCCTGAAATGGTGCCTAGGAAAGGATTTTGGGGTTTGTTTATTTATTGCCTTGAGTGTGTTGGATATTGCTCTGAGTTTCCTTTTACTGAATCTCTATTTTTTTATGTGACTGGTTTGTAAAAGGAGAAAATTGCATTTCTCTTTACTATGTTAATTGTAGTGGAATGAGAACAATATTATGTGACTAGGATACATACCATCAGTTGTTCATACCTAGTTATGTTTCATTCCCTTGCTTGGACCATCTTACTTCATCTGTTTCCTTTTTCAAACTTAAGTACACAAATTTGGGGGTGATATCTCTAATTTAGTGGACTGTAATTAATGGGAATAATATCCTTAATGTAAGGATAATCTAGCTGAGAATTATGCTAGCCACATTGTTCTGATCCTTTCATTCCTGGTTGGTAATTTGGAAAAAAAAAAGTTACTCAAGCTTGAGGTTTTACCTAGGCTTGTATACGTGACCCTTTTGATCATCTTGTAATCAAGGCACAACTAAAAAAATTAAAACAAAAAAAAACAAAAAGGTAAGAATCCAGAAAATCCGCTTTGGATCATATTCTTTCCCTATAGGTATTTGGTTTGTACGATTATGGTTATTAGGCCTGTGCGGTGGAGAACGTGAATAGAGTGAGCTGATCCTTTACGGAAAGATTTATTAACTGTAGACCTTCCATGGGGTGTTATGTATGAATGGGTAATCCAAATCATGGCATCTTATTGTAAGGTGTTGGTGAATATGTATTAGTGGGAATAATAATAAGAGCTATTCTACTTTTTGTGGAAATTGTCTCCTCCACTGAATGTTTTCTAAATATTTGTTTTTTATTAAGAGATGTTCTGTTAATCTGTGGGTTGGATAGAAAAATCCAAAAACGGGTTTCAAGAATGTGGGAGGAAAGTAGACCCTATTTTGGGCCTCCTTGAGGATTACAAAACCTATGGCTTTAAGACGGATTCTGCGTTATAGAAACCCAAATGGTTTGGGAACCCCAAATGTGTGTGTGTGTATATATATATATATTATGTCTAGACATCTTGATTTTCTCAGACCTCTTGGGGTATCTAGATGAAGATGAGTCTTCTTAAGTCAAACCCCGAAGGGTATACCTTGTACTAAAATAAATGTGTGATTTATGGCCTTCATGGAAGAAATGGTGGTTATGGGTGGAAACCTTGACCTGAGAGTGTCTATGTATGTTCAGAGGTTGGTTTGGTTAGATTCAATCACTTATTGTCTGTCACATAGGATGTGAGTATAAACAATGTGTGAGGAGATAGATTGTTTAGATGTGTACTATGGTTCGACTTGTCGAGATCAATGAACACTAGTAGGTTGCAGATCCATTAATGATTGCTTGTGATTAAGTTGTGTTGTTATCATCATCGAGACATAATATTAGTGGTCATAGTATCCTTTATTGATTAGGGAATGGGTTCAAGGGTATTGTTGTGTGTTTCATTTGAATGAAATTCTGTTGATTGAGTGTTTTGGATCCTTATTAAAATCTTGGGTTTTTATATCAATGGAGGGATTGGGTATTATATTTCAATCACATAATCCATAGGATTACATGATTGAAATCTCAATACCCTAGACCCATTTTTTAAAAATCTATATAAGGTATTTCCTTGATTATTCAAGATATCATTCTTACTAGAATATTTGGCTTCCTCCTTGTTAGCTGGTGTAAATATTTATCTCGTGTGATGAATTTTGATTAGTGGCTTGTGTTTCGATCCATTCTTGAAGTACAAAATTCCTTTCATGATATTGTTAAATATTAGCATACTGTTTGATTCTGTAGTCCCAACATGCTCGGTTCTCGTGAACTGACTCGAGTTAATACTTGTGTAGATGGATTATGCAAGTAGATAAAAGGAAAGAGTTGTAAAGGTTTCATCGCATTGATTTTTGAATTTTCTTGTACAAATGTCAAATGTGTTGTAAATCTTGCAATGGTGTTGTAATGGAGTTGGAAGGCTTCTTGCCTTGGATTTCAGTATTCGTGAAGTAAAGTTGTCTTATCCTTTTGTAGCTAAACTTGTAACTATCTTTGTGAGAAATAATGTTCAATCTTTACTTTTCTATAAGTATTCCTTTGGTAATATTATTTATCAGTCATGAAAATGTTACTACATGGTTTAACCATGTTTTCCACTTTCTTGTCTTCAGCCAAGTTCTAATGAATCTTGTGACACCTTTGGTTTGGGTGCCACGTTGAATAGAAATGTTATAACTGTGTTTAACCCTCTCGTTTAGCAATGGTAGTTTCTTCTCTCATCTCTTAAAACTTTCATGTGTAATAATTCTCCCCCCATGGTCTTGGCTCTAGTGTTATTCTTTGTATATTTTTAGTGAGTTGAAATCTTTCTTCTAAAGTTAAACAAAAATTAAATAAAATGAATTCATAGATGAATCAATAAATAAAATAACAATGAAAATTGGGTTTCTTGTTGATGAATTTAAGAATCTTAAATTAGGAAGAAATGAGTTTTCTACCTATGTAGAGAAACCTACCCTCATCATCCTTAACTAGGGATTAAATCTTATCCTCTTTGTCATGAAACATTAATTATTTCTAAAATTATTTCCTTGTTGGCTTTTGGGGATATAGTTAGATCTTGGTTACTAAGGGAGTTTGATTAAGGACACTCTAATAATTATGTTCTTCTTTGGGGACCACATGTGTTTCCCTTGTCATACTTAATCAAGGGGTTGCTAAATGAAATATTTTACTCCAAATCTTGTTGACTCGTAAGTCTCGTTAAAGGCTGGTTAATAACTAAATAGATCATAATGAAATGAATTGACCTTCTCTCTCTAACTGTTGCCTTATTGCTTTGTAACCCGTTTCTTAAGCAATGCTAAAATTCTAATCCTTATTCAAAGGGGGTGGTGTTTGTTGTTCCGAACCTAGAATGGTACCTCCATCAATTGGCGATTACACTTGTTTCCTTTTGCAACGGAGGTTGAAATGAGGATTTTGTAGTTTGTGGTTGCTTAGATAACCTTGTGGGATTTGTTTCACCCCACCCCTTGTAACGTTAATCTAATAGCTAATTAAAAAAATATTTTTCAAAGTAAAGATGAACCTCTTTTTGTAATTTTTATCTAATCCTTATGTCTCTAAAGTATAAAGGAAAAGAAATATATCCCTATAAGAGGAATTTTATGAATCATAACATGAATCTTATTGACCGCAAAGTCAGGTCTTGAAAGACTATTTAGTGAATACATAACCTTAAAAGGATATTTCCGTGGAGTGTCCTGAACTATAACTATGTAATGTAGTTGGGTTCAATGTGGTGTCTTGTCAAAGAGAAAAGTGAATTGTCCTTAATGGGTGTTGGATGTTCCATGTTGCCTATGTGGTCATAGTTGTGTCATGGTTGTTTGAAAAGCTAGTTGTAACCTTTGTGTACTCCTGTAATGTCGTTTTATCTTGTATTTTATTTTTTGTTTTCTTGTGTGTCTAAAATAGTGGGCGTTACAATTGTAGACTTGTCAAAAGGGTAAAAAAATTGACTACGTGGAGTCAGGGTTTTGGAATCGTCAAGCAAGGTCATAAGTCCAACTATGGTGATTTATGATTTTTTGCTTATTAGACAAGGCCAAAAGCCTGACTATGTGGACTTGAACTTTTTCCATTATTAGACAAGGTCAAAAGTCCAACACGGTGTATCAATGAACATATAAATAATTTCCGCTTTTGGAAAGATATTATAATTCGTTTTGGCTGCATTGAAAAATAAAATGTCATATATTAATGCATTTCCCACCTGATTTATTATATCTTAAGCCATCTCAATAAACAATTTCATGACTAGTAAGCATGTTTAACTCCAAGCTATCGTGATGGAAAAGGTAAGGATAATTATCCAATATAACTAGTAATTGCACCTAAGAGGTTCAACATACACTGCAAATCCCACAACTTACTTACCAACATTCTCATTGGAGAGCATAATAGAGAACTTGAAAACTGAAAAATCACATGATATAGCTGAAAGGTAATGGTGAATGATTTGCAAAGTCTCAAAAGAAAAGAAGAATCTGGATTAATAGATTGATTGGCCTGTGATATCCATATTTATTGCAACTAGGCAACAACACAGATCATTGATGTTATTTCATCAAATGAGGCCAATAGGTTTTCGGTATGTTTAGTTCACGTTTGGTAACACACTATGAGTTTTTTTCCTAATATACGTGTCTCAAAGGAGGGTGTGCACATTAACATAAGCATTATGAGGAAGGGAATTTTGAGAGATGGTAAATGCTTAATTTGTCAGTGCATAGGTATATATATCTACAAATGAGGAAGAATGTGTACTATTTGGAAGAATTCCTGAGGGATATGTGTAAAAAGTACCAAATGAAAAAATACTTGGAAGATATGTCATGTCATTGACTATAGTCAATTATTTTGAGATATGAAAAATATGTATTTTTGGAAAATACCTTGGAAACATGGTAGCAAATGTAATTGGTAGGTCCAAAATCAAAGTCCACAACCTTTTTTACCATCCTCTCTCACTACATCAAAATTACATGTTTGTGACAATGAACTTCCTCCTCTTGAAGAGCTAACATCTACTTGTATTATGAAATGTATGACAACAATTGAATAGCATCACAATGAAGTGTTTTATGCATCTTTTTCAAGTTATGTATTTTGATGCTTCTTCTGATTTTATTGGAGTCTCATACTAATTGAATTTGAGGAATCAAGTCAATCTCAGTTAAAGTACAATATTTGATGTGAGCATGATGTCCAATAAAGTGCGGGGAAGGGATGATGCATATTCGGTTAATGGGTTTGAATATTATAATTCAATTATGCATCATGGGATATGTACCCATTTCAGAGTTATTTGTTTAGACATGATGCTATTGGTCTTCAATTAGAGAGGATGTTAGCATGTCCATCACCAAAATGAAATAAAGATGGAAACATTGGAGCATTCATCTCAAGTTGAAGAGGGAGGCGTATAAAAATGTGACATTGAGAGGCTCATCATCAACTATCATCATCAAAAAATTATAGCTACCTACACTAGTATCCCGTTAAGAATTTGTAGTTTGCAAAATCAGCATGCCCATATTGGAAACTTATATAGCCACAAAAAGATTAAGCACAGCAAAATATAAAGCGAGTAAATGAAATTAAATAGCCAAAAAAGACACAAACCATAAACACATATTTACGTGGTAAAACCCTCAAGAGGGAAACATCCACAGAGCAACGGTATCGATTCTCTTATTGTTCAAATCTGGAAATTACAATCAGCACAGCTCTTCCTCTTACAACTCTATTTTTTTTGTGTGTATAGCCTCAATGGGCATACATGGATTTATAGCATTCTCACAAAACTGAATTCATTAATGTGTTCCTATCCATATTCTAACTAAAGTTGTCTTGTTACAACAACAAGCTGAATAATAGGATCTTGATCCACCAGAAGAGGAATGGTTGTCATCTAATCTCAACAATCTCCACCTTGACAACAATTAACCTGATACCTTGCTCATTTCTCATCACCTTTTTTGCAAGCCAAGAGAAGCCAAGCACCACCGCAGCTTCTCTAATATAACCGGTTTCATGAACATGTCTGCACAATTCTTTTGAGTGTGGACCTTATCAAGAATCACCTATCCTTCATCAACAACATGTCTTACATAATGGTATTTAACTGGAATATGTTTCGACTTACTATGGTAAGCTAGATTCTTAGCCAAATAAATTGCTCTTTGACTATCATAGAAAATTTTTACACTTTTTGAAACTTTCCTAACTCACCCAATAAACCTTTTAACCATACTGCCTCTTTGCAAGAATGTGAAGCAGATACATACTCTACCTCAGTAGTGGATAAAGAAACAATGCTTTGAAGCTTTGACATCCAACTAATAGGACCACCTGCAAGAGTAAAGACATAACTTGAAGTAGATCTTCTTTTGTCCAAATCACCTACAAAATCAGAATCAACATAACCGCAAACCTTATCACTGCAACCATCAAAAGTGATACAGTAACTGCTTGTGCCTCTAAGATACCAAAGCACCCATTTCACTGCTGCCCAATGTTCTTTACCTAGCTTTTCCATGTATCTACTGACAACACCAACTGCATGTGAAATATCTGGTCTAGTACTAACCATCACATACATCAAACTTCCTACTGCATTAGCATATGGTACACGAGACATATACTCCTTTTCTTCATCATTACTAGGACACAAACCTGAAGAAAGTTTAAAATGTGAAGCTAAAGGGATATTCACTGGTTTCACTTTATCCATATCGAATCTTTGAAGTATTTTCTCCACATACTTCTCTTGTGATAACCACAGCTTGCCTTTCATCTTGTCTCTATGTATCTCCATGCCCAATATCTGTCTTGCTACTCCTAGATCCTTCATATCGAATGTCCTAGCCAACTGAGCCTTTAACCTGCTGATATCAACCATGCTCTTGCTTGCAACAAGCATATCATCAACATACAATACCAATATAATGAACATGCCATTATCTAACCTTTTAAAGTAAACACAATGATCATATTCACTCCTGGTAAAATTATGGCTCACCATGAAGGAATCAAACTTCTTGTACCATTGTCTTGAAGACTGCTTCAAGCCATACAATGATTTCTTGAGTTTGCAAACAAACCTCTTGTTGCGATTTTGAACGAACCCTTCCGGTTGTTCCATGTAAATTTCCTCATCTAAATCTCCATGTAGAAATGTAGTTTTAACATCTAGCTGCTCTAATTCAAGATTATGCAATGCAACTAGTGCTAACACCATACGAATAGAAACAATTTTTACAACTGGTGAAAAAATCTCATGAAAGTCAATACCTGCTTCCTGAGAAAACCCTTTTGTGACCAGCCTCGCCTTGTACTTTGAAATAACATCATCAGCACCTTTCTTCAACTTGTATACCCACTTACAACCAACCGATTTCCTATTCTTAGGAAGTTCCACCAGATCCCATGTTTTGTTTTTAATCAAAGCATCAATTTCCTCTTTCATGGCATGTTTCCATTTGTCACTATCTGAAACCTCTATTGCTTCTTCGTAACAACTTGGTTCTCCTTCATTAGAAATTAAAGCAAAAAAGTGACAAAATCACCATACCTGCTTGGAACTGATCTGATCCGTGTAGACCTTTGTAGAGCTTGTTGTGGTATTTCCTCAATTTCTTGAGGTGTTTCAATCTGCTCATCCTCCTGAGTGATTTCCTCATGAATATCCTGCTCACGGACATCTTCATGATTTTCACCCGTGGATGAATGTATATCAAATTGAATTTGCTGTGACTATGGTACATCAACCTATTTCATAACATTCTTTCCATCCGATTTCATGAGGGAAATTTCATCAAATATAACATCTTTGTTTATGATGATCTTATGGGCAGTAGGATTCCATAATCTATAACCCTTCACACCATCACCATATCCAACAAAGAATAATTTCTGAGACTTAGGATCTAACTTGGAATGCTGACTCTTTGGAATAAGTGAATAGGCATCACAACCAAAAACTCTAAGACTAGAATAATTACATGGTTGACCTGTCCATACCTCTTGTGGAATCTTGCAGTCAATTGTTGTCGATGGTGATCGATTAACCAGGTAACAAGCTGTAAGCAAAGCTTCTCCCCACAATTCCTGCTGCAACTTTGCATTACTGAGCATGCTCCTTGCTCTCTCGAGAAGAGTCCTGTTCATGCGTTCAGCAATGCCATTCTGCTGCGGAGTGTACACAGTGGTTTTATGCCTGTCGATCCCTTCATTCTTGCAATAATTCTCAAACTCCTTAGAAGTAAATTCCCCTCCATTATCTGTTCTAAGACATTTAATGGATTTACCTGTGCTCTTTTCAACCAAAGCTCTAAATTGTTTAAAAGTGTTAAATACATCAGCTTTCCTCTTTAACAAATAGATCCAAACTTTCCTCGAGTAATCATCTATAAAACTAACAAAATATGATGATCCTCCAAATGAGAGTTTCGGAGCTAGACCCCATAGGTCTGAATGAATATAGTCTAGGATACCTTTACTTGTATGTTTTCTAGGTTTAAACTTCTGTCTAGCTTGTTTCCCATAAACACAATGCTCACAGAACTTTAAATCTACAATTTTTAAACTAGGAAGAAGTTTACGATCAGCAAGTACCTTAATTCCTTTCTCATTGATATGACCCAATCGTTGATGCCATAAGCGAGTGGATTCACCTGCATCCTCTGATGTGACTCTTGTTCTATCAGAGCTAACGAAATTTCCCAGGACATTTGACTTGCCTCAGATTCTATCTTTCCTTCAAGTTTATACAAGTTCCCGACTCTGTTAGCTTTCATGACTATCAAGATACCTTTCGATATCTTCAAAATTCCACCTTGAATCGAACCCTTATGTCCACTAGAATCCGTAACTCCCAAAGATATCGATTCTTTCTCAAGTCGAGCACATGTCTCACAGAAAGTTTTCTAACAATCCCATCATACATTTTAATTCGATACTTCCTATCCCAACAATTTTACTTGTAACATCATTACCCATGTAAACTACCCTATCATCAATAGATTGATATGTAGAATACCAATTCCTATGCAGACACATGTGATGGGATGCCCCAGAATCAATTAACCAGTCATAATGGTACTATGAGACAATAGATGTAGATAATACCTCATCAACCATACCTGAGTCCTTCTCAGCTATGTTAGCCTCCTTTGTAGAGTCCTCCTCCTTAGATGCCTCTTTACGTTTCCAGCAATCTTTCTTGAGGTGTCCTGATTTGTTACAGAACCAACACTTCAACTTGCTCTTTTTGCCCTTCGACTTGGATCTAGCTGGGCCCTTCGAATGCTGTCCCCTCTCAGTAGTTCTACCTCTGGCCATCATAACTTCTGTTGTCGAAGTTTCCAGAGAAGATCTCTTTCGAGTTTCCTCAGATATCATAGCTCCAACAACAACATCAAAGCTAATGACCTCTTTAGAACTAAAACTAATAGAGGTTACGAAATGATCCCAAGATTCAGGTAGAGAACTTAATAATGTTACCGTCTTATCTTCATTCAAAATTTTGTCACCCATGTTGTCCAATTTACAAATAAGAGTATTAAAAGTATTTAAATGTTCCAAAATTGTCATACCTTCCAGGTATATATGACGCTTCAGGAGGATTCTATTCATCAAGGATTTAGTCATATATAAGCTTTCTAGTTTTGTCCAGGAGTCCTCTCTTCATTGTTTGTTTCGGACACGATGTTGAATAATATATCATCATTATCAATGTAAGCATTCAATGAGGAGCGCATTTCACATTTTCGAGCAAACATAGGCGAATAGCATTGAGAGCATGAGTTTCCATCTCGTCCTAGTCATCATCTTCCATACTCGTGGGTTTCTTTTGCTTTCCTGCCAGCACCTTCACAACACCCCGCACGCAAAGTATATCCCGCATCTTGACCTTCCATAACTTGAAGTTGTCTACCGTCAAATTTCTCGATCTCAAATTTGACACTGTGTCTTTTCCATCACGCTTCAATGCAGCAAATGAATTCTCCCTTCAAACTCGCCCCTCGTGGCCTCCCTCCAACCTTGCTCTGATACCACTTATTGGAAGCTTATATAGCCTCGAAAAGATTAAGCACAACAAAATATAAAGCAAGTAAACGAAATTAAAAAGCCAAAAAAGACACAAACCATAAACACAAATTTACATGGTAAAACCCTCAAGAGGGAAACATCCACGGAGCAACGGTATCGATTCTCTTATTGTTCAAATCTAGAAATTACAATCAGCACATCTCTTCCTCTTACAACTCTATTTTCTTTGTGTGTAAAGCCTCAATGGGCATACATGGATTTATAGCATTCTCACAAAACTAAATTCATTAATGTGTTCCTATCCATATTCTAACTAAAGTTGTCTTGTTACAACAACAAGCTGAATAATAGGATCTTGATCCACCAGAAGAGGATTGGTTGTCATCTAATCTCAATATAACCATATGAACAACTTACTCCCTGTAAAAACATTACGAGTAGCAATTCCATAAATGTAAGTTCCGAATAGTATCCACTAATCAAATGCAGAAATTACTCAAACGAGGCTAGAAATATACGCCTTTTGAAAAGACGAATTTCCTCTCGTTTATAGTTTCCGAATTGCTGGAACTTCTTTTAAATACGAGAGACTCTGATATTCGGAGGTAGGTTGTACACATAAACATATCCTGAGCGTACACATTTTCCAACATTATTATTGCCAATATATTCGACAAGAATCTGTACAAAACAATTAATGAACTTGACATATGGCAGCCCATGGTAATAGAACACTCCCGATGGGCATGATTGTATGCGTGTGTCTTCCTGCACTTACTGTTATGGAAGATTGTTTCCTCCACTACATGCATATGTAGATTTATGTTAGTTTATATAGATATCCCTATGGTAGTTTTGGATGACTGGTGTGTGTGACATTGTGGTATAATAAATATAATAAATTGCATAATATGTTCTGGTGTGTGTGTGTGTGTTGTTGTATAATAAATACAATCAATTGAATGATAAGTACTGGTTCTTAAAACACCAGACAACATGAAGTGAAGGGCCGGCCATTAAACGCCCATGAAGTTAATTACGGAAAACACTATTTGCATATATTTTGCAATCATTAAATATCATAAATTTTGCCTCACATTAATTCCCCCTTTATTTCATCTTTAATTGCTTGGATGCACGAGCATTTCAATTTCCATGTCTTAATATAATGGAAGATAAATTTGAAGAAATAGATACCATGCAATCCTTGATATAACTGATACTCATTGATATTAAATTAATCTAAGGGATATGACTGTTTATCCTTTTAAATTTAAAAAAGAAAAGAGAAAAGAAAAGAAACAACACTCGCATGGCCATACTTGAAGAAACTAGAACTTTTAAACAATATCATGCTTCCTCAAAATATAGAGACTAGTTTGCATTTATATTTTAACTTAGTGCAAAACATGGTACATATGTATACTACAATCTTCAGCTGTATAATCGAACAACAACTAAAAAAATATGTAAAGATGATGTAATGCCCCGTTCACTCCCATAGACCGAGACTCGAATTGCATGGGGAGGTGGTTATGGTCCTTTGGTGGCGCCAATTTGTTTGAGGGGTCTGCTAAATGTAATTTATATTGATTTATTCTCCCACCAACTCCCCTTTTGGCGGTGACTTGTCCACATTAAGCACTTCTCCCAATAAATTCCCTTGCTTGGTGTGTTTGGAGAAAATTCTTTATCTTTCGCTTCTTCTTAAAGTGGGCGAGTGGTTGGAGTGTTGACTACACCTTTCTTTTAATTAATTTTCTTGATTCGCAAATCTTCTTGGGGCAGTTGTGTGTCTTCTCACGTCAATTTTCTCTGACCGCATAAGTGCTTCTATTGAAGCATCCTCCTTCCTTGTTATTGCTGGTCGCTTTCATTTGAATGGGTTTAAAATAAAATTAAAATAAGAAATAGAAGCATAATTAAAAAAAGGGGGTGGAGATGGGTCGTTTTAGGGTTTTTATGTTCCTTTTTAGATTAAAACAAAAAAAAATAATAATAAATAAATAAAGTAAAAGAATTTTTAAAAAAGGGGCATGAAAATGGGAGGCTAGGGTGAAAAGCTCTAAAATTTTCAGTTTAGGGTTTGTCCCTCATGCTTTTGGAATGGGCGAGTTTGGGGTGGCGACAGAAGCAAAACCAGGGCAATTTTTGTCACGTTTCCTCTCTGTTGAGCCAAGGATAAGAGTGCATCAGAGTTTTGTAGCCCAATGAAGAACTGTAGGAGGAGGTTTTGTCTATTATACAACTAGAAATGCGTAGGGCAGTGATGTCTCTATTGGAAAATGCCTGAAGGAAACGTGGCTTCATGTAATGTGTTGGTCGCCATTTTTTTACATAGATCCATTTTGCTTAAGGGCATTTTTTTTTACTTTATTTTCAAAGAAATGCCATGCCAGATGTCATCTCTTGGAGTGCTATGGTTGATGCGACCTATGCCAGCATTCCTCCCCCCGAGTCAAAAACAAACCTTTGTTCTTGCGTGGACAACTATCAAAGCATAAACGATTTAGGGATTTTTTTAGATGTTGTAGTTGCAAATGCCTTGGGGACGTGGTTGCAGTGTTTGACTAGATGAAAGAATCGAAACACTTCTCATGGAATGCGACTATTACAGCATACAGAAGACACGGATTTCCTCGCGAGGCAGTCACACTATTTCACCACGCAACAAACAGGTCTCCAACCTGATGGGTTTTCATTTGCCAGGGTGCTTCCATCCTGTGCCAAAATGGAAGCTTTGGAGCAGGGTATGGCTGACCATCTAAGCATAATGGAAATTTGTTTTTTTATTTCCAGTTTTCCCTCTCCCAATCTGCAAAAGACAGGAAGTTGCTCAAAGATGTTGTATCAATAGGCATTGGTGGAAGCTTCCTAGGTCCACCCTTTGTGCACACTACGCTTCAAACAAATCCAGAGGCAGTAAAGCATGCAAAAGGTTGTCAGTTGTGAGTTCTGGCAAACGTGGATCAAATTGATGTAGCTCAGAGTATTAATGGTTTAAACCTAGAAACTACATTAGTTGTTGTGGTATCAAAGACAATTACAATAGTAGTCACAATGCTAAATGCTCGACATTAAGGACATGGGTTGTATCCCCTTGGGACTGATGTTGTTGCAAAGCACATGGTGGCAGTTAGCAAAAATCTCAAGCTTGTTAAAGATTTTGGAATAGACCCCCAGAATGCTTTTGCATTTTGGGATTGGGTTGGTGGTCGCTACAGTGTGTGCAGTGTTGTGGGTGTATTCCCCTTATCACTTCGGTATGGCCTCCCTATTGTTAGCAAGTCACCGTGATGGAGTTTGGGTTGTTGATGCTCGCGAGTCATTCGACGAAATGCCTAATTAAGATGTAGAACCAAATCCCTCAGTTTTAGTCGAATTCATTCCTCCAGGCATGGTTCTTCTTCCCTTACCTCTCATAATTCTCATGTTTTAGTTCTCTTTTGCAACTTAATAGAATTTTAAAATATTAGGATTTTAATACCGTTAAATGTTTATTTCAACTCGTTGCAAAAACAATGAAATGTCGTGTCGAAAACTCACTAATTCAAAATAACCCGTTTGCATTAAAACATGAACTACCACCCTCATTCTGAGGTGATGTAGAAAACGTCCTTCCCAACTGGATCGCTATAACATTGTTTTATCGACCAGATGAAATTGACTTTCTAGTAATAACGTTGATCATCACCTGGTTTAATTAGTTAATTTTTGCATTTTTGGAGACTCATTCAATACCCTTCATAACTCTGAAAACAAGATGTTAAGCTTCATTCGTGTACCTTGGCATGCGAGGAGTCACCTTGACCTTTGGATTGACCCCAAATGAACATATGGGATCTTTTTACACTCTTATAGAGCCCCATTACACTATTTTACAATAGTAGAAAGTTGGCTTTTGTTTTGAACCACCATTTGAAACCTGGATGGAGAATTTATTTCTCATCTTCGCAAACCTCTAGGGTTTATACCAAAAAATTGCATGGAACATTCAGTTTGGGGAAAAACACTTTTCTGGATAGTTTGGGAATGCCATTTTGTAGGCCTCTGATCACAGTTTGACGAGGTCAAACTAGACCAATTTCGACTTGTCACTCCAGAAAACTTGTCATTGTTTGAAAATGGTTTCCTAGTTCTCAGTCCCGTCAACTCTGATGAATTTTCCTTATATAGGGAAATTGGTAGGAAGTGTCTTGTTGCATGCTCATCCATCGAATGTCAGTTTTGGATGTGGTTTTCTAAGCCTCGAGCTAACCTTTGTTCATTTGCAACTAGGTCAACTACGACCAATAGCCAAGAAAACTAGCCACTAAAAAAACCATTCACTTTTTCCCAATTCTATTAGTTGCTATGATCCCTTGGTATATCTGGGGACACGTAGAAATTTAATCGTGGTGTGCGTTCTTATTGGAAGATAACTTTTGGAAGTGGTTTCTTAGCCTCCAAGCCCATTTTGAACATTTTTGTAGCTAGTAAGAAAATGTAAAAATAGAAAGCTATGGGACCCTCGTCGGGTTGTCAAACCACCGTGGAAACTTTGGACTCATGTAAATAACTATTTAAAACTCTATAGTGGAACTTGTTGTGTGATATAGAACTTTTGATAAATGGTGTTTTCTCTCTCTTCCCTTCTCTTTCTCTCTCTTGGGTTACAAAATGAAATAAAATGAAATGTAATGAATACATGTCTCTAAACCTTTTTTATTTCGATTGCAAATTATAATTATTATCATATGTAAATGGGAAACTGAAAAATGATAATTATGTTAGGTTAGGGTGGATGCCATGCCAGCGAATTATCACTGATATCATGCTCACGTGGTTTTGCAGGATGAAAGAATGATGACGAAAAAGGTGATGTGTAATTTATTAATTATCATTGTAATTTAGATAGTTCATTGTTAAATGAATAAATGTATAATGTAGTCTCATGTTACAAAAGGTTATAATTGATAATTTGTTGATATGTATGAAATGCTAGTTTCGAGGACATCTAGGAAATGTGCATTTAATCATAGTTCAATTTTGATTTATAGTACACCTGGTAAAAAGGTTTGATATTTATATAAGGTAAATGAATTTGAAGTAATATCTTGTAGTGCATATTTAGTGTTCAATAAATGATTAATGAGTCATCTTGTGCATTCATACTTTGTAAATGTAATAAAGAGAATTAAATCGAAACACTCTACCCTTGTTCAATATCAAAGCATAACTTGTTTTTCATGTGCGATACTCCTTACCGTAGAAGACATTGAAAACCGTAGGATGAACTTAATCTTTGCTCTCGATGGAACATCCTAATTTAGGAAAATCAGAGCTCAAGAATGGGCTTATCATCTTAGTCAGTATGTTTAGTGACATTGTCTTAAACCCGTCTGATAGGAGTGACACAATTAAACTTTTCATGGATTGTGTAGAGCTAACTCCTTCGTATCCTAGTGGAATACCTTGTTTTCCATACATAGATTTAAAATTAAATTTTCTTCATCGAATGAGATCCCTGATTGGATCCAGATGACATAGATGGAGGTTGTGACTTAGTTGTTCTAGGTATTAAACTCTTGTTAGTGAACTCCTTAGTTTGCTCAGCTAAAGGTGTTACCTTGGTTCTCTCAACATTATACCTTGGTCCTTTTGTGAAGGTGGTTTAGCATAAACTTTTCCTCTCGCTTAAATATCTTAGATAGTTGAGGGGTAGACCCTTAGGTGAAGTTGGAACTAATCTAAAACTCAGTTGATTCGGATGTTAACTTGGGTTCGTGTGTAGCTTCAAGTCTTCTAATCCTTTATGCCTTCAAGAGGTTAGTCAAGCACTTCGTAACTCCTTGTACAAGACAATGCTAAAAATAAGACCATAATGTGACATAGAAAATAAATCTTATAAGAGTAAAAATGAAAATTGAGGTTAGGGATACTGCCACTCTTGGAGACCTTATAACTCATTTAAATATCTTTATGTGTTTCAAAGAATATGTATTGCATTGTTGTGATCAAACTACGAGAAATCCAAAGATATATAAATATAAAAGGAAGTCATTAAGTTATTGCACTTTATTAACTATGGTAGCGAAATAACTAACCCGTGATCGAGGTATGTTTTCGGTAATGAGCTATCTCGCATCTAAATCTCCGTTAAATCCTAATATCGCTATATGGACACCAAGTCACATCCACATGAGTTGTAAGAGTAAAAAGGTAGACAATGAATATATGTTCGAGAAGAAGATTCTTAACATAAGAACAAGATAATTAAGTATTTTATATGCATTTGAATTATGCCAAATAAGTATGCAAGTTATGGAAAGTTTTGTAAAGAATAAGCAACCAACTTAAAATGGTCGAACTACAAATTAAATGTGGAATGAACTTAAAGTTTCTGTAGGTGGACAAATGAGGAATTTATCCTTGTACAATAATGTTCTTGGAATGTTAATCGTAACTAAAATACAATTAAAGAAATGATGTGTTGTGGGTTCGCCATTCCTTGAGTCTTCTTTTGTGGTTGGGGCATTGGCTAGTATTCATTCATTGGGAAAAGTGTGGCATCAACATACCTATGTTGTTTTCATGTGTCTATGTGAGTTGATGACTTATGTGAATTGTCGTATGCGAGTCAAGTTTTTGTACTTTGAGCCCTTGTTGTGTTGTGTGTAGTGAGCAATGTAAGTCAAAAAAAATATATCCTAGTATTTTACTATTGTATTTGGGTGTGTAAAATGTGGGCACTACAGATGATCACCCATAGAAGTCGTTATAGAAATTATAGATATAGTTTTTTTATTAGATAGGGTAATAAAAATAGGGATTTTGGCTCCTAGAGGCCATACAAAAAAGATACATCATGAGAGACACGAAGGAGAAAAAGATGAAGCAATGAGGAAAAAGAGAAATGACCTCTACCAATCGTTAAAAGAGGAGAAAACCAAGCATAACTAAACTAAACCAAAGGGTGATTCATGGCCCAAACCAAAGATAATGTAGATTGAGAAACAAGGATGGAAGCTTTGTGTAATTTTATTAATCTCAATCAACTAAAAAATTACATTGAATAAGCTGCAATATTTATAGATATTGCACAGCCAAATACATCCGGGAGAGTGAGTTGCATAGGTGCAACCAAATGCCAAAATAAACAAGCTTCCAAATCACGCGGGAAGAAACAATTACATAAAAACAAATATATTGTTTAAAACAATATAATCAGTATGCATACAGAAAAATATGGTTGATTAACCATATAACAATATAACCATTTATTATTTAATTAATAAAATTAAATAACTATGCATAATTAAATATTAGGATAATAAAATTTATCCTAACATTCCCCCCCTTAATTGTGCATTGTCTGAAGAGATGAGGAGAGAAATGCTCTGAACAACTCGAACTTGTCACGTGCAAGTGACTTTGTGAAAATATATGCTCGTTGTTCAGCCGTTGGACAAAACTGAAGCTGGATGTTGTGCTTCAACACATGTTCATGTATGAAATGAACCTGAACTTCAATGTGCTTTGTTCTCTCATGAAAAACTGGATTGCGAACAAGTTTGAGAACACCTTCATTGTCAACATACATGGTGGTCGGTTTGTCCTGTGGTATTCCAAGTCCTTCCAGTATGCGACGTAGCCAAATCGCTTCACGCTGCATGCCTTCTCCGCAGAATGATACTCAAACACGTGGAAGAGCGAGAAACAAAGTGTTGTTTCTTACTTCCCCATGATATTGGTCCAGATCCCATAAAGAATACAAATCCAAAAGTGGATTTTCTATCATCAATGTTACCTGCATGATCTGAATCCAAATATCCAGTCAAGAAGAAGTTTTCATTCTTATTGTATTCTAGACCAAGATCCACTGATCCTTTGAGATATCTCAAAATGTGCTTTGCTGCTTTCCAATGACAAAATTTGGGTTCCTGCATGAACCTGGATAGATAGCTCACTGCAAAGCTGATATCTGGTCTAGTGTAGGTCAGGTAAATGAGACTCCCAATCAGTGCCGACAGAGAGTGGCACTTACCTCAGAGATGGATCGAATGAGATAAGCGTAATCTATTCTCCATAGGTGTAGTAATTGGTGTGCAATCCATCATCCTAAATTTCTCAAGCATTTTCTTGGTATATTTCATCTGAGAAACAAAGATATGATTCTCTTTCTACCATACTTCCAGTCCAAGACAGTAGTGCATAAGCCTGAGATCTGTCATGTCGAATGATCACTTAAAGATCTTTCTTTGTTGCATAAATCATCTTCACCTGAACTTCCGGTGATGACTAGATCATCGACATAAACTACAACAATCACCATCTCCTCCCTTGCTTTTTGAGGTAGAGATTGGGATCGTATGGATTTCTGACGAATCCATGTTGTACGAGATGCTCATCAATCTTGATGTACCATGCCGGAGTGCCTGTTTGAGGCCATACAGAGATTTCTTGAGTTTGCATACCTTTTCTTCTTGACTAGGTACAACATATCCCTTAGGTTGAGTCATGTAGACTTCTTCTTGTAAATCTCCATTCAGAAGGCACTTTTACGTCCATTTGGTGAACTTTCCATCAAACCGAGAAGCTAGAGCAAAAATCATCCTGATCATTTTGATCTTAGCTGTGGGAGAAAATGTCTCCTCATATTCAATGCCTTCTTTCTGTGCATACCCCTTTGCTACAAGTCTTGCTTTGCACTTGTCCACTATCCCATCTCGCTTTTACTTAGTTTTGAATATCCATCTCGCATCCAATGAGTTTATTCCCCTGGTGGAAGATCAACAAGCTGCCAAGTGTTATTCTTCATCACTGATTGATATTCAGAATCCATGGCATCTTTCCAAGCTTTTGATTGTAGGGCTTCCTGGACTGTAGAGGGCTCGTCTGATTCAATGACTCTACTCATCAAAGAAAAGTTAACTTCTTCTCTTGCTTTACTACGAGTCCGTGGTCTAGGGGTGGATGTATCCGGTGGAGCATCCAATCTTGCATCTCGTAATGTGCTTGTACACCATTTAGGCATACGTTGACCTGTTCCCATGGGTTGTGGTTCTATCTGATCAACACCATCATCCCCATCATCACTTTCATCTTCTGAGGGAACATTAGCTTCAATTTTTACAACTGGTGAAAAATCTACATCTTGCAAGTCCGGAGGAGGAGTCTCTGCTTCCTTCTTCTCGAAAAACTCAACATCTCTGCTTGTGTAGACTTTTCTGGTCTTAGGATCCATCAGTCTATACCCAAGAGTCTCTTCACTGTATCCAATGAAGATGAGATTTTGTGACTTCATGTCCAATTTCTTTCTGTTCTGTTTGGGTATGTGCATGCTTGCTTTGCACCCAAATACTCTAAGGTGTGCAATGGATGGTTTCCTTTTTGACCATGCTTCTTGTGGTGTAATTCCATCAAGAGCAGTTGTGGGTGCTCTGTTTAACAAATACACTGTTGTTTTTGCTGCTTCTGCCCAAAATGTCTTTGCAAGTTCGGAATCATCGATCATGCATCGCACCATTTCCATGATAGTATGATTTCTTCTCTCGACAACACCATTTTGCTGCGGTGTGTGTGGAGGAGGAATTTGTTGACGAATCCGTGAGTTTGTAGGTAGTCTCTGAACTCATCACTGGTGAATTCCCCCCCTCGATCTGAGCGGAGAGTTTTGATGTGATGACCAGTTTCTTTCTCAACTGCCACTTTGAACTTTTTGAATGTTTCAAAGGCTTCACTTTTCTTGTGAAGACAAAAAATCTACATTTTCTGTGAATAGTCATCAACACAGAGCATGAAGTATTGGAACCCTGAATGACTTGGCTGCATCGGACCACACAGATCGGTATGAACCAGGTCAAGTTTACCATGAGCTCTAAAAGTACTCGTTTGGAATGAAACTCTGTGTTGTTTTCCTGCTAAGCAGTGAGGACACTTGTCTGTATCCTTCTGAAGAGATGGTAGCCCATGTACCATATTACACCGGCAAAGTGTTTTGAGATATTTGAAACTTACATGACCAAATCTCCGATGCCACAACTGAGCTGAAGTGGAGTTTTTAGCCACAAGTGCTTGATCATTTTTGTGAATGAAATCAAGTTGAAACATTCATCCCACATTTGAGGCTTTTGCAATTATTTTCGAGCCTCTGGATTTATCTCGAATCAAACACATTTCTTGCGATTGACTATCAAAGTCAATTTTCAGGTTGTGATCTAGGATTTGGTGACCGAAAGAAGATTCTTTGTCAACCCGGGGACATATAGAACATCGATAGTTTGCATTTACGTGAACCAAGGGGTAGAGAAATGTTTCCAATCCCCTGAACTGTATATGAAGAATCATCTCCCAACGAAACATGATTTTTCGATGGCGTGTCCCTCATTGAAATAAACCAGTCTCTGTGGCTGGTCATGTGTCGAGTGGCTCCCGAATCAACATACCAGACGTCACTAGATGACGTGGATGGTTCACTTGATCGAGCAGTGAACAAGAAGTCTTCATTGTCTGACTGTTCTTGTTGCTCAGCAATATTACCTTCGTTGGTGGGGTCTTCTTTTCCAATTCCCCTTTTTCTACCCGTGATAGTTGTTTGAATGTCCCTTGTAAGTTTGTTGTTGTTGTGGTCCAGAATTGCTTGATGAACCTTTCTTATAAGTGTTAAACCAACATTCTTGCAAGTCATGTCCTCTTTTGCAAATTGGACATCGCTTCTTCTGTTGATTGTCCCCATGATACTGATTCTGATGTGGGGATTTCTGATAGGATTTAGGTTTTCCTTTACCTTTTCCTTTCCATTTTTGATGTGAAGACAATGCCTGCTCCTCTTCATCATCCTTGTTGTGCATTGCTTCCTCTTGTTGTAGTAGGTTTACTAGCTTGTCAAAACTAATTATTGTATCTGACAAGTTTAGAGTTGTGACAAAAATGTGGTAAGAAGAGGGGAGAGCTCTCAGAACAATGGGAACTAGAGATTCATCTTTTACCTCTTCTCCTAGGGCTAGAAGTGAAGCCCTCAACTCTACAACTCTTCTTAGGAAGGCTTCAATTTTCTCATTCTACTTGAATTTCAATGTATGTAACTGACTCTGTAAATTGAGTATGACATTCTTATTCTTGGCCTCATATATTGTGCTCAGCTTATCCCAAGCTTCTTTTGCTGATGTGGCATCTCGAATGTGGGCTTGCACATCGTTGGACACTCCAAACAAGATGATGAGTTTTGCTTTCTGATCTGCTCTATCAAATTGTCATTGTTGTGTTGCATCCATCCGTAGGTGATCTAGTTAGAGTACCAGCCACAACAGGCCAATTTCTTCAAACTCAAGCTGTGTCTTGATTTTTGTCTTCCAAGCAGCATAGTTGCTTCCTCTGAGCAATTGTGAATCCGGAAGAAAAAATTTGGGGGCATTGGTGCCCATTTTGCAGAGATCACTGACAGGGTTTGGCTCTTATCACTCCAGGTATTAGGTCTCCCAATCTATATACCGTCAGTCCGATATACCGAACCTTTCTATATACGTGCCCTTCCGATATACCCGTCGGTACGTGGAAGAAGCTCGCCCTTTCTATATACCCGGCGGTACGTGAAAGAGGCGTTAACGTACGTGAAAGAATTCGATACGTGGTACCAAGACAGTACTGATGGGGTCTGTGTGATTATTGACACCGGCTCAAAGAAATATCCTCATACGCGCGCGTAACTTCGCTATATACTCGGATAATTTCTCAGTCTAGATTTATGTCTTACAATCATTCATGACGGATGGGATGGTTCATAGTGTGTGCACTGTGACCTTATTACTCCCCGTCGATTTATAGGGACGATGCCCAGACGACGTTGTTGCAGCTATATTAGGCGTTAAGTGTAGTAGTAGTCGCGACGGCTTTACCCGTAAGCGCTTCCCAGAGGCACTGTATATACCGAACGCTGCGAATGAGATCTAGGATCTCGTGAGTGTTACAGAACCAATTTTACTATTTTTTATTACAATTCTGCCAGTTTCTGAGCAGTTACAAAGTTTTGCAGTTGACTATGGCAACCTGCAAATTAGTACAATATACAATACAATTTGAATAACAGGAAAAAAATTTTAGTTTCGGGGTCCTGGTGGCCTCCTGAGCCCAGTACGACCCAAAATGCTAAAAATTGCAAAAAAATAGCTGAAAATGCAATTTTTAGATGGGTCTCCTTTTGCAAAAAATGTCTGGAATGATAAAAACAGACCAGATGGGAGAAATTTTTTTTTACCCTAAATTAGGGATTTCTCCGCTAAATTTAGTTAGTTGTAACTAAATTCAAAAAAGTCTGCTAAATTTAGCAGTTCCGCCAAAATTTCCGCCAGATGCAAAAGGAGAGTTTTTGAGTGTTTTTGGTGGGATTTGACCCTCAAACCTCTCACTCCCAAGGCGCATGCACTAGCCAACTTGCCCACTTAGGGCGCTTGGGCTATGAAAGGAAGCAAATTGTATTTAATGATAAGTAAAATTGACTTACCTTTAAAAAAATGTGACTTGGTGAGCCTCCACGTGGCGCATGCTGGTGAAGAGGCGTTTTTAGGGTTGTATTTGCCTAAAAAACGGATCTGAAGCTTTGTTTCCTTTGTATGGCCGCATTTCCTCCTTTGGCCGCATTTTTAGCTTTGCAAGCACAGATTTTGTTGGTTATTTGCTTGTACAGGCCGCATTTCTTCCTTGGCCACGTTTTTGAGCTTGCCACGCACTTTACAGGCCGTATTTTTTTCCTTTGGTGCGTTTTTTCCATTTGCGCTGCGTTTTTTCCCTTTGGCCGCGTTTTTTATTGCCTTGGCCACATTTTTTAATGTTGTTTGCTTGTTGTTTGCTTGTACAGGTCGATGGAGGCAGAAAATGGCGTGGTTTTTGCTTAAACAAAACGTTTCCTTGCTTGGGCACGTCTTTTTTGCTATTCTTCTTTTGTACAGGCCGCTTTTGCTATGTATTTGTTCGCTGTTCTTCCTCCCTTTCTTTTTCTTTTGTGCAGGTCCGTGGCAGAGTATCAAATAGCCGCTGCCCCCCTTCTTTTATTGTTTTCTTTTCTTATCCAGATCAGAACGTGGAGAGGCTGTTTTTGCAGAGAAAAGACTCGATCCTCAAGCACATGATGTTCAGTTTGATCTATAGCAATTTTTTGCCAGTGCTTTGAGTGCACCAAAGGTAAAAAAATTGCCTTCCAAGCACCTGGAAGGAACAGGAGGATGTGGGGGAGGCAAGGATGGGGCTGGGAGTTTGCATGAGGCTGCACAGGCTCTCAAATGCTGCAAACACGTCTCCAATCTCCTCTCTCTCTGCTGCTCTCTCATCCACACCATCACGGGGCTGAATTTGCTCTGGTACCAAATGTAGATTGAGAAACAGGGACGGAAGCCTATGTAATTTTATTAATCTCAATCAACTAAAAAATTACAGTGAATAGGCTGCAATATTTATAGATATTGCACAGCCAAATACATCTGGGAGAATGAGTTGCACAGGTGCAACCAAATGCCAGAATAAACAAGCTTCCAAATCACCCAGGAAGCAACAATTACATAAAAACAAATATATTGTTTAAAACAATATAACAGTATGCATACAGACAAATATGGTTGATTAACCATATAACAATATAACCATTTATTATTTAATTAATAAAATTAAATAACTATGCATAATTAAATATTAGGATAATAAAATTTATCTTAAAAGATAAAACTCAGACTAAGCTCGCCACTTGAAGTCATCCTAGAGTGACTTCATGTCATATGTTTATTGTTATGGATCTTTTTCCATCCATCTTCGTTGTGTCCGTGAGAAGAAGATCCTAGAAAAGCATTTGCGAAACTAAGGATCACTTTGATTTTTCCATTTAAAACATTCGTGCTTCAACTAAATGAGGGGCTAATTCCACTCACTCGTAACCCATCCAACTCTACTAGAGACATATTAAATGTAGACCTATCCGTAGGATGGAAAATTTCTATCATATTTTCCTACCCACCTAACTTTCCCTCCTTGTCAAAAGTATCATCAACGCCCATCTCCTCAACCACCCCTCTTCCCACCATGCAGGTTTGATTTGTCTCAACCAATTATAAATTGGTGTCAGACAGGACAATATTGTGAACAAAAAAATTGTATCTTACTACACACGTCCACTCTGGCATTACCCGCCATCATCTCCCTAGGCGAGCTTTGATGATAACTATGGTGTGGTCTAGGTCATCCACTCCGGTGAGAAACCATAAGTGTCGAATGCTGGGTGCATTACCTTCTCCTCAATATTCCGGTCTTCCACCAATAAGACATTGTTTATCTAAGTGATCACTAGCTCCTGCAATAGCTCAAGGTCATAGAAAAATGAATTCCATTCATACATGACCCTCCTGCACTTGCTACAAAAGATTAAGGAGTTTAGAAAAATTATTTTGGTGATTTTGGAATCCACCAAGACTTTAATACACAACTGGGTAGCAAGCAATCTGGAAAAAGAATTAGTTGTATGATCAATAGTTATCATGACACCTATGGATCTAGCAATCTCTTGAAGGACTTCAGGGTGAAAAAATCCAAAGGAAAAGCATGGAGACAAATCTAGATAGAAAGGACCTGAAAATTAAAATCATGAGGTGGTCCTGCCTCCCATTGGTGGAGACTAAGAGCTGCATTTCCATAACACTAAGGAGCTCCCAAAAATAATTTTATGTATTACCATCTCATTTTGGAAATAGAAAAGAAAACCTTGACCTACAAGTTCCACGACATCAAGCCTGCAAGCTCCTTTCCTTCTACACAATCTCTCACTAAATCAATATTCAGTCTCAATCTTACAAACCTTCCAATTAGAAAAAAATTGAATCTAGTTTTAGACTTGTCAATGATTGATCTTGGGATTTCCAATTTCATCTCTGAATCTTTCCATGATGGAAGGAGCTTGGTATTAGGTTGTGGAGCCTGTTTTCATGTGTGAAAGTATTGAAGATTGTACACTAAGAGTATTGTACACTAGGCGTAAAAATTTTTGGCCTCAAAAAATGCACCTGACATATCGGGAAACGTGCTTTTCTCATATGGGCGAGTTTTTTGACCCATAGGTTTATGGGACGGGTTTTTCCCATGGTTTTGATACCCTGATTTTGTAAAAGCTGCTTAGCGATTGTCTATTTATATGGTCTTATGCATATGATAGATGTACAAGCAAATGTATTGCAGATGTGTTTTGAATTCAGCTATGAATTATGTAGAGTTTGTTGAGCATAGCTCCAAACAGATCTGGGTATTGTATTGAGAGAGGTGGATTGTAATAAAATATGAGCAAGTGATTTTTGGTGGACGTAGCCCAAATTGGGTGACCCACATTAAATACTATCTCTTTGTGTTGTGTTATTTTATTCTACAATTTTATTTGAGATCTATAATAAGTTATGCATATTAGTTTCTACTGTTGCGATTTTGTGAGGGATTATTCCATATATTTTATCTCTTATTTTCTAACAATTGGTATCGTGAGCCTGGTTTGGTTTGTTGAAGTGTTGAATCGTAGGGAAAGTTTTTAGCTTGAGTGGGAGCTATTACAGATGATGGAAAATCTAGGGTTGATAAATTCAATGGGTAGAATTTCAGTCTTTGGAAGATGCAGATGGAAGATTATCTCTATCAAAAGGATCTTTATATTCCATTGTTTTAGAAGGTGAAAAAACCTTGAGTATGAAAGATGTGGAATGGGATTTGTTGGATAGGATGGCACTTGGAATGATCCCATTGTGTCTTGCATCTTCAGTATTATTTAATGTTTCAAAGGAAAAGACTACAAAAGATCTAATGGATGCATTAGGAAGTTATATGAAAAACCCTTTGCCTCTAACAAGATATTTTTAATGAAAAATTTGTTTAATATGAAGATGTCTGAGAATATTTGAGTAGCAAATCATTTAAATGATTTTAATACGGTTGTGAATATGCTAGCTTCGGTTACAATAGAATTTGATGAAGAAGTTAGGGATTTATTAATTCTGTGCTCTTTACCTGAAAGTCGGAATAGCCTGGTAATGGCTGTAAGCAACTCGGTTCCAGCTAACTTGAAGTTGAAGTTTGAGGATGTTGTAGGGGTGATTCTAAGTGAGGAAATGCGAAGAAAAAGCTCCAGGAATCTTCTACTTCAAGGAATGCTTTGACAGTGGAAACTAGAGGGAGACAGAAGAATAGAGGAAACCGTGGAAAATCGAAATATCGGGAAAGGTCAAAATCCAAGAGCAAGATTGTATGCTGGAATTGTGGAAAGCCTAGGCATGCAAAGGACTGTTGGGAGCTTCGGGATAAGAAGAAACAACAGGAAGAAAACAAGGAGGTAAATGTGGCATCGGGTAATGTATGTCAGGATGCTTTGATTCTTTCTTTGCATAATATTACTGAATCTTGGGTTTTAGATTCAGGGGCTTCTTTTCATGCTACTCCACATAGGCATTATTTTGTTGATTATGTTCAAGGGGATTTTGGGCATGTTTTTCTTGGTGATGATGAGCCTTGCAATATAGTTGGAAAAGGTTCTATTCAAGTTAAGATGTAGAATGGGAATACATGGCTATTGAAGGATGTCAGACATGTGCCTACATTAAGGAGAAATTTGATATCGGTGGGGCAATTGGGAAGTGATGGTTGTATTGTGATATTTACAGCTGAATCTTGAAAGGTTACCAAGGGTGCTCTTGTGGTGGCAAGGGTAAGAAGGTTGGAACCTTGTATTTAACTACTGATAGTACTAATGATTGTAATCTTGTGGCTTCAGATGTAGATACAACATTATGGCACTATAGGCTCGGTCATATGAGCCATAAGGGCATGAGACATCATAAAGAAGAATTTTCTGGATATATAGAAACAGGTTTGGATTTCTGTGAGAACTGCATATATGGGAAACAGAAACGAGTAAGGTTTCTCAAGGTTGGACCTACGAAGAAAGAGAGTAAGTTAGAGCTGGTACATTCTGATGTGTGGGGACCAGCTCAGGTATCATCTCTTTGGGGTTCAAGTTATTATGTCACCTTTATTGATGATGCAACAAGGAAAGTTTGGGTTTATTGTATTAGAAACAAATCTAATGTATTTGACACTTTTGTTAAATGGAAAGCCTCGGTTGAGAATGAAACATGTCTTAAGCTAAAATGTCTCAGGTCAGATAATGGAGGGGAGTATTGCAGCAATGAATTTGATGATTATTGTTCTAAGAATGGAATCCGTAGGCAAAAGATAGTTCCAGGAACTCTGCAACAGAATGGGGTATCAGAAAGGATGAACAGAACAATAATGGAATGTGCTAGGAGCATGAGGTTACATGCAAGACTGCCTCTTTCCTTTTGGGCAGAAGTGGTGAGCATAGCTATGTACTTGATAAATAGAGGACCCTCAAGTGCCTTGGATGGAGGCATACCTGAGAATGCTTGGTCCGGTAAGAAAGTTGATTATTCATTTCTTAGAGTCTTTGGATGTGAGGTGTTTTTCATATAGACAAGGATGATAGGACCAATCTAGAGGCTAAATTGGAAAAAATTACTTTCATTGGTTATGGTGGTGATGACTTTGGATATAAATGTTGGAGTATTAAGGACAAGAAAATCATTAAATCTAGGGATGTGGTATTTAATGAGAAAGTCATGTATAAGCAAGCAGTTATAGGAAAATAGGAAAGAATCTAAGAAAGAATATGCAGTGGTAGAAGATCTTCCAGATGGGAAAGTGACACATGAATCAGTTCAGGAACCCCCTCAACTGGAACCCCAAACTCCTATATTGAGGAGGTCTTCTAGGGTAAGAAGAGAACTTGAACATTTTTCTCCTTCTCTTTATTATTTATTACTCACTGATAGTGGAGAACCAAAGAGCTTTGATGAAGCAATGTAGGTAGATGCTAGGAAAAAGTGGGAGCAAGCCATGGATGAGGAGCATCAGGCTCTCATGGAGAACCAGACATGGGATTTGGTAAAGCTACCCAAAGGAAAAAGAGCATTACAAAACAAGTGGGTGTTCAGAGTCAAAGAGGAAGAAGGAGGCAAGAAAATATACAAGGCCCGATTGGTAGTCAAGGGGTTTGCACAAAAACAAGGTATAGATTTTGATGAGATTTTTTCTCCTGTTGTAAAAATGACTTCTATTAGAACTATTCTAGGAATAATTGTAGCAGAAGACTTGCACTGAGAATGGCATGATGTAAAGACTACATTTCTCCATGGTGATTTGGAGGAGGAACTATATATGTAGCAAGAGAGGGCTATGAGGTCAAAGGTAAAGAGGAGATGGTGTGAAACTAAAGAAGAGCTTGATGGCACGAAACAAGCTCCACGTCAATGGTATAAGAAGTTTGATAGCTTTATGATGGAGCAAGGTTATATTCAGATGTCTGTGTGTGTATACAAATAAATTTGAGGATGGTAGTTATATTATCCCTGTGTTTGTATGTTGATGACATGCTAGTTGCAGTAAAAACATGTAGGAAATAAAAGTACTTAAGAAGTGGCTAAGTGAATCCTTTGCTATGAAGGATTTCGGTGCAGCCAAACAAATCCTTGGTATGAGGATATCTGGGGATAGGAAGGAACGGAAGCTGAATTTATCTCAGGAAGAGTACATTATGAAGGTCTTGGAGAGGTTTAATATGCAGGATGCTAAACCGGTTGGGACTCCATTGGCAGGTCATTTCAAGTTATCAAAGGAGCGGTGGCCCAAGATAGAGCAGGAGAGGAACCAAATGTCCAAGGTACCTTACTCATTAGTAGTTGGTAGTTTGATGTATGTTATGGTGTGCACTAGGCCTGATATTGCCCATGCAATGGGAGCTATGAGTAGATTTATGAGTGATCCAAGTAAAGAGCATTGGCAAGCAGTAAAGTAGATCCTTCGGTATTTGAGAGGGACCATGGGGATAATTTTTGTGCTATAGTGGATCATACACCACTTTACGTGGTTATGTATATTTAGACACGGCTGGAGATGTAGATAGCAGGAGGAGCACTTGAGGTTATGTTTACACTGTAGGTGGAGCAATAGTAAGTTGGATTTCATGACTACAAAAGCTTGTGGCTTTGTCAACCATGGAGGCTGAGTATGTTGCTGCCACAGAGGCAAGTAAAGAGATGATTTGGTTACAACAATTACTTGAGGAGTTGGGGCATAAGCAGGAGGAATGTAAGTTGCATAGTGATAGTCAGAGTGCTATACACCTAGCTAATAACTCTGCTTTCCACTCTAGGACAAAGCATATATAGTTAAGGTACCATTTCATCAGGACAACTTTGGAGGAAGAGAAGTTGAAGTTGGAGAAGATTCATACCAGTCAGAATCCTACAGACATGATGACCAAGGTGGTCACAAGGGAAAAACTGAAGTTGTGTTCAGCTTTGGTTGGTCTTCACGGAAACTAGTGAAGGGTTGAGAAGCTTGCTTAGAGGAAAACTAGTCTCCAAGTGGGAGATTGTTAGGTTGTGGAGCCTGTTTTCATGTGTGAAAGTGTTGAAGACTGTACACTAAGAGTATTGTACACTTTTCATGTATCCTCACCAAGGCACTCCAAAAATGCACCCAACATATCGGGAAACATGCTTTTCTCATATGGGTGAGTTTTTTGACCCATAGGTTTATGGGATGGGTTTTGCCCATGGTTTTGATACCCACGATTTTGTAAAACTGCTTAAGTAATTGTCTATTTATATGGCCTTATGCATATGATAGATGTACAAGAAAATGTATTGCAGATGTGTTTTGAATTCACACTGTGAATTTCAGTAGAGTTTGTTGAGCATAGCTCCAAATAGATCTGGGTATTGTATTGAGAGAGCGATGGCTTGTAATAAAATATGAGCAAGTGATTCTTGGTGGACGTAGCCCAAATTGGGTGAACCACGTTAAATACTATCTCTTTGTGTTGTGTTATTTTATTATGTAATTTTCTTTGAGATCTGTAATAAGTTTTACATATTAGTTTCTACTATTGCAATTTTGTGAGGGATTATTCCACATATTTTATCTCTTATTTCCTAACACCTAGTTGGTTTCCTATGTGCGTATCCAAACAATTTTGTAACCAAACTTGCAGCTCTTCCCATTGTAGCTCCTTGAATTTATTTTTTTATAAATGATATTATCATATTACTCTTAAAACTATTAGAATTAATGGTGTCTATAGTTACTCTTAAAATTACAGGTAGTTATACAATCAAAACTTTATGAATTAATGGTGTCTATAATCTTGAGCAATGTGAGTTTTTTCAAAAATAGATTATCCCTCTTTCTAACTACCTTTCTGATAGTATTAATTTTAATATTGATTGTCAAATTTAATAATGCCAACATAATCCATGACCATTTAAGGGACATGTGGCGAGATTTTGGCTCTCCACAATGTTTTTGGGTTGAGAAGATGTCAAGGCTCTGGAATGATCCAAAATTTATATTTATGTTGGGTCTGTAACCATTTTGAGTATCCGACGGGCTACGATAAAACACGTGTTAGTTTTTTGGAACCTCCTCTTTCGAGATCTCTTGAGTGGATGTGAATTCCATGAAATAAGAAGTAGTTTCAATTTCTTTATGTATGATTTAATTCATAGAAGTCAATGGTCATAAATCGACTAATTAAGGCATAGAGATGTGGCTACATCTTTAGGGAGAAATCAATTTAAGTTAATCACAACATAGAGTTGTGATGTGAATCTCAAAGAAATCATATACTAACACCAAGCTAGATAGACTGATAACTGTGAGTAGCATGGAGCTTCCTCATTGGTACGAGCTTTGCAGTTCTGACAAGGTACATAGCTGAAGAGCCATATTTTTAATATACCTGAAGCTATCTCATTAGTCTTGGCTGCATGTCAGAGTATAGAGGATCTATAAACTTCAAAACCACAACCACTTAAATACCGACACATGGAAGAATTTATGTCTAACTTTTGGCAATAGATTTGGGTAGATTTCAAGACACAAAGAGAAGGAGCTAATATATCCTTTAGATCCCTATCGATGGTCAATGTATTTTGAAATACATGTGAATGTATATATATGTCTTGATTAATATTTATTATTTTATTAAGCACATGGATCGCCTCCTAGAAGCCACACAATGAAAGATGAATCGAAAAAACAAACCAAAGATGAGCAAGAAAAAGAAACAAGACCTCAAAAGGAGTTAAACAAACTTAACTCGATAAGGACCAAGTCCACAATAGTGGTATCCAAATTGATTATCCTTTACAAGTTGAGTAGCATCATAGATTTAACAAGAAGCCTAGAGACAAATAATCATCATGTATGTCATTTTGTAGCCATGAAGGTGATTCAACTGGCTCTTTGTCACTCAGATGTTGGAGAAATGGATAGCACCTTCAAAAGGATTTGATCTATCCTCACTACTTTAGGTTGTGCCTTTCAAGAATGAAGATAACCTTCTTGGCACAAATTTGAACGGAAATCTTGAGAAAATATGATCAATGCACCGCAATTTAACTCTCACGAGTTGTCACTTCTAAAGAATGGTGATATTTTCTAAAAAAGGTTAAAGTTACTAAAGACATTATGAAATCCTGATTGCTTCAACATATTTTTACAGTAGAATTTATTAATTTTTTGACATATAGGGAAAAGAAGAGTAGTTCATGTAGGATTCATTGTTTTTGAATAAATTTTTGGTGGGAGATTAAGCAGGATAAACTTGACTTTTCCAGATCTTTGAAAACCTTCACAACAATTGGAAAAATAAATGATAGAATGCTTCAGAAAAGCTAAAATATTCCTTCGACCAAGAAGGTGTGCATTAATGGAGGCACAAATTTGCTTGGTTTCATCTAATCTCCAAGAATTTAACATGAAGGCTCGAGCTAAATAATTAATTAAGCATTAAAGACCCCTGATTTCTCATGCCTAAGATACACTCAAAGGCTTACAGACAATATTTATCAACAAAATGATAGTAAAGTGATTTTTACTTGTTTATCTCATTACAGGATGAAGTATCTTCTCGTAATGAAATTGCAAATGGAACTAAACTATCACAAGTACGAGATCCTATGTGATTCAGAGGGATTTTAACACAAGATTGCAATAGGAACAAGAAATACTATTTGCAGACATTCTAAAATAAAGCAGACACAAATTTTCCCAAGATTAACACAGATTAATTTGAAGTTGATTAGATTCATCAGCAGGGGAAGGTTTCTTGAAAAATATCAGAGCTTGTCAATAGTTGTACACTTGGAACCAACTTGACATGATCAAATCTAAAACATAAGAGATTAACAGGTTTCTCAGATGATCTCTCAGGAAGATGGGATTTCTCAAATTTTATCATAAGAATTCAACCCCCGACCATTTGCATGAATAAAGCATGATTTTTATAACACTCAATTTACATCCAAGCTTTCCCCAAGAAAAGAATATTCGAGGAACCTTTGTTTGTTACATGTTTGATCATGATTTCTAGAAAATGATGTTTAATAGGTTTGCAAAAAATGTTACCAGTTCTTGAAAAGGTGAATCATTGCAAATATCTACATCATTGTTTTAACTGGGACATGTTTTCATCCTTCATGCATGCAACCTCCATCATTTCATCCTTTTCCCATTCTTTCCTTTGCAACTTTTCTCTACATCCAACTTCTCTAGTAATTCACATTTTTGCAAGTGCTCGAGCAATTCCAACTTCAAAATATCAACCTTTACATTCCTTGGACTCACAAATTAAGATCTAAATCCATTCAATTGCACTTTGCAACAAAAAATGAAAAGGAATTTCATCAAAAATGATGAAAAACAATGCATATTTGCATCTCCAAGAGTCTTGGAGCAAAAATGGCAGCAAAATCAGATGCAATGCACAACAACCATTGATTCTTCCCTTTCTCAACTTTAGATTAGATCCATCCATGTGAAAAAATATGATTTGAAGCAAGCTTGGGGTTACCTTTTGTGTTTTATGACTTTTGGAAAAAATGTGAAATTTTCATATTTTGCCTTGTCCCTCGCTTTGAAATAAAGGGTCGAAATGTGGCTTAATCTGGGCCTTTGGTGGAGTCATGGCTCATTTCTACAATTTTACTTTTTTGACAAAAAGGAAAAATTTCTAATTTTCCTCTGCCGACCTGCCTTCCCACCTGTAACTTTTGATATGGGCCCCAATGGAGTTGTGGGTTATTTCATAACTTTGCTCCCTTGTACAAAGAGGAAAAAAACTTCAAAATGTTCCGCCGACCCACCTTTGATTTTAACTTGAGAAATGACCATGTGTCCATCTTTGGGGTCAAAGTAAGACTTTTTCCCTATTGCTTCATATTTGTTGAATAGCCAATCAGAGACTTTCAGGGCCGTGGGGCCAATTTGGAAATTTTTATAAATGTGACCAAAGTGGAATATTTCACCAAAAAGACCTACGGGCCGTAACCAATTAAAAATGAACATGTATACACCTTTGGGAAAAAAAGATAAATTCGCTCCACCTTTAAAATTTTGATCGGCCAATCAGAACTCAATAAGGCCACGAGGCCAAATTGATCTTTTTGCAAACATAGAAAAATGTTACAAGTTATAACATAGACCTGACGTGCCTCATCAATCAAAAGAGACCACATAGATGGAGATGCTGAGATATAATTTGAGGGGGAAAACATGCCCGTCAAACCATAAAATGCAGGGAAATCACCATTTACACCTAGAAATGAATTTTTCTTTTAAGAAAAAATAATTTGAAATTGATACAAGGCCCGAATGTGATCCACAACCATGGAGAAAGATATTCAAAAACATAAAAATGAGTAAAACCTTTCATGCATCCATTCAAGGAAATAGAAAATATGACAGAGCCCAAAGATTGAAGAATTTTGAGAATAAATGGGGTGAGATTACATTGAGCACCAACATCGGCTCTGACTCATGGATGGGAACTCCCTAAACGTTCCATAAGAACAAAAAATTAGACCAAGTGCCAAAAATTCCTTTCGGAAACAGAGTCAAGAACATGCTTGCAAATAAAGAATAACCACATCCCCAAGACGAATTGAGAAACCAACAAAAATTGGTCACCGGGGACCAGGATGAACCAAAATAGAAAAACATGAAAATAAAATGAAACCAAAAGAGTATACACTGTACAATGGTGCATACCTCGATTATGAGAAATCAATCAAGGAAATGTTTCAAATGCCTTCCATTAATAGTAAATTCAAGGAATTCCCCATCTAGGTCTTTTAAGAAGAAGTTATGTTCACCAATTCGAATGTCAATTAAATAAGTGCACATCCACAATGCATTAAACTTTCCATGTTTTCCCTTATCATCGTTCATGCTATCCCACAATAGCATAGGATCTCCCACACTAAAACCTCCTGGATTCACCTTCTTATCAAATAAATTCTTCAATTTCTCTTTAAATTTTACATGCCCATGATGGGATGCCCTTCTTTCTTCATCTAACTCAATAATCTGATTAATGTGAGTATCATAGGGATTAACCTTTTGATCTTCCAATTGTTAAAGAAATTTAAATGAAGGCAATTGCATATGTAGGGGTAGTAGAGCTTGAGTTCCATACACCAACTCAAATGGGATTTTTATAGTAGCTCATTTAACAATGATTCGATCAGCCCAAACAATAAACTTCAACTGCTCACCACACTTCTTTTGTTCAACTCCAAAGTTCTTCTAATTATCTTCAAAAAATTATTATTACTTGACCCCTGTCCATTACCTTGGGTATTATAATTTGATGCATATGTTAAATTGATCCCGTATTCTTGACACATAGCCACCAAAGGTTCAGCTCGAAAGCTCATGGCATTATCAACAACTATTTTGGCAGGTACTCCAAATCTGTAAAAGATATAACTTAGAATGAAATCAATGACAATTTGGTGAGTTGCCTTCTTGGTGGGGTTTCCTCCACCCACTTGGTGAAGTAATATGTGGCCACTAATATCCACTTATGGTATGCACTTGAAGGATCAGAAATATCCTCAATGAAGTCAATCCCCCTATTTCACCTTTTTCTTAGATTGTTTCTTTGAATTGTTGACGAAATAGATAGGGTAACGAGTGTAGGAGGAATACCTATTCAAATGTCAGTTGATGGTTTTTGCGCACGTATGACTTCCGAATCCACAGTTGATCGTGAGAGCTTCCTTTTGGCTAGGAGGAACTACCTGTAATGAAAAAAAGAACACCAAAAGGAATTAAACAATATGGGCAGTGAACTGCCTAGCGTGAGCTAGATATGGGAAGTATGATACTTCCTAAATGGTTGTCAGTCCACTATTTTAAAAAAATTAATGTTTAAAAAAAAGTAAATCCTATTGTTATTTTGAAATGATTTAGGTATCTCACTTAAAAACACAATAAGAAAATAGATCTAATTTAACAGGCTAAGCTAGAATAGAATCCAAAGGTAAAATGGTTGGTTCTGGGTCTTTGTAGGTCTGATAAAGGTATCGGGTAGGTCACATGTGAGTGAGGATGATGTAAAATTAGGTGGGTAGGTCTCTATTTAAGTTTGTGTGGGAAAACACAGAGACCGGCATTGGTATAGGGTGACCAACAGTGGTTAGGTATAACTGGCACTGGTTAGCGTGAGATCTTGAAATGTCACATAATAGGGTTTTGGTCTCCTTTGTGATTGCACAAGGGATTTTGGTTTGTCAAGACAAGGTATTGGGTGACTGGAGTAGGCTTTTGTGAGGTTTTTAAATGGGTCTATGGAGGTGAAAATGTTGGAGAAGGTTAATGGGGAGCAAGATAAACAATGAATGATAAATTAATGATGAAATGAAACAACCAGGAAAGTATGAGGTTGTACTTACTTGGATTTCATTCCTAAAGGCATGTATGTGAAGGATGGAGGTGATGATGATGGGTTTCAAGGATGCAAGTGATCACCAATTTAAGAAAAGCTTCTGCATGGGCTGCATGCACACTCCTCTTTGCTTGGATAGATCAAATCATGGCTGGGACGGCTGTGCAGGAGAAGAATGCTCAATCTCCTTCCTTGGATGTTAGTTTTCACTAGAATTGGCTCTCTAAAGATGCGTTATCTCTCTAATATGTGTTCTTACTCATCAAATTTATTGCTTCCAACTTCCAAATTCCAAGTTCCAACCTTGAGAATAAGGTTTTTTTGGGTTAAAAGGGGTAACTGACGGTGGTCATCCGTCTTAACCAGCAATGGTTAGGGGTAATTGACATCGGTCAAGGCGGGATTTCCTAGGTTTACTAAACTTAGGGAGATCCTCTTGATTTCCTTGGATCTCATGTCATTATTCCATGAATTAGACTCGGAGCCTCTTGTGAGCATGTAGGAATGTGGTTAGAGGGACCTTTTTGGGTAGAAGATTTACGATTTACCATGGTTCAATATTATAAGTATTTTGATATTTCATGGGATTTGTCATCATTGTCTTATCATAGTCGATTAGTATTCTTGTGTTCGGTTGTTGTTTTGCTTCAGTTACATCAAGCATTAGTAAATAACCATATACGAGGAGTGCATTGAAGAATTATCATAGTGCGGATTGGTGAACATTTTGGTTCCGTTCTGAGGACCATTCGTTGAGGTCCGAAATATCCCTTGAAGCAAAAATGTAGGCATTGATTTTAGGGTTTGGGTAAGTCTTAGTTAGTTATGGTAACTTGCTAAGAATAGGTCTTAGGTTGAGTTAGCTTGGTGAGGTGTCTAAGTGAACTATATGTGTAGATATTATTTAAATAAGATATTTAAATAATAAATATAGTGAGGATAATGCATTAATTTAATTAAATTAATTAAATTAATATTAGTGGGGTGAAGGGGGACATGGCTAGGTAAATGTAATAAAGGGTAGCTTATATGTCGAGGTGCAAAGGGAAGTGTGACCTAATTTTAGTGTCTACATTTTGCCCCTTTTTGTTATGTAGCTTGTATTGGTAAGCAATGCTAACAAAAATAAGATGTGGTTGCCCCATGTGAGGGTGAAGGTGATCCCCCTCAAACCAAGAACTCGACGAGGTAAATGAAGTGAAGCGATGAGTGGTTTGATAAAAGGTAAATGTGAATAAAAGGCAAGTGGATACAAGAAAAAAAGGTTGAAAGGTCTACTCGAGAAGCTATCCTAGGAGAGAAGGAGAAGATAAGGGATTATCATGCTGTTCGTGTTCTGAAGGACTAGATGAGGAAGGAAGCCAAGATCTAGGTAGGTAATGGATCGTGGTCAAAGGTAGAAGTAATCTCCCAAACACACGCACATGTATAAACCTGCAAAGATACTACCGGGTTGAAGAGTAGGAAACTCTACATTGTCTAAGGTCGATAGGTTTATCCAAACAAGGTTGAAGTGAATCTAGTATCCAAGGTATAGGATAAGGTTAGAAGAAAACAATACGTTAGGTGTAGGAACATTTAGGTATGTTCTAGTACACCAAAGGTAGGGTCAGGATAAACGATCATGACAATAGGCTAGGTAAGGTCATTGGGTCAATCAACATAGGTAACAGTGCCACAAGGTATAGCAAACACATGAGGTCAAAGGTCACTAGCGATGGTCCAGGTCCAAATATCTAGGTCACGGCATGGGTAAGGCTGAGGTAAGGGTAAAATAAGGAGTCCCCAAAGGAGGAAAAATGGAGGTAGTAAATGATGAGGTCAGGAAAGGTAAGGTAATGGGTTAGGTAAAGACCGAATGGGGGAAAGGAGCAAGGTAAAGGGTGGGGTAAAATGGAAAAAAAGGGCAATGTGTAGGTTAGGTTGACCGATGGTGGTCATGTATAACCAACGTCGGTATAGGAAAACCGACGATGGTTAGGTAGGGCACAAGACCGATGATCGACATCCTCTAATTGCTCTCTAGGGGAACCGACATCGGTTAGGTTGGGTTTGGTATAAAAACAAAAAATCTACATTTTTATTATTCATTTTTGAATTATGAAGTGAAGAAAGGAAAAAGAGAGAGAAAAGTGATAAAATCATCTGGAGGAAATAGGATAGTGAGTCATAGAGCGAAAGTGTGATTGGAAGGCAGTGGTTGGGTGGGTGAGTAGTGGGTCAAAAAGATCGGGACGAGAGGGTTGATTGGTTGGAGGTTGTGGATATATATTTAGTGATGGCAGAGGTGGGAGAGGGATCGGGAGGACCACCAACACACAATGGGAGCCAGATGTGTCACCGACATGATGTGGCAAAGGTACGAGGTAAACACCTAACTCTTTAATGTTAATTAGATAGAGTAGATGGTGTAAGAGTTGTTTATTTTTAGATTTGGGTGGGTTGTTGTATTTTGTGGGCGGGAAAAAAGTTAAATTGGGTATGGGGGAAAAATGGGAAAAAAAGAGGGGGTAGGAAATTGGATAGGTGGGGTGGGTAGGGGTTTTGGGGTAGTGTAGGTCATCTCTTAGAAGGAATAGGTGGAAGGGTTTTAGAAAAAGGGGGGTTTAGGAAGTCATGGTTTTGTCTGACGTGTGGACCATAGTCGCGTCGATCGAAGTAACCGGGATTGGTCACCTAATAGGTGATCGATTTGGTTACATGGTAATGCGTGGTCGGTCAAGTTGAACCAATATCGGTCACCAAATAGGTGACCGATGCCGAGTTATTTAGGGGTGACGTGAGTCATTTAGGTTGAACCAACACGATCGAGATTTTAGGCAAAAGGGTCCAAAAATGATATAGGTGAGGTGGTTGAGATGGGTGAAACAGAATTTTTGGTACATTGCCAAGTTTGATATTCCACCGGTGGGGTAAAAATAGGGTGGTGGGTAATGATAAGTGATGAATATGGTCATAGTAAAGGTAGATTAATGTTGTGCTTTGGATTGGATGTAGGGTCAATCATAGTTACACATGCGAGACATGGTTCCACCACTATTGGTGACATTGCATAGCCTAGCGATCCGTTGGAGCTGCAACACGTGGAGGCAGTGGGATTGAGTGGTATTCATTACTACCAACATGATTTCTAATATCCTAGTTTGATGGTCACACTCATCGATAGATGGGATTCCGTGACCAACAAGTTCCACCTTTCGATGGGTGAGATGACTATCACCCTGGAGGATGTGTTCTTGATTCTGAGGTTACCCATCTTGGGGGCCCAGGTGTACTCTATCTATTTCAAGGCCTCAGAGGAGTTGATTAGGACCGTATTGGGTGAGGGGGTGGTGGAGTTGAGATTCCATAGCACCAGTTTGAGCTATGTCGAGATGTACCTAGCCCGTCCGAATGATACAAGGCTAGTAGTTTTATTGATGGAGGAAGTGTGCTACTATGTATTGCCTGATGCAAAGGGTGGAAGATTTCCCTGATCAATGATGGGGGTGCTCCATGATATGATGGTGCATGAGACATGCTTTTCTAGGGCACCAACATTCTTAGTGCAGCTTTACAGAGAGCTGTGGGTGTATGGGTGGCTGCGTAGGTTTAGCCTGTGTTGTACATTTATACTGCACTGTTGGGCCTACGAGCACATAGTCCGTGTTTGACCTATAGGGATTCCCCGAGCATATGAATTCCCACCGAGATGTGTGAATTTTGGATTTAGGAGATGGGTTCCGGTTACAGGAGAGTGGAGGTCAGATAGGCCGACATTTGATGTGGCCCATTTTCAGCAGTTGTTGGAGGGGTTGTCTGGAGTGGACATTATCTAGAGGCCATATGTGGGATTCCCCTCATATAGGCATATGCATGAGGAGCTATCTGAGCTCCAGCTAGAGAGGTGGATACAGGGTCTCCGTGCTGGGGAGGATGAGATGATCCCTGGGTAGAGACAAGGGTGACGGCGTAGATTCAAAGCTTGTATAGGATATTCCTCCGCCCTTCTCACAGTATCGGAGAGATGACATGGAAAAACCTATCCATCTACCACAACATACAGTACCTCTGTACGGATGGGTAGAGGAGAGGAGGAGAAGCCAAATGATCATCATATTGATGATGGGATGATGCATGATAAATATATAGCGGTGGTGGGCATCTTAGTTATGAGCCATACACCCTGACATGAGACTAGGGTAGCTTGAGACTTAACTACCATGACAATGCAAAGAGACACCCTATTGGGAGGTGGTTGGGGGGCATGTAGCAATGTTGATATAGGTGATAGATAGGTATACTAATGTAGATAGATACAATGTAAGAGGGAGGGGGGGTTAGAGGTAGAGAGCAGAGCAGAGGTATGAGGCCATGTGGCCGAGGGAGGGGATCGATGTGTGGTTACATGGAGGCTAGAGATGGTGGAGGGATAGGGTGGAGGTGATGGAGGAGATGGAGACAGAGATGGTCATGTGGTATCCCTATATGATCAAGTGGTAGGATTACAGGTCCATTTGGCCATAGCCCAGGCACAAATTGGGGTCTTATAGGCCTCGATACAGGCACAGGGGTAGGGGCACCACCACAAGCACAGGGGTAGGGGGCACCACCATAGGCATAGGGAGTTGGTCCCAGTTCACAAGATGACGTAGGGTAGATACAGGGGTTCAGACCTATGGGACCACCATAGCCTGTGCTTATATGTAGGTGACAAGAAGCCCTAGGTGAGGTGTGATACTATCAGGACTATCTCATGGTAGTCGGGATAGACTTCCTCTCTTACAGAGATTATAGGGCACAACAGGCATTCAGTGAGAGGATGAGATCCCGTGCACATAGCGTATGGGAGAGCACAGGAAGCGAGGCCCGAGGCCCGATGAGGGTGAGGCCACCGGTGCATGCATGGTGATCAAAGTGAGTGATGTGCCAGTGACCACAGAGGAGGCCGAGGCCAGAGGGGACACAGAGATGGAGGACATTTAATGAGATTTCTGATATGTGGCCACCCTGATTTTTGATTATATTGGTGATTATTGTTGATATATATGCCGACACGTAGATTATGCATCGAAAATAGTTGTATTTTTATCACATACTACTTGAGCTGCAGCGGGCATGCCGAAAATAGTAAGGATGTACGAGTGATTTGTTGTATATTGTGAGCATATACCATCCTGCATGCTGAAGATTTTTATATTGATTCATTCATTCTTTGTGTATATATGAGACCGGCCTGTGTGTCGATGACATGTTGTATTATATATCGGCCTACGTGCCGACATTTTTGAGATGATGGCCATGATGAGACAAGCATGTATTTTGAGATACACAGTTATTGATTTATATGATGAGATTCATGGTATTTGTTGATGTGTTAATATGTTTATGAGATATTGGTTTTATTGCTTGTGTTAAATGAGATATGGATTTGTTACTTTGATGTGGTTTGAAATTAGGTGAGTTAGGCATGATGGAGTCAGGTCAGTGTAGGTATGGATCGAGTCAAGTCATAGGCATGGATTGAGTCACGTTTGGTTGGCATGGATGAGTTAGGTTATACGCATGGATTGAGTCAGGTTATAGGCATGGATGAGTTAGGTTATAGGCATGGTTGAGTTAGGTTATAGGCATGGATCGAGTCAAGTTATAGGCATGGTTGAGTTAGGTTATAGGCATGGACCGAGTCAGGTTATAGGCATGGTTGAGTTAGGTTGGTTTAGGCATGGATGAGTCAGGTTAGTTTAGGCATGATTCATTATGGTTTGCAATGAATGATACTATGGATCATATGTGAAATCTATGCATAGTGATGATAGATGAATGGTAGGTGGAACAATTGTATAAAATGGTAAACAACTTGTTATGTATGTGGCTTAAAATTTTGTTAGAAAAGGGGAACTAAGTGAAATGTGGGATAAATGGTGAGTTAGGCATGGGTGATGAATTGGTTAGGGTAGAGAATGGATGAGCTAACCTCTAAGGGCCCCATGCCCTCAAAGTGATGCCTACATAGTCCCGATGAAAAGGGACCTCAGTCCGATGTAGTTCTCCCATGAGCTAGGGAAGAATACGAGAATGAGTAGGTAGGTTTGTGGGCATGTAGTGGGTTTAGGTTTAATAGGTGTGGGTAGATTATAGGTAAAATGATGCAGGTGAATGTGATTATAGTGAAAGGGGAGGATTATCCCCAAAGGTAAGCATCGAGGACCAATTCCTGTATAAGGTAATCAAAATGTAAACAAAGATGGTTAAAAGATAAGAGGGGTGCAATAAAGCCACCTGATTGGGTAGGATCATACTAAGTAGATCATACCATGAAGGGGATGATGAATACAAGATCTGAAAGGCACCACACAATTAACTGTTCTACGGTGAAAGTAGTCACATGATCACCAAATGTTGAAAGTCCAAGATGTCCCTTGAGGTGATTGAGGAAATGAGAGTGGAAATGGTAAGGTGGGTGAAAGGTAGTTAATTATATATGTTTGGAGTGATAGGTCTTTTGGGAAAGAGGTCCGAGGTCACAATGGGCAAGTCCATGACTAAAAAGTGTTTTTGTTTTGATAGACTGATCGATGTGGGAAGTCTATATGGGATAAATAATATGGTACTCCTTGAGGTCTTCGTGAAGTTGATCGATGCGGGAAGCTTCGGTTTCTCTTTTTTTTTGAAAGCTTCACATAGCTGTCCTTGAGGGAGTAATCTATTTATAGCAGCAATTTGGTCGAGAGGAAGATGTCTTTTTGAGGGAGTCATCTTTTTATTAGAAGTTTGACTCAAGGATTTTGGTCCCATTAGAGGTCTTTGAAATCATGGACAAGACCAAGGTGAAGGATAGGACTCTTGTTCAAAAGGCGAGGTGGAATGACCATGGGATCTCATCTAAAGGTAGACGAAAAGTATCCATGAGAATCATGCTATGTGTAGTGTCATGGTACACATATTCAAGAGAAGATAACAAGTGATGGTACTCACATGATTCTTGTTTAATCATTAGGGAGGTGTATGGAGTGGATAGCACTCAAGGGACGAGCCTATTAAGAGACAAAGTGTGAGGTAGGAAAACGAGTCAACAATAGAATGGTCAACGATGCAATGCGTTAAGGGGCTCAGGTTCGGGTTTACCCTTAAGTGAGGATAAACTATAGGCACTTGATCCATAGGTATGAGTTACGATGTATGGTCCAAGCCAATTAGGAGTGAATTTTCCCATTTACTTTTTTCTACTTTGGTTACATGTTGATTTTCTTCCAAGACAAGGTCACCGACTTGGGAGGTTCGTTTATGAACACGTTTGTCATAAGCATGTTTGATACGTTGTTGGTAAACTTGAAGGTGATCCATAGCGTTAAGACAATGTTCATCTAATAAATCTAGTTTTGATTAAGCAAAGACTGATGAAATTCATCATTAGTAATCATGTCATGGAGAGAAATGCGGAGTGAGGGGATCTGGACTTCGAGAGGTAGAATAGCCTTTGTATTGTATACTAGCGAAAAAGGGTGTGGCGCAGTGGAATTGCGAATACTAGTGTGGTATGCCCATATGGAAAAAGCAATGTGTGTATGCCAATCCTTTCCAGTATTGTCAACCACTTTCATGAGAATTTTTTTGAGAGTTTTGTTAGTGGATTCGGCTCGGCCATTTGTTTGTGGGTAATAAGGTGATGAGAAACTAAGTTGAATGCTGAAGGCGTCGTAAAGTCTTTGCAGTTTTTTGTTTTTGAATTGTTTTCCATTGTCAGTGATGAGGCGATGAGGAACACCAAATCAACAAATGATGTGATGATTAATGAACTCACATATTTTCTCATCTTTGTGGAGATGGGCGGTATGGCTTCCACCCATTTTGTGTAGTATTGAGTAGCAGATTATGATCTATTGATGGCATTAGGAAGAATGAGGATTGATTTCTCCGAGAAGATCCAAACCCCATTGAGAGAAGGGCCAAAGGTCACATGAGCGACTGTAAGGCATAATTGGGTGTTTGATTAAGGTTGGAATGTTGTTGACATTTCACACAACATTTGACATAGTCACAAAAATCATGGTTAAGGGTCGGTCAGTAATAGCCTAGGTGAAGAATATGCTTAACAACAACAAGGCCACTAAAGTGACCTCCACATATGCCATCATGAACCTCCTTAATGGTGTAAGGAATTTTAGAATTTATGAGGCATCATAAGAGAATACCATCAAATCTACACTTATAGAGGAGTCCCCTCAGGATGATGAAAAAAGAGACCTTTTAAGGAAGGCACGTTGTCCATTACGGGTGAGATTAGGAGGTAAGATGGAGAGGGAAAGGTAGTTAGAGTATTGTTTATACCAATGGTCACTCGGATCAAAGGTGTCATTTCCAATTGATTAAACATCACGAGGTAAATAAGAAGGTGAATGGAGGCATTTACGATGACAAATATTTTGAATTAGCAGGGAAGTGAGTATTTGGGAAGCTAAGAAAGCCATGGTATCAGCAATTTTTTTGGCTGAACATGGGATGGTTTGAAGGGTGTAACGATCAAAGGTGGTCAGAAGTATGTCTACATGATGTTTATACCTTTCAAGTATCTCGTTATGACATTGGTACATACCATTGACTTGGTTTACAACCAATTGTGAATCACCAAAGATGTGGATTGATTTGACATCTAGGGCATAGGTAGCCCTGGAGACCTAGTACGAGCGCTTGGTACTCGGAAATATTTTTGGTGCATTCAAAGTCTAGTTTGAAGGACAAAGGCATGTGTTCTCCATCTAGAGGAATGAGGATAACACCAGCCCTACCCCCATGCTGACACTTGGAACCATCGAAGAACAATGTCATTTGGAAAGGAGGTTTGTCCTGGGAAAGGGTAGCAATGGACTGATTAGGAAAGTCAAAATTAGAGGGTTGGTCCCCAAAAATAGGTGCATCATCTAGTTGGTCAGCGATATCCTAGCCCTTAATGGAATTTTGGTGAATGAATTTGAGGTCAAGATCAGCTAAAAGCATAAGCCATCACGCGGCATGCTGATTTTGATAAGGTTTGGCATACATGAAGTGTAAAGGATCGGTGTTGGTCACAACATAGGTTTTGTGGTTGAGTAGGTAATGGCGGAGTTTGGTGGCAATGAAAAATAAGGCTAAGAAAATCTTTTCTGGATGGTTGTATCAGGTTTCATAGTCCAAAAGAGTACGGCTTATATAATAAACCACTTACTCCCTATGTTGTTCATCGCAATGAGAGAGCATGGCTCCCATGGAATGATCGGTAACTGATATGTATAGGTAAAATGGTTGATCGTCTGTAGGTGGAATGAATACAAGTCGTTGGATAAGGTATTATTTTAGGGCCTCAAAAGCTTTGTGATAGTTATCATCCCATTTAATGGAGACATCCTTCCTAAGCTAGATGATGAAATGGTTGACACCATTTAGATAATTGTGAAATGAAATGGTGAATGGACTACAATTTACCTTGCAGGCTATGGAGTTGTTTAAGGTTAGTGGGCGGAGGCATTTCTAGAATGGCCTTGACTTTAGCAGGGTCAACTTCTATACCACAGAGGGAAACAATAAATCCCAGGAGTTTTCCTGAGAGAACCGCAAAGATGAACTTTTAGGTTGAAGGTAGACACAATATTTAATGAGGTGGTCAAAGATGGTTTTGAGGATGGCGAGGTGCTTGGCATGACGTTTAGATTTGGCCAAGATATCATCCACATAATCTTCCAATATGTGATGCATGATATCATGGAAGATGTAAGTCATAGCACACTGATATGTAGCACCAGCATTTTTAAGGCCAAAAGGCATGACTCGATAGCAAAAGGTTCCCTAAGGGGTAATGAATGCGGTCTTGTGCTGATCTTCCGGGAAAGAAAAATTTGGTTATAACCCGAGAAACCATCCATGAGTGAGAGCATCTCGTGACCAGCGGTGAGGTCAACCAGTTGATCAATACCGGGCAAGGGAAAATCATCTTTTGGGTAGGCTAGGTTGAGGTCACGAGAATTCCGTGTAAATGCGAGTCCCCTATTGCTTTAGTAACAAGGACAATGTTAGAAATCCAATGAGGATAATCAATGGGTAAGATGAAGGAAATGGAAAGAAGGTGCTGAAGTTCTTCTTTGACGAGAAGAGCAATGTGAGGGTGCATTTTCCTTAGCTTTTGTTTGATAGGTTTGGCATCGGGAACGGTTACGATATTGTGGACCACTATGGTGGGGTCAATATCGGGCATGTCTGCATAAGACCAAGCAAAATCATGGTTATGATCTCGGAGAAAAGAAGTGATGGCTTCTGTTCAACATCATCTAAAGATTGTCCAATCTTTAGGATGTGCAGGTCATCCTGAGTATGAATTTTGATCTCGATAGTTGATTCATTCAACATGGTTTGTGTCTCAGAGGGTAACAACCAATGAATATATGAGTCTTCTGTACACCAAGGTAGGTGAGTATGGATTCATCATCCTGACATTGAACAACATTAATGGTAGGTGTGTCATCATCGATCATCTCAGGATATAGGAATGGGAGAGTGGAAGGGGCCTCTCCTTTGCGTTGATAAGTCAAAGGTCCTAAGGAAATGGTGTTTATGAAAAAAAAAAAGTTAGGAGGGATAGATTTAGGATCCATCGACTCCATCGGTGAGGGTGGTGATGAAGGTGGAAAAGGGCGAGGGTCTTCAATGAGTTCAATGTGGGCTTATTTGGTAAGAGGTTCGGGGAAGCCGATACCACTATGGTCATTATGTTTGCGAGTGGTACATGTAATAACAGTATGGCAGCCTTTCTCATTAAAACCAAAACAAAAAACCCTTCCACACACAGCAGTGTAGGAAGGCGTGGGTGAAATGGTGATTGTGAAGTGATTGGAAGTCAGCGGAAAATGGGTAGGGTTGTGATGGTGGTTCAGGTGTGTAAGTGGTAGTATCAAGTCCCCCATAGGTGAGAATAGTACGAAGATGAGGAGGAACATAAAGGAGGTGTTCTCCTATATGGCGATGATCATAGTGAGGGTATTGGTGAAGGATTCCATACTCGTGTGGAGTAAGGAATGTGTTGACACTATAAAGGTAGTACTCCCCCAAAGTGAGGAGCTGAAAAACACCTTCCAAGGGATCAGTGGTTGGTATGTAGGTAGATGGTATGGATAATGTGTTGGAGTTCAATGCGGAGGTGGAATTAATGGATTGGGTAGATAATGCATCAGCCATGGAGATTATAACAGTGGTAGGAATAGAGGAGGTATGTGCGGTGAAAGTAGTGGCTATACTGGTAGGTGGAGGTAGAAGGCTTGATAGGTATGAGAACATCATTGGGTCGGTAAAGCATGTTGCATGTTTTGAAAGGTGATGGGTTAGCTGGAATGGTATAAGTGTGTCCTTCATGTTCAAACTTTACACAACGATGCAAAGTGGAAGGAATGCAACCCATGACATAGATCCAGGGTCTACCAAGAAAGAAGTTATATTGGAAATCCCCCTCCAAAACATAAAATAGTTTAGGAATAGTGCAGGGGCCCATGCAAACATGAAGGATAATACAGTGCCTAGTGTGGAGGTGATAGTGTAATTGAATGAATGCAACATGACCGGATGTTTATGCATGCAGTTGTTAGGTATGTGCATTTGAGAAATGCATGGGATGAAATGATGTTAATTCTAGTGCCTCCATCAATCATCACATGGTGTACCCGTATGTCATCAATGTGGATAGAGATGAAGAGGGTTGGGTCTGGGTCATCATTTTTGTGTGGCACGATCTCCTCCTCTGAGAAGCTAAGGGAGTCCACCTGGTGAACAAGGTGAGGTGAGGATGAAGGTGGTGATTTTGTGAGAGAGACTACATGATGGGGTGTGATAATGGAGGCTAAGGGTGTAGGGTCATTGCGTAAAATGTCAATAGATTGAAGAACCTCCATGAGAGCTTGATGATGGGATTCCAAGGTTTGAATGAGGCCATAAGAGGACATTTTGAGGGGGATATTGGTGTAGTTTTTTTAGATGGTGTGATGTGTGACACCATTATAAATGGGGTATGTGGGGCCTGTGAGATAGTTATCTTAGGTATGGGTGCAGATGGTATGTTTGGTATAGGATTGGTTGGTGGGTTAGCTTGCCTTTTATTTACCCGTTTCTGTGCATGTGTAGTGACATGTACCATGCTGATTTGAGGGAAGTTGGAAAATTGAGAAGGTGTAGGGTGAGTGGTATAATGACATGAAGGAAAAAAACCCATTGGAGGAGAAAAGCCCTGTGAGGTCAGTTAGGTGTAATGACATTTGGGTGGTGGCGTGGCAAGTTCTCTGATGCAAACGATGTTAATTTCAAATTTTGTGCATGGTTCTAGGAGCTGTGAGGGTGGAGGTTGTGGTTGTTGATTGAATAGTGTGGGAATGGGTGTTGGTGAAGTAGGATCCTTGTCAAGAAGGTTTTCATTGTAAAATTTGGTTTCTCGTGGACACAATTGGATAAGGATGGTTTTCAAGGCCTTGCAGTTCTCCACATCATGCCCTGACACACGATGGTATGCACAAATTTTAATATCATCAAACACTTTTGGCTTGGGTTTGAGGGGGTCGTAAGGTTAGAGTGGCGGTAATGTGATAATAGAAGTCTCGAGGAGGTTGGTTAAAATTTTGGCATAGGACCCTGCTAGTGGATCACAATGGGAAGTGAATGTGGGTTTAGGTGTAGGTGTGGTTGGTTATCGGGGAATTATTTTTGGAAGAGTAGGAATGGGTTGAGCTATGGGTTTAGGTGCCGGTGTGGTTTGAGGTATCGGTTGGGTTCATTTGGGTAGGGGTACAGTAGATGGATGGGTAGGAGGGTGTGGGGTTGTTTTGACTACCTTGTTGTGGGGTAGTGGGGTTTTGTTTTTGGGTTACACCTTCTTGGGTAAAGGTGATGTGGGTGTACGAGGTCTAGAAGGAAAAGCAGATGGAGGAAGAGGGCGAGTTACCCATGGGGATAATGGGAGTGATTTGAAGGTAGATGACGTAGGTTGTACTTGTGGTGTGAGGGATAATGACTAAAGTATAGTGGGTAGTGAAGCGATAGTTGAAGGTATTGGAGGTATTGGTGGTAAAGAGATTGGAGGTGCGGGTATGAGTCATGTTGTGTGCCTGGGTAGGTTAGAGGTTTGTGAGGAAGGAATGGATTGTTGTGCTATTGGTTTATGGATGAGTGAAGGGTGCTTGACCATGTTGGGAAGGTGAGGTCTGAAGGCGAACAAGACAAGTGCGGGTGTGATTGGTGCGGTCGGGTATGATATCGATGATTTTTTTTCTTTAGTTTGGGTGTTGGAGTAGGTGTGATATTGACATTGGAGGATGTAACTAAATCCAGTTTAATAGGTGGATGAGTAAGACCGGTGGTTGTGGTAACCCCTAAAGTGGTAATAGGTTTAGTGGAGGTAAATGTTTTGGGTATGGGTTTGGGTTTAGTTATAGGTCGGGTTATGGGTAAGGGTGTGGTGTGAGTGCTAATGGGTATCGTGGAAGGGGTTGTGACAATAGTAGTTGTATTTGGTTTGATGGGTGGAAATGTTTTTGGGTAGATAGTGGAGGTTTCATCGAGGGATCTCTGCATTTGTGTTGATACAAGGAGTAAGAGGCATCCCCATAATAAAGCCCTATCCACATAATCCAAGTGATCAACCAAACGTGAGAATGGAATGTTTGTGGGTGGATTTGGTGAGGACCTAATGGGAATTCTTGTAAAATGTGTCTTAGAGATGGGGAATTGGCCAACTTCAGCTTCCGTGGGTAAGAGAGTTGAAAGTAGGTCTATTGGATGTTGGGTAGCTGATGGAGAGTGCTCGCCAAGAGGCAAAGGTATCTCCACTGGGTCTATGATGGGTGGAAGAGGTGATGGGAGCTCCTTTAAAGAGGAATAGATAGGTGCTCCTCTATAGGTAGAGGAGGTTATGGGTGCTCCTCTGCGCAGTGGAGGAGGTATTGGGTGCTCCCTCATGGGTGGAGGAGGTAATGGCTTCTCCTCTATGCATGGAGGAGGTAATGGGATATCCTTTACGGTTGGAGGAGGTACGGTAGGTAAAGGATCTCTAAGTGGTGAAGCTAGGGGTGAGAGGGGTTCTATGTTAGTGGAAGACTCCTTAGTTGGTGATGAAGGAGATGAAAGGTGTTCCTCTATTGGTGAAGGAATAGTGGAGGTTAGTTCCAATGTAGAAGGAGGATTTTGGGCTAGGTTTTCATCTATGGAAGGGATGTGAGGTAATTGAGAGGTAATAGGTACCTCGTTAAAGATTGTGTGAACCTCACGGGTATGGGTATCATGAGTTGATGTCTCATTGGTTTGATTGGATGAAGGGGCATGATTGGGAAATGGTTTTTTGAAGATTTGTAGATTTTGGTTGGTGGTGGTGTTGGGATTATCCATAGTTAACTCACCTTTCTCGAGCATTTCTTGGACAATATTCTTGAAAGTGATGCAGTTTCCATCACTATGACCCTTCACTCGGTGATAGTTACGAAATCATGCTCTTTATACCATGCGGGCATGGGGTGAGAAAGATCAAAACCAAAGTGTGTGGTTTTATGGGTGGAAGGGTGATGGCTCCTACTTTGATAAGATTTTCTAAGATAGAAGAATAAGGTTCCCTAATTGGGGTATATTTTCACTACTCTTGTCTGAATCAAAAAGCTTGGACAGGTGATAGATTAGATGAGGGTGTAGCCTAATTGGACGGATGAGCTAGGCTGGCCTTGAGTACCACTGCGTTAGTGGTACCCTTAGCCTTTGAATAATTGGTTGGTGGTTTGGAAGAAGAAGAGGTTTCATTCGACTTGAATGCTAAATTCTTATTTCGTAATTGGATTTTCTTCTCTTCGATGGCCCGAATCTCTAACTTTCATGCCATAGTGAATGCCTCATCAAATGTTCAGAAATTTTGGACCTGTAAGGTCGGGGAGATATGTCTGGTGCAAGCTCATGTGAAGAGCTCGATGATTTCAGTTTGTGGTAGTTGGAAGGTAAGTTGATTGATTAGGATATGCCAGTGAGTGAAAAAAATTGTGATACATTCATCCTCATATTGACGTGTGGAATATATATCGGTCATGGTAACCTTCTTGGCAAGATTGATAGAGAAATGATCCAAGAAAGCTGGGGTTACCTGATTGAATGAAAATATAGAGTGTTTCGGTAACCCACTATACCAATCTAATGCAGGTCCAGTGAGGGACATGGGAAAAGTTCTCAAAACTAGGGCATCATAATGAGTGATCAGATAACACCCATGTTTGGACGAGTGCAAATGTTTTTGTGGGTATTCCTTGCTATTGAAGCTATTGAATTTAGGCATTTCCCAATGCACAGGGTATGAATGGATAGGAATGAATGGGTGAATAGGGTCATTGCAAATATCGTCATAGATGACAGTTTTATGGCAGCTGGAAACTAATGCCTCTAGTGTCTGCATCTTGTCCAAAGTCAATTTAATTAGGTCATTGGTGGGTTGTGATGATTGGATGCCTTCTATAACATGAGGAGGCTGGTTTTGGGTATATAATGGGGGCGGCATTCTAGTGTATGGGGTTGTCATGTAAGGTGGTGGAGAAGAAGGCAAGGAAATAGGGGGTACATACCCGAATGAATGATAGATGAAATAGGTGGTTGTTGGTAGTATGTATATGGGGGTGGAAGGGTCGTGGTAACCCTAGTGGAAATAGGGGCTAATGATTTTGGAATGGAATGAACTACATTTTGAACTGGGGTAGGGGTCACCGATATTGGAGATGGGAATGTAGCTACAGGTATGTGTGAGACATTAGGGGTGGATGAGGTTGTGTTTGGGGTAGTCATCGAGGGTATGGTGGATGTAATGGGTACCACAGAGGTAACAGACGTGACAGTCATAGTGGGTATAGAACGTAATTGTGAAACGACTAGGGGTAAGGTGGATGTGGGCAGCACGGAGCCAGATGGGACCGATGCGGAAGTGGGTGCGAGATTTTGGGGGATAGATATGAGCATGCCATATATCAACTAACTCGAGGTGTCTCAAGTGGATGAGTGGGAGAGGTAAAACTGCAAGGCAGTAGGGTTTTGGTCAAGGATTCGTGCGAACTCCTTATCTTCGATAGTGATGGTAGTAGTAGCTGGATGGGATCCATAGCTAGTGATAAAATAGAAGGTGGTTAAAGACTAGGTGGGAGTGGTTGGAAATTGGTGTGGAACATGAGGGCATTCACTTGTCTTCAAGTTATCACCATGTGAACCAGTATTGATTGGGTAGGGCTACTCCTCTGTGAATGATATAGAGAACCGTAGGAACAGGTGAATCTAGTGATAAAAAAATGGATGAAGTAACAAATGGTGGGTGGAATGTGAAACAGGTTAAGCGATGTCAGTTAGGGAAAACTGACGCTAGTAGGGGTAACCATTTTTGGTCACTGTAGAAAATGGACCTTGAGTAAACAACGAGGTAGAAGGTAAAATATTATAGGTATGCTAAATCTGAAGATGTGTAAAAATCAATGGGAAGAATGACAGTGTCAGAGACTATAGAAAGAGGAAAAAAGTGAAGTGAATCTTTCTTTTTGAGTAGGTTAGTAAAAGGACCTAGAACTAATGTTGGTTGGGTTTATCCGATGGTGATCAGAGGTAACCGATGACTGTTACTGTGAAATAGAAACAGTGATGAAAGAAAGTTGTTGTGAATTAAAATCTGATGTGGAATGAGACCCAAAATTATAGAAATGATGATGATATGGCCCAGGCACACTCAGGTGAAGCCGGAATACACTAGTTATGATGAGGAGCATGCAAGGATGAACAAAAAAAAAGTGATAAACGTGATCTTTCACCTCAAAACACAAGCTAGGGAAAAACACTAAGAAAATACGATCCTAGGAGTGCCATTTCTATTATGTTTGTTTAGCTTATGCTATTTAGGGACTAACACATGAATTGTGAAATAGATTTTTTTGTGAGGATGGCTTCCTACAAAGAAGGAGATCTAAAGGGTGAGGTTTTAGGTATGTTATGGTGGGGGTGGCCTTCACTCTGAAGTATGACTTGACAGAGCATCTAGTTGGGTGCCCACTATGTCATGAACGTGTGATCACGTACAACTTCTTCTAGGTAGGATGTTGTTTAAGAATGTATGTATTTTGAATTTTTGTGTGGTTTGGTAAGACTTAGAGAAAGAGAAAATGATAGAAGTGATTTTCTACAATTCTTTTGTCAACCATCATCCGGTCATGACTTCTAGTGTATAGGTTTCCCTCAATTAATGTGAGCTAATGTAATAAATCAGAATGGAATGCAATTGTTTTTAAACCCAAATCAAAAATGTGAAATTGGATTACACAATAAGATGAAGAGGAAGAGGGATGCTCTTTCACTACAATGCATAAAACATGAAGAAATTGTTCTTTTTAATTACACCAAAAGAAAAGTCTCCTTTAGAGAAAAATAGAAAGAAGTGGATTACCAGGAAAGAAAATTAGTGTGTACGCTTTTTAGAAGGGAAACAAACACACAATTTTTTCCTAGGAATGAATGAAATGCAAGGAACCCCAGATGGGTCCTGTCATCACCAATCCAGCACTATGATAATTCTCCACTGGGAAATCCTCGTGCTATGATTATTTACTAATGTACAGCTTTTAGTTTGGTGGATGTAATTGGAAACACAACAACAACATAACACAAGAATACCATAGACTATGATAACAAGGAATGATGATAAATTTGAAATATCAGAGTAAATTATAATATTAACATGAAATCATTACAATCTCACCCATGTGGTACTTCAAGTGTTACTGACTTCACTTGCCTTCCACCAATACTATGGAAGAAAATTCACAATTACACCTCTTAATGGCTTCTCTAACACACCTTCAAAATGATGGCTTCCTTTACACACTTACTCATACACTATTTCTCACTACTTCCTTCTATGCTAAATGAGCGGGGTGGCCTCTTTATTTATAGACTTCTAGGTTTATCCATCTTATCTCTAAGATAGGATAAGAAATCCACTCGATGAATCATATTCCATACCTTAACTCTTATCTGTACATGTAAGCTTATCTTTTAAGATAAGATAAGCTTATCATTTCACATGGGTTCCACATTTTTAGAATTTTTACAAATAAAATATACAAAATATTTATGACCTCACTCCTTGTCCTTATTACACATATAATATTTCTAATTCCTAATCATGTAGACCCTACTTCTCTACTTACCCCAACTTTGACATTTTAACATTACCGGACCACTTACGACAAATATTTACTTTTTACCACAACATTCCTATTGTACTTTTGAATATTACCATACTATACATTATTGGTGGCGTCGTACTAGCAACGTCGTTATCTTCTATCGGACGCTACTACTAATTATACTTAACAACATCCTATTCCTAATATATATATTAATGAAATAGAAATTACGGAGGAAAATTTTAGTGTCGACATCTTCCCCCTTCCTAGCTTCTACTCTGTCCTCGGAGTAGACTATTCTGGTGCTTGGAAAATCTTCAACTTGTCATGGTTGACCCATTTCATAATGGGAGTGCCATCCAATTCCTCCAGTTGGTATGTACCATTTTCATGCACAGCTACTATTTTGTAGGGCCCCATCCATTTTGGAAGAAATTTTCTTTGTCTTCTTTTTTTTGTATCTTAAATCGTATACTAGGACCAAGTCATTCACATGAAATGGAGACCAACAGATCTTTTGATCAAAGTATTCCTTCTGCTTCATTTTCTTCTTATAGCTTGTATCCTTCGCTATTTCCTTCATTTCCTCTAGCAAATGAAGATGTACCAACCTTTCTTTTACTAAATCACTTTCATCCATCCTTTCATTTTTCATAACTCTCACAGTGGGAATATCAAACTCAATAGGAAGAACTGGATCAATACCATAAGCCAACTGAAATGAGGAGTATCTTGTTGCTGACTTTGATGTTGCCCTATATGCCCACAATGCTGCATGAATTCTTTTATCCCACTTATGTACCTGCAAGGCTGCATATTTTTCTAGAATTTGACACAACACAAAATTTGTTGGTTCCACCTGTCCATTTTTGCTTGGCTTGTATGTTGTTGCCTTCCTATGCTTAATAGAAAATTTATTGACTAGGGCTTCTACTACCTCATTAATGAAGTGGCTTCCTTGATCTGTTACAATTTCTAATGGGAAACCAAATCTGGTGACAATACGTTCATATATGAACCTTGCCACTTCATCCATAGAAGTTATTTTCAATGGCCTAGCTTCAACCCACTTGGTTAAATAATTTGTGGCAACTACAATATACTTCTATTGGTGTGGGGTAGTTTGAAGGGGACCTACAATATCTATTCCCCACTTTTCAAAGGGACCAAGTGGAAGAATTGGGTATATTGGAGCTGATGAAGTCTTATGGTTACCATGTGTTTGATAAATATCACATGTCTTACAATAATTATAACAATCTCTAAAAAGATTGGGCTAGTGATAACCTGCATCCAAGATCCTTTTTGCTGTAAGTTGTCTAGAGAAGTGTCCTCCACATATACCATTGTGGAATTCTTCTATCAGCTCCTTCCCCTGATCACGTCCAACTGCCCTCTTATATTGTCCATCAGGTCCTATTCGAAATAATAATCCATGCAGAATAGAATATGGAGGAATGGCTTGAGTAATATTCCCCTTAGTCTTTGCATTGTCACCATCAGGAAACTTGAATTCATTCAAATAATTCCAAATATATATGTATTCACTAGGGATTGTGTCAAGGGATAACAATGTCGCATCTGGGAAATCATCATCATCACAAGATGAACCTAAACCATCATAGGTTGAGAGAGTGCATCTGCATTGACATGCTTCTTTCCTGGCCTATCTATAATATCAAATTCAAATTCTTATAGAAAAATTATCCATCTTGATATCCTCCCTGATGGGTTAGGCTTATTTACAATAGATTTTAGAGCCTGATGATCTATTACAACTAGAAATTTTTTCCCTAGAAAGTAATTCCTAAAGTTTTTTACAACAAAAATGATAGCCAGAGCCTCTTGTTCAGTTACAGTATCATTTACCTCAGCACTACTCATTTGTCTGCTCCAAAAGTAAACTGGATGTTCATTCCCATTTTCATCCTTTTGGCTCAGAGTACTTCCTAGTGCTGCATCTGAGGCATCAGTGTACACAATGAATGGCTTGCTCCAATCTGGACTCTTTAGAATAGGTGAAGACACCAGGGCTTCCTTCAGTTGTTCAAAAGCTTCATGCGCCTTATTTCCTAGTTCATAAGTAACATCCTTCTTCAAGAACTGGGTTAGTGGCTATGTAATCTTTGAGAAATTCTTGATGAACCTTCTATAGTAACCCACATGGCCTAAAAATGATCTCAACTTACTTCTATTCATAGGAAATGGTAACTCTTTGATTTTTGAAACTTTATCTGGATCAGTACCACTACCATCTCTGGATACAACATGCCCTAACAAAATGCCTTTAGAACATCCAATGACACACTTTTTAGGGTTTAGTGAGGCTTGTTGCTCTCATCTAACCTTTGAAATGTTGTCTCCATCTCAAGTGCAGTGGTCCAACTTGATCGCATAGATGTAAAAATCATCCAGAAATACTCTCATGAAGGTCCCAAAGTAGGGTTCGAACACCCTATTCATCAAATGCTGGAATGTTGCCGGAGCATTACATAACCCAAAAGGCATAACTCTATAAACAAACGTTCCCCAAGGAGTGGTGAACGTGGTCTTCAGCTGATCTTTCTCTACTATACAAACTTGGTTGTAGCCGCTATATCCATCAAAAAACTATAGCACTCCGACCCGCTACTTCGCCAAAGATCCGATCTAAAAATGGAGGAGGGTAATGATCCTTCTTTGTTGCCTTGTTGAGCTTCCTGTAATCAACAAAAATACGTAGCTTCCCATTCTTTTTTATTGAGATCACAATGGGAGAAACCCATTCTAAATTCTCCATAGCAAATATGAATCCTGCTCAAGCAACTTATCTATTTCTTCTTTTACAGTCTTGGAAAAATTAGGATTCATTCTATATGGGATTTGTTTTATGGGCTTAGCACCATCTACGAGCTCAATAGAATGTTCTACCCAACTTACTTGACGGAGTTCCTTGTAATCAAAAGTGAATATGTGTATGTACCTTCGAAAGAGTTGGAGGTAGGATTCCTTTTCACTCTCCATCACAACATCACCAATCTTTTTTTGTTGAAGATGATCATCAATTTCTTCTTCAGATAATTTTATGGGGTCTTGAGTCGGTGTGACTGGAAGGATATCCATGACCGACACATCAACCTCACTTTCTTCATCTTCGGTGTCCACTTCATTAGTACTAAAGTAATCAGAAGATGTCCAATCATTAGTTTCATCACTTGAATCAACAGGTTCTGCCTTATGATGCCGAGAGATCATGTTTATTTTCACCCTCTCTCTACCACATCCAAGTTTCATGAAGCCTTCATTTCAGTAGTTTCTTGCATGAATCTCCTTAGCCATGGTCTTCCCAATAACATTGGGTACGCAATGATACCTTTTTCATCACCTCGAAAGTCTACCACACATACAACACCCATAGAGATATTGGCACATTTGAAACTACACCTTCTAGTTTAGTTTTTCCCTTATTTAATGACCTTAACATAAGTGTTGAGGGGAAATCAATTTTTAAACCCAACATATTCATTCTGACTGGTCATTACATTAACCGTAGCACCTCCATCAACTAAGACATCATGAATTGAAATACTATTGCATAGTACCTCAGCTTATGGAGCATAGGGATCCTCCTCTCGCTTCCAAAACAGGGACCTCAACCTCCTTCCTTCATCGAGCATTGAGTCCACTTCGCAGCTCCTACCTCTTCTCAGAAGACATAGCCAAGAGTTGACCATATGTAATATTTTCAGGCCTTTTGGATAGATCTTCTAAGATGGAGTATGGTCCTTGTCCCTATGAAATCTGAAAATCCTGCACACCCAACTTTCTTCTACTATGTTTTTTACTAGTTTCTCCTTTCATCTTCTTAGGATCATTTCCATCTTGGTTATCTTTTTTTTTCTTTCTTTTTGTTACAAACACATCTACTTCATTATTTATGCTCTTATCTACTACATCAAAAGAATTCACAGGTGCTTTTCCTTTATCATTATCTCTTGTACCAGATGTAGAAGCTCTATCTGGATAATTATACTTATAATGACCCTTTTATAACAACCATAACAAACAACTTCAGAAATATTTCTTTTTGGACCTCTATCTCCTCCCTAAGAACTAAATTCCTTTCCTTGAAGAAGATTAATAGTTAACTAACCCATCTTCTTGAGCAGATCTTCATACTCAGTAGATGTACTAGGAGAAAGATTTGTACTCAAAGAAGAGTGATTGGGGATTCTCGACCAAAGGTGTTGGTGTAGGCTCTACTTTTAAACAATTTCTTTGGGCTCCTCTTACATGCTCTCTTCTTGCCTTCTTGAAATCTCCTTTGCTTGTTCAATGGTAGCCTGGGTGGTCATACTTCACTGTTGTCGATCTCTGGCTTCATCCCAAGGATGGAGTGCTTACAGAGGAGATTATCCACGCCATTCATCAACCCATCCGCTAATCCTTCCTTCTAGATCTGGGCATCGAGCTTCCTCCTTAGCTCTAGAACACGAGCATGATAATCTCTTATCTTCTCCTTCTCTCCTTGGGCTAGCTTTGTGATCTCGATCATGAGATTTACATATTTCTGTTGCTCACCAAATTCTTCAAGAAAACTTTTAGTTAATCAATCCCATGAGTTTTTTACATTTTCACCTAGTGTTTCAAACCACCTAAGTGCTGAACCATCCAAAAAGGTAGGAAAAAATTCAGTCCATTATTCCCTTCTTATAAGGCCATTACAAATACAAGATCGTTTAAACTCTTGAATGAAAGAGGAAGCATCTTCATTAGATTGGGATGAAAAAATAGGAATCTTCCCCATTTTCAAAAGTAACCACCGTGAAATACCAACCCACAAGTACAATCAACAAGACCATGGTAAACTATGGTAAAACTTGACTTACTACGGTAAAAACGACTTTCTTGTGGTAAACACTATTCATGGTAAAAAGTGAAATCACTGCGGTAAATACTACTCATGGTAAAAAGTGACTTTCTTTGTGGTAAATACTATTCACATGTAAACATTGAGTTTACCATGGTAGCTACTATGCACAGTAAAAACAAGGTTACCCTCCAAATGTTTTCTGACTAAGGGGGAATATTTCTCCAGAAAATCCACCAACGAGTAATGGTCCCAGCAAAGGAACCAAAATGTCATCACCAATCAAGCACTATGATAATTATTAACCAGGAACTCCTCGTGCTATGATTATTTACTAATGCACAACTTTTAGTTTGGTGGATGTAATCTGGAAACACAACAACAACATAACACAAGAATACCATAGACTATGATAAGAAGGAATGATGATAAATCTGAAATATTAGAGTAAATTATAATATTGACATGAAATCCTTACAATCTCACCCATGTGGTACTTAAAGTGTTACTGACTTCACTTGCCTTCCACCAATACTATGGAAGAAACTTCACAATTACACCTCTTAATGGCTTCTCTAACACACCTTCAAAATGATGGATTCCTTTACACAATTACTCATAAACTATTTCTCACTACTTCCTTCTATGGTAAATGAGGGGGTGGCCTCTTTATTTATAGAATTCTAGGCTTATCCATCTTATCTCTAAGATAGGATAAGAAATCTACTCGACAAATCATATTCCATACCTTAACTCTTATCTCAGACATGTAAGCTTATCTTTTAAGATAAGATAAAACTTATAATTTCACATGGGTTCCACATTTTTAGACTTTTTACAAATAAAATATACAAAATATTTATGACCTCACTCCTTGTCCTTATTACCAATATAATATTTCTAATTCCTAATCATGTAGACCCTACTTCTCTACTTACCCCAACTTTGACATTTTAACATTACCAAACCACTTATGACAAATATTTACTTTTTACCACAACATTCCTATTATACTTTTGAATATTACCATACTATACATTATTGGCGGCGTCTTACTAGCAGTGCCATTATATTCTATCGGACGCTACTACTAATTATACTTAACAACATCCTATTCCTAATATATACATTAATGAAATAGAAATTACGGAGGAAAATTTTAGTGTCGACAGTCCCACCTGGCGTGCCAAAATGTTTCACCTTTTTCTTAGATTGTTTCTTTGAATTGTTGACAAAACAGATAGGGTAATGGGCGTAGGAGGAATACATGTTCAAATGTCGGTTGATGGGTTATTGCATGCGTATGACTTCCGAATCCACAACTGATTGTGAGAGCTTCTTTTTGGCTAGGAGGAACTACCTGTAATGAAAACAAGACCACCATAAGGAATTAAACAATATGGGTAGTGAATTGCCTAGCGTGAGCTAGATCCGGGAAGTATGATACTTCCTAGATGGCTGTCAATCCACTATTTAAAAAAATTAATGTTGTAAACAAAGTAAATCCTATTGTTATTTTGAAATGATTTAGGCATCTCACTTAAAAACAAAATAAGAAAATAGATCTAATCTCTAGGCTAAGCTAGAATAAAATCCAAAGGTCAAATGGTTAGTTTTGGGTCTCTGCAGGTTAGATAAAGGTCTCAAGTAGGTCACAGGTGAGTGAGGGTGAGGTAAAATTAGGTGGGTAGTTCTCTATTTAAGGCTATGCGGGCAAACACAAAGATCAACGTTGGTCAGGGGTGACCGACAGTGGTTAGGTATAATAAGTGCCGATTACTGTGAGATCTTGAAATGTCATAGAACAAGGTTTTGGTGTCCTTTGTGATTGCACAAGGGATTTTGGTTAGTCGAGATGAGGTATTGGGTGACTGGATTAGGCTTTCACGAGGTTTTTAAATGGGTCTATGGAGGTGAAAATGTTGGATAACGTTAATGGGGAGCAAGATAAATAATGGATGATAAAATAATGATGAAATGAAATAACCAAGAAACTATGAGGTTGTACTTACTTGGATTTCATTCCTGAAGGCCTGTATGTGAAGGATGGAGGTGTTGATGATGGGTTTGAAGTCTTCAAGTGATCACCAACTGAAGAAAAGCTTCTACATGGGCTGCATGCACACTCCTCTTTCCTTGGTTAGATCACATTGTTGCTGGGACAAATGTGCAGGAGAAGAATGCTCAATCTCCTTCCTTGAATGTGAGTTTTTGCTGGAATTGGCTCTTTGAAGATGCGTTATCTCTCTGAGATGTGTTCTTACTCATCAAATTTCTTGCTTCCAACTTCCAAGTTCCAAGTTCCAAGTTCCAACCTTGAGAATAAGGTTGTTTTAGGTTAAAAGGGGTAACCAATGGTGGTCCGTCTTAACCGGTGATGGTTAAGGCTAACCGACGTCGGTCAAGGCAGGATTTCCTAGGTTTACTAAACTTATGGAGATCCTCTTGATTTCCTTGGATCTCATGTCGTTATCCCATGGATTAGACTTGGATCATCTTGTGAGCATGTGGGAATGTGGTTAGAGGAAATGTAGGCATTGATTTTTAGGGTTTGGGTAGGTCTTAGTTATGGTAACTTGCTAAGAATAAGTCTTAGGTTGAGTTAGCTTGGTGAGGTGTCTAAGTGAACAATATGTGTAGATATTATTTAAAAAATAAATATAGTGAGGATAATGCATTAATTTAAATAAATTAATTAAATTAATATTAGTGGGGTAAAGGGGTTCATGGCTAGGTAAATTTAGTAAAGGGTGCTTATATGTCGAGGGACAAAAGGGAAGTGTGACCTAATTTTAGTGTCTACACCCCCATTGCTTAAAAGGGGCTTCAGTTGATATAGGCTGCAACGGGAGGGATCTTGAAGATTTTAATCTCCTTGAAAAGCATTGTCATCTCTCACACTTCCTAAGCAACAAAGTTGTATCTTTGAAAAGAGTTGGCCACTAGTAACTAGCCCTTAAGATCTTATGGGTTGTTACTCTCCCTGCAAAATGTTCCACACAAACTCCTCCATGGAAATCATCGATTATTTTTCAGGCTTCATATTTAGTAATGCATCTAAAGTGGACTCCCTCAGGGTTCTTCCAAGCTAACCTCAAAATAAGTAATGACATATTTTTGGGAAGCTAACTTAAGTGCTCTTTTCTGATTCTTTCTCAAATGTTGAGGGCATTGTCGATGTTTGAGATAAAAAATGATGTCCTTGTACCATTAGGAATTCATCGATTTTTCAAGGACATTCAGCCTTTCTTCTTCAAATTCATTTACCTCAATTTTCTGTAGATTTCTCTCTACCATAAGTTTTTCCAAGCCCAAACCTTTGACCATTTTTGTTGTTTGGATGTCCATATCATACTCTTGCAGTTTTTTTACCCACCGAAATCTCTTGCTTGAAACCTCCATTTTTATACGATATCTTTCACCATGGTGTGGGGAACATAAGCAATGACTTTGGAACTCAAAATATATGGGCTGAAGACCTTTTTTACTTTTACCAAAGCAAATGCCTACTTCTCGATGATAGTATATTTTATCTCAGCCCCTTGTAATGCCTTACTGAAAAAGGCAATTGGTCTTTAAGCTCCCTCATCATCCTTCTGCAACAACACATATGTAGTAGTGCTTTTGAAGAAAAAGAAAACATTTGGAAAGCCTTCTTATAATCTAGAGCTACTAAAATAAGGGAATTATTTAATGATTCTTTGATCCCAATAAAATCCTTAATAACTTCTTCTTCCCATTTCATACTTTGATCTTTCTTCAGCATGCTAGTGATTGGGATAGTTAGGTCAGCAAAGTTGGATATAAATCTCCTAATAAAATTAATCTACCCAAAAAAGGATCAAATTCCCTTCTTGGTACTTGGAATAGGGACTTTATTGATGGCTTCTACCCTTTCATGATCAATCATGACCCCTTCCTTTGACATAATGTGTCCAACCAACTTTGCTTTCTGAAATCCAAAATGGAATTTCTAGATTTAGTTAAATACCATACTCCCTGTATCTCAATAGCATTTTTTCTAAGTGTTGCGGTGGTCACTCCTATTTCTTGAGAAAACATTCTCATCATCTTGATATATAGAAATGAAATAATTAATATAGCCCGAGAAAGCTACATCCATTGCTCTTTGGAAAGTGGCTCCAACATTCATTAGACCAAAAGGCATTCTGACATATACATATGTTCCCCAAGGAGTAGTAAAGATAGTCTTGATTCACTCTGATTCTTTCACAACTACCTGGTTATATCCAGAAAAACCATCCAAGGTGGATAACAATCCAAACTAGTAACCAATTGTAACATTTTGTCCATATTTGACAGAGGGTAGTTATCCTTCACTTATGATCTATTCAAGATTCTAAAGTCCACACATAGCCTTATATCTCCATTCTTATTTCTGACAGGTACCAAGTTTGTAACCCATAATGAGTACCTTGTGGGTTGTATGATTCCTCCATCCCTCAACTTTTTCAATTCTTCTTGCATCTTCAGGGAAAGGATTGGATTGATCAGCCTCTGTTTCTACCTAAACGGCTTGGTAGAAGATTCCAAACGAATTTCATGCTGGAAAAGATCCTCTCTGTATGATTTCAATTCAGAATAAGACCATGCTAAGAAATCCTGGTATTTTATCAACAATTGGACATACAACTACTTTTCTTCCTTGCTCAGATTGCTACCTTGCTAGATCTTACGTGGTTTATCCTTTGTGCCCAGGTCATGCTCTTCAACATCCCTCGAGGCTAACACGTGTCTGTTGACAATGCAATCAAATTTATCAAAGTTTGATTCAAGTGCTATTAAACCTCTCGGGAATAGTATTATTCTTCCACTGAATAATGTCTTTGCCAAATAAATTCTCCTTTCCATTAGAGCTCTCAATCTATACGTTGATTGAAAAATTCTCCTTAGTTCTCTAAAAACCTTTGAACCTAGGTATCATCTTTGAACATTTTCCAGTGTTTAACATTTTCAAGAACAAATGGCCTAGTTAATATCTCAATATTATACTCATAATATGGGGATATAGTACAATTTTCAAATCTAGACCCCGAATCCGCCAATTTGTCTGCTAGAGTATTGTACTTCCTATCGTGATGTATTATGTTGAAGGAGTCAAACAATTCAATGAAATCCCATAAAACATGTTTATATTACTTCATTCTATAATTTTTTGTTACATAAAATTATCTAACTACTTGAAAATTAACTCTGAATATCCTTTAACAATGATGTCTCTAACACTATATTTCCAAGCATTTCTTAAACCCAATAATAGTGCTTCATATTCTGCAATATTGCTAGTGTACTCAAAGTCAAGTTTAAAAGAAAAAAACAAACTCTTTCTAGCCTAGAGATATCAGAACAATACCAGCACAATTTCCAAATTTAGAGCAAGCCCTATCAAACAAAAAATTCCAAGGAGAACCTACTTGTTTAAGAGACATGCATTTCTCAATTTTGTGCTCTTTACCATCAGCAAATCCAACAAAGTTATCAACATCAATGTCAGTGTATAACACTTCATAGGAATCATTATTGGGATCCTCAATGAGATGTATCATCTTCTTTTCACCATACAAATTTACAAGGCTGCCCTCAATAGGTATATTGGTAAAAGACATATCCATTTGCACATTCTCACCCACACTAGCAGCCCATTTTCTTGATAAAAACATTCCCCATTTGGAAAGGCAATCAACAATAAAAAAAAAATAGTTTTAAGTTCTTTCTTGGGTATGCTGCAAGTTGCACTATCAAACCCTTGACACATCCGACCACTGGAACCTCTTTGGAATCCATGGTAGTGCACGTCCCATAAGTTGTTGACACTTTGATATCTAATTCATTCATGACCTCAAGAGGCATAACATTGTATGATGCTCTAGAATCAAACATGAAGTTGTGTAATAACTTGTCCCTAATAATCAGAGTACTCAAAAATGGATATACATTCAGCTGGGACTCAAGAAAGGATGTTCCCAAATATACTTTAGGTGGCTCACCTAGTTCTTTCATTACTTGGCATTTTTCCAACTCTCGAATGGTAGGAGGAGTCTCAAAACTATTTACATTTCTACCTTGGGTAATATGTTCTTATTTCAATCCCAAATAATTAAAGGCCCTTTTCTTATGCTTAAGAATCCTAAGTAGCTCAAAAATTGGAACAAAAATCTTGATCTGAATCAAGACTTGGGCAATGTCATAAGGAACGTATTTTGGCAAGGAACCATTTGAAGGAAGACTGAAAAACTCATCTGACAATAAATGATTTTTCATGGTCTGAGCATGGGCATGGATACCAGTTATGTTTGGGGAAACAAGGCCTTTTCCAGATGCATCTTTATTAGGGGTTTCCTTAGGGATACTAGTAAGCACTGGAATTTTTGGTTTCTCTTGAGGCCCTGCCACTTTGACAACTTTTTCTTGGTATTATATTTTTTGTGGCAAATACTGCATTCATTAATAACTACATGTCCTCTTCTGAAGGAATTCCTCCATCATACTTCTTAATCATTAATGCCCTTAAGTACTCAAAATCATTATTAGCCAACTCAATATCTTGTACCATATCAATCTCAAAAGCATTAATGGGAGGAAAAGGAAATACCCGATGAATGCAATCCCAAAATTTTCAACAGTTCTAGCACTCATCATCTCCGATAAGGTTTCTCCCTGCTATGAACTTGTATAGCAATCCATTGTGCATGCATCATCATTAGTATCATCATCATCATCTTCTTCCTCAACTCCCTTTTTAACATCACATGGGGAATGGGGCTAGAAATAGCTATCACACCACTCAATATCATGGACGTCTTCCATAGTAGTAACTCTAACAGCTAAAGGATTAGGCACTAATATGTTTTCTTGGGGTTAGGGATTTCTATATCCTAATCCCATGGGCCCTTTACCCATTTTATTTGATCTATGATAACCTCTGGGATCATTTGAAAATCTTTCTTGACCTTGTGGCTTGTGCTGACCTTGGGAACCTTGTCCAATCCCCTTCCCTACTCTGGCCAGTTTATAGGACATTTGCTTAATAGCTCCAATGAGTTTTTACAACCTCTTCTAGATCCATAGACTTGCTTGACTGAGGATTCTCTTGATTGATCATCTTGATACCTTCCTTCTTAGGAGGCTTGCCAACTACTTTGATATTGTTTTCAATCTCCAAAGCCATGGTGAAGGCCTTCCTTAATGTTCCTTGGTTTTTGTTCCTTGAATAATAGGAAGCCTTTTTCTCAAAAGCATCAAAATATTTTATCATACATGAAACATCATTTGGCCTCAAGATTACATGTATCCTATTCAAGGTCTTATTGAACCTAGTATTGAAGTCATGAACAAATTCATTAGGATTCATCATTATATTCTCAAATTCAGAAAAAAGAAACCTAGGGTCTGTTTTATCTCCATAATGCAATCTCAAAGCATTCTTCATTTCTTTCCATGAATCAATGGAGTTTTCCGGAAAATAATTATCCAAGTCCCATTTGTCCTCCTCTAGAGTACGAATAAACAATTTTATGTACACATCCTCAAATTCGATCTCAAAGTCTTCCATCATATTGAGAAAAATATTTAAGTGTTGATCATAGTAATAACATTATTTCCTTGAAATTTAGGAAGTCTATGTCTAACATCTTGGGGCACAATATTTGGATATCTAGTCATACCTCTAAAATCTATAGGACCAAAAGTATTGACAAAAATGGAGGTCTAGGTGGGGGTTGGGCCATATTGTTTTGGGAGGTGATCTTACAGGAGAAACAAAATGATGAGGGACAAGGGGTCTTTGGAAAATAGGAGTATAATTTTCAAAATGAATGTCCTCTAAAGACTCTGTTTCATGAACACCCTATCAACTTTTGAAAATACAGGGATAGAATGAGATGTAAAATTTTCAAATACAAATGAAGGCCCCTCTCCAGATGGAGAATTTTGATCTACAAAAATACTACTTAATTCAGAAGCACTTGAGGAAGTATGGCAATCTTCAATGACAGGCTAATCAGTTTCCATAATTGATAACTCTTTTCTTGATTTCTGATCTCCAACAACTTTCCAGATTCTTCTTCCTTCATAATTTGTCTTTCCCAATTTTGGAAACAACCTTCTAGCAAGGTCTTTAACGAAGAAATATCTTCTCCTTCCATCATTGCAAAGATTACTGATAAATTTCAATTGACAAAGGTTAAGACACTAGCATTTATCAAAAATTAATTCAACATGGAGTCGCCACTAAGGATTTTCACCTTAGTTGTGAAAATGAACTAAAATTGATGTATCAGATGTCTATTAACACTAAATTCATGTAAAGCTTCATAGATCTGACCTTCATTTACCGTATTTAACATTGATGATGTAAAATTAGTGCAAAAACCAACAAAAACTAGAAATATTGCACACAAAACTTATAAATTTTCTCGATTCTTACAAATTGGACATATGAAGACATTTCAACAACATATTTGCACTTAGATCATGTAAGAAACATTACAAGGGTCTATATGTGTACACCTTTGTTCAAATAGTCCCCGCAAATAGGGCCAATCTAGTGTTGGTATCTAAATTTCTTCTCTTTTGCAAGCTGAGCAACATCACATATTTAACAAGAAGCCTAGAGACAGATAAATCATCATGTATGTATTTTTGTAGCCGAGGAGGTGATTCAACTTGCTCTTTGTCACACAGATGTTAGAGAAATGGATAGCACCTTCAAAAGGATTTTAGCTATCCTCACTACTTTAGGTTGTGCCTTTCAATTGATTTTAGAGGACCCATTTTGTAACATCTATTGGTGAAGGAGAATGAAGATATCCTTCTTTGCATGAATTTGAAAGGAAACCTTAAGAAAATATGATCAATGCACCACAATTTAACTCTTACGATTTGTCACTTCTAAAGAATGGTGATATTTTCTAAACAAGGTTAAGGTTACTAAAGACATTATGGAATCCTGATTGCTTCTGCATATTTTGGTAGTAGAATTTATTCATTTGTGGACATACAAGGAAAACAGGGGTAGTTCAGGTAGGATTCATTGTTTTTGAATAATTTTTGGTGGGAGATTAAGCAGGATAAACTTGATTTTGCTAGATCTTTGAGAACCTTCACAACAATTGGAAAACTAAATGACATAATGCTTTAGAATAGCTAAAATATTCCTTCAACCAGAAGGTGTGCATCAATGGAGGCCTAGATTTTCATGGTTTCACACAATCTTCAAGAATTTAACATGAAGGCTCGAGCTAAAGACTCAATTAAACATTAAAGACCCCTGGTTCCTCACACCTAAGATACACTCAAAGGCTTACAAACAATCTTTATCAACAAAATTCCATTAAATAGATTTTAAATTGTTTTTCTCATCTCAGGATGAAGGCTCTTCTCATAATGAAATTGTAAATGCCACTAAACTATGACTGGGATGAGATCCTGTGTGATTCCAAGGGATTTTAATACAAGATTGTAATAGGAACAAGAAATAATATTTCCAGACATTCAAAAATAAATCAGACACAAATTTTCCCAAGATTAACACAGATTAATTCAAAGTTGATTAGATTCATCAGCAGGGGAAGGTTTCTTGAACAATCTCAGAGCTTGTCAATGGTTGTACACTTGTAACCAACTTGACATGATCAAATCTAAAACATAAGAGATTAACAAGTTTCTTAGATGGTCTCTTAGGAAGATGGGATTTCTCAAATTTTCTCGTAAGAATTCAACCCCGACCATTTACATGACTAAATCATGCTTTTTATAACACTCAATTTACATCCAATCTTTCCCCCAAGAAAATAATATTTGAGGAACCTTTGTTTGTTACATGTTTGATCATGATTTCCAGAAAATAACATTTAGCAGGTTTGCAACAAAAATTTTCCAGTTGTTCGAAAAGGTGAATCATTGCAAATATCTCCATCATTATTTTAAATGGGACATGTTTTCATCCTTCCTACATGCAACCTCCATCATTTCATCCTTTTCCCATTCTTTCCTCTACAACTTTTCCCTACATCCAACTTCTCTAGTAATTTGCATTTTTACAAGTGCCCGAGCAATTCCAACTTCAAAATATCAACCTTTACATTCCTTGGACTCACAAATTAAGCTCTAAATCCATTCAATTGCACTTTGCAGACAAAAATGACAAGGAATTTCATCAAAAAATGATGAAAAACAATGCGTATTCACATCTCCAGGAGTCTTGGAGCAAAAATGGCGGCAAAAAATCAGATACAATGCATAGAAACCATTGATTCTTCCCTTTCTCAACTTTAGATTAGAGTCATCCACATGAAAAAATCTGATTCAAAGTGGGCCTAGGGTTGCCTTTTGTATTTTATGACTTTTGGAGAAAATGCGCAATTTTCACATTTTCCCCGCCCCTCCACCTTTGAAATACAGGATTGACATGTGGCTTAATCTGGGCCTTTGATGGAGTCATGGCTCATTTCTGCAATTTTACCATTTTTAACAAAAGGAAAAATTTCCAATTTTCCTCCTCTGCCGACCCGTCTTCCCGCTTGTAACTTTTGATGTGGGCCCCAATGGAGTTGTGGGTTATTTCATAACTTTTCTCCCTCATACAAAGAGGAAAAAAACTTCAAAATGTTCCATCGACCCACCTTCCCACTTGTAACTTGAAAAATGGCCATGTGTCCATCTTTGGGGTCAAAGTAAGACTTTTTCCCTATCACTTCATATTTTTGAATAGCCAATAGAGACTTTCGGGGCAACGGGGCCAATTTTGTATTTTTTATAAATGTGACCAAAGTGGAAAATTTCACCAAAAAGACCCACTGGGTCACAACTAATTAAAAATGAAAATGTATACACCTTCGGGGAAAAAAATAGAAATTCACTCCACCTTTATAAATTTGACCAGGCTGATCAAAACTCAATGGGGCCGTGGGGCCAAATTGATCTTTTTGCAAACATAGAAAAAAGTTAGAATTTATAACATAGACCCGATGTGCCTCATCAATCAAAAGAGACCACATAGTTGAAGATGCTGAGATATAATTTGATGGGGATAACATGCCCGTCAATCTATAAAATGTAGGTAAATCACCATTTGCGCCCAAAAATGATTTTTATTTTAAGGACAAAGAATTTGAAAATGATACAAGGCCCAAATGTGATCCATAACCATGGAGAAGGATCTTCAACATCATACAAATGAAGAAAAACTTTTACACATCCATTTGGGGAAATAGAAAATATGACAAAGCCCACATATTGAATAATTTCAAGAAAAAATGGTGAGATTAAATTGTGTACCAACACACATAAAACTAAAAATAGTCCATAGATAGTCAGTAGTTCCTCTTGGATTTTATGGATTACACTTTATGCCATCATTCAAAAATTTTACCTCCACCCTCAAATGTTTCCTTTATGTATTCGATGTGTTTCTCGCCCTCCCAGAAGGTAAGGAAATTTAGGGAATCCTGATTGATTTGGGGTTCATCCATTCGAATCTTTGATTTTATCTCATTTTTGATCTCCAGTACAACTTCCAATCTACCCCCTTCGGTATCCCTCATAGGACATTGAGGACCATCAACAAAAGGTAAAGATCCCACATAATTTTCTCCGAGTTGTTTGGGCCCCTATATTCCTATCATAAAACTCCCATCTCATTTCCTCAAATGATTCCACCATTTCGAGAAATTTCTCCATTGGGTGGAGAGGTAATGTTTCTGGTATTTCCTTAGATGCATTTGATTCATCTCTAGAACCATCCTCCCCTGTTTCTGCGGACGCCTCACTTTCATCCTCAATGTTTTCATCTCAATCGGAAGAGTTTGAGATATAACCTATGGAAGAAGTAGGATGGCCCATGGTAGGAGCAAGGTACTCATAGACAAGTGGTAGATCCAAACCCGACTCAGTCACTACCACAATAGGCCCTTCATTCACCAAAACCCCATACACCACATCGTCAACAAGAAGGAGAGGTGTAGGACATGTGGTGACTTGGTATCTCCATCACTCACGTTTTACTTCATCCTACAATCCAAGACTAGGCCTTTGTAAGAGGAAGACCAGTGGCCCACATACCTATGCTTAACATAAGATAGGGGAATTTTTGTATTGGATCTCCTGATCTATAGCCTCATGACTCAAGAAGATATGGATGGAGGCAGAAATCTTTTTCTGAGGGGAAACATTGATGCACATTATTGTAGTGACCATCCTTGTTCTAGCGAGGGTTATTGGGTCGATGACCAGTAGATCTCCAATGGAATTAGCTATTTCCCTCATTGCTTTCAACCTTGTATGAATCAAGAGTTAAAGATAAGGCCATAGAGATATATGCAACTGCATAAAATAGACAAAAAAATATAGAAAGGAATATTTATATAGCAACAACTTGAGACCTTATATAGAAGAGGAATACACGTGAAACATGTCATAGAAAAAGAAAAAAGACCAGAAAATAATATTTAGAGAAGAATATTGTAAAAGAGGCAAAAAGGATATACAAATTTATAGCTCTAAGATTTTAATATGTTTTTAAATCGAATATATAATATATTTTGTGTATGATTTCTATTTTTGTTGCATTATTTCACTAGTTGTTGCACTTAGCAATAAAATTTACTAACATCTTGGTATCAGAACACTAGGTTGTTGAGTTATTGAGTTGTATTTTGTGGATTCGAGTTGTAATGGCTTCCAATATGAGAAACTTGTGGCAATAACCACTAATATTTGATGGGAAGAACTATGATATATGGTGTATCAAAATGAAGATATTATTCCATTCTCAGGAACTAAAGGAGCTTGTTGAAGGAGGATATGTAGAGGTAGCAGATTAGGATACTTCTAATGTTGTTGAAGGAAAATAGAAGAAAGGATGCAAATAATTTGAGTTATCTTCAAAATTTTGTCACTAATTCAGTTTTCCCAAAGAGAGCATTAATTATAAAATCTCAGAAAACATGGGATACCTTTTAGAATTCTTTTTAAGGAAGTGACAAGGTGAAGATAATTAGATTTCATGTTGAGAAGAGATTTTGAGACCCTTCTCATTAAAGAATCAAAATAAATAAATGATTTTTTCACAAGAAAAGTGACCATATTAAATAAAATTAGGACTAATGGATATGTTGTTGAATACTATAGGATCATAGAGAAGGTATTGAGGATTATTCCAACCAGATTTAATGTAGTTCTGGTTGCAATGGAGGATTTCAAGGACTTGAGACAAATGAAAATTGAGGAGTTGATGGGTCCTTTACAAACCCATGAGTAGAAGATGAGTAGGAAAGCTAACCCCTCCCATGAACAAGCCTTCAAAACAAATATAAATGTGAAAGGTAAGGAGAGTGGAGCCTACAATAGAGGAATACAAAGATTTTTAGTGGCATTTTGTTCTTGCATCAATTTAGTTGTTGACTCGTTGCTTTTATTAGATTTTGGACATGGATTTTAGCACTATTTAGATACTATATGGTTTCATTATGGATCATTTGATGATACTTGTGGTGATTTGGGTCCGTAGTGCTAAGCTAGAATTATGGATCATTATCTTAGTTGTTCATTGTATTTTTTAAGATATCAATAGGTTTTTGTGGAGTTGGTTTTATTTCATATATGATGGATGGATGTATGATTTTTTCGTATACTTTGATATCATCGTTAAATTATGGCTAATTTTATGTTTTCATATAAGTGTTTATAGGGATATCATAGCTTGAGTTAATATGGATGTACGTTGTTAGTGTTTACAAATTTCATATTGACATTGATTTTGGTGTAGTTAGAATGATTATACATGATTCACTTATTGATGTTATTTATTTAATATATTTTAACAAGTAGGTATGTTTAATGTGTGAATTGAGTGTGCAGATTACAAGGCACAAAGAATAATGTGAGTTTTAGGGTAGCACCTCTAGTTACACAAGCGATTGACTAGGGGAGTCCATTAACTATACATAATTATTGTGTACACTTCTATGTTTGTGGCGTATTCATGTTTGGACACCTTTGGTAATTCCTAATTGTATTTATTTGAATTGAAATTGGTTTAAGACTTGTCATAATCTACTTTAGGGACCTAATGGTCCCTAGATGTGTTAATTATGTTTTAATTTAATTTATCTTGTTGTTAGTGGTTTGGGAACACTTAATTACTATTTGGGAGGGCCCCACCACCTCTTCTTTTGAGCCACTTTACCCAATATCGAATTTGGACTAAATGTGGCATTTTTAAGGGCATATTTTCACTTTGGGAATCTACCTTACATGGCAATAGACCTCTTGGACCCTACATATGGGTAGGGGGATCTCTTTTCAAGGTCAAATGGGATTTTCATCCCATTTGACCCATCCCATGTCACCATATTGTAAGTATGATTGATTCTTGTAATTTTCCTAATAGTTGAGTGTGTTGGATTTATTGGAATTTTTGGGGAATTTTGGAGATTACCTCCTAAATGTGTTTTGTTTTATAATTTTTGTGATTTTGGGAAGTTTTGTCGGAAGATGAGATGGGTGACACATGTCACCCTCTCATTTGTGAGGATTTCAATTTGTTTATTCTTTTTATACCTCCTCGTGGAGAGGGGTAGGAACTTTTTATTGTCATTTTTTTATTGGAGTTGGAGTTGGAGAGAGCTTGTAGCTTGGAGTGTGTTGGATTACTTTGAGTATGAGATAGCTTGATGAGGTAGGTAAGCCTGCATACCTCTCATTTTTTCTTATCTTAGTATGATGTGAAATATAAATAAAAAAGGTTTTAAATGTGTTATTATTAGTAAGTTTTTTTGTGGGTGTGTTTTGTAATTTTGATTTCCTTTAATTTTCTCCATCCATCGTGGTTTGTGGTGAATTTTAGTATGGTATGGGGAAGATGAAGGAAATCACCTCTTACACCACATGGCTTGATGGGAAAGTCATGATGGTATACATTTTTATTACTCCCCTCATATGGTTTGATGTGGTTGTTCATATGGTTTGAACCTCCTTTGCCATATTTGGAAAGGAAACTGTTATCCAATTTTTCCCTCAGGTGAAATTACACAAACATGACCTTGTAAATATAGAAAATGGAAATATTGATACATTCATGGGAGGTTGTGTTTGAGATTATCCAAATAGGTTGAGGTAGGAAGATCACATTACAAGAAGATTTCAAGAAATGAAGAAGCTCCAAAGTCTAAAATTTGAACTTTGAAGGTGGGTCCTTTTAGAGGTACGTGAAGTGTGGAAAAATGAGCAAAGGTCCCAAAACCGAATTCTGAATTTTAGAATTTGGGGTTTTAGAGTTTCGAAGGTTTCATAAGCTTGCAATGAACAATGTCACATGGAGGAGGGAAAAGGTCTTAAACCCGAAGTCTAAATTTTTGACTTCATGGTTTTAGCATTTTAGAGGTTTGATGCACCCATATGGATGAACAATATTGAAACTCCCTAACCCTTGAATCCTGAAATCCCAAAAATGCAAAGGTCTAAAACCCGAAGTTTAAATTTATCACTTCATGGTTTCGACATTTCAGAACCTTGAACCACCAGTGTTAGAAAATCAAGACTCAAAGTCTGAAACCAGAAGTTCGATTTTCAGACTTCAGGGTTTTGGAGTTTTGGAGGTTTCACGAACTCAGATGGAAGAACAATAACATAACCTTTGAAATGGAGTTTCTGAAGTTCTGAATCCTGAAAGTATGAAATTTCAATTTTCAGAGGGTGCAATACAATTTTAGATTCCGAAAAAATAGAGCCAACTAGTTGCATTTATTACGAGAATGGCACCCTCATTTTTAAATGGCCATAAATTTTTACTGGGAGCTCAGATTTGCACAAGAGAGGAATTTTCGGAAAGAAATATTATCCACCATTTTAGAGGGTGTTTCTATATTTCTCACCTACCCAAATGATGAGGTATGGGCCTCCTTTCTTCCTAAAAATAAAAGTACATGCACGTATGGGTTTTGTAGTGCTACCAATCATTTTTGTAGGTGATTTTAATGCATTTTTGGGTGGTTGAAACAAGATATTGAATTCTTCTCTCCCCCTCCCTCTCATTCTTCCTATATATTGTAAGGATGGGATCATTTTAAAAGGTTGGACACCTTCTATATGCCCCTTTGTTCTTCTTATTCATAATATATTTTGTGGACATTCCAAATCTTCCTACTAGACATTGTAATGAAAAATATGTGCCTTTGATCCTAAATGTGGTGTATTGTATCAATTTCAGGAGCAATATGAACATATTGGTGGATGTTTAAAATAACCTTTTGTGTTTTATTGTAGCTCTTCTAGTCTTTCATCACATGTAAATTATTGTTCACTATTTTGTTCTCATTGTAATATTCTAGTTGTTTTTTTAGTGTGTAGGTTTTTCAACACTCCTTCTTAGAGCATCACCTTCCCTGAGAGTAGGATTTAATTTTCATGCATTTTATCTAACCTTGTATCCTTGGGAAAACATTAGTTTAGTGTTAGATCTAAAACTCTCTGCACTTTGGAGTAGTTGGCACTATGATACGATAGGAAGATGGCCTTCTTTGGAGGGTTATCTGGATTGCAAAATCCCACACTTTAGGATAACTCCACATTTGATGAATCACACTGACTGCCTCAACCATTCACTTTCAAGAAATCAGGGGTGATATGATTTTTCCATAATAGAAACAATGTATGGTTTGAAAATCCATCCAAGAAGGAGGATTTATTTTGGGATGGAGTGATAAGGAGGGTATGTTAGAGATTTTTATAGTGTTCCTATGGTTGGAAAAAAATATGGCTTATTCTGGGCTCCTTCCCACTCTTCTCCTTGGATGAAAACATGGAGTTTTTCCTCTCATGATAAGTGTTGTTCATTTGATCATTATGTGTAGAAAAGTTATATGTGTGTGATTGTCACCCTTATTTCCCTTTACTTGTGCATTCTTGAGGCTTGTTACTCTCTCTCATATGGGCTTGGAGGGAGGATGACATGTCATCCTTTTTTTGGAGATGGCATGTGATTATTCCATTTGGTTTGGAGAAAGCCATGCCACTTTCTCTTGTGCATTGAATACTATCGTGTAGTGGAAAATTGATGTTTTGGCTTGGAGTTTAGAGAAGAGAAGTTGGAATTTTGACAAGTTGTTCCCCATTTTGTGGAGGATTATCCTCCTAAATTTTAGTATGCATTGGAATGATGTTGTAGTTATTGGAAAGTAGTCTCCTATCTTGGGATGAAGTTTGAATCTTTACATTTGAAATGTTGAGTCATTTTATCCGCTTTTTAATAAGGATTGGCATTTTGTAACCTTGTTCCTATATGTCATAATAGATTTCTATTTTTCTTTTGAGCATGTTGAAAACTTGTAAAATAGAATTTTTGCATATGATTATATTTATTGAAAAATATTGTAAGGCTTGGTTTAAGGGATGGGGAGGTTGCACTTTCATTTGTATTGAAAGAAGATTTGAAGAAATGAATGTATGTTGTGCACAAGAAATTTTTACCCTTGTTCTTTTGTTTTACTTATTGTATTGAGAGAGAAAATATCTCACAGTTATTTATTCATTGTGTATTCAAATGATAGCATGCTTGCATGAGCTATGGAAATAAATAATGTAGATTTAATTGTTGTATTTATTATTTTTTATTGGTAAAGAAACATATTTTGATAGTGGAAATTTTAGTTTTGATTCAACTTATAAAACAATCATTTTATTGTATTCTTTTATCTCCATATGTTAAACTTAGGAATAGGAAAATTGTGAACATGTTATAAAAAAATTTTAATCCTCCATATAGATTCTTTAAGAAATTTTAGTGATGGGAAAAAATTCACAAAAGCTTCTAGTTCAAACATTTTTGTCTTAGTTTAATCTTTTGCATTTTGTGCCAAAAAATAAAGGGGTGAATGATTTTAATCTATTCTTTGCTCTTGTAAGCTATTGTAGAATTATTCTAATTATGAGTTGTTCTTGTTTGAAAATAATAAATGAGTTTAGAGTAAAATTAGTTTTCATGATACTTTTCATCCTTATTATCTCTTAAATCTTTCAAACCAGATTTAAGGAATTACATTTTTATTCATATACATATAGGAACACACACACACACACACACACACACACACATAGATATATATTTCATGTGATATATACATAACTATGAAAAAAAAGAAATGTTAGAAACCTTAAATCATAGTCACTATCCCCTTAATGCCCAAAATTTTAAATGTATTTATATTTTAAAGAGAAAACGAATATGTCATATTGTTTATAAGAGTGGTTATATTGTTAAAAAACACAGTTGGGGGGAGGGGGGGAAATCAGCTACGCCCTCCTCTTTTTCATTAGATTAGGCTAACTGCGGTGTTTCAAGCCACACCATAATGACCTGTGGTGTGGGTCAACCACACAAGAGTCCCAACCCCTTTTCCCCACACGATTGTCTCACCATTCACGCCCCCTTCGTGCCTTGATATAGCGGCTAAGCTACAGCCCCATCTTGTGCCTCCAAGCATCCATGACGAGACTGTGTATAAACCCTCCACATCATTCAAAATGGTCAGAGGCCATGAATCTTTTAAATGCTTCACGGTTTTTTAATTTTATATTATATAATATATATTTCTTCTATATATATACATATAAAGTTAGCACCATGGTGAAATGGAAATAAAATGATAAAATTAAAAAAAAAAACTTAGAAACTCTAACCTAAAATCTATAACCAAAAATATTTATATGGGGTACTGCCCCTCCATGAAAACTTGATTAATATGGTAAAGAAGCTCTCAAATGTCCTCCTTCAACCTCACTAATTTAACCTACAAAAATGAGGAGAAAACGAAAAAATAAAAAGTAAATATAAAATCATAAAGATACGAAGTAGGGTTTTTGAAATCCTAAAGATTTAGGTATGAGGGTAAAAGAATCCGAAGGCTCAAAATAAACCCTCCAAATTTTAAGTTATGGAATAGGTTTTTAAATAGGCATGGGGTAAAATAGAGTAATAGGGTTCTTAGGGAATTAAACTAGGGTGATGGTGGGAATTGAAGTAAAATAATATGGCTTTTATGATATTGTTAAATAAATGAATGTTTTAGTAGGGGTCCATTTGAAATAATTGTTAGGGGAAATTAATTATTGAATATAGGAAATAAATTAAATAAATTAATTGTGGACTAAGGGAATACTTTAATCTAGTTACCTTATATAAAAGAAATCAAAATTAAATTAACACGTTTCAAAGAAAAATTACCTTTATTTTAAGGTGATTGAGGATGTTTTCAAGTGCCAAAATATGGGGCACTACAAGGTTTAGTGACCTGTAAGAAGGTTAAAGAAACAATCAACAAGAGCCATATGCAAGAGGAAGAGGAAGAGGAAGGATCAATAGTACTTTCAAAGATGGTTCTTTACAAAGATATGAAAAATCAAATGTACAATGCTATTATTTCAAGATGTTTGGCCACTATGCAAGAGAATGTATAAAGAAAGAATATGATTTACAGAATAAAAATAATTTTTTTATTAGATTAGGTAATAAAGCATATTTTGAAGGGATCAGAACCTGTCTACAATGAAAGATAGAAATTTAGGCTCATTAGATAAAAAAAAAACAAGGCCCTACTATCCAAAGGTGAAGTAAAACGAAAGGCTTATGAAACAAAAGTGGAAAAAAACCAAAAGGAAATGGCTCAATAAAGCTAGTCGGTCAAAGATACTTGAGAAACTACACAAAGAACACCCATCTACTTTGCTCATTCCCCCTATTATATCTAAGGCTCATCTTGAATAGGGAACCATATTTTCCTTTCTTTTTATTGATCAATTTTTTCCAATCTTCCCCATTAACTATATCATCTTTCCCTTCATTAAACTATGAATCACTCTTGCCAAGCTCAACGTACACCTCTATGTTATGATCATTATTCATTAGTGAATATTTATTTTTCCTAAAATGTTGACACCTTCCCTCGCCCTAGGTGCAACACACTGGGGAATTTGAAATCTTTTCCCTCCCATTGACATGAAATGATCGATCCTCCACACCGTTTGAGCCGGTCACAACTTCCCTTTCACCTTCGTTCACATATTTTACATTGTGAATTACAAACTAGGGGTTTTTAGGCTTGGAATCATCCTCTTGTTTTGGATGGTGTAGATTCCATTATCTCAAGACCTCCTCCATAGATGTTTGTTGAGAATTTGATACATCATCCCTACAACAGGTGCTCAAATGATTTCTAACTCTTCTAAAATTACTGTAGAAGATCCTTAAACACTCCACATCTATCCTCTATTCCCAACTCCCATTCGGAGAGAGTTCAAAAATATTCTCTTAGGTATTTGATTTCCCCAAAAAATAGATATGCACTGTGAGCATAAAATAATCTTGATCATTCCTTGGTAGCCGGGTCAACAACAATCATGTGCTCCCTTGGATCTGGCAATCCCCATAAAAATTTAAGATTCCCAAAATTCTAATGGG